>JAKSZT010053887.1:17661866-18165194 GCA_026826555.1 Tolypeutes matacus | reverse complement strand
AAAAAAAAAAAAAAAAAAAAAAAAAAAAAAGCATATTTTGTCTTTTTAAAAGACAGACTACCTGATGGCTTCAGAATATTTTGAAATAATCCAAAATAGAGTGAAAGTTACAAGACTAAAAGTGTTCCTACTGCAGAGGAGCCTTGCTCTTAAACATCCTGCTTACCTGCCCTCCATTCTGAAGGCATTTGCAGTAGCTGGGGGTGGGGGGTGGGGGGGACAGGGAATGTAATCTTAAGAAATTCGTTGACCCATTGCCTCATCGTTGTACCTAGTAAGCCTCACTGTACCTAGTGAACCTTCTCTGTCCCGTGGTGCCTACATAGTTTTTGGTAATGTGTGGAGATAATTTTGGACATTTTGCTTTTCTGAATTTCTGCTCACTTTTGCTACTGAGCACAAAATTCCAGAGACTCATAGGTAAAGAACTTGATCTATAAGTCTCTTACTTAGTAATAGTAGTAGATTGAATGCTAAACTAGATTGTTTGCAAGTCTGAATAAACCCCAAATCAGAGCTTTAAAATAATAACTTACCAAGTCATGATTTCTGCATCTCATATGCAGTATTCCTTAAATCACATGTTGATGTCTAATCAGCAGAATCCAAAGACGCAAATTAGATGGTACAATATTTACAGAGAAAATATATGTTAGCTTGAAAAGTAACGATCCTCGGGGTACAGTCCCACACACACACATACACACACACACACAAGGGTAGCAGTTGCAATCTGAAGTCTTAACATTGTAGCCGAGAAGGGAGTGAATATAACAATAGAAAGAGAGATTTAAGACAGAACAACTGCGTTAAAGAAGTCTGGACCTTCAAGAACTATGCTTCAGAAAGATTCCGAAGAAATACTAGGTAAGATGAATTATTCCTGTTCCTCAAATAATGTTCTAGCAGCTAAATTATTAAATGTTTATTTAGGGTGGAAGAAATTCCGTGGGGATAAAATCCTGTCTATCTTGTTCACTGCTGGATCCCTAGCACCTAGCAAAGTACTTAGCAAGTAGTAGATGCTCAGCAAATGTTTGTTGGAAGAATGAAGCGCAGAGAATTGAGCAAAGGTGAGGGTGAGCATGTAACCATTTGTAAAAGTGTAGGTACTGATTTTTAACCTGTTTTTTTTTTCTTTTTCTTTTTCATTCAGAATACCTACACAACAAAGTGCAACACAGATACCCTCTTTTATTTATGCTGGGAAAACAGAATAGCTTTTTTTGGATGTAGGCTGATACATATTTTGATTCTAGTAGCAATATGGCAGGGTTAAGGTCAACTTTGTAGTATAATCTGGTGCCTGTTTTTGATAGATATCATGGAAATAGATACTTATTTTCAAGATGCTCAAACAGATGATTAGGCAAAAGCTCTAGCAAACCTTGAAACAACAAAAAGGAAAGGTTTTCCCACTCCCACCTCCCATTACTGTAACATCCTGCAGTTTTCTGCAACCCCACACCCTCCTCCTCGTTCACCCCTCCTCCTGGCCATAATCTCTGTCTCGGGAATACAGCTTGTGACTGTCAGTCTAGCAAGGAGACAGTTCTTGAGAAATCCACCCTGCACCCCCTGCCACACACACACACACACACACAATGCTCCCAAGCGCCTCTCACAGGAATGGCATGATTTGATCAGCAGCCTGCAGAGCTGGCCCAGAGAAACAAGAGCTTGGCATAGAATCTCAGCGCCCTCCTGCTGGAGGGGCCCTTAAGGGAAATGCTTCGTGCCCACCCTCCCTCAACTGGCTGGACAGTAGAAAGACGTGTAGGAAAACAAATTCCTGGCTGAATGAATAGAGGATTAAATGAATGAGAGATGAGTTCACTCCTCCAGAAGTTTCTGCCATCCCACTTGAATAGAAAGCTAACTTTGAAGTCACTCTGTTCTCCGTGTCACGATTTTTTGTAGCCTCAGCTTTGGAATATGGTTGCCATCTGCTGCCAGTGCATAGGACTAAGGAAGTATTGGGGTGGGTAGGAGGAGGCTAGGAGGCACGAAATGAGACACTTAAAACGAGCTAATGATCCCCTTTGTGTTGGAGCCTAGGTTTCAGAACATCAGTCCTGTACTTCAAGAACAAAATACCAGGCGCCGGCATATCAGATAAGGCCTGTGCTGTGTGGTGGTCAGCCACGGAGCCTCAAGAAGTTCTAAAAGTGAAATTAAAGGAGCAAACTGGGGAAACCGAAAGGAGAAAAGGCTGAGGGTAAAATACAATCAGGAGGGCTCTACAGATAAGTGTCTTCAGGGTTACAGTTAGTTTAAAAAATGAATCTACTAATTAAAGAGTTGGAAAATGCTATAAATCCCAGGAACTTAAGGATCTTTTTAAGAAGTGAGACAGTTCTCCATTCACTCTGAGTGCACTGTGATCCTTTAGTAGAATCTGAGGGTGAAAGTGACCTGGCTATTATGCATTGTGCGGATTTAAACAGTTAATTAAGAGTTACAGACTGCTGTACTAGAGGCACTGGTGGGCGGTCCTGGAAAAACAGCAAAAGGCTGGCAAAGTAAGTAAGACTGTAGAACATCTCTGAAAATCAGTCTATCATACAGAGCTTCCTACTTTCCCTGATTTTATCTGTATAAATTGTTGGTCATGGCACCAGAATCATTTTGATAATTTATATACCGAAATATTATGCTGGAGAAATTATTATAATTTAAAATATATGTTATATAAGCTGAGAATAAGCATTATAAAAAATAATGATGATGATGATTGCAGTAAAATTAACTGTACTTTTTGAAAAAAGTTACCTAGTTGGCTAAGTACAACATTTGAAGACAAGTATTGTTTTACATTCAATAGTTTCTGTGCCTAGAGCTTGAACATTTTATAAGGTGGGGAAGTAGAAATCCTTCTTGCCGTGCAAGGCAATACTCTCATCAGAGCTGTATTTATTAGTATAAATTTAGCAGCACTGACAATCCTAGGCATGCAGAAAATCACTTTCAAGAGCACAGAGTGGGGCAGCAGGCACCGCAAGGTTCCAAAGTGCAAGCTTCTCTCTTCTGCCATGAGGCCCTTGAGAGCAGGGCTGGTCTTGAGAGCAGTGCGTCACACTCGGTGCCTTGGAGCATTGAATCAGTAAATATTTGTTAACTGTGTCAGCTCTGGCCTTGACTCTTGCCTGCCATCAAGGGACAAGTCACACAACTGTGACTCAACCACAATTAGAATATTAGTTATGCCCTAAATTTATCCCTTTACAGTTTCTCTTCCTAGGAACCCTAAGGGCCCCCGTATTCTGTTTCATTTGTCTCCACAACATCCTTGTGAAGCGTGAGCATCTTTATTTTGCAGATGTAATAACTAGTCCACAAAAGAATTAAGTAATTCTTTGTCTTTAACTATGAAATGGTTGCTAATCTGTATACTAACCCAGCTCATTGTACTATTTTCACATTATTTCCGGTTTCCCAGGCAAAGCACATATTTTATCTTTCTCATTATTAATTTTAATTGGTTTTCCAAAAAGTTGAGATAAAAACAGAATCTAACAAATATCCCATGGAGATATTTGGTGTTCTCTTTTCTTTCAAGAATAAATTAAGACCTTCTCTTCTCCTCTTTGCTGGGTCTCTCGGCAGATAGTCAAAATCCCATGCCAATTTTCAAATGAATAAGGCCTCATTCTAATAGCTTGATCACAGTCCTCTCTGTTGAGGAAACAGCCTTTTAACTTCGCAGAAGTTACTTTTTGTTATAAATGTTAACGGTTTGGCCTGAAGGTTTTTGAACAGCACTAATATCTAACCTGGTTGTGAGTTCAGCAATAAATTTATACTCAGTATGTGAAATGCCAAAGAGAAAACTGTGTCTTATTTTCTCTGGTGACCTACACAAAACATTGCATATTTACTTTGTAAATGAGGACACCCAGTGGCCACCAAGGGAAAAGATACTAAACAATCCCTGACACTGTTAACGTGATTTTAAATACCCATTATCAAAGCTGATTGATAGATATCTCTCTAACACCTGTTACCAAAGCAGTTTAGCTTCCCTAAATTACAAGAGTGGTAGGAATTTGGCTTGATCATTTTTACACACATCACAGATTGATAGTCTCTTCTCACTTTGGCTTACAAGATGTGGCTCAGCTCTGAGTTCCACTAAGTTCCCAGCTGACAGGAGGGTCCAGTGTGCAGTCTCTAGAAGGAAATGAAATCAGGGAAGTGGGGATAATAGTATAGCATTTGCCAGAAGTCATTAATGAGAAACCCATTGCCTCAGATCTTAAATTGATACCAAAAATCGAACTGTCGTGGTTCCCTGCTGAGAAGGGGATAGGGTAATAAAGGACAGGAAGATCAGCATTACACAGCACTCCAAGGACTGGGAAGACAGCACCCTAGGTCCACACTGATTGCCAGCATGTCTGTGAAGTGCATGGAGTGCTGACCAGACAAGAAGTCAGATGCGAGCCACTCAATGTAAAGAAATGTGTTGGGCAGTGTGAGGGATCCCATTGTGTGTGTGTGTGTGTATAAACATATGCATTTAATATGTATGTGGTGGTTACATAGTTATAACAAGGCAAGGTATTAGCCTTCAGGAGTCTTCTTTTAAAGATAAAACAGGCATTCATTTGAAAAAACAAACAAAGAAAAGGGGTGGTGGTATATTGTACTACTAAGGACTAAATCATGTGGTAGCAAGTTCAAATTTATTCCTCAACATTCACGTGCAAGAGACATTCATTTTTCTAAGTCAAGTTAAATTGAAGGCCCCTATAATCAAGTTAGCAAGCAATAGTAGTTTCAGCTACTCTCTTAAACTGGTCCACATCAAATCACCTCTGTGCTTCCATTTTAACCAGTCATCTAGTTTACATTTTCCCTTTCCTTTGGGATAGAAGGCGTTTACTCCTGAGTACAACAATCTCTCACAGCTTCAGGCCACATCTTCCATAGATAAATATTGCAGCCCTGTCCTGCCAACAAACAGAGAGCTACACTTGAAAATCAGTTGTCACATTGGAGGCAACTTATTTTTTTCAGGAAGACCCAAGCAAAGACAACATTTGAACATGAATTTGAAGGCCTGCATCAAAAGCAGTTTTAGAACACTAAAGAAAGTTCTGTGAATTGGGAAGCTCTGTGAATATTTTAGTGAGAAATCTTTTTTAAACGACACTGTGGGATTCTGTTTTCTCACTCATTGATGTCCAGATAAAAGTTTTCCCAAAGTCAAAATACTAATTTCTTACCTAACTATACTTCATCACCAGTTGATGATACTTTCCAAAGGAATGCCACTCCTGGGAGTTATACTGGATCTCTGAACTCACCAAAATTAAAATTCTGTTTTTCTTTTAAAATAAGTGTAGGATGATGTTGAGATCAAAAGAACAGAGTACTAAGTAAGAAGATGCTAATTTTTGTATAATCACCTTTAAAATTTATAATTCCCTCTCAAGCAAAATAAAGGACCCTTATTAACTCTACATTTGAATATATAGATCCTTTCTTAAGGCCTCATCCAAAACCAAGTTCAAGCTGCATAACTTTGTGAGTTTAAGTAGATCCTTTTGTTCATTTTTATATCCCACCCACGGATGCAGCATCTCTGTTTTTTTTCTTCCCCAGATTTAGTGAACAAAGAAAAAGGTTACAATAGGGCAGCAGCTAAATTTGTAAGGAAAGAGCTTTAGAGAAAAAAAAAATCAAACTACTAAAAAGGTGTCTTAAAAGGTTTACAATATAAGAGGATTTTAAAGGCATCAACCTCAGATTTCATTGACTTTTCTCCTTAGTCCCAGCAGGTCCTCCCTCCTCAAGAAAAAAACCATTTCATTTAAACTTTGGAGTGAGGGCATAGGTATCTTTCAGGATGTTGTCTGGAATTATAGCTATCCAATGCCTTTGTTCTCAGAGTTAAAACTCAGCTTTCACAAGCTGTGTTATAAGGAGTAAAGGAGGTGTTTGAAAATTCCATGTTTTATTTCACTGTAATCAGATGTCCTAAGATAGAAATGCATAAAGCATGTAGCTTGATAATACCCCAAACTGAAGTATCTAGCTTATTTAGTATTGGTTCCATAAGTTGATATTCAATTACTCCTTGATTAATTGTTTCAGTATACCCTCACCTCATAACTAAAGGCATTTAAGTTGGCTTAAAAGAATATTCGTATATTAATAAATACATATATAATTATAGTAAAGAAATCAGAGCAGAGATAAAATAATTGACAATATGATGAGGCTGGAGTAAATTTTACCTAGAAAACATACCATGGGGTCCTTCATAATTGCTAGAATTTGGCCTAATTTTTTATTCTGAGACCCACAGTAAACAGAGCAAAGAGGGAAACATGATTAGTTGTGAGAATTACAGGGTCCAAAAAGATAGAAGTAGAATGCAGCTTTTCCTGAGCACTGAGGTCTGGGAGAAGTTGACTGATTAATGTACTTTCAAGTATCCAAGGTCCTTATGGATGAATTTCTTCCATTATTTTAGGTTTCAGATAGTCTATGTCCTTATGGGTCTTTTTACAGAGAGGTATTCTCAGTAAATGTTTCACTAAATGAATTGGTGAAAATTCAAGAGCCCCAAGAATTACTTTCATCCATAAGTCAGTCATATTTGCAACTTTAGACATAAGACATTTCTTAGTCCCTTCTTAGAAGTAATAGCAGACTCAACTAGGAACTAGACTAACCAAAGTTGTGAGGAAAGTGACAGAAACTGAGAGAGTCATTAGGGCCAAGAGAAAATGCTTCCCTGGAATTAGTTCTTCCTTTAGGCTGATAATCCTGCTTGTAAAGCCCATCAATTCCCAGCCTTCAGACAAAGTTTAAAGCTCTTAGTTTTTTAATAAAGAGAAGAGAGGAAAAAGGTGGTCAGGACTAGAGTAAACATCCAGATTTGGGGATGGGTCCAAGGATTATGGGGCAAATGTGTTCCTAGTTCACAATTTGCTCCCTTGTTCTTCTACCTTTCAGCTTTGGAAAACTTAATGGTGTGACAGCAGACAAAAGCAAGGAAAGAAAGGAGAAAGAGAGGCAAGAAGGGAGAGAGGGAAGCAGGCAGGCTACCTGTTAATAGAAGTGCAGAGCTTTCAAGTCCACCTTTAGCTAGGGTGAACTCTATTATGTTGGCTGGATTAGAAGTGTACATTGAGTTTGTATTTAATTTTTATTCAGTTTATATCACATTAATTATTTCACAATCTTAAAGGGTGTTCCCTAGCTCCTCTGTGGATTTTTGTTGTCAAAGAGGATCCATCCACCCTTATAAAAACCTGATTCAAACCAAATTTGGGTAAATAATGGCTAACTTCAAAACTTCTAAAATTGTACGTATACACGTTCTATTTCTCTGGAGAACCCTGAGTAACATACCCCCTAAAACCCAAGCATAAACTTAAAGTATGCTCTAGAAATGTTTCATGAACCAATGAAAATCAAGTAATATTAAAGACAATATTGAGATCATTGATATAATAGTGTTTTAAACACTTTAAACAAACTAGTGATTTCAGTATCTTTGCCCAGCTAAATTAATAAGCAGTACATAAGGCAGTCCCCAACTTTCACAGGTAATGTGTTTCTGAAAAATATGTTTGAAAATCAAATTTCTGAAAGTTGAAGGACCGATTTAGGTTCTATGAGAAGAAGTCGGTTATCAGCGGCTAAAAAATGTGATGAAATTCCTGATGGTTCCTGCTTGCTGGGAGTAGACAATCTGAAAGGTAGAGGAGAACCTGCACTAGGAGATGGTTCAAGCCATCCCCCTTTTCTCCCAGGAATGGGGAAATGACATAGTGTAATTCTTCTTCCCCTAGGCTGATGACCCTCCCCTGGTCCCCCGACAAGGGCAATGACAGCTGGGATGTGCTGCAACATAGGAGCCAGCATAGGAGAGAAAGGTCTTTTTCTACCTGTCCCTCCCACTTGACTTCCCTAGTGCCCCAAGTACCCCCACCTGCCCTCTAAAGATTGTGAAGGTGCCAATGAGATAGAAGGAGCAGTTGGGCACATGATGGGCCTTCTGCTCTGGATGGTGGACCCTGTGAGCAAGTAATCTTGATACCTCCTACAGTCCAGGGACTGAGCAAAGCCCTTTTAGTGTATAAGGTAGAGTAGATATGACTGAGGTCCTGCCCCTGGCAGGGTAACGGATGTGAGTTTAGGAAATAAGGGGACTGAATTACCACATGCATCCCTGCTCTCTCCAGAGAGAACTGGTCTTTTCCTAGTGTGACCAACTTGGTAAGAAGGACCAACATGTGATAGTTTAGGATCATCATTAATCCCCTAATATATGAAAACTCAACCTCAACATAGTAAATGCATCAGGGTACAATGTGGAAAAGAGTGTGGTGTATGCGGTTGGGTTGTGGAGGCCTGGCCACCCTAGCCCTATTTCATGGGTTGACTGATTTCCCTCATCTGAGCCTGGTGCTTGAGGGTTTTCCAGCCTGGCCATTTGACTTAGGCTAGTTGATTTGACTGAACTTCATATTGTTTTTAATTTGAGGGCTGGTATTTCCTCCCAAGTCACAGAGACTTCAAATTCCCATCTCTCTCTACAGCATCTCACCCTTGCACTAGTCTCATTTTATACATACTTTTGCTCTCCTGACTGAGAAAGGACTGGATTTCACACCTAATTAAAAGAGATTGTATTGCCTGCTGTTTCCTTTCTTGTTCCTTTTCCCTTGTGCATGGCAGCATTTTATTCTCATGCTAAATCCTATCCATGGACCCCCACAGCTTAAGGGACTGACAGGAGCAGAGTTCCTATAAAACAAAGGGTCAGGCAGGCCCTCTATCACCTATTTCACCACAAACTGGTTTTCCCTTCCGTGCTCACCCTGCTTCAGCCCCATCCATGTTGTAGTCTCTCAAAGAACACGAGCACTCAGTCTACAGATCACTTTGAATGGTAGGATTCCTTGCATGTTCTAGTGAATGCCGTCACAGGCTGACTCGATGTTTTTACTCTGGAGAAAAGGAGGTAGATAATTATTTTAAAACACACGCAGAACTATTTTTATCACTTTTGCATTTTGCCATCAGTTGTCTGTTCATACCACTGTGGGACTTTTTGGGAGGTTGAGAGTGGGGAAGCCCCAAATACACATCATAATCTGTGTAAAGTTGTAGTTTTGAAGAATTGAGAGGGGATTTTTTTGGTTTTGTTTTGTTTTGTTTTGTTTTTTGAATAGGCCAATTGCCTATTCAGTGCCAATCTAGGAAAGAATGGAGTTAGCATTTTCACACCATTCGTTCCTATACAGTCCTTGAATAACCATCTAATCAAGATTTGTTTTCAATGCAGGAGGAGGAATCTTCTCAGTAGAGTATTTCAGATTTATTCCTATACATTAATGCCCATTGGATGAAAAGGACATGTTTCACAAAAGCCCGAACTTCGCCTTGCTGTGGCAGAAATTTTTTCCCACTGTATTAGTGTTCAAAAGAAAAGAAAGCCTGGGAAAGGAATTGCTTCAGCATTGTGTGCTAGAGGCATGAGGCGCGCTTCAATAGTCAGGTCACCCATCGCATCTGTACCCATATCAGCAAAAATGAGTCAGCCTTTCATGGCTACTCAGGGAGGGTTTCAAGTTTGTGCAGGGCCAGAGTACTCAGGGAGGGATTCAAGTTTGTGTAGGCTTGTCAGGTTATGTATGTAGGCAGGTTTGAGTTTTCTCTATGGCTTTTAACGATTTAGCGACAACATGACTAAAGTATTCATAACTCAGAGTATGTAGCAGATAATTTTGGGGTGTGGTCATCTCTATAGGGTCACCTAATTGTTTAGATAGACTAAATGTACAATCCATTTCAGTCGAACAAGGAGTTTGAGCTTTTCTCATGAGATTGCATGTGTATACATGAACATTTGGGATATAACCACACCTTTTGCTGTTGGCCATTTCCCCATCTCTAAAGCAGCGTTCATCATTACTTGCAGTGTCTTTATTTTTTCTTCTATGTCTTGAGAATTAGGATGGTTCTAGAACTTTGGGCAATAGATATTTAAATTCCTCAGAGATCCAGTGTTATGCAGTGCAAAGATCATTGAGAGATATGGATTCTCCTCCTGACCCTGCCAATTACTAGCTATGTATAACTTTGGGCAAGTCATTTAGACATTTTGAGCCTCAATTTCCTCTTATTTCAAATAGAAATAATAATACCTGACCTGAGAACCTATAGGATTGTTGCAAGGAGTAAATGAGATGCTACATGTGCAAGAGTGTAAAACACTACACAGATTTTAGTTATGATAATTATGATACAGCTTCTCAGAATTTTCTGCAAGAAAACAACTCTGTCATATATGGCATTTCTAGTGGTAGCATTGTGATTGGTGCCATGAGCAAAAGTGTGCTTAAAGCCTGTTTTCACCCATGTGGAAAAATAATTTAATTAATCTGTCAAAAGGAAAGTGATACTTTCTACTCAAATATGATGATTTTATCACAGGTACCACCAGTTTTACTGCTTACTATTTTACTTAAATGAAAGAGGCCATGGTAATAGTACAATTGTATGTAGAAAACGCCAATCTTTAGTGCCAGGAAGACTTGTTTTATCTCTTGCATCATTCCATCTATAAACTTTTAAAGAAGTCTTTTTAAGTTAGATGATTGGGACAATGTTGTTGAAGTCTCAAGGCCTAGAAGCATGAAAGCCATGCTAAGTCATGGGTATAGGAGGGCATACTGGACAAACCTTTTCACACAACTTTACAGAAGATTCATGAATAACTAAGGACTAGACTTCATCTTAGGGGCAAAGCATGTGATATAGTGGAGCAGTTAAGAGTATGAATGCCAGCTCTACCACCTATTGCCTATGTGGCCTTGGACAAGTTTCTTAATTTCTCTGGTCTCAGTTTCTTCATATGTTAAATGGGGACAGTAATACAAACTACTCCATAGGATCATTATGAGAATTAAATGAAATAATGTACAAAAAATAGAGCATGTTATTATTGTCATGGTATATATGCATGGGTAACTCAATGTAAACTTGGAATTTCATCTTCTAACTTATTTCCTGAACATCCCTTCCTGGGTTATTGGTGACTTCCTCTGGGACCATATTTTGTATTAGCACAGTTATAGGACTCACCATGATTCTTCAATCTGGCAAAGAGAATTTGTTTTGCATAAGCCATGACCTAATGCAATATTTTAGGCATACAACAGACCTGATAGAGGTTGTAACAAGAAGGAATTCTCTTATATAAATTAGTGCAAATTGTCCCTTATCACTGAGAATGGACATAGAGCCTACAGGCATCTATGAAGTTAAGTGGAAATATGTAATGCTGACTATGTGTAAAAATGGGAACAAAGGAAATGAATGAGTATATAAAAGGCTGTGGTCACAATGACTGAGCTCGTCAGAGGAGACTGAGACAAGTTAGAAAGCTACTTGAGCTCAAACTTCCCTTAGCAGTTCCTCTATCTTAAGTTAAGGCAGGAAAAAAAGAACCTGTGGGCATTCCTCCTATCTGCAGGTTATTACCTCTGGGTTTGCTTCTCATAGGACATAGGGATCTGGGTCACAGTGCAACAATCAGTACTTAGGCCATCTGGATTTGGAAGCTCACCTACTTGGTCCCTCCTGAGTTGATCACTTGGGAGTTGTGAAAGTGAGAAATGGGGAATCCTGTAGAAGAATCGTGTGGATAAAGGGATTCCTTAGAGCTCAGAGGCAAGATAGAAAAAGAGGAAAGAACAAAGATCTAGGGTTAAAGCCACCTATTTTCCTTCTCAGTCTGTCCCAATGTTACCAATAATCTTAGTTTGCCAGGGCTGCCTGTAACAAAGTGCCATGGACTAGTTGGCTTAAACAACAGAAATTTATTGTCTCACAGTTCTAGAGGTTAGAAGTCCAAAACCAAGGTGTTAGCAGGGTCATCTTGCTCTTAAGGGGGAGAATCCATTCCATATCTCTCCCCTGGCTTCTGGTGAGTGGTCGGCAATTCGTGGTGTTCCTTGGCTTGTGGCGGCATAACTCAGTCTCTGTATCCAACACATGGCCGTCTCTCTCTCCCTCTCTGTTCCTCTGTGTCCAAATTTCCTCACCTTAAGGACACCAGTCATATTGGAATAGGGCCCACCCTAATCCACTTTGGTCTCATCTTAACTAATAACAGCTTCAAAAGTCCTATTTACAAATAAATTCACATTAGCAGGAATGGGGGTTAGGACCTAAACATGTCTTTTTTGGGTGACACAATTCAGTCCATAACAGTTCACCCTCAGGCTCCCAAAAAGCCATGTCCTTCCTATATGCAAAATACATTCACCTCATCCCAACATCCCAAAAGCCTTAAGCTATTTCAATAACAACTTTAAGTCCAAAATCTCATTTAAATCACTTATGGGTATAGTCCATCCTAGAGCAAAATTCCTCTCCATTGTGGACCTGTGAAAGCTAGAAAACAAGTTATCTGCTTCCAAAATACAATGGTGGGACAAACATAGGATAGACATTCCCATTCTACAAGGGAGAAATTGGAAGGCAAAAAGGAGTCATGGGTCTCAAGCAAGTCCAAAACCCAGCAGGGAAAATTCTATTAGAAGTCAAGGCTTGAACGAAATCTGTGGCTCGATGTTTTCTCCTCAGAGCCTGCAGCCCCACCCTCTGAGAACACCAGGGGGTTGGACTCACCCTATCCAAACACCAGGGGGCTCCTACTAGTTGCCTTTTGATACTCCCTCTCTAGCAAGTGAATAGAGCTCAGCTATTACCTAGAGTGATCATATATCCCAGTCCTGGTTTAACCTGTTGTCCTGGCCTAATTATGAACAGTGCCCTCTTTCACTCTCAGAAGTTCTGGGTTTGAATGATAAATCTGATCCCTAGCCTACCCCAGTCTCCAGGGTCAAAGCTTCCATCTCTGACTTTTTAGCATTTCTTCTTCATTTAAACCCTATCAGCAAATGACCCATTTCACACAGAGCGACCGTAGAAAGTGCACAAACAGGTTTTCAGAGTGGCAAGAATGTGTAAGCAGAGAAAGCAGAGGACAAATGCCCTTTAACTAGCAAATTGCATTCTGTAGCCCATCCCTCAGCTGAAAAACATGGTGGCAGCTGTTTGGTGGACACCTTAGTTTGGACTGAATTCTCCAAATTTTTGCACACATTGTGTGAGTTTTGGTAATGTGCTATATGAATTAATAGGAAAGGAATTAATTTCCCTTTTGAATATTGTGAATAAAATAAGGAACTTCGATAAGTTGAGGGGAAATGTAGGCTTTCCTAAAGGAGCTCAAGTGGAAGCAGAGTTCCATGAGAACAAGTCTTCTATTTGACTTTCAGTTCTTCTTTGCTGAAGTTGTAGGAACTGCAGGCAATTGACTCATCTGGTTATTAAGCCCCTTTACTGATACCGCTGGCTCTGTGTAGACTTCATATGGACTCAATACCCAAATTAGCTGGGGAGCCGCGTCTGGGGAGAGGTCTTGTTTCACCATGACATGGCCCCTTCAGCTTTAACCCCTAAGCAAAGCCTGTCCGCCTCTCCAAGGAGTCTTGCTTATGTATGCAAAGAGGGTCCTTCTGGGAGGGATGAGCATTACCCAGCTGAGGCCAAGCCAGCCAGCTCTGACCCACGCCCTGTTTTGTCCGTCTGTCTTGCTGTGTTGCAGGTGACATCAGTTGCAAGGGGATGACCGAGCGCATTCACAGCATCAACCTTCACAATTTCAGCAATTCCGTGCTCGAGACCCTCAACGAGCAGCGCAACCGTGGCCACTTCTGTGACGTGACGGTGCGCATCCACGGGAGCATGCTGCGCGCGCACCGCTGCGTGCTAGCCGCCGGCAGCCCCTTCTTCCAAGACAAGCTGCTGCTGGGCTACAGCGACATCGAGATCCCGTCAGTGGTGTCCGTGCAGTCGGTGCAAAAGCTCATTGACTTCATGTACAGCGGTGTGCTGCGCGTCTCGCAGTCGGAAGCCCTGCAGATCCTCACGGCCGCCAGCATCCTGCAGATCAAAACAGTCATCGACGAGTGCACGCGCATCGTGTCGCAGAACGTGGGCGATGTATTCCCGGGGATCCAGGACTCAGGCCAGGACACGCCGCGGGGCACTCCAGAGTCAGGCACGTCAGGACAGAGCAGCGACACCGAGTCAGGCTACCTGCAGAGCCATCCCCAGCACAGCGTGGACAGGATCTATTCGGCGCTCTACGCGTGCTCCATGCAGAACGGCAGCGGCGAGCGCTCCTTCTACAGCGGTGCGGTGGTCAGCCACCACGAGACGGCGCTCGGCCTACCCCGCGACCACCACATGGAAGACCCCAGCTGGATCACACGCATCCACGAGCGCTCGCAGCAGATGGAGCGCTACCTGTCCACCACCCCCGAGACCACGCACTGCCGCAAGCAACCCCGACCTGTGCGCATCCAGACCCTGGTGGGCAACATCCACATCAAGCAGGAGATGGAGGACGATTATGACTACTATGGGCAGCAAAGGGTGCAGATCCTGGAGCGCAACGAATCCGAGGAGTGCACGGAAGACACCGACCAGGCCGAAGGTACCGAGAGTGAGCCCAAGGGAGAGAGCTTTGACTCGGGCGTCAGCTCCTCCATAGGCACTGAGCCGGACTCGGTGGAGCAGCAGTTCGGGCCTGCGGTGGCAAGGGACGGCCAGGCCGAGCCCGCCCAACCCGAGCAAGCCACGGAAGCCCCTGCCGAGGGTGGGCCGCAGTCGCACCAGCTAGAGACAGGCGCCTCCTCCCCTGACAGAAGCAACGAGGTGGAGATGGACAACACGGTCATCACTGTCAGCAACAGCTCAGACAAGAGCGCCCTGCAACAGCCTTCAGTCAACACGTCCATTGGGCAGCCATTGCCAAGTACCCAGCTCTACTTACGGCAGACCGAAACCCTCACCAGCAACCTGAGGATGCCTCTGACCTTGACCAGCAACACACAGGTCATTGGCACAGCGGGCAACACCTACCTGCCAGCCCTCTTCACTACCCAGCCTGCAGGCAGCGGTCCCAAGCCTTTCCTCTTCAGCTTGCCGCAGCCCCTGGCTGGCCAGCAGACCCAGTTTGTGACAGTGTCTCAGCCGGGACTGTCCACCTTTACTGCACAGCTGCCAGCGCCACAGCCCCTGGCCCCATCTGCAGGCCACAGCACAGCCAGTGGGCAGGGCGAAAAAAAGCCTTATGAGTGCACTCTCTGCAACAAGACTTTCACCGCCAAACAGAACTACGTCAAGCACATGTTTGTACACACAGGTGAGTGCACCCCCTCTGGAGACCTGGCAGCAGGGGCCTTGAGGGGGCTATGGGAAGGGAGGGGCAGGGCAGCAAGAGGAAGGGAGGTTTGGAGTCATATTTTAGGTTTCTAAAGAGACCCCATCACAAGCCATCTTCTAAAGCCCCACCTATGCCCCCATCATAGGATCAAAGCACTCTGCCACCAAAAGGCAATCACAGAAAGCCTTTATAGAGAAGGGCTGTCATAGTTTGCCAAGGCAGGACTGCGAGGACAAATATGACACAATAGGTTGGCCTGAACAACAGGAATTAATTGTCTCACGGTTCTGGAGACTAGAAGTCCAACATCAAGGTATCACCAGGCCATGCTTTCTCCCAGAATCCATAGACTTCTGGTGCTACCTTGGCTTGTGAATATATCTCTGCCTCCATTGCATGGCAAGCTCTTTCTCCTTCTCTGGCTTCTACTTGTTTGTCCAATATCCTTTGTTTATAAGAACTTTTGCCCTTTTGGATTAAGGCCCACCCTCATTAAGTTTGGCCACACCTTAATTAATAGCATCTTCAAAGTTCCTATTTACAAATGGGTTCACCTCCATAGGTCTGGGGGTTAGGACTTGAACATGTCTTTATGGGGGACATGATTTAATCCCCAACAAGGGCCAAATGCAAAAGCCTGATAAAGAATTTTCAGACACAGTTTACCTTAAATTCATTGAGTTTTGTAATACATTCTTTGATACTAGGTGTTTAGAACTGGAAAATTCCTTGGAGATAATATATTCCCATCACCTCATTTTATAGATCCAAGTCACATAAGGATGAGTGTTTTAGTCTGTACTAAGTTCTGTATGAACCATCATCATGGAGGGACCACAAAAAGGCTGATGCACCCTTAAGCTGCATTCGTGGTCCTTGAAGTGAGGATGGGTGATAGACTCACAGAGTCACTCTGTTCTCTGTTAATTAGTCTCTATTTTCCATATTTCTCCAACACAGTCTGTTCTGGTGTACTATATTTTATAGGGAGTATAGACTAACTGGGACACATTCAGAGGAGCATAATTAGGAGAGTGAAGAGACACAAAGCCATGATATTTGAGGCATGGTTGAAGGTGATAGGGTTTTTCAACCAGCAGAAAAGAAGACTCAAGGCATTGTAAAAGCCATAGTCTAGTATTTGAATTTGAGAGGCAAAATAATGTAGTGGTTAAGAGCTGCAGCTCTGGAGCCAGACTGCTTGGATTTGATTTGGGTTTAGCTACTACCAAACTTTGTCACCTTGAGAAATTTACTTGACCTTAATGTATTTCAGTTTCTTTGTCTATAAATTGAGAATAATTGTGGTACACTTTCCTTATAGTGCTGATTTGAGAATTAAATTAATATATGTGACATTATAGAACAGCTCCTGGCACATAATAAGTACTTTGTAAATTATAACTATTATTATTATTATTATATAATTATTATTAAGATGGGAGGGAGGAAGAGCCATTAGGCTTGGTCTTTTTGTCTCTGAAAGGTAGAACTGGACCAATGATTGGAAGCTACAAAATGATTCTTTCAACTCACTAAAAGAAAAAAAATTTGTTAGCAGTCAGAGCTGCTCTAAGATGGGTCGACTGCCTTCAAAGGGAGTGAGTTCCCTGTTATTAGAGGTGTTCAAGGAGAGACTGGATGATCATTTCGTAGAGATATTTTAAAGGGGGTTTCATTCATAAAGTAAGTAGTTGGGTATGATGGTGTTTGAACCCTGAAGTCTATGATTCTGAGCTAAGATCTCCTGACCTCCCATCCAGTGCTCGTTCCTAGCTCCATAATGGGACAGACACAGAGAGTGGGAACTCCAGGGGGGCTTTTCCGGGTAAGGGACAACCTGTATGGGATGTGATTTCACATAGATTCTTTTATACCTAAAAATACTTACCCTCACTAATAATTTGAAATTCCTATCATGAGAATCACTCTTTGGTTAACCTCTGGTTCCAGAATATCCCACTGAAATGACAAATAAATCACCTGGGAAAGATAAATAAATCACCTGGGAAAGGTTACATACTTGAATAATGATACGTGAAACCAAATTAGTTTCTCAAAGCAAGTTTGTTTCTCAGATCAGCTAGCCAGAAGTTAGGGGATAGAAAATAAAGCAAGTAAATTGAAATTGGTAAGTAGAAGTGACCAATAGATGCTGAGACAATGTATCCAACTTGAAAGCAAGCAACTGGAATAGACAAAACATTATTTCATGTGAACTTTGCCTTCTTTGCAGTTCACCCTAAGCAGGGACATTATGTTAATTAATGTTTGTGCCTTTATGTGAACCAGTTGGTCTTAAAGATGACAATTTTCACACCTCCAAATAAACATAGCAACTCACTATTGAATTTAGGAAGAAAATTAGGTAGTGGTGAGTCACTATGTTTAGTTGGGGTAAAGGTGAATACTCTAATAACCTGACATTACACTAGGGAAATTTTCCATGTGATATAGGTATCATCATTAGGTAAATTAATCAAAAGTAATATTTTTACTTATGTGTCAATTTATACTTTCCTCTTTGGAATAGCTGTTTTATAAACCTTTAAATTAAAGATTGGAGGGGTCAGGTAAAAAAGAAAACTTTCGTGGAAGAATCTCCTTAGCCAAAGTTTACTTTGCCATTTTGGATGCATAAGCATATTTGACTCTCCCCTACTGTACACCTCTTCCAGTACATCTATAGGATATCAAGTTTACATATTCCATTACAACACATATTGAAGTAAACCTCCAAACTTGCAACATAAAAATATCAGGGTATTACCAAAAAAGGGTCTGTTTGATGTACATACACATTTTTCCAGAGCTAGATTCTATGGTTAAACCAAAAAACTAGATATGAGCATGAGAAACCCAGCAATGTGTTTGCACATTTAGATATCATAGAGGCAAAAGGTACAAGGAAAGATAAAGTTATTTTACAAAGTTGACTTGTGCTCAAAGTGTGGTCTTCACATCTCTAGTAACTCTGAAGATCCACAACAAATATGAAGGCTGTTATATTGGTGTGTATAATATGACCACATCAGGGAACAATTAATAATGTGCATATAGCACTTGATCACCTCATTAAAAGAAGCAACACTCTTCTTTCCTTTGATTCCAGAATTATTTTGCACCGTCAGTTTAGAAGAACCATCTGTCTGTGGAAACTTTTCTCCAACTGAAGGAGTCCATAATCTAACAAAGTTTAAGAACAATTTTCAAAAGACTAGGCAGACTGAGCATATGGAAGTAATTCAGGGCCTAGATTCCCTGTGGCCCACATTTCCAAACAAAGTTCGCTCCAATTTCTTAGGAAAACATTAAAATGGGACTTCACAACTTTACATGAGTCCAGCAGAACTGATTTAAAATCCAAAGCAAAAAGTCCAAACATTGGTCTAAAATGATTCTAGAAAGTCCTGGGGATACTTAAAAGAATAGGAATGGATTTGCTGTTCTTGCCCATAGTCTAACTGAAGAAAGAGTAGCTTAGAAGAGTTAAAAGGAAAGAAATGTGGTTTCTTTGCACTACAGCTACTATGCAAGCAAATAGACCTGCATAATAATTGGTCTTGCATCTCAGTAACTCCAAGGTTTAATGTGAATGGTGCTTGCTTTCAATATCTGCAGAAAATCAATTCTGGCATCTTGATTCCAATGAAAATCCTGTGTAGCTCTATGTTACTCATGCACATTGCTATTGAATGTATTTGAGACACGTAAGTAGCCCGTCATATTGACTTTGGAGCTAAACTGTGCATTACAGAACCAAGGAATTCCTGATTGTAAAGCATATTCCACAGTGAGTATTACAATATAACTTAGAGCAGGGACAGAAGTGAAAGATGATTGCCCTGGAGCCAGAAGGTTTGGGTTCAGTTTTGGTTCCTCTAATTAGCTGTGTGCCCTTGAACAAGTCACTTAATTTCATGACCCTCAGTTTCTTTGAGTTTAAAATGGAAATAATGTTTTTCCTATCTTTTGAGGAACTATAGTGGTATGATATGTGTGAGAGGCAGCGTACTATTTAATGTTTAAAAAAATAATCACTATTACTTTAGCCCCCTCCACCCTGGAGACGTTGAGTTTCTTTGCTCTATCTCCCATCTTTGAATAATAAGTTCATGATGCATTTCCTTCTATGGAATTCAAATGCTGATGCTGAGGCAATGTGATACTCCTTGGATTTGCCTTGAACTTCCTACATAACAGGAACATTTTTTTTTCATTCCTAAATGTTGTTTTTATTATTTTGTTAAATTTTCTTTACAAGCAAAAGAAAATCCCTCACCTAGCCAGTCTCCATCCACTACTACAGTAATACCACATCCCCTCTAGGAGTTTATCAAATTCATTTACTGCAGCTTCAGAGAAGTTGTAAGAAAGGAAACCAAGAGTTAAGGATAATGTTTGACAGCAAGAGAATTAGGTGGGAGGGAAGGAAGATAACACAAACCATCCTGTCGCACAAGAAAACAGGGATCCTCTACCCCCACCCCCACCTCAAGAGAAAAAAAGACAAAGGTAAAAATAAAAGAATGGAATGGAAAGGAAATAGGAAGGATATAAGAAGATTATGCCTTCGTGTTAAAGTGCATATGGAAGGCAAGCAAGGAGGAAAATTCATAGATTAGTGGAGCAGTGGCCCTCAAAGTGCTCCCCATACCAGCAGCATGCAAATTCATGAGCCCCACCCTGGAACTGAAACAGAAACTCTGGGCATGGCCCCCACCAATCTGTATTTTAACAGGCCCTCCATGTGATTCTGGTGTGCTCAAGCTGAGACTTATCCCCCCAGAGGCTGAACCTAGGTGATTTGGAGAAGGATGAATTGTTCTCTAGAATTCCACTAATAAGGATCTGTGTGTTTGGAAGAAGTAAATCAGAGTTATAGATAACAGCTTGATTTTGTATTGCATGGCTTATATTATAGAAACAAATCTCTCACATATGAGAGGTGAGATAATTCTTTCAAGCACTTAGGTATAATGGTAAATGTACCCCCACGACACTTAGCTATACTGACTTTTATTATCATTATGTAGTATCTTTACCTTCCCATTAGAATGGAAACTCTGTAAGAGTAGAAACAATTATAAACATATATATATCTTATACTTCAATGTACTTAGCTTAATACCTTATATATAACAGGCATTCAGTAAATACTTGATGAACAAATAAGACAAATCCTTCTTGGATGATGTCTAAATGCTTCTGTTAAGGATGAGTAGTCTTTCCACAGAGCAGTTTCGATTTTATAATGTAGTTCCATAGGAATAGTACAAAAATAATTTGCATCTTTATATATTAAGCACTTTGTCCTATTTTTTTGCATGTCTTAGATACCATATTCTGTTTGTTATTACCTTGTTTGTAAAACAAAATAGAATACACAATAAGAGAATGACCAGGAAAACGTTTGGATTACTTATTTGCCTCCAGATGTAAGGATGCCATATTTAGCAGATAAAAATACAGGGCAGCCAGTTAAATTTGAATTTCAGAGAAACAACAAATATATATTTTTAGTATAAGTATATCCTATGAAATATTTGGGACATAGTTATGCTAAAAAATTATTCATTGTTTCTCTGAAATCCAAATTTAACTGGGCACTCTGCATTTCATCTGGCAATCCTGTTCATGTAGAATTTTCTTTTAAGACTCAGTATTAACACTTTTTGCCTTAAAAATCTAGAGTTGAATACAGGCTGGCTTATGTAGTTGCTTAACAAATGTTTCTTGAATAAGTAAGTGAATGAATGTTCAAAAATGTGGGCATGCTTTCCAGGGGAGTTTAACTCAAGGCATTTATACATAAATACACTCTTTTCTCAGCAAGACTTTTAAGTTTCTTTCTTTCTTTTCTTCTTTTTTTTCCACTAGAGAATATATTGTAGAGCTCTCTGTGTTCCCCTTTGTGTTTTCTTCACCAATAAATGGTAGATGTTTTGGCCTTTTTCTGATCCATATCATCGACAGCCCCTTCGTGACTCTTTTGGGCCCCATGATGTCCTCTACACATATGGCAATTTTACTTGTCACTTTGAGAAGCACAGCTATTTCAGCAGTAAATTCAGTGCAAATAGATATAGCAATAGTAGTAGCCTAACAATACCAACAGTAGAGTAATGATAGTGAGATCAAACTAATGGTACGATAATCCTCAACTGGAGCATGGCCTATGAGTTATATCGTGCCAGTGGGGTAATGGAGTGAATATAAGGTTTGGAATAAGAAAGCCCTGGTTTTACCACTTACTGACTGAGTGACATTAGGTAAATTCTATAACCAATCTGAGCCTCAGTTTCTTGCCCTGTAAGATGAAAATCTTGATAGTACTTAATTTACATGGTTGCTCTGAGAATAAATTTTTTTTAAATTATGTTAAAGCACATAACTTAAAATGCTGTAAAATTATCAAAACAATTTAGGACCAACAGTGTTATATTGTATATAACACCAATGTTATGTATATATATTACATGTTATATAACATGTTATAGTAATGTCATACATTTTACAGCATAATCCAGAGAGCAAAAATTTGTTGACAGGGGAGGGAGGGCAGATAATCTGACGGGGCTGGCATACTCTCGGCTATTACTGATTTGTTAGATGACCTTGAGGATGTTATTAAATCTCTCTAATTAGAGATACCATCTTCTGGGCATGTTAATGTCTATCTCACTCACAAAGTTGTCAGAAAAGTCAGGTAATGCGCATGGAGTTCCCCGAGATCTTCAAAATTCTGCTTAACACCAAAATATTTTAGTTGTCACTGAAGCCACAGATGTTTTGCAAATGCAGTGTGTCCCCAGTAGGCAATCCACACTGGCACCAGGATGGCACCTCAGAAGCTGGAGAGAGGCTGGAGAGGCAGTTACACCAACCATCCCTCACGTGTGTGGGTCCTGCTTGAGCCAAACTGCCCTGGGTGGAGAGCAGACACTACAGTCAGTGAAAGGTCCACATAATCCATCTGAGCACACTTCGGTTGTTGACACTGAAACTTTCACATTTTCTGGTCCAGTCTTGATTTCTCCATTCAGAGGACCTACACTTTCAAGGGTCCCTTCTGCCTTACTCACCAGTGGCCTCCTTTCCCTACTCAGACTCTCCCTTCCTTGCTTGCCTGCTTGCTGTCTCACGAAGTACTCAGCCTTGGTTTTCTGACCCCTCACTGGATTCACCCAAAAGGAGGGGCTTGTGCTGGAGCAGATGACCGAGAGGCAGAGAGAATGGGAGCGATGGTGGGAACAGTCCTCTTAAAAGTGATCTGATAACAGCACTTACTGTCCTTTCTGCAGCCCAGGAGAAGCCTGGTTAGAATGGGAAAGAATAGGCAGAATAAATGGGTTCCTGTTGAGCCCCCATAGCAGTGGTCACTATTCAGAATCAGAGTGTCTCCCCCCAGTAGGATAGCTCTTTCTTGAACTGTGTAAGCTTTGGGCAGAACCCTCTGCATCTACTAACTTAAGCTGTATCTTTCTTCCTCTTTCCTTTTTTTTTTTTTTTCTCTTGTTGGTCCTGGGAGAAAAAGTATCAATACTAGTCCAGAAGAAGGAGTTGAGAAGAGGCTCTTTAGAGAGTAGGAATCAAAAAATGGAGAAAAGTACATATGTTCACCATCACCCTTGCAATTGGATAGGAGACTTCCTCCCCCCTCCTTTCTTCACTTGCTCTTTAGTATTTCTGCCTCCAGTTTCACTTGCTGCTTGCTAGGAAATCCTTTTGTCCATGCTCCTTGCTGTCGTTGTACTTATGATACCACTTTTTTCCATTAGCATATGTAATTGAGAGTAGACTGTATATACCCTTAACTCTGAATTATGTATCTGCAACATAATTGCTTGCTTTTGGGTTATCTCAATTTTTTGTTATATCATGGGTTAGCTCTCCCATAACATTCAAGTCACTTCTCAGTTGGTTTCATTTATCATTAGTTCCTTTCTGCCAGAGGTAACAGTTTAATTTTTCTAAAAGTGAGCAACATACTCTTTAATTTTCAAAATACCTTAAAGAGATAGGTACATACTATTTTATTCTCAAGTTGTAGATAAGGAAACTGAGGCTTAAAGAGGTTCAGTAACCTGCCCAATCACTCAGCCAAGGAAATTGAATCCATGTCTCACGTGTGCATCTGTATAGCACCCAAATGATCATTTCAAAGTGAAGGGGCTTATATAAGCTCCACCTTCATATTACAATGCAAGTGTCCACTTTGTATTTTGTATCTCTGACCAACAAATCAAACTTGCCTTTTCCTTGTCATAGGCTCAGACCTGGAAAGCCATCCATATCTTTGTTTTTTGTTTCTCCATTTAGAAAGCTACAATCATCAGACCCCATCCATTTCAGGTGTAATATTAAAAGTCCTCTAGGGATGTCTATAAGAAATATGCAAGAAAATATTAACGTTTCTGCTGAGTGATATTGTTTCAAATCCATACCTATAAAAAGGAAAATTCTGGGCACCTGACTAATCTGAAAGTGTACCTCATTTAATCAGACAGTTCCTGAGATGCCTATAGTCTACCATCACAGCACCTTAATAATTATAGGGAGCACCTTCCTTTATGGAGCTCCCAAGTGCTTTGCAAACAGTTTTCCTCATTAACTCTCATACCATTTTTCTGTGGCAAGGAAGGGAACAGTATAACTTGTCCTATTTAAAATGTAGGACAGCTGATACATTGAGTGATTAAGCAAGCTGCCCTCAGGTCATACGGTGACAGTACGGGGACAAGAGGCCTCGGGGTTTGTGGGCCACGGTTTTAGACCACTAAATCTGGGAGGGGGTGTGGTGAGTGCTTGATCCAACTCCTCACTTACAGAAGGGTAAACAAACCCAGAGAGATGAAAACACTTAAAAAGCCCCGGGTCACATGGCTAATTAATGGCAGAACCAATACTTATGCAATACAAACAACATATGTAGCCTAGGGAGGGATAGATGACAACTCTGGAGAGTCAATTTATAGTCATATCAGAAGGAAGTGGAAGCAAAAAGCCTTCATCAGTGACCTTGCTTAGAGAAAAGAAACATACTACATAAATGTGGAAGTTTCAAACAGCAAGAGCATTTTAACATGCGTAAAGTTTTAACTTCCTAACAGCCAAAATACCATCTGGAACTTAAGGTACATTTCCCATCAAAGGTGACAGTGGACATGCTTTAAAAGACAGTTGGCCACCCTATCATAATCTGTATAAAGTGTGCCAAAAGCACAATGATGGCAAAGACCAGCTGAGATCCAAGCATGTTTACATCCGACAGAAATGTTTCGACTATAAATAACATGCATGGACTGTCACGGGACTCTTAGGGTATCTCTCATTTAAAAAAAAAATGACCTATGTAAACATTATGCATAGACTGACCTCTTCAGCTAACTGAGATTATTGGGAATGAGGCTTCTTGAAACTCTACCATTTAGTCAAAAAATGAAATGCTTTTCTCCTGTGATGCTGTGGAACGTACTGTTCCATCAGTGAGAACGAAGGGAAAGAATGTCAGAGGCGAGTTGAGAGTAGACGGAGGTAGGCCAAAATATATATGAACAACTAAAGAAGATAAAGTTAAAACATCAATGAAATTGATTCTGAAATTTGTGGAGCAATACCTAAATGAAACAGCTATTTATTATGATTACGTGCTTCAAAACATATCATTTTATGTTTGCAAACACAATGAAAAAGCATTCTGATGAGACAATGGTTAAAAAAACAGACTATGGCCATAAAGCACTTCACACTGAGTCTGGCACATAGTGAGCCCTCAGTACATTGTGTTTTCATTATCATCACCACCATGACATGTCAAACCTCTTCTGTTTCCTAATGGAAAAAAATGGTACCACATTCTAGGCACTTTAAATAGATGTTAACTGTAGATTTCCTACCCTGATGCATAGCTCCGATGTTGAAATATTACCCTGAGGGGTTACAGAAGCTTTGGGCCTTAGGCTGGGTCATGGAAGGTCTTTCTTTTCTGAGGTGAGTGCTTATATTGGGTAATTAGTAATAGGGTGGGAGAGATGGGCCGAACACCTTAGTACAGTTCATCCCACTTTCAAGACCAGAACTGAGGACAAGCAGCAACAACAAAAAGCCTCTAAGTAATTACCAGGAGAGATGCCACAGGCCCATGAACTTTACCTATGTAAGAATACCTCATATCGCCCTTCAGTGACTGAGTCTTCTTACCTTACCATTTTTTAACCAGTTTGATCATTTGGTTTCTAAGCCAACAGCAAACTAAAGCAGTTAACTAAGGAGAAAGAAGGGCTTCTGCCAATAGGCTGAAAGCAAAGAAAGAGACTGAAAAATCAATTTCAGAATTGACCCCAGAGTTCAAAAAGCTATGGAACTATTTATTAAGGGGGTGGAGGTGGCGAATAGCCTTGTAATATGACTGCTATGTAAGTATTCATACATCATTCTTGATGGTCTGCAAAGTGATTTCGTATGTATTTTATGCCAATTCCAGCACAGTGAGGTAAGTAAGACCACGTACCTCAGAGGCCTTGGTGATTTGTCAGAGTGGCATGTGGTGTGCTGGTGCCTAGATTTGAATAGGACCGTTTGACTCTGAGATCATTGTGTTTTCTGTAACCTATTTGACCTCCACACCTGACAAAACCTTTCTGCAACTCAGTGTGGTGAATAAGGAATTGTCAGTTAACTGTTAAGTTACATTTTAGGAAGATTTCTGTTACAATTGAAAGTGTAGCCTTTCAGAATTACTTATTCCTACAGTGACCATATTTTCTAGACCTACATCAGGGTATGAGTGCATTTACTAGAGAGAATGCTGAACATGAGGACTGTCTGCAAAAAGCCAAGCTATATGACAACAGTCCTTAGTTCCCAAAATTCTCGAGAGCCCCAAGTCTGCAAAGAGCTTTCTTCTTTCTTACTTCTTATATTTGTTTGATAATGTTAACAGGAAACACATAGCTAACTCCGCTAATGAGGACACCGAAAATGAGTACCCTCCTCCCCCAAAAAATAGCCCTTTCTCCACAGAATGACTTCTGAAGACCTTTAGTGGTGAATACCTTATAGCTTTCTGAGAGAGCCATTTTCTGGAATGGGGAAATGGAAAACCTAGACTGTCCTGGCATCACCTTAAAACAGCCTCTCTGACCATGAAAGGCCAGGAAGGACTAGATCTTTCCAATTAAGGATGATCCATTAACCAAACAGATTTTATTTATTTTTATTTTTTGTTTTTGTTTTTGTGTTCTGTTGTCTTGTTTCTCTGTCTCTCATTCTCCCTGCCTTGCTCTGTCTCGCTCTGTCCTGCTTGCTGTCTCTTCCCACATCAACAGGTGAGAAGCCCCACCAATGCAGCATCTGTTGGCGCTCCTTCTCCTTAAAGGATTACCTTATCAAGCACATGGTGACACACACAGGAGTGAGGGCATACCAGTGTAGTATCTGCAACAAGCGCTTCACCCAGAAGAGCTCCCTCAACGTGCACATGCGCCTCCACCGAGGAGAGAAGTCCTACGAGTGCTACATCTGCAAAAAGAAGTTCTCCCACAAGACCCTCCTGGAGCGACACGTGGCCCTGCACAGTGCCAGCAACGGGACCCCTCCTGCGGGCACACCTCCAGGTGCCCGTGCTGGCCCCCCAGGCGTGGTGGCCTGCACAGAGGGGACCACTTACGTCTGTTCCGTCTGTCCAGCAAAATTTGACCAAATCGAGCAGTTCAACGACCACATGAGGATGCATGTGTCTGATGGATAAGTAGTATCTTTCTCTCTTTCTTATGAACAAAACAAAACAACAAAAAAGAAACAAACAAAAAAGCTATGGCACTAGAATTTAAGAATTGTTTTGGTTTTGTTTTTACTTTCTGTTTTTGTTTTTGTTTCGTTTCATTTTGTACTACATGAAGAACTGTTTTTTGCCTGCTGGTACATTACATTTCCGGAGGTATGGGTGAACAATAGTTTTCCCAGTCTCCCTCGGATGGTGGCCTTAAGGCCTGGTAGTGCTTCAAGAGGTCCACTGGTTGGATCTCTAGCTACTGGCCTCTAAATACAACCCTTCTTTACAAAAAAATCTTTTAAAAAAAGTAAAAAAAAAAAAAAAAAAATCTTTTTTTTTCACTTGTGAAGAGCACTACAAAAATATATAACAAAATCTAAAAGGCCTACTGTCTTTACGTACACCGCTTGCAGTGTTTCAGTGGACATTTTCACAATTCTGGCCGCTTGGACTTCACAGTAACCAGTTAAAACTGTGGAATATCACTTCTGGTTGAAAACCCAGAGGAAAGGCCCTGCTGTTTTCCACCTACCACGTTGTCTGATTTCATAAAAGGGCTGTGGGGGTGGGAAGGGGAAGTAGGTGCCGTGGTGTGGGAAAGGCGAATGGCAGGCTTCTCTCCCAGATTCTGCTGATTCCACACACCCTGACCCACCTCCTCAGTATCCCCCCCTTTCAGCAGAAGCCAGGAAGACTTGGACAAGCAACAAGCAACAGTGGCTATCGTATTTATTCAGTGTCTTCGCTGAGCCACAGCCTCAGCACAATCACGAGGGACTTTCATGAAAGGCAGGAATGCAGATAAAACAAAGATAACAGAGGTTTGCACCTATGTTTCTAGGTACAAGAGAAGGATTATTTCCAACAATCTTTGCAAAAAAAAAAAAAAAAAGTGTCAGGATATATTCTTGTGGAAGAGAAAAAGAGAGAAATGGAGGGTGGGGGGATAATAAGAGTTCTTGAGACTTTTTTAATTCAAAATTTTATAGAGGGGCAAAAGTGACGTTTACCAGATAGAATGCTGATTTTTTTAATATATTTACAACAGTATTTGTGTAAAAAAAAAAACAAAAAAAAGTGAGATTGTTAAAAGTAATCTGTTTTCCTTTTGGTTTTGCATACACTGCCACCAATCCCTTCTCTTTTATTTTATTTCACACACATATATATATTTTTTGGTAAGTCAAGACTGTTAAGGTTAGCGATACTGCTTCCAGAGAGAAAGAATAAAAGGCAACTAAAGTTATATTTGAAAGAGAGGAAGGATATTTTCTTCATATTTTGTTTATTTTTCTTAATTTTTATTATTTTAAGTATTGCCTGGGTTGATGAGGCCCTCTGTGGCCAGCCCATCCCTGCTGTAATTTGAATTGCTGCTTTGTATTTTGATATGTAGTTCTTTGACTTTTAGCAAGCTTAAGTTGCTCCACTGAATATTTTTTTCAACTGATCCATCTAGAATTCTGTTCTTTCTCATGGGAGGGACTTTATCTTTCAGAAACAGATTTCTTGCCTCTCCTAAAGTTCATTGAGGTCTTATGGTTCTAGAATTTCTGTTAACTTTACTCTTTTCTTCAATGAAACACTAGTAGTCTAGAGGTCTTGACAAATGGGTTCTTTTCTCTTATGGTCAGCCAGGAGAAGTTGTTCACAAAACTCTGCCATATCTCCTTACCCTTCAGAGCTACAGAGAGCATCATCATCAGAAGCCTGTTACAAAGCAAGATGCATGATGCCAAAATTTCTTTCTTTCCTTCCCAAGTATCACCTTCTGACTATTTCCACCTTGGTTGAGAGGGCTAAATAAGATCATCCTTCTTTAGAAGATTTTTTTAACCCTGGCTTTTTGGAAAGATTTTATAGACATTAACAAAATTTCCCAGATGCCAACAGCCATCATTGAAAGGCCACCAATCCATTACATCATCCCACATGCCACTCTCTCTTTCTATTTGGAATTTCTCTCCTCCGTCCTGATCAAGGTGTTATAATTAGAGATTTTTCTATTATAGACAGTGTCCTAAAGATATTCCAACTCAAATATAGGAATTCTTAAACCAAACTAAAACTCTAAAAATCATTTCCTTGCTGGGCATGTTTTAACACACTTAAGGAGGAAGAAAGTAAGTCTTTTAAACAAAGAAATACCAAACTATAATTTTTAAAAGGAAGAAAAGAGACAGTATTTTAGTTTCAAAACTGCTTTGCATTTTAATTTAATTTTCCTCCTAATTTTCCTGTCAATATTTTATTTACAAACACTGGGCAGCAAATAAGGGGAAATCTTCCAAGGCAAGCAACTCTGTAATGGCTAAATTGGTTTTATTTATATATTTTAGACATTTGGTTAGCTTGGGTCTTTTCCATAAGTTCTTTGTAATGTATAGTAGGTTTAGTGCAAATGAAGTCTATGTGGCTTTGATTTGGTCCTACAGTCCTTAATTCAGTGGCTCTCTTGCTAGACATTTTAATGGAGACTTGGTTGGTTAACTGACTATGAGTATCTCCCAACGTGATTTCCAAGGGGAGTCCTGCCAGGAACTGTGTGTCCAGAATTGATCTGGTTTAAAAGTTAGTGGAAAACAGCCTCAGAAATAAGAAAAAGTCCATTTCTCTATTGCTAATTTTGCTTTTTAACATATCGATGTTTTAAGACTCTAATATTTCCACTTACCACCAATAGAGGGAGCATTAGTTAATTAGCTATGTCATGGTATTGTTTTGATATTTTGGAAAATAATCATCCAACCCATAAAATAGAAAAGATTGAATTCACCAATTAAGAAAAAAAATGTTTAAATCTAGAGGAAAATGACATGAAAGCACTCAGCATGTATTACAAGCAAAGGATGGCCAAAAGCTCCTTTAAAATATTTTTAACTATTTGACTGTAGCCCATTAAAAATAGTTTTTTCAAACCTCAGCAAAGTGGGAAGAATTCATAATACCTCTAGGAAAATTGATCTTGGGTGCCATTTGGGGCTACATTTAGCCATCGGTTTCTCAAATCTGAAGTAGACCCATTTGCCTTAATGCTGATTTGCCACATAAAAAAGCTAAACAATTGGTTTAAAATTCAACTTTTGTTATATGTAGGGGGGGGAATCCAGCTAGGTTTGAAACACTGATTTCCATCCTTTCCCTGAAAAGAAAGTATCTCTTTAAAAAAAAGTTGGAGGATTCCTAAAGAATTCTTGGTGAGGTGATATAATCATCATAGAACCTGACAGCATTGCATAGCAGCAGACTTATTCCTGCTGAAGGTCTTTTCCCCCAAAAGATCTCACAGCCTGAAATAATTGATGAATTATTCTCTGGGAGAGAAAGGAGCTAGATTGGAGCAGGACATCTAGCCTGGGAGTGCAGTGGTGCCATTTCTATATGTTCTGGTCTCAGATGCTGCTATCTTCCCAAACTGACCCACATTTTAGAAAGGAAACCAGAATTTACCTAATCAAAGTAATAGAGGTGCTTTTATATTGTCAGTCCTTACCTTTTAAATTAACAATCACAAACATCTTAGAAAATAGGAGTGAATATTTTGCTTCAAGATCAGAGGATGAGCATGGATCCTTTTTATATTGAAATTCTAGCAATCTTCTTATGTTTAGAACTTCATGCTAGAATGCTATGAGTGTAAAATCTACCCCCACCCCATGGTTAGGAAAAAAATAAGAGAATAAATGTAAGCAAATGTTCCAGATTTAAGACCTCTTAGGATGAGTATCAGAAACAAGAACTGGTTTGGAAAAGAACATTTTTTTCAACAATTTATGATTTAAAACAATTTGCTGAATAAGAGAAAGGAAAAAAAAATCAAATGGCAATGTTTATCTCAAAGACATTTAGATAAAGTTTATGAAAAAAATTTTTTTAAATTTCCTAGCACTAAAAACATTGGTAGAGTCTCAGCACAGTGGGCAATTTTCTTTCTATTAAATACCAACACATATACAAAAAAGCACCCCCAAATGTATAAGATATAACCCTAATAAAGAAGGAAATTTGGAACAGGATCTGATACAATCTATGCATGGGGAAAGCTGGAGAAACAAGCCAAAAAAACAAATCTGTCGAAATGAAAGTCTCTAGATCAACATTTTGTTTTACAATATACTTTGAGTTTTAAACTTTTGCTTCTAATGACAGTTTTATAGACTTTTCCCTCCCAAAATTCCTAACACTTCAAATATGTCTGTAGCAGGCCTCAACTTTCATGAGGAACACAGCGGATAATTCCCTGCTTATGTTCCAGTTGTACTCAATTCATGCTTCCTAGCCATCTTGGATGTCATGGTAGCTCCTGGCCTTAGAAAGACTTGGGTTTATTTTGTTTAAAGGCTAAGGGGTTTTATTTTGGATCATCACAATATTCTACAAGGACAAAAAAAGAAAAGAAAAGGCCTTTTCCAGACCATCAACAGCAGGAATTTGTATATTCCGATAATGAAAAGAGAAAAGTTTCCCTCCAAGTGTGTTTGTTTCACGGAAGTCCAAATGCCTTGACCTACATATCCTTCCATCATGCAAACATGCTGGCAGTATGTGCCCAGCCCATGCCCCAGATCAGCAGTTTCCCCCAGCACAGAGGTTGAAAATGAGGTGTGCCCTTTATAAAATCCCTTGGATCCCCGAGAAAACATAATAAAGGCTCATGTTGCCTCCTTGCTGAGATGGCTCTATAATGCTCCAACACCTGTGGCCCTTAAAAGAGGGCCTGCCTTCGATCTGGCCAGGACCTATGCTAGATAGGCACACTCTGGAGCGCCCCTCAGTTGCTATAGAAGATGTTATTTAATTAGCATGGCCTGGGAGCAGTAGGATATGTTTTTCAGGTCTGCCTCTGCTCGAGCCAGTGTGCTGCTGCATCGAAAGGAATCAAAATGAAGGTGCAATGTGAGAGCTGACACAACCTGAGATGCCCTTGGGATCTAGGAGAACAGGAGGGTGCCCTTTCTGTTGTGACCTGACTCTTAAAAGAAATCTTCTAAAAGAATTAATTTAGTAATGAGTTGAGGTCCAGGGTAATGGAAGCTCTGGGGAAGAGAACAAAAGAATTGCAAAATGTATTCAGCACCCAACAATGCTACACCAAAAAAACATCCAATCACAAAACCAGGAAGTTTGGCAAGAAGTAGTTAGAAAAATCTCTGGGCCTTTCCGTGGGTTGGGTAGACAGACTTTCTTTTGAGTAAGGTTTCTGGCTCTAAGAAACCTCTTTACTCACTAGAAAAGAACTTTATTTAAATGGCTAATTTTGTTCCCCAGAAAAAGAAATTTAGAAAAGAAAAACTGGACACTAAAGACAGTACCATGTGACTCAGTGACAAATAAAAGGGCACACTCAAATTTCAATAAACTCCCTGATTCTATAGTAAAAACAAGGCAATGCAATGCTCCCCAACCTGCAAGACTCTCCCATCTGCAGTGCGTGAACAGTGAGTACTTGAGCTGAACCAACCACCAGACTTTCTGAGGCTGGGCAGAAATTGCTGACCAGGAAGGCAACAGCTTCTGTCTCCTCTCTGTTTTCATGAAAGAAAAGGACTGTTTTCTTAGACGCCCAGGAAATAGATTGTGTGGGACAAACTTTCAAAAGCACTCTCTATCCTGGTGCTCAGGTTGGAAATAGAGGCAGAAAAGAGGAGCACAGAAGAACTCTTTCTCTGGAGAGAAAATATTTTCATATTTCTACTCTCTGTGTAGAATTGCCATTTATGATACAGCTTAAACCTCCACAAGAGGAAAAGCTGTGGTGACTCAGTGTTCCTATAAACACAGAATGTGGAAATTACTAACCCAAAGCATCATTTCTAGCACTAGGTTTCAAAGTGAAAACCTGACCAAAATACTCCAAAGATTTTTCTAAGACTCTGAAGCCTTTTTCCCTTCGAATACTGAATCCATAGCATTGGGTTGTCTGATGGCATCCCATCAACCATGTACATTAGCAGATCACAGAGACTGGTTGTGGATCAGTAGAGTCTGTTTCAGTTCTTTTAAGGGAGAAGAGGTAGAAGATGAGGGATGCAGAGCATGGGTTCTTTTCTAGAGCTAGCTATTTCCTCCTCACTGAACAGGGGTAAAAAATGCCCTGGGTTGATGCAGGAAACATCATCTTACCACACCACTGATCAAAACACCTGCCATTCCGTGGTTTCTTTGGGCCCAGCTTGTTGCTCCATAAACCGCAAGCTTTCAGACTGAAATCCAAGCCAAGGTGACCTCCATTAAGATCTTTTCTCAAGAAGCCACTTAAAGAATTATTGCCTTAAATCAATAAGCCTAGGAAAGGGGACAGACTATATAGAAAATTAGAAGGGCAGGAAACATGGACATAGCTTGCTTTTATAATGGTGGCATTATCACAGAAATAAGCCCTATTCGTGACTGTGGACTGTGGAAACAGTGACTTTTGAGAGAGGCACCAAACCTGTCCAGAACTGCTTTCAGGAAGTGGCTGCAATTTCCCATCTATTCTATTTCAGTGTCATAGGTCTGGGTTGGCTGTAAAATAGGCATAATAATTAGCTGAAGAGTGGATCTCATAAAACATAATAACAGGTGCCTGGGATGCCAGTTTTAAACAACATTTCATTAGCAGGGAGAACAATCTAAACATAAAGCTGCTTTCCCTATACAGTGTATATTTCTAGACTTTTTCCCTCAGTTTTAGAGAGCATCTGTTTTATTTTGTGGTTCTTTGTTTAAATGCCAACTCATGACTCTCAAATCTTGTGAAGGAGCATAATTTGCAGATCATGGGCAAAATCCAGCCACCGTTAACCAGAGTCCCAGCTTTAAGATACTTACACAGGATATAAAATGTCCCTACTCAGTCTTTTTCAAATTCAGAGATTTCCTTGGTTCAAAATGCTCCAGTGGGATTCTGATACATCCAAGACATAGTTTAAAAAGAAAAAAAACATAGGAGACATCTGTTTCTACTCCTGATGCAACAGATACTGCCCAGCAAAATCATTGCAATTTATATGTAGGTTCTAGTATGTCACAACTGCTTCCCAAGATGATCTGTAAATGAGCATACATTATGCATGTGCACACACAGTGCAAGGTGCTCTCGGTACAAAACTGTTCCACACTCATATTTCCAAGTGACAACAAGATAAATTCTGGAATTTCTAGTTAGGAGTAAAAGGTGTCTTGTATCTCATATTTCTGCTTCTGCTCTGTTGCCTTAGTTGGGTGCATCGGTGCCATCAGCAGTCTGTGGTGAGGCTTTGGGGCATTCTGAAGGAGGCTAACCATCAGAAATTTCTAGTTTTCCCTTTTCATTAGAAACCTGAATATGCTTGTATGGAGTGGAATGCAATTAACAAGCTTTACCATTTTGTTCCACTTGCTGATGTGGGTGCATGTGTGAATGTGTGTATGCCTACTCGTAATCTGTGTGCATCTCAAACTAAGCACACACAGGCAGAGGTCCTGGTACATGGATCTGGTTGCCTCTTCCCACCACTGTGCTCAAGACTTGTGGCTTCCTTCCCAGGAAGCAGTCACCTGCCCACTCAGTTGCTTTCTGTAGAGTTTCGGAGTTGGGAGAAACAAAGGCAGCTTGTTGGATCCACAGCAAACCCACAGTGACAGGCTGTTTTCCTCCAGAAGAAGGTAGCACAGAAGGACCCTACTGGCAAGCAGACAAAAGGGAGCAGTAGTCTGGGGCACCTCACCAGCTCTCCTAGGGGGAGGGTACCCAGGCCAGGCAGACAAGGCCCGTGCAAACTTTGACCTGAGCCTTGACATGGCTGAAATGCCTCCATTGCTTTCCTCTATGCAACCCAGTGTGTGTGTGTGTGTGCGCACACACACGCGTGCACACCCACATCTAAGTTTTATTCCCAAACTAACGCTTCCTAATTCTGCCTGCATCTGCAGGACATTGTCATAATTCACAAACTGTGTCTCCTGAAACCAATGTGGCCTTTGCCGAAGTCTTTCCAGGAGTGGGTTGTTTACCTTGTCTAGTAAACCAATAGACTATCAGAATATTTTTTTGGTAATCTCAAAGAATCAATGGCTCGTCCCCATCTCAAATGTTAAAGTAGAATGCCACTCTAGAGTAATATAATGTATGAATGGACCTGGCTCTCATAGCCGACTTGGAAGGCTTGGTGGCCTGGAAACAGTCAGATTTAGTTTTCTTACTCCCATGCCCTTCTCTTCCTAGATGGTTTATTATTTTTATGACCTCTGGATTATTTCTGCTTTACAGAATCCAGAGGACATTTTATTTCTTCCTCTATTTTGGTGACTTTTCCCTTCCTCCATTAAGTAAGGCTACTTACAGTTGCAATTTTTTATTGTTGTTGTTATTGTTTTTTAAAAATGTATATTATCTTTCTGTATCCAAAAGAAGTCTGTGACTGTAACCACAGATATTTCTTTTTACTGGAAAAAAATTAGGTTTTTTTATTTTTAATTAACAGTACTAGTGACTTTGTGGAAGAATATGAGTTACTATTTAGGTATGCTTACTTAAGTACAGTACACTACATTGCAGTATTTCTGAAACCTACAACAAATACATTATATATAACAACTCTATATGGAAATATATAATACATTATATTCATTTTAACTTTTGAATCTATCTATGATCATGAATTGATTGAAATATTATTTCTTTGCATATATCACCCATCACCAACTTGCTGCAGTTAATCTGGTGCATTTAATAATAATCATTACTCTAGTTTGCTTTTTATATTATCAGCTTCAGTATTGTCCTTACAGGATTTTAGAATTTTTTTAGGCTCAAACTTAGCAAATGTAGGAAAGTGAAGACTTTTTAAAAAACATTTTGGTGTGTCTAATACAAAGAGGTTCATATTCAAAATGATCTTATTTAGCCGACCCTCTTAATATCTGAAGAACAAAAGAAGTACATATGAATGTATTTGTGATTTTTCCCCTCTAAAACTGTCACTGTCTATATTTGCTTTTGAAATTATGACCAAGGAGCTGTTTAACCTCCACATGATCTGACCAGCAATTACAGGCTGCATTTCAAAGGGCCTCTCTTCTGAGCATCATAAGGCAGTGAGATGCCTGATTGTCCCAACTGAATTTTCAAACATTGATTTTAATACTGGTTCTTTTCAGACTTTTCTGTTCTCGGTGTGCTTGAAATTGTTTTAACTAGTATTCAGTGTTTTCCTTCAGGCAGCTTGGCAATATAGTGTTCATTTTACCTAGGAGATTTTTTTTTTTTTTTTTAACTAAAACCAGAGTTTAAGGAACTTTTCCATGACAGAGGCTGATAGAAATAGGACTCAGAAATATGTGTCTCATTTATTAGTGTTCAGAATCCATTAAATGTTGGCTCTTGAGTGTCTGGCCCTCAGTATCTCCATTTGCCTGTAAAGGTGGGGATTTGGTGCCCTTCTTCTCTAACCAGGCCATCGTGGAACCTTCAGAAATCAGGCAGCCTGTCTTGTTAATAAGAAATACTTTCAGATGGTGTTTTCAGATAAAGAACTTTTTCAGTTCCCCTCAGCAATTCAGCCCAATGCCTAGAAAACTTTACATCCATCCCAAATGCCTGAAACCAGTCTCATTTCCTCTGTTCTACAAACAGGACAAAAATGAAAACAGTTGTTCATAATATTTAGCATATAAAAAACCCTTCCAACTCTGGACCAATATTAGGAATAACACCAATTTCTTCCTTTCATATTTCTTAACAGATTTCCTTTTCTAATCCCATCCCGTTCTGCTGTGACTCTCTGACACGTCTTTTCTTTTCCCTTACATAAGCTCCCCTCAGCCCCCCTCCAGTTGTGAAGCCTGGTACTCATTAAAGAACTACCTACTTTAGTCTACTTTGAAGGGGCTAATATTAAGTCTAATAGCGAAACTACCAATCTGACTATCCAAAGTTTTCAACTAAATATATTCCTGCAAGACAAACATAATTGTGAACTCAATATTATAGAGGATGCTTTTTCAGTGATCATATAATGCCCCAATTTTGTCAGCTTGATTATTTTCCACTTTCCTTTTCCTGACCTGTTCCCTTTATTTCTTGTTGATCTTTAAAACTACTTTAAATTGTCTAGTCTTCTCCTCACCAGCCCCCAAAATTCTAATAATTTTGATCCCTGAGTGCTTAATACCCTCCCTTCTCTCTACCCCATTCTGAATGTCTTTCTTTGAGTTTTATTTAAAGAGCATTGAAGTGAGTGAGTTCATAACTTGAGTCTCACAGGCAGAGTGCAATGTATCTTCATTGTAGCTTCAGATTTTAAAAGTTATCAATATTCTTTTTAGAGTGGGAGGATCTTGAGTCAGTTTTAAATGTCATCTGTGCTAGCCGAGGTCATTAATTCCTTTTCATCTTCGCATTTGGCCAAGAGATAAAGAGAAAAATATTTTCTACGTTTTTTTTTCTTCAAATACCACAGTGTTTGCATTCCTGATATGAGTAGACCATATCTGAGGGAGAAAAGTAATTTATCAATGTTGGCTCTTTCAACTACTGCTAACACTTAGCTAAATGACATATTTACCTGGTACTAGGTTTCCAGAAAAGGAGTAACATACCACAATAATTTTGATAACTGCTCAAGCCTCAGTGAGCTCTTCTCAAACAAGTTCAGCCACTTCCACTCAAACACATTAGGAGACAGGAAGAGTTCTTTCATTTTTTACCTTTTTTGTGAAACAAATAATTACTGATTAGTTTAAAACTTTAAGCAGTAATTTACTAAGGGATGACAAGATCCACAAAGTTTCTAAAGTGTTTTGCAATCAGAGATTGTTTAATCACAACTTAATATATTTTTAAATAAAGGATTAATAGAACTGAATGGATATTTGAAGAGCAATGTAATACATTCCCCAGTAGTCAAACACTAATCATGTAAATTGGCCATTGAGCTAGATCTCATTCCAATGACTTACAATTATCTGATCCCCAAAGCATTGCCCAAAAGACTATTACCTTTCTGGGTATGTCCCTTTACAGAATGCTTATAATGTCATCTTCACAACAACCTTCTAACACAGTCTTTCCTAGCTCCCAGCCCACCACCCTTGCTTGCCATGATATTATATTGCCTCTCAGCTCTTATAAAGACAAATTCTGTGACATTTAGAGTACTACTTGGTTTTGAGCCCACATGGGTATACTTTCAGTTCTTGCTTTACCCCTTAACAAACAGGTAGAATCAACATTTAATATCAGAAAATGTATTCTTAATTTGATTTGAGGCTTGACCCAGCTTTTGTTTTAATCAAACCAATTAACAACATCAATTCACACAATAGGGAGCAATGAAATGAATAGAAAGTCCAAAGCTTTCCTGAGTCATGCATCTAGTAGTAAAACAACTTTCTGAAAGCCGTATTTATGTTGCTTAGAACCGTGATCGTCACTTAGCAAGTGCTCCCAATCAATACTGTCTCCTCTTCCTGTGTCCGTTCTGTCTCCCCCATATGTATCTTTGTCTAAAGTACTCTTCATCCAAAGTGCCCTTCTCCTCAGGCATTGGCTTATGAAGAAACAAAGTATTTTAATTCCTAAAATACTATCATCTAAAGAATAATGTGGAGTAAGAGAGGATCTGGTTCTGATAGGTCTGATTTGGCCCAGTTAATCACAGAGATTTCTCCAGGATGCCTTCTTGCCGTTGTTCCTTCTAGTTCCCCAAGCAGAACACCAATCCTGAAACCCAGGATTTCTTACCACACCCTCTGCATTAGTCTAAATCCTTTTAATGATCTAGAGACTCCATGGTGTGGATTGCTTATTGCTTGTGAGCCTCCTGCTTTTCCAAGCTGACACCTGCCCAGATCACCCATGGCCCTAACAGTAAGGAATGCAGCAACATAATGGTCAGAAACATTATAGTATATATTTGGGAAGATAAAGAGAGACTTCTTTTTATTTTCCCCATAAAAAGCTTGCTTCTTCCCCTCACAATACATTTCATGAAGTCTGCATCTCATTTTACAGATATATAGTTTTAGGTTTTGCAAATATAGCTTAGGAAATGTTCTGAGATTGAGGCTGGTAGTGAACTCGTTTATTTTCTGCACTGGACTTTAGGACAAGTGTGCACAGATGCAATTCCTTCAAAGAAAGTGAAACTAATATAATACAGAAAAGTGATAATACTTTTACACATTAAAACAGTTGCTTGCTATCTGTAAACCTTGATTTAAGTATAATTATTACTTTTTTTTTTTTTTTTTTTTTTTTGCAAATCTAAAACTGGAGGAATGTGTATTTTAGTAAAGTTTCTTTGTTAATTTGTTTGTTTCCCTTTATCCGTTTCTTTTCAAGGTAGCAAAAGACTGGTTATTTAATTTGATACTGTCTCATGGCCATCAGCATCGGTCAAATAACTGCCTGCCCTTACCACATTTATTTTTCCCTTCAAACAAATGAAAAGCCTTCTATCCTACACTAGGCAGTCTTTTCTCTATGAAAATCCTTATCTTCCTTTTCTAATAGCACTTGAGAGCTTGGGGGAGAGAGATTATCTCTGCATTTTGAGGGTAGAATAGTTAAAATTAAAACTATTCCTTGAGAAAGAAACCCTATTTACCTAAAGGTAAGGGCCAGGGCCAAAGCATGGGAATTGATTGCAGATGAAGGTCATGCATTTTACATTACAAATCCTTACTGCTCTTCAAATCCTTTTTGGAATAAGACTGGGAAATTAATTTAATTAAAATCCTCTTTGGATGTTTCTTATTAATATCTAATGCAGAATACCCAGAAACAAAAAAGAAAAGAGGTTTCTAAAATGCCAGGCTCAATTAATCTATAGATTCCTATAATTGAAAGGATTTCTTCTTTTTATTCATTTCAAGACTGTAATGTATGCATGAAGTCTAAACAGAGAAACATACACTTCCCCATTGCTTCTCAACTCCCCCACCTCAGCACTAGAAATAATAGTAACAAAGAAAGATTGGTGCTATATTGCCAGTACTTTACCCACCCCTACCCCCACCACCAGAAAAGAAGGAAAAAACAGATTAGAAACTTTGAAAAAAAAAAAAAAAAAGGAAACTGAAAGCATATGGTTTTCAACTCAACTTAATTTACAGACAGCCTGACCACCTTTTTTATAACCTCATGTGCTGTGATTTATGTTCTTAGTCCAATCTTTAAAAAAACTGAAATTTCCATTAAATGAATACAGGAAAAGCAATGGGGGGGAGCAGGGAAGGAATGAAGACAATGTGATGGGACTAAATTTGATACAGTTCTGGATTCTTCAAGCCATTCTCAGGGTTACCAGAGAAAGTTAGCACCACTCACCCCTTGTATTTTTGCCCAACTCTCACTATAATAGTTATAAGAAATAATAAGTTAGGATAATCTCACCTCTTTGTGATTAAAGTCAGCTCTTAATGCTATCAAACACATGTAGAGAAATTGTATAGACCCTTGACTGCTTCTATAGTTAATCTGCCCTTTAGGGCACAAAAGGAGTATACAGAGAGATAACTGAAAAATAAAATAATGGTTCACATTTTATATATGATTTAGCAATAGTCTAAAGTGCTTTGTATATGTTCACAGCTAGAAGGATCTTTGAAAGGCAAGGCTAGTTACTCTGCTCCTGCTCTCCTTGCAGCACACCTTGAGTTGGAACCAACTGTAGATTTGTAGGAGAAATCTCTCAAAGGTATTTTCAGCAGTTTAACTTCTTCCTTAGTCCCACTGATTTTAACCTCAGTTTTCTGCAAGGCCTGTTGAGACAGAGATTAAAGGGTAATTTTCATCTGTCTGATTAAAATTGTTTTTTGCACTATTGTTGAAGAATTGTAATTTTCAGAATGAATGAAAGCAGGGTCTCTTAGTAATCCTTATGATGATAAACAAAGGCAAGAAGCTATTATAGAGAAACTCTATGGTAACTTTATGTTATAAGTAACTGGCCTGTGCTGACCCCACGATGCCAAATGCCTTTGTTTCTATAATCTATTCGAAACTACATATTGATTCCCCTGGGATTTCTAGCACGCATGTGTGGATATGAGCATGCAAGCAGATTTACATTTGGATAGCGGTAACCCAGAGAAACTGAAGAGACAGATTCTTGAGAATTATCAAATGCAAAATGTTTCTCTAGAATACTCAATACAGCCACATCCCTAACTAATTCTAGATTAATCTTTAGCAAGGGATAAGCTCCATAAGGTATCCTATGCTGAATTTTTTTTCTTACAGAATAACACAAGAGGTACAATGCACTCTTAATTTTGATGTAATAATTCACTTTATTTAATATTTGTACTTTTGTGTGAGTGTGTCATTAGCTACTTGTACCAGTTTTTGATATATCATTCTGAGGGGGCCCTTGAGAATTTCTGTGTATGTACATGTATATGTGTATTTATGTTTAGTAAGAAAAAAAAAGTGAATAGGAGAGGAATGAGTAAGGGAGAAGGTGATCAATGTAGAAAAGTGAACGTTCCTAGTGTACTTATCTATGTTATTTAAGGTGGCTGCTTCCCATAGCCCTTGAGGGATAGCTGATTGCACTACTCAGAAATAAGAACCCAGCACTGTTAAATTTAGGACCATCTTTTGGGAAACAGGAAAGCTTTATCTTTTTCTGTACCCATACCCCTTAGCATTGGAGCCATTTGACATAATGAAAACCATTAAATAAAAACCACTACTGAACTTTGCGTTAAATAGCTATTTTCCTCTTCTAAAACCTATCCGTGGTTTCAACATGACTACTTCCCTTTATTTTCTGCCTATTGACTTAATGTTTTACAGAATAATACACAGGTGCATGCTAGTTGTTTCTCTCCTTGAGCTGAAACAAACAGGGGCAACAAAAGAGATGACTCACAGAAGTGTTAGGTAAAAATTGAATTTCCCACTTTTGTGGCACTGGTAACCTTTAGAAAGAGTTGTTGAGGATTGAGCTTTATGTCTGTAATAGGGCTCTGTTTTTGTTTTTTTTTTTTTTTCTTTTCTTGTGGTGTTTTTTTGTTTTTGTTTTGTTTTGTTTTGTTTTTTGGGTTATTTTTTGGTGTTTTTTTTTTTTGGTTTTTGGTTTTTTGGGTTTTTTTGCACTAAATATGACTGCACTGCATTGCACTACTGAAATGTATTTACTTGTGCTGGGAGAGAGTGTATGAGGTAGGGGAAAGAAAGAGGCAAGTTATAAAATGAATAGTATCACTAAAATGGAGGGTTATTCTTAGAAGGGCTGGTCAAAATCTGTGGAGTCTTTTGCCAACTCTTGATCAGACCTAGAAACTGCCACACTGATGGGACCTGTTTCCTTGTTATAAAGAACCTGGGTTAGCACAGCATATTGAGGACACTTAAGAAGAAGCTTGCCCAATACAGTTTCCAACTAAGCTTTCAGTAAGTTAAGATTGTAAGGAAGCCCGCTGATGTGATGAGAAAGTCTTCACCTTGACCTACACTACAAAGCCCCTTGCTGGTACACATTCCAGTAGGGCAGAGGTCAGTGATATATCCTCCTTTCAAAGAAACCATAGCCTTGTCCATATTGGAGATAATCTATCAGCCTGAGCATGCTTTTTCCACCCCTGGGTGAAACCCAGATCCGGCTAACCAAAGAGGAAAGCCATGCATGTGGTAAAGTCCTTTAAGATGACAGTTAAGGGAACAGTGCAATAAACACTGAAAACCAGTGAGGTGAAAGGTTTATTTTGAAACAAGCTAGGCCACCTTTGAAATTGGAGGAAGGTTAGGAGGAGTGATCAGAACCTACTAGCTGCTCTGTCATAGACTATCCTTTATTAAGCAGAAGACCTTAACAGTGCCTCAAAGTTTAGTTTTGAAATTCTTTTTTGCTAATTTTTTATTGGCTTTATTTGTATTACCTTTTTAGACTTAGAAGTAGTCAGAGGTTGACAGCTCTTCAGTAAATGTTAATAAAGGAATCTTGCACCACAAGAAAAGCAATAGATTGTGTGGGACTTAATAACCAAAAGCGAAGATGCTGAAGGACTCTTTCCGAATCCAGGGTGACAGCTTTGAAGATTATGATTCAGTAAGAAAGGTTCACAACCTATACGAACAGCTAATGTTGAATTTTCTCAACTTTATCACACGTAGGGACGTCAGTTTGGAAAACTCTATTAAGGCCTCTTTCCTAAGCTTACAGCATTGATACCTACTTCTTTCTCTCTCTCCTTAGAATCTGAGTCTACCACCCCAAGTTAAAAATTGTAAAAGGAAGTTGTCAGCCTTGCTAGTCAGAAAAACTCCATTTAGAGCTTTCAGAACTAACATAAGTAATCCCTTAAGCACTCAAAGTATTATGCTGTGTCTCCATTTTAAATAAGAAACTCTAAATTCAGAGCTCTTAACTTGTACCTAGAGATGTGTTCTCAGTAAGCACTATGAGGATATTGGCTGGACAAGACCAAAGTTAAAGAAAGGAATAATTGACCTTTTAAAATATATTCATATTAACTGTTCTAGGAAACTTCTTGTGAGGCTTTGCAAAACAACTTCTTCCTTGAAAGTTGTGCATACCCACTCCAGTTCTATCACCAAAGATTTTAATCTCCAGGGGCCAGCTTCCTCTCTCAGACAAAATGTAATACAACAGGCTCAAGGGGTATGCTTTGATGATCAAGAGATGGCACTTTGGTTTTCATTTTGTTCACATCAGAGACATTGTTATTAGAGGAGCTGCTGAACTGTCCTTATAACATAGGGTTTGGTCAGAGGTTGAACAAATAGGAAAAAAGAAACCAATAGTACTTGACACTGTGAACTAGGCTTTGATAGAATCATAACCTGGAGACTGATGGAGAGAAAGAAACTTCCATGGAAGAGAGTGAGCTTAATCATTTAGAACCATGTGAGGATCATTGGTGAAACATAGGGCAAAATATACACAGTGTAAATCAGTGCTGCGCCTGGCCAGAGCCAACAACAATGGCCAGTGGGGTCAGGGAGTCCGATAACTGGCCAGTGAATTCAAGTATTGAAGAAGCCATGGTCTAGGCTTTGTTCTGATTGCTGGAGTAGTTAAAATGTCCATGCCTATGGCAAGGAAAATGCTTGGAAGCTGATCTGTTGTGATAGTGCCTTTCTTGTTGTAGCAAGTACTAGATTAATAATTTGCTCAGTTATGCTTTTCTGGACCATTGTCCCCAGTCTTCTGATGAGGTCTGAAGGGATAGTATTCACTTAGGATGAGGGATAGGCCATTGCTCCTGGAATGCTGTGATTTGATGATATTTGCACTAGATTCTAAACTCTACTTTAAACTGGAGCAACTGAGTGAGAGAAAAACCAAGGACAGCCCAAAGTTAAAAGAAACCAAAAGCAGTATTTTCTGACTGATGCCATTTCCTTTTCTCCTCCTCCTCCTTCTTCTTCCTCTTTTCCTTCTCCTCCACCTCCTCCTCTTCCTCCTCCTCCTCTTTCTTCTTCCTCTTTTCCTTCTCCACCTCCTCTTCCTCCTCCTCCTCCTCCTTCTTTTCTGAAGGAAACTTACACTTGTTGGTTTTGAAGGTTGGCTTTTGCCAATTCTTTTTTTCTTCATTTATTTTCACACTGAACCATCAATGCAAATTAACCACCAGGCAAGGACTATTAACATAAAGGGTCTCTGCCCTATGATGTCCCATAAGCCTATTCTTCATCAAAGTGGGGGAGGGAGTCACCTGCCCCCTAGGAAGCCAATAAGCAGGGATATCATGTTGAGGACTGTGCTCACATATTTGCTCAGAGGACACCAGGGCCTGTAGCTAATCCCAAAGGCTTCTTCAGAAAGAAAAGGAAACCAGTGTGTCAAAGAAAACAAGAGAGGGGAAGCAGTACCCAAAGTTTATCTATTTCTTCTCTCTCCTCTTTCCCTCCTCACCACCATGTCCTCTCTATCAGAATTATATTTTATCTCATACATTGTATGTCACCATACAAATAATTTGGTTCCTTGGTTTCTCTCTTTATCAGTGGACTGGGAACGCCTCCAAAATTAAAAACAGCTACCATTAGCAGCTCCCTTGTGGCCAGCCAGTTTCTTGAATGCTGTCCACATGGTCCTGGCCAATCAACTAAGACAACTTGAAAGTTTTGTCTGGCTCCAACCACCTGTCCACTTTATTTTCATTTGTTTCCATTTCCATTTGAATTTTAAGTTACCCTATGGAAAGGTGGAAATCATGGAAAATGTTTAGGGGCTGCAATTCTAGGGCATGGCTTGTCAGGAGTTTGTATTATCCAAAATATATCTTTCTACACCAGTTTTTAGTTTAATATATTGCCCTGTTTATAATTTCTATTATTTTGTGGGGTTTTTGTTTTTTTTTTTTTTTTATAAAAATAGAGTCTGTTTGCTACGTCTATTTGAGTAATTTTTTTTTCTATTTCCCCCACATGGATGCAGTACCAACTTGTTGATGAAGTATCTTTTTATTAATATGTAATTCTACTGTAGACCAAAAATATAAAAACACATTTGTTCATTTTAAAGATATAAAGAACTAGTGAGTAAAAGATTAAGAGTTGAAGAAAAAGACAGAGGAGCAGTGGTTAACCATGTTGAGTTAGAAATCTAAGAGTAGCCTTACCTATTTCTTAACCAGTGCTTGCCAATCTTACTATAGTTAAGATGATATCGTTTTGGCTCCTTCACGCTATGTTCTGTAACTCTTGTTCGTCTGTTTTTCTTCAATGTAATTGAGGTTGCACATCATGCTATTTTTGGCAATGCCTGATTTTATTATATTGTACTTTATATCAGTCGTTTCCTTTAGAAGGATTGGGGGATAAGTTTTATTTCTTGTTTTAATTTAAATTTTGTTTAATGCACTGGAAATAAAATTGGACACATTTCACTGTTTCAAAAATCAAAAACAAAACAAAAACCATGAAGAAAAAACCAGCAACCAAATAAGCAACAGAAAAAAAAAAAAACAATGAAGAAAAAATCTGTACTGAATACACATACAGAATACATCCCACATGAAAGAAATGGCATCAAATAAGAAAAAAATATATATTTTAGGCCACGATGCTGAACATACAAAAGAAGCCTGGTTCAATAAGGGTAGCGGTGGTGTTAGACATTCCCTTGAGCTCTGAGGTTTTGGCATTTTTCCAGTTGATGCCCAAACAAGTTACATGTGGGAGAGGTTGATGGAGGAAATAACCCCAGCCTTCCTCATACCACTCGAGCTCTCCATTACCTTTTATCCTTTGCTTGAGCTTCATTTTGAGTGAAAAAAAAATTAGAAATAAATAAATAAACAAATGATGTGCTCTGCTGGAGAAAGTGGATTGTTTAGTGGTATGTGTACAGTTCACGTGTGGCCACGCCACAGTCCTCCGAATGCCCAGGTGTTGCCCTCACATGTCTCTCCTCCCCGTGAGGGTTTGCAGTGGATGGCCCCACAATGTGGGAGACTGGGAACAACCCATTAGGGCATCAGCAAATGCTAACCAAGTTTTTGAATCCAACTGATTCTCCCTTCTTCAGCATCCCCAGATACCAACAGAGCCAGTTAACCCATCCAAATGCACAGTGAAGGGAAGGACAGTGATATTTTTCCTAACCAATTTGTTTAACGTTTGCTGGGTTTTTCTGGGTTTGTTTTGTTTTAGAGTAGGGGTGGGAGTAGATGTAACTTCACAATCCTAATACAGTAATTGTTTTGCATCTTCCATGTTTTATGCAAAAGCAGGCATTTAAATCAATAAATAATTGTGCCCTAGACTGAAAGTTAATGTTTAGGAGAGGAAAATAATTGTTGGAATTTTTTCTACATTTTTTTGTGAAGAATCTTTTTTGGAAAGGAAGGATACATATTTTTGTTGTGTAATATTTTCTATTTTTGAATGCATTTTATTGGTACAAGACTGTTTTTTTGGTGAAGACATTATTTAAAAAAAAAAAAGAAAAAAACTAATCGAAAAGTTTGCCCTTAAGGATATGCTGCAGTTTTGAGGTTTAAAAAAAAAAAAAAAAAAAAAAAAACTGATTCAAGATGCGTGTTAAAAGTTGGGATTATATTGTTGTTTTTTTGTAATTGTTACAAGAAGAAGTTTGTACCCACTGCTGTTTATTTTGTTTCAGATGAGTGAGTAAAGGGATTGTTCTTGTTTTATTCTTTTTTTAGAGAAAAAAAAGCTATTTATGAAATGTCAAAAACACTGGACTGTGAGTATAAGTGTGGAAGCATTTTACCACCCTGTGTCTTCGACCAATTACGGGAAACCCCTTTTCTCTCCCCCCCACCCCCGCCTTCGCCTTGCCAAATGAGAAAAATATAACAGCTGTCAGATGATCCAAGCCACAGAAGCCCTGCTTTAATTTTTATGGTTTGATAAAGTTGGAAAAACCAAAGTTAAATTTGTTTCTGAAATCCCCCTGTCCATAACCCCTTTTTTTTGTAAGACACAGCCTATTTGCTTTGCCTCTCTATCTTGGATCATTGCCTTCTTAGGGACTGGGGGCCAACTCTGATGCCGAGAGAGGCATACAGGTGGTGAGCCTGAGAGGTGAGGGCTCATGAAGTTCAATGTGAGTGGGACTTCAACCTCTCAGTGGGCTGCCACACTTTCCCATCCTGAGGTGAGGCTGCTGAGAGAGCACATTGGTAAAGCAGCTGAGGAGAGATAGCTTCCGTCTTCTTCACCCTCTGCTTTACAGACCCTCCTGCTACCACCACTCTCTAGAAGGGCTTTGCCTTTCTCAGCAGCCTACATTCCATGGTGGGGGGGGTGTGTGCGGAGCAGGGATCTGGATGAAGGAAATGATTGTGGGTGCTGTGAAGGCACCCCCAGCCCGCAGGAAGGTGGGGCAAGTGACCATCCAGCACAAGGGATCTTGCCCGCCTCATCTCTGATTCTGTGGATTGTCCATCCATCTGCTCACTGTGAAGATGGAGAGGCACAGTGCCCTGAGGCTGTTCAATAGCTTTTCCATATTTTTTCAACATTGAAAAAATAATTTTTTTAAAAACTGTGATTTTTTTTTTTTTTTAAATCATTTGGCTGGAGGGAAGGGAAAAGGGAAACACCAAAAGCTGTAATATGATTAACTGGAGATATTTAACTGGGGCACTTTTCTAGACCAAGACAACCGAATTCCATTCTGGACCCTAAAGCAGCCAAATCTTGAGACTGTCAATGACAGAAAGCCGAAGAGAGTCCTCCATTTCTTCCTTTCTCCTTTCTTCTCTCTGTCTCAGAATTCTCTCTTGTTCTCTTTTCCCAGCTTCCCTTGGACTACTGCCCCAATGGCCCTTTACCTTCCATTTTACATGCACATACACACACACACTTTCAAAATACCATTTTTCCTAAGGATTGTGGGACCGAATAAAATCATGTGCCTTCATTTTTTCTTTTTATAGTTAGATGAACCTCTTCCTTTTCTACAATGTTCAAAACCACGGGGAGGTTGAAGTGTTAGTGGAGGACCTGGGCATCATTTGAGAAGTAACTTTTGGTTAGCACATTCCCCTAAACATTAAACGCAGACATTTCAACGCTTTTCTGATGCTCTTTGGAACTTTAGAGCAGCAAGTAACCAGATGTATGTCAGCCTAAATCCATATGATGGGAGAGCAATTTCTGAAAATTCTATTTCATCGATTTCTTTGATTTTATCAAAAAAGAGGTGCACAACGGCAAGCAGCCTTGTTCTCCCGATTTGGTGCTTTTGCTTGTGGCATGGGGTGGGCATGGGGGTGGGGGGTGGGAAGTGGGTGTGTTTAGACAAAGGGTGCATTCCTAAAGATCTCTGGTGCTGAAGGGCCTCGAATTCCTTTCAGAGACCGCATTTGACACACTTTAAGTACACACAAATGAATGGTATCACATGCAATATTTTAATGGAACAGTGGGAGAGGCTCTTTGAAATGGGGTTTTGCATCTTTTTGTAACATTTTGATTTCTTTGGTGCCTTATTCCTACAAGATGCTGGCACTCACATACCCACAGGAAACTGACACGCAGAAGTCAGCCTTGGGAGTAGGGACACATGGGTGATGCTTGAGGAGATGGGAACCATGGGGAGGTTGGTGTCAGTTGGTGGGAGAAGACTAGATGGCATCTCTTACCTGAAGCCAAGCAGGGACTGCACAGATCCATCACAAAATTAACCATTCTGATATGTAAACACACAACAAATGCATCCTTCCTCATCTGAACTTTCCTTCTTTCTTTCTTTTCTATCTCCACCTTCTTATAAAGGTGCTGCTGCTGCTGCTAAGGTGCCTGGAGTCCAGAATGCCCAGTAATCACTCAGGCACAAGCCTGGCACTGCCACATCAGCCCTTGGCATGACCAAACCCAGGTTTCTCTTACTCGGGGCTGAGAACTGTCAGATTTTCTCATCAAAAATGTTTTCAAAGGAATCAGTGGATTACAATTATTCTGCATTGAAAATGCACTTTAAAAAATAAAATAAAAGCTCCAGACTGTTTAAAATATACACAGGGAGCAGGGAAACCATAAGATAAACATGTGCTAGTGTCTGAACCCAGTTTAGTTTATCTCCAGTTGAAACAATATACACTATATTATGTATAAATGTATACACATGTCCTATATATATCCACATATATATATATAGTGTATATATTATACATGTATACGTGTGTATATGTGCATATATACACACATGCACATAAAATCAGATGCTCATTATAAATCCAGATGCTCATTACAAAACCAGATGCTCATTGCAAAACCAGATGCTACACAAACAGCAGCAGAGGAAACAAGGTTGGACTCTTGAAACAGATCACAAAAAATAAAAACAGCCACCTGCAGTGACTTTGGTCATTTCTGTATGTTCACAAGGAATGGATTGTAACAAAGAAAAAAAGGAACAGTGTTAGTGAAAGGAAAAATGGGCGAAACCATCTTGATCCAATGGAAATGCAGTAATGTTCTATACCATTTCATCAGCTATTTCTTTTAGTCGTGTTCATTTGATTTCTGTTTTTGACTATTAAAAATGTTTTTAAACTCAAGTGACCCACAACAAACTGAACAAAACAACTACAGTGAAAGCCCTTTTCAGAGGAAGATGTCAGAAATCTCAAAACCCTTGGCCTGGCTCAGAACTACCATGTGCAAATCAGTACTCATTTTAACATTTCAAATAAAAACTGAAAAAAAAAAAAACTTTTTAAAGCACCTTAATGTGGTCATCCATTCGAGGAGTGGGTGCCACTTTTTTCTTTGAGCACCTTATTGACGTGTTTTGCTATCTGCTGTCTTTCTGTTACCTGTTGGCTGAATGGCTAGCTGTTAACATACACATGTGCATAGACCAGAGGTCTGGGCATGTGTGTTCACAATGAAGTTTACTGTGGTGACTGCTGAAAGGTGAACCCATTTCCTGATTTTCCTGCCACAGTGTTGTGATAAGATTCGAAGAAACCCCATGTCCTGCACAGAAATGTTTCTTATCACATTGTATCTTAGTATGGAAAGGAATATGGTCCCTTTTTTGCAATTGCTACTGTGTACACACACAAACACACAATGTATATTCAGACCCAAAATACACACACACACACGTGCACAAATATATTCACTGTCCAAATGGTATTTTCAGTGTCTGTGTGCATGTCACTGTTTATGCAGTTTCCATTTCCCAGTGAATTTTGAATGGAGGGCAACTCTTTTGACCAGATTGTCTTCAGACCCAAGACCTGGGAATTGGGGAAGAGTTTGGAAAGAGGAAGAGGCAAGGAAAGGTAGAGTTTTAAGTTGAAAGAATAGTTTCCCGAAACGAACTTGGACTGAATGACTTCAGAGACTATCCTCTCCAATCATTGCAGGTGGGCATGGAACACTGCTTGTATCAATCTGTGCACCCTAGAGTCATAAACACATGTATACAAAAACACATCCATCCATCAATATAGATGTGGTTTGGGATGAGCAGGTCAATAGTTTTGAGAGGGAGTTTGTTCCTTTTTTTTCTCATTATACTCTTAAATTTTTGTCAGTTATCAAACAAACAAACAAAAAAAATGTTTTGAAAAACCTTGCATACGCCTTTTCTATCAAGTGCTTTAAAATATAGACTAAATACACACATCCTGCCAGTTTTTTCTTACAGTGACAGTATCCTTACCTGCCATTTAATATTAGCCTCGTATTTTTCTCACGTATATTTACCTGTGACTTGTATTTGTTATTTAAACAGGATAAAAAAACATTCAAAAAAAAAAGAAAAATTAACTGTAGCGCTTCATTATACTATTATATTATTATTATTATTATTGTGACATTTTGGAATACTGTGAAGTTTTATCTCTTGCATATACTTTATACGGAAGTATTACGCCTTAAAAATACGAAAATAAATTTTACAAGGTTTCTGTTTTGTGTGGAAGAGTAATTGATGTTGCTAAGAATGATGTTTGTTTTTTGGGGTTTTTGTTGTTTTTTTTTTAAATGTTACCAGCACTTTTTTTGTAAGTTTCACTTTCCGAGGTATTGTACAAGTTCACACTGTTTGTGAAGTTTGAATATGAAGGAATAATTAAAAAAAAAAAAAATTCTTCTCTTGGTTTCCTATCGTGTCTTCTTTATATTGTGCTAGTGTTGCTGTTTTAGACAATTCTCCAAGTTCTTTCATACAGTGGGGTCTATGCCTAGCCTGAGATTATCCAAACTGAGGACTATAACTACAAAGCTAGAAAAACTCTCAAAATATCGGTGTTTTTGGTACAAACAGTAGGATTTCCAGGATTGGTGATATTGAAGTCACTTTCAGGAGATATAAAACAAATTTGGGCATTTTCCTTCTCATGTCTAAACCTCAGAAATTATAAAATCACTCATTTACCGCTACATAAATTGGTTCACATTTTTCCTCTTTCCATGTGCAAATCAGTATTTATCTGCCTCCTGTGGAAGTAAACAATCCCATGTGACACTATGCCTGTCTATTCTTTTATTTCCCCCCTCCATGATAGGGTAGCAATTATCCCATCAATCTATACCTGAAGTCTCCTTTTCACCTCTTGGGTTTCTCATATCTATATTTGGAAAAGAAACATTCATGGCACGAAATATGTTCCCATTTAATGACTTTGGGGACGCCCTAAAGGACACCTATGTTCCCCACAGGCCCTTTCTTGTATGTACCCATATCCATAATAGCTCTCTAAATCCATTGTTCTTATAGAAGTTGCTAGTGTGATGGAGAAAATTTACATCCAGATTTTCCCTTGTGAAGTCAACCCAACTGAATTGATATCTCTGTCTTCAGTAAGCATCTGTACTTCACCCAACATTGTGCAGAGTATGATTGAAATGGTAAGCCTTAACATCCAACAACTAGAAATAAATAGAAGTTCATATAAAATCAAGAGCTAGATTGGACCATGGGAGTTTAAAACTAACAGAAAGATGCTTTAGGGTTAGGATAAGTCAAGGAAGAGTCCAAGGAATAGTTTGGAAACTCACAACGACATGTCAGCTTTGACTTCGAGGAGGTGGGTATGGACAGAAGATTTCCACGGGTGTGAGGAGCACAAAAATAACCAAGCATGAGCTTGGGCTGGGCATGTCATAAGGACTCCTCTGGACTGAGTGGGAATCAGTGAACTCTGTGACCTCATGGTAACCCCTATGAATTATATTATTGACTTCTTGCAACTCAATCACTGAAGTCCTCAGTTAACCTGATAGTCTAGGAAATAGAAAGTAAAGAGGAAGAAAACATTTTCATGATGCATGCCTTGTCCTTGTTTGCTTTTTCAGCACCTTACCAACATCTTAACAATGCCAGCCTGCTTCATACAGAGTCTTTGAGCTCTTTAAGTTCTTTAGGTTCTAAAGAACTCTTTAGGTTCTTCTATTCCAGTTGAAAAGGTTTTAGTGGTGTTGATATACAGGCTATAATAATAAATTGCACATACACTTCTCATGTGGCATTTAACATATAAAGTTGTATCTTCATATAAACTAGATCCATCCTTACAACTATCTTTGTGAGACCCTATGAGGTAGCTTTTATTACACAAATTCATAGAGAGGTTCATATGTATGGGTTTTTCCCAATGTAAAACAATTAATTAACCAGTGCTTAATAAACCGGTACTTAAAGTCAGGTTTTCTGAGATACAGTAGTATCCATACCATACCAGTATTTTCAAACTTGAGTAATATAAGGACCCTTTATGAAGGAAAAAAATAATACTCCTCACAGAGCCCCATTCTGACTTGAGTTTTTATATTATAATGCTTCTGAAGTGTGCTTAAACATAAAACCAGGTAAGTCTCTTTGGTTACAGCTCTTATAGAACTGTAAAACTAAAAGAAAGTTACAAATGAAATACTAGCAAAACTATAAAATTAATAATGTTTAAAATAACAACATTAATTTAATTTAATGGATGATGCTTTGCTGAATCTAAGTCACTGCTCATGAACTGAAGTATTCTTCCTGCTTTGACACATGTTCTTTTGTGTTCACCATCAGTGTGCTCTGACCACTTTCCTATTATTTCAACTACCGCAAAATCTTCCACCACTACACCCAACTGGAGCAAATGAATCATTTATGAATTAAGCCACCCTCATTTCTTTTCTTTAACCCAAACAAGTCAACTAGTACCATTTGAAATCAACTCAGTTATAATCATACACATGGAGACTGAAGACAATGACAGCAACCTGTTATTAGAAGGTCATCAATATCCAAAATAATTGATTTTTGTGATTATCTCACGTAACACAAAATTTTTAAGTACTTACATAAAACCTGTGGACCCCAAGGCTATTTCTACACCTCCTAGCATTCCTTAAATCCCAATGTTCAAGAAATTTTTATAATTCCACAGATACTGTGGTTGCTACCAACAAGGTCTGAAGCCTGCCTTGGAGGACTCTGTGGTCTGATAAGCAGTGCCAGGCACACATGCTCGTGGGGCATGATAATAATAATACCATTAATGCAGCACTTTATAGTAAGCAGTCAACCACATCATCTGACTTCATCCTCCCAAGAACCTTAAAAAGTAGTTATTATTTTTATCGTTTTACAAATGAGGAAACAGGCCCAGAGAGGTCATAAAGTTAAATAATAGCACTCAACACTTGGACCAACTATCCTGATTTCCAGTCCACTACATACCATGGCTACTTCTCTTAGAATCTCTGTGAAATCATTAGAGTTTTATCCTCCCAAGAAATGTTCTTCATGACATACATGAAGTCAGAATGACCAAAGTCCGGGGTAAGTCTTGTGATGCGTGACACCTATAAGCTGCATACCTCTCAATGGTCCTAGCCTTGTTTACATGAACTCGACCACTTAGCTGCCTTAGATAACTTTTGGGAACAGTCTGAAATAAATGCATGGCCTGCTTTTGACTTCATGCTTTGTCATCATCAGAGGAAAGACACAGAATAGAAGAGAACTTCCATGTTTCTTCCTGATGGTAGCCATTTCAAATGCATAACATCTGTAGTACCATCCAATGTCCTATAAACACATCTCCCTCTGTTTTCTCCATATGCAAGACAGTGTGATGTCTAATGTGCTAGCCACCAATCATGTGCTGCCATTTACATTTAAATTTAATTAAACATTAAATAAAATTAAAAATTCTGTTCCTTATTCACATAAGCCACATTTCAGGTGTTCAAAGGCCACATGTAACTTGTGGCTACCATACTGGACAACACAGACACAGAACATTTCCATCATTACAGAAAGTTCTATTAGACAGCATTGTCATAGCCTCTACATTAGGCAAATTAATTCTCTCAAACATAAAAGTATATAGTTCTGACTTCCAGAAAGCTCAGGCTCTTGCCACAGATAAGACTCCCCTGGGCCTCTTGACCCCTTCCAGGTGTGCTTTGGAATATGAGGGAGTGGGGATCTTGAGTTACAGCCATGGAACCAGACTGAGAAGAGCCAGAAGACTGAAAAAACCCACACCCCACAGCTTGCAGCCACAGCCATGCTGCTCATTCCCTCCCCTCTATGGGGAGTGGTGTGTCCACCTAAGTGCTGCCATTTGTGTACAGCACACACAGCTGCCCCAGCTGACCAGCTCAGCACTGGTGGAATCTATATGAATCTAGTGTGTGATGATTCATTTCTGGTACTCACAGGGTAGAGAAGAAGCATGACATAACATAAAATTGCATGGCAATAGCCTATCCACTCATGAAGACCATTCATCTCAAAGTCCCATAACTCAAGATTTCTCCCATTTGTTCAGTATAATTCTTTGGACTATGGATCAGACTCAGAAAACTCGGGCTCAGAATGAGTAGCTTCATGTGGAGTGATAAGAGGCAGAAACCAATAATTGTATTTCTCCCCACACCCTCATTCATTGATTCATTTATTCTGTCTGTCCTCCTCCTACCAGGGAATCTAAGTTGGAATCAGAGAGAGCTTAGGATCACTTTCTGTCTGCACTTAGTGGTCCCCTATCTCAATCTCCCGTGATCCTTCCTGTTTGAGTTTCCTAGGCTGCTCAAGCTAATACCATGAAATAGGTCAGGTTAAACAATGTGAATTTATTCACTGACAGTTTTAATACTGGAAAAATGTCCAAATCAAGACATCATCAAGGCAATGCTTTCTGCCTGAAGACTGGCACCTAGCTATCCTTGGCTCCTCTGTCACATGGCAAGGCACATGGTGGTATCTCTGGTCTCTCCCTTCTCTTCTGTGTTGCATGGATTTCAACTTCTTCTTCCTGTGGTATTCTCTCTCTGAGTCTGAATTTCATTCTTTTATAAAGGACTCCAGGAAGAGGATAAAGACCCATTCTGACTGAGATGGGCTATGCCTTTACTGAAGTAGCCTTATCAAAAGGGCCTATTTACAATGGGGTCACACCCACAGGAATAGATGACATTTAAGAACATGTTTTTCTGGGGTACCTACAGCTTCAAAGCACCACACTTCCTGATACATTTCTCAAAAGAAATAATGAGGGAAAAGCCTCCTCAAACACTTTTCTAAATGAGAAAGAAAGAGACAGAGACCAACAGACAGAGGTGGACATGAGTCCTTTCCTCCCCAGGTACCAGTTTGGCTTGGGTTTAAAGTCTAGAGATTTGTGGTCCAGTAGAAATATAATTCAAGCCGCCTATGCAAATTTATATTTTCTAGTAGCTGTATGTCAATAGAAACAGGTGAAATTCATTTTAATATTTTTTATTTAGCCCAACATTCTAAAATATTATATTTCAACATGCACCTAATATTTTAAAATTGCTAATGAGATAGTTATGGTCTTACTTTTCATATTAAGTCTTCAATATCTGGTGTGTGGGGAGTGGATGTGGTTCAAGTTGTTGACTGCCTGCTTCCCATATATGAGGTCCCAGGTTTGATCCTCAGTACCTCCTAAAAACAAGCAAGCAACAAATAAACAAACAAATGAAAAAACCAACTCAGGGGACCTGGTGCAGCTCAGTCATTGAGTGCCAGCTTCCCACATACGAGGGCCCAGGGTTCAATCACCAGCCCCATTACCTAAAAAAAAAAAAACCTGGTGTGTATTTTACACTTACAACTCATCTCCATTTAGACTAACCACACTTCAAGTGCTTTGAAAAAAGTTATAGATAGAGATTGACTACCATATTGGACAGCACTCGTCTCCATGAATCTGGCTTTTCTGGGATTGTCTTCTCCGGTTCTCAGAGGAGAATCTAGTTCAGTAAATTCCACTTTAAAATTTCTTTTCTGTTGAATTGACTCTTGTTTTGGTAACCTGACTCATTTCCAGCAGCAATACATCCTTTCATATTTTATCACTATCCTAAAGGTATTTGTAAATCTTTCCCAGTTACCATAATTATGTTAAATGACACACAACAATTAATCCAGACTTGGCCCAATATACATTTCCTTCATTTCTAAACACCGCTTTCTTTTTGACTTTACATTTTTGTTTATTTCCAACTTGTGTCTTGTGTTCTTCTCCAAGCCAGTTTGCACTAATTTTGCAAGAAAAATGCTGTCAATTGCCATGGCAAATAACAGCATTTTACATGTATCTATCTTTCCTCCAAAGAAGTTGGACCTCTGGACAGATTTCAGCTCATTGCTCCTAATTACCTATTGGATGAATAGTGAGAAAAATAAAAATAAAAATCTGAGGACAAATAGGAGTTGAATTGTCTTCCTTTTAAAGCCTGCCTGATTCTTAAGGAGCAGCACAAAGGGTCATTTTAACTGCTGACAAAAGGCAGGCTTGCTTCACATTCACCCTCAGTTCCTGTGCTCATAAAAGTCAGTCACATGTAAATTCAACCTTCCTGCTCTCCTCTAAGGAAGGTGGTAGAAAGACAGCAGTCTAAGATTCAGCCTGAATGCCAGTTAAATAGAAATGAGCAGCTCAGATGCCACCTCCATGCCAACATGAAGAGACCAGGTGGTGAATAAAGTTGTTCAGAAAGGCTAGTTTAGGGATGTTCACTTTTTAAAATCCTCTGTGATCCCCTCTCCACCTTGTTGTCCTAGGAAAGGGCCCTAACAAGCCCAGATTTTCCTTTAGGTGAGAAAACAGAATCTTTTTTCAAAGGTTCAATAAGAAAAGCAGATCATGGCCCAAGTGCCAAGATGAAGCTCCCTCCAGCAGATACTCACGGCTCCCGGTGGGTTTCCCCAGCGCACGCTGCTGGAGAAGCCGAGTTCCCTGAATCAGGCCATCACTAATGGACTCTGAGTGAGTCACAGCAAAAGGAGACTTGAAATTGCCTACCCAGGGAATAAAATCTGGAGCTTCTTTGGATCCCTTGGTACCAGAGCCTTCCCTTGGGTGGGGCCTTCAACTCCCACCAACTTTAGTTCCCACAAGTTCCCCAAAGACCCTGCTCCCACCAGAGCAGCCTCATGGTTACCTTTGCTCTCCTTTTACTTAAGCCCACCATCCTCCCAGGGGATCTCACCACAGGGAAGCCTGTCCTGATCACCTCATTCCAAATTGACGTCTCCTCCCAAAGGCATGTGTCATGTACTCTTATCTCCATATTTATAAAGTAGATGCTGTCTCCACTTCGTTGTAAGTTCTTAAAGCACAGAGACCATGGTTTGTTTAGCTATCTTCAAATCTGGTCCCATGCCTGATTCATAAAATGCCTTGAATGAGTGACTGTTGATGAAAATGACAGCGAGCAATGAGATGGTGATGGCTCTGCAGTCATGTCATCCTCACCATCCAGCTCAAAGCTGTGTAACCCAAAACCCTGTCCAGCACTGTTAGAAGAAGTGCATTCCTCAGAGCCACTAGGACCTGCTCAAACTACCAGGTTAAAAAACAGGTCAAGTTCTTTTTGTTTGTTTTTTTAAACGTTGCACTCATGATCATGATTCAAGTTACCCAACTAGGGTCTGCCACAATGGAATGGAAGGGAAGGGTGGAGGAAATGAAAATGGAGTAGAGGATGGCATCCATTTCCTCCACTGAACACACACTCATACACACAGACACAGCAGGGAAACCCATTTAATGCCCAACACACACACACACAGCAGGGAAACCCATTCAATGCCCAGCACACACACACACATATATACACACACAGCAGAAATGGAGAGCAGAGATGCTGATACATCAGTCTATAATTGCAAAGACGAGGTGTGTGTCTCCCAGAAGACACTTCTGGGACTAACCAGTCTCTACGAGGAAGCTGAAGCTCCCCAGGCTTCTGTAACTCAGGACATTAAAGTAGTCGTGCGGCTCAGCAGAGTCATCTTCCCTCTGCTCCGTGCAGAGGTCAGCAGGGGCAGCTTCTGCTTGCACACAGCTTCCAGGGGCTGAGAGAACCCTGGGACCCCACTCCTCCTGCCTAGATGGCGTTCTCCCGAGGCCACTTTCTGCAGACCGGAGTCTAAGAGACTTCTAAAAACAAACAGACGAAAAAGTAAGTATGTGGAAGTGTTATTCCAGAACAACTACCAACATGATACACAGTTATAAATGATCTCTCTCTTCCTTTCTTAAACACACACACGCACACACGTAGAGGCAAATTTGTTTCTTACCTACATCAGTTACTTAACCTGTCTAATCTCTCAACATTGTTGCACCTAGATTTCAATACTAACTGCTCCACGGAAACTAGACTTGTTGTGCCTGCATGTGCCCTGCATCCCATTGCTTCCAATTCACCAAGCCTAATGAGGCAGCTCAGAGGACTGCCCAGTTCTCTTTTCTTCTTTGCCGCATTGACACTGTTGACCTCTCCCTTTTGAAAATGATCTTCCCTGGCTCCCAAGGCATTATTCTCTCCTGGTTCTCCTCCTCCTCTGACCCTCTCCCTTCATCTTCATCACAGGACTGCTCTTCCTCCTTGCACACCGGCTTCCCAAATGAATGGGGTCCCCAAGGTTCTGTTCTTGGTTTTCTCACACTTAAAACTCTGAGTCACTTCATCAAAAAGTACATCTACTACTGCCATATGTCCTCTGAAGATTCCCAAATAACTATCCAAACTGGCCCCAGCTTCTCCCCTGAGCTCCAGGCCCAGGAGCCCAGCTGCTAACGGGGTACACTCAGGCTCCACTTGTCTCAAATGAAACCATCATACTCCCTTCCCCACAAACCACTCCTGCCGCTACATTCTCTGTCCTGGTTTATGGCACCAGCTGACAGAAACCAGGAGGCTAATATTAAACCCAAATCAGCCACAAAATTGCATCCAGTTTTACTACTAAATAACTCTGAAATCTATCCCTCTTTTCCACCCCTCCTGCCATCCTTGTCTCTCATCTCTACTTCCTTCACACTCCCCTGCCTCCCTCCTTCCTTTAACCCTGTGGACATGGCCAGCAGCTGAGTGATCTTTCAAAAATGAAAGTTGGGCCATGCCATCCTTCTGCCTAAAACCTCCAATGGCTCCCAGGAGAGCACTTAATCTAGAATCCAGAGGTGCACTCCAGGGCATTTGTAAATCCTCTTAAATTGTACCAAAATTTTTGTGTAAAGGCACATTCTTCTGGTAAGTAAATTCAGAATTCCACTACATTCCTCAAAGGAGACTGTGATAGCCCCCAAAATGCCCTATGTGACTTGGTCATACTCACCTTTCCAGCTTCATTCCTGCTGTGCCTCCCCAACCAACACACTCCACCATCTTGTATAGGGCCTGGATGCCAGGGAGCTACTGGGTACTACGAGCATGTACTGAGCTAGCTTTTTTATGTAAATTATTTCTAATCCCAGCAACAACCCTATCAAAATGTCTACTTACAGGTACAGACAGGTGAAATCACCTGCCAGGAGACAAATCCAGGGAGGCTGAGAGGGAGGGGGGTGGGGCTATTTGCATGTGCGCCCACTCACAGTCATGTTTCTTCTCCTCAACCAAGCTGCTTCTCACCTCACAGCTTCTCAAATGCCATGCACGGTTTCCTGATGCTCCCATTTTGTGTATGCAGTACCCACTGTCCATTCCCTGTTGTTCCCCTAAAAATTGTCTACTCATTCTTCCAGACTCAGCCCCAACTTCTTTGTCCAGGAAGCCTTCTCTGCACCCTCAGGAATGCCGCATCCTTCCTCTGTGCTATAGCATCATCCTCAGTGTTCTCTGGATGCTTCTGGCACTTTTTGTTTATCTTTCTGTCATCTCCAGACCCTAAACTGTGAGTTCCCTAAGGAAAGAGCCTGTGCTATATTCTTTTTTGTATCCTCAGAGCACATAACAGATGCTCAACGTGTGTCTGAGGACATGTTTGAAGACTGAAATGTACACACAAACATAATCTTCTAAGGCCCTATACCTAAATTAACCTGATTTTCCAAATCAAAGTAGGGACTCATGGTCAGACAACTACAATTACATCTATGGGGACAATAGGATAGAACAGTTGGGAAGAACTGTTTGTCTGGGGAAAATCAAGCCTGCGAAGGAAGCCAACCATCCATATCAGTATGACGGCATTGTAGGTGAGGGTTGTGCTAAGGCAAGGAAATCAAAAAACAGCAGGCACAAGCAAGATGTTGGAAGAAATGCTGAATGACATCCCAACACAAAGCTGCACCTTCTCAGCCTGACTGGAAACTGCTTCAAAGCAGGTTGCTCACCCTACCCTAGGTCTGAATGATAAAATCACAAAGAATCACAGGCTGGGAAAATAACAGCAACAAAGGAAAAGCAAATCTCACTCTGTCCTCTCCTCTTTCCCAGGATGCGCCCAAGATAGGAAATACAGTGCTGGCATCTACTAGTCTCAAGCCCAGGAGTACACAGATACATGCAGAGAGGCTGAGAGGAATGTTGGATGGGACTGTTTGGATGTGCACAGCGAAGAAATACCAAAAACTAGGGATGGTGCCACACTGCAGGTCTTGAGGAGCTAGTCCTAGAGAGAGGTCGTAGTCTCAGAAGCACAAAGCCAAGTCATGGGATCCCCTCCCCCCAGAATATCACCCTTCCCTCACTGCTCATTCATTCCTTTTCAGTCCTTCAAGGCTGAACCTTGAAGTAAGTATAAAGGAAAAATATGGTTTATAAAGGACATGCTGGTGCTGTGCTTAAAAGTAGTAAATTGGGAAGTGGGTGTAGCTCAGTGGTTAAGTACCTGCTTGGCATGTACGAGTTCCTGAGTTCAATCCCTGGTACTTCCTAAAAATAATTTAAAAAAGGAATAAATCCCTCAATGCAATCCAATCCATTTTTAAAATATGAATAATTTTTTCTCAAAGAACTAATTGTGACTATGTGCTGCTGTGTTCTAGATCCCATTGTTGGTCAGATTAGCTACTCTTGTCTTTGAATCTTAAGACTATTTTGACCTCCAGAGGTCCTCTGGGAAATGCAAGTGTGCCTAAAATGGATCCCTCAGCTTTTCCATTTTCATTCGAACCTGCATGGAGCCTCCATAATTGTGCTCATTGAAAAATAAATCTGAGACCCAAGCACTGATGTTGTCCTAAAGTGAGCTACAGAGATTGCCACTGGGTCCTGCCAGGACAAACATCGCTCTCTGTGAGAACATGAGAAGAATGGACAGTGGGCAGAAGTCATTGTCCAGGAGCTGGACATACCGTCTCTTCTCTCCTTCACAGAAAGGTCTCCAGGGGACACTTTTCCCGATAGCTGCCTAGCAAATGGCATTCATTCATTTCTTCATAATAAATTCATGCAGTATAAATATTTATTGAGCACCAAGTAATATAAAGTACTGTGGTAAACAGAATTTATAATAATTATGAGAATTTAATAAATAAGTTAATAATCCATGCTGGGGAAAAATGTCAAGTATCTTACACGAATGATTTCCCTGAAGTTTAACCACAACCCTATGAGGGCAGCACCATAATTATCCCCATTTTACAAATGAGAAAACTGAGGCTTGGAAAAGTACAGTGACACAGCTACCCATGTGAGAGAACCAATACCCAAACCTAGGTCTTTTTGATCCCAAAGTCCATGTTCCTAAATAATGCAATCTACCAGTTCTCAGAGTCTGAGGTAAATGCCACTGTGCCCTGATCAGATCTCCTTTACCTGACTAGTGCCCCCCTTTCCCAGTATAGGGTGAGTGGCTCACAACTGTCCCCTTCTCTGGAGAATTGCTCTTGGTCCCTTCCTGGTGAGCAGCCAACCATCAATGACAGACGACATGGAGTTCAAAGGCAGACTCCCTTGCCTCAAAGTAGGGCCAACTCTACACAATCCCTGCTACAACCTAATATCCAGCTGAGACCACATCTGTGTGAGCTTTAGTCCCTTAGCCCTATCCTGCTTCCTTCTCTCCCCTTCATCTGAAAGCCCATCCCAATAAGTCATTCTCAAAAGAATTCTTGTGTCAGGAACTGGGGGCCTGACCTGAAACAGTAGGTCCTGGGACCATTCCTAGGAGGCAGACTCAAAGAATGAGGTTGTGGAGGAGGGTCACTCACCAGCTGGATGTCAGTACAGACCCATCACTGGTGGTGAAATGGGATGGGATATAGATGGAAGGGATTATGCAACTTGGTGCAAACTTTGTCTCTGGTGTTTGAAAAGTGTGGGGTAAATAGTAACTATCATTAGGACTGAGGCTGGATGGCTTTTACTACATGCCATTGATATGCTGAAGAGAGAAAGTGATAGGCTCAGATCTATTAATCAGCAACTTAATGTATAGTGTGAAAGTCAAAGCTCCTCTTTGGCAGCATTTAAAGAAACACTTCACCAGCAGCTGAAGACCAGGCACAGGCCCTAATAGTGAGAGTGGCAGAATGTCAAAAGGTGGCTGGATTCTAAGCCTAGGTAAGCCTCCTTTCCCAAAAGCAAGGTCTTGATAGGAAAGGAGGGATCTCTGAGACTTGGGAGGAAGAGCTCAGAGTAAGTACATTTGAGAATCTTGAAAGTCTAGATTCCTTTGTTTCACCTGAAACTGCAGAAGTGGCCCACTCCCCCCTTCATAGAAGATAGGGTCCTGTCAGGATTTCCATCTATCTCCCCTACTGGCCATCAGACCTGTAATTAGGGTAAAATCTCAGCATACACCAACTGAGGACATGCTGAGTCTATTAGGGAGGAGAGAGGTTATACGCCAAGGACCTGGCTAACATGCACTGAGAGAGACTGGGAGTGCATCCTGAGGGTGCTGGATCAAGGGGTAGGTGCAATATAAGACTGGATGAGGGTGAACTTGTCAATATGGGGACACGTCCCGTGACACAGGATTTAACACTTTCCCAAGTGCACCAGGAGACAAGTTTAATACATTGTAGTCTGTAGAGATAATGGCACTACTTTGGAAAACTACGGAGAAAGGAAATAAAATGTTCAGTAAAGTGGGAATACTAGAATGGATCTGCTAAATGGTCCATGGAGCAATCTGGGCCACTGTGTGTTTTGTACAGTCAATGAATGTGATAGTTAGGCAATGTGTCAACTCATCCAGGTAATGATGCCTAGTTGTTGGTCAAGCAAGCACTGGGCTAATTGTAATACAATGGCACTTCATGGAGTTTGATCATCAGTGAGTTGATTGTATAGATGGTTGGTTACATCTACAATCAACTGAGGAGATTGTCATCAGCAATGAGTGACATATCATCCAATCAGTTGAAGGCCTTAAAAGGAGAAGTGATTTCAGCATGCAGAGAGAGAATCCCTATCTCTACTTCAGATAGCCACCATCTCTTAGGAATTCAACCAGAACCTTCATCTGAGTCCCTGGCTTGCAGCCTGCCCTACAGAATTTGAACTTGTGCATCTCCATGGTTGCGTGAGAAAATTTTATAAAATCTCATACTATTTACAGATATCACCTGCTGGTTCTGTTTCCCTAGAGAACCCTGACTAATACAATGAACTAAAAATGTTTTTTTATATTTTTTAATGGTTGAAAAAAACATCAAAAGAAGGATAATATTTCACGACACATGAAAATTACATGAAATTCAAATTTGCATTCATAAGTAAAGTTATATTGGAACATAGCCATGTTCATTCACTTACATACTATCTATGGTGCTTTCACGGTAACAATGGCAGAGTTGCATTGTTGCAACAGAGAATGTATGGCCTGCAAAACCTAAAATACCTACCATCTGGCCCTTTACAGAGAAAGTTTACTAATCCCTGTACTAAATAATTGCAAAAGCCCAAGGGCTGATTATGTTTCTAAGGAGGTCCAGAGGACATGCTTTTACTAAGGTGATAGGTAATGTGCTAGTGAAGGGAGCACAAGCACTGCTGAGAATCTCATGGTGTCTCTCCTCTGTAAGTCAGGGATGAGAATGGGAGATGCTTTTATAGAACTGGATCCCTGGTGGCAATGGGGATAAGGTGGGTTTGATTATCATAATAGGCGGCAAGGTCAGAAAGGTAGCTAAGGATGACCTACAGAGATATTGAAATACCTGCTAAAACACTGTTCCTAGGGGAGACAGAGAGGGACAGTCAACAAGGGTACTGCTTATATCCATAGTCAAAAGAGACCCCCATGGAAAGTCAAGACCCCTTGCCAGTTTCTAGACTTGAGTTAGCTCTCAGACCCTGAATCCACTAGCTGAAGGAGAGCCCGAGCCCCCGGTGAGGAAGGGCCCTGAAATACCATGAAAAAGGTATATGGCAATGATTCCGCCATCCTTTCCTAAAGGTCTTTACAGCTATTTACTCAGTTAACCACACACGGGGGGAAGGGAAACATCCAACCATTAAATGAATAACAAGACTATATAGCTAACAAACTAATAGGGCTTTTTTAGTAAAAGAAAATAAGAGTACTTAATTAAAAAACAAGGCGAGAAGGGACAGAAAAAGGAAGAAACAATAGGCAAAACAAATTTGAAGAAAATAAGATGGCAGCTGTAAATCCACTTCTAACAGTAATAACAGCACCAAGTACATAGTCCAGAAAGAGTAACATCAGGGCTGCAGAGTCAAGTTGTTACTTGAGTGGAAGCAGAGTTGGAGGGAAAATGAATCAGGAACAAGGGAGGGGGGTCTAAGATGAAGGTGGAAAATAGTGTTGTGAATTTGCAGGCTTGCCTTCTCCAAAATGTTTATGTGGTAATCTGAATTAAGGTGACCTGGACTGGCATAAAGTGCCCAAAAGAGCAGACAAATCTAGAAGTAGAAATTCTTTCACTCATTCCAATCAATAGCTACTAGTTTATAATACAAGTATGTCAATATATTTCTTCATGGTTTGCAAAGCTTTCACATGCAATATGCCACTAGATTACCACAACTCTGTGATCTAGAGCAAGCAGAATTATAATCCTCACTTTATATATGAAGAAACATAGAACTGGGAAGATTAAATAACTTCCCTAAAAGCCCACACTCAGGGCTGAGACTAGAAATTAAATCTTACAGTTCCCTTGTCCAGTACTTTTTTAGCCACATGACCTCTTAAGCTAAAGTAACAGAGGCTTTACCGCATCCGGATCTTACGATGCATCCTTTGGTCCCTAAATCTTTTGAGGATTTATGTCACATTCTGCAGACCCTAGCAGGCACTAAGAAAAACTTGGAAAAATTAAATGAGTTAATGTATAGAAAGCCCCTGGCACATAGGAGATGCCCAAGATACTTCAAACTCATAGTAGAGAAATGAAACTCTAGGTGACAGCAAGATGGGACAGACACAGGTCCAACCTTCCAGTGCTCCCAGGTGAGGAGAGGGACAAGGGAAGAACACAGATAACTTTACTAGAAGGAAAAACAAGTGCTGTGAGGAAAGCTCAAAGAGCAACGGGGACGATCACATCTGAGTCTCTGATAGGGAAAGGTCTTGGCAAAAGGAGAGAAAAGGATACCTGGATAGAAAAGGGATCTAAGAGGGCTGGGGGTGGGGGGGCGGGTCAGGAGTGGGGGAGGGCAGTGGGGGTACCCATGGCTGAGAGGTGTTACTGGAACTGTTACCTTTCTAGCCAATGTGGCTGCCCCAATGACAGCTATGCAGATGACCGCCAGCACTGTGCCCATGGCTCCAAGCAACGGGATCTGGAACCCAGCGCTGGGCTCAGCCACTAGAAGGAGGAGGAAATAGGGTGAGTGGCAGAGGCCAGCAGCAATGGGCAATCACTTCCCAGGGAAGCCCCAACTTCATGGCAGCGAGGTGGCAATGGACCAGGACCTCTCTCTAACCACAGGACTGGAGACTTTAAACTCAGCCCTTTGGACAGCAGCACTGCAGCATGGTCTGCCATTGCTATCCATGTTGGGTCTCTCAACCAGGGATGCCCCTACCATATTGGACACCCAGAAGGGATCATTCTGAACACTCCCTTCCGCTATATGACAAACTCATTTTCAGTAATAATCATGAATTGAAACAAATGCCACCATTTATTAAATGCCACCATTTATTAAACCTTTTAATAAAAGTTTTCTTTTATTAAACTATATAACCACAACCAGTAAAAATTGATTAATTAAAATGAAAAAATGGAATTAATATTGCATTACAAAAAAAAAGAAAAAGTATAACTATTTATTCAATAATTTTTTTTTTTTAAAGATTTTTTTTAATTTATTCATTCATTTATCCCCCCCTTGCTGCTTGTGCTCACTGGGTCAGCTAACCACACCATCCGGGTGGGCTTGCCTTCACCAGGAGGCCCCGGGAACCGAACCCGGGGCCTCCCATATGGTAAACGGGAGCCCCACTGATTGAGCCACAGCCGCTTCCCTATTCAATAATTTTTTTTCTCCCCATTGGCTTGAAGTTTGACTCTTTGATTAGAGTCTGACATCATGTTATTTTCTGTAAATAATTGTTCAGTAATCAGTAATTTTAATAAAACTGAAACATCTGCAAAACATGTCATGTAACATTTTATCTTGATTCATTCTTTACTTTGAAAACAATTAAAAATTTAAAAGAATAAATTTTTGTTTTAATGATATTAATGAAATTCAGTAAAATATTTCATATGTGAATGAAAGTTTGAGCTTACCAAATAAAAATATTACTTCTTACAGTTTTTACTGTTTCACTGTCTTAAACACAAATAGAAACTCCAAGAGGTCACATAAAATGACAGAATTGAATAACTCTAATTCCACTTCCTCATCTTTACAATCCCTTTGATATCGTTATTTATTTATAATGCACTGTTTAAAGGCAGGAGTATGTAGTAACCACTGGGGTTATGGATACAGACCATGCCTCAAGTGAGCTTGAATTATTCCAAACAAACTTATTTTCAAAACCAAATGCATTTGGCTGAATCCATGTGGGTCAGAAACGGGCTATATAACTGGAAGTTCTCAGAATGAACTTCTCTGTAAAATACAATGATTATTAGAAGATAAGTAATAAAAATTAGCTCATTTGCAGCTTTCATAAATTCTTAAAACTCAGCAGTAACTACAGCAATTGTTTAGAACTTAGATGGGCAAAATACTCAGGGAGGAATATTTTATCACTGTCGTTTAGAATTGCCAGCACATGGTGATGCTAAAAAATAGGCTAATTTTAGCAGTTTTATTAGTGCTCTTAAATTCACCACAGATGATACATCTCCTTATTTTGCCTACAACTTGGTATGCCAAGGCTGCCCTGGACCATCGTTCTAAGAGTAGCGTCTCCTGTCAACTCTGAAGGCCTAAGGAGAAGCCGCCAGCTGTTGATGCTCCACAAAGACTGCTGGTCACAAGATTCCTAATTCTCAGGGAAGTTTCTATTTTGAGGACCCTGAACTGAGTCCCTGAACACAGGATTGGAAGGGATAGTAGAGGAATCTGGTTCGGTGTCCTCATTGCTAAAGCATTGAGAAAACTGATGCCCAAAAGAGTAGTAAGTAGTCCAAGGCCGTCCTGCTGGTTATAGAGCCAGCCAGGGGCACATGGAAGACCCCTGGCCAGAGCTCTGCCCGGGAGTGGGGTGGGGGTTGACATCAAGTTTGTGGTTGGCCCCAATACACAAACTTCACACAGAAGACCCACGTTCCTCAAAGGGGTGAGGGGGAGTAGCACATTTCCCAAGACTCAGGCCACTGATGGCAAAAAGACCCAGGTTCAAATCCCAGGCCCAACCACAAACATGCTGTAGGGCCTTGGGCAAGATGGCCATCCTCTGTGAGTTCCAATGGATTTATCTTTAAAAAGGGACAGTAGTAACTACATCACGGGGTTTCCATGAGAATTAAATGAGACAAAATGTGTAAAGCGCACTTGTTCACTCACCCACCCCTTCATTTGTTCCTCCTCACTTCCAAACCCAATTATGCTGTTACGCAGACTTGAAAGAGTATAAGAAACCCTCTCCTGCCCCTTGGGCTAGGCTATTTACTCTGCCTCACTGAAGCACCCCTGTCTAACACTACTTGGGCATCTGCACAGCAAACAGCCAGGAGCTCCCTGCCTAGAAGAAAGGAAGGACTGCCCTGGGCCCAGAGGGAACCGAAAGCTCATGACCCAGCCCACAGGAACACAGAACCTTGCCCTACTTACATCCAGTAGTCTGGAAAAGATGGTAGGGAGGGATCCCAGACAGCCAGGGAATGGAGAAGTAAGGACTTCTTACTTCTCTCAGAAATGGAGAAGTAAGCACTGAGGGGAGGAAGCCAGAGAGGTGAGAAAGCTCCATTTATCCAAGTTTCCCAGGCCAGTCTGCCCCCCACATAACTCAGAACCTCACACCAGAATTTGCCCACATCGTAGTTGGTCTGCCCCTGGGAAGGAAAATAATGAAAGGCCAAGATCCAGTGGAAGCTTCATCCACAGGAGGGTCAGCCAAGCCACAACCAGCCAGATTTGTTTTACAATAACGTACACCTTTACTCTAGTTTCTGGGCAAGGAAAACTCACCTCATTCCTCTCGGGCCAAGAGGTAAGGTAATCACAGTGTCCAAAACCATAAACTCCAACCTGCCCAGAAGACAAGTAGTCTGGTTTGTTGTTGTTGTTTTTGTTTTGTTTTTTGGGTTTTTTTTTTTTTTTTGGCTTTAATTTACTCATTAATAAGGTGGAAGATTTTAATTAACCAAAAATCCTTCAGGTTCCGGGAGCCTTCTCAGAACATGCGATTTATATCATTCATAAATAAGGCTGAGATGCTATAGAACGTATTGTGAACACTAGCTTCTCCAGGCGACCTGCAGGGGAAGGTACCTGAAAAGCCAGTGAAGGGCGTGCTGGGGGCAAATGCCTCAGACACAATGCCCAGCTAGTCACTGGGATTCCATACTAAGCTTAGCACATGTCAGATTGAATTAAAAAGTAAAACAACTTTGAAAACCTAACATAAACACAGCTGTAAAGGTATGGGAGTACCATACTCTAGTAATTTACTTCAAGTTTCTTATTTCTACTGCTTCGTTTTCAAGAGTCAGACTGTAATGTCTTTTCTCTTTTGCTCATAAGATGAATGACCTTCTACTTGAAACTACCGTTTTGAAACAAACTGATCATCTGGATTGGTAGTAATCCAATGTATTTCCAATCTAAGGGAATCTAACTGTCCTCTCATTTGGTCCACAGCGAGACAGTGTGCCAAGCTGGTGGCTCTCTGTTTTAGGGGCATTACTAATTGCAAACATTTTATTGGCTGAATCTTATTTGTTGAGAGAATCTGGAGAAAAGTAATGCTTAGGACCTACATGCAATAGCCTGGGTCAAGGTGAAGAGGCACAACATGGTGTCCTCAAAGTGGACTTGAAAATCCTTGATGCCTTTCCTCCTTTCCTGGCTACAATCTGTCCATCCTCAGATTTAGGGAACCATGGAGGAAAGCCTTTCTATGATAGAAAGAGCACTTTGATCATGCCAAAATGGTAATTGTTATTTGGCATGGGGTCAGCTCTGAAACGCTCAACCACTTTCAACAGGCAAACTAAAGTGGAGAGTGAAGAAGCTGGGCATGGAGAGGAGTTTTACCTACTAAAAGATATTGTTTTAGTTTGCTAAAAGCTACCAAAAGCAATATATCAGAAATGGGTTGGCTTTTGCAATGGGGATGTGTTAGGTTACAGGCTTACAGTTCTGAGACTGGGAAAATGCCCAGATCAAGGCATCATTGGGTGATGCTCTCTCCCTGGAAGACCAGCACACGGGGGCATCTGCTTCTCTTAAGGGTTTCATTGCTTCAGCTTCTGACTTCCCCTCTCCAGGTTCCATTCATTTCAGCTTCTTCCTCTCCAGGCTTTCTCTCTCTGCTTCTGGAGCTTTTTCTTTGTCTTTCTCTGTATTCATCCCATTCATAAAGGACTCCAGTGAAAGGATTAAGACCCACCCTGTGTCATGCCTTACTGAAGTGTCTAATCAAAAAGAAGTTCCCACCTACAATAGTTTCATACCAACAGGAATGGATTCTCTTTAAGAACAGGATTTTCTAGAGGCTTCAAACTACCACACACATATATAGTCCAGAAAATGTCTATACCAAATTCCTAACCCAGGCTTTTAGTAAATCCAGAGCCACCTGAAATACAGGGATTTTCCTGGGAGGTAAGGTGCTCCCATTCAAAACCTCCAGAAGCTCCCCACACCTCAGGGTTCCTGTAGTTGACCTTCTTCCTCTAGGAGATTTAGAACAATAATTATAAGTCCCAAATTTCTTAATTCAACATTGATTAAATGGAAGTTGAACTGAGAGGGTAAAAAATTTTAGTAGTTTGAGGGAATACACAAAATTTTAATACCTTGGGAGAGTGCAAAACTCTGGTTGATGAAAGGCTATGGGACCACAATGCACTCAGCTAGTCATTGTATCTCATTATGTAGATAAAGATAAAGGCAGGAAAATATTCACCAGACATTCACCTTAAGATATTGAGGATCCAAACATTAGCCAGGTGGGGTGACAAACTTGTTTTCAAGAGGCTCTTTGTAAGCTCCCAGTTTAACTCTCAAGGCTTCCTGCTAAATAATCTTTCACCTTAAGCCTATAACAATTATTTTCTTGGTTGCTAAAGGAAATTATATATATTAATTATTGTGCGGTTTTATAGACATTGACTTTTGTACCACTTAACCCTAGATTGGGGAGGGGAAGACCTTTTCCTCTCTTTATATTAATTATGGAATAAGTTAAAACAAATGGTTACCGTAATAGGCATACTTTCACATCCTAAAGCAAAATACTGAGTCCTGCCCTGCCCTTTAGGGTATGACTCTAGAGTCTCAAATCCCATAAGCATCAAATTCTCACATGTTCCAGAAGACGACACTGGTTGTTTCTGAGGTGGCCTGGTGGGTTGGGAATGATGAGTTTCCCACTAAATGATTTGGGTTAATGTATTATTTTTCTATGACTTCAAAAATTGCCAAAAACTTAGCATCTTTAACACAACACAAATTTATTAGCTCTCAGTTCCATAGGTCAAAAGTCCAGGCATGGCATGGCTCGCTTCTCTGTTCAGGATCCCACAAGGCTGAAATCAAGGTGTCAGCTGGGCTATATTCTGGAGGAATATTCTTTCAAGCTAATGCTGTTGTGGCAGAAATTAGGTCCTTGTGGTTGTAGGACAAAGGTTCTTGTTTCCTTGCTGACTACCCACCAGATACCACTGTCACCTCTAAGAGGTCGCTCACATTCATTACCACATTGGCCCTTCCATCTTGAAAGCCAGCAATTGAGATATTCCTTGTATCAAATCCCTCTCACATGTTGACTCTCTTTAGTGGCTCATCTGATTAGGTAAAGCCCACCGAGGATAATTGCCCTACCTTAAAGTCAACTGTTTTGGAACCTTAATTACATCTGCAAAATCCTTTCATAGTACATCCAGATTAGTGTTTGAATTACTAAGAGAAGGCATGTATATACCAGGGAGCAAGAATCTTGGGGCCATTACAGAACACTGCCTACCACAGGTAATTTTGCTGAGGGTGCTCCAGTACAGAGATCTGGACTAGCACAGTCAATTATAAAATAAGAATCCTTGCCCTTTATTGGCCTCTTCCACGTATCAGGCCCAATGCTAAGCCCTTTATACACATTATCTCATTTTAAACTTTCTTTTTTTAGGAGGTTCCGGAGATTGAACCCAGGACCTCATACATGGGAAGCAGGCACTCAACCACTGAGCTACATCTGCTCCACAATGAAAGCTGGGTTTTTCATTTGTTTGTTTTTTAGGAGGTACCAGGGATCAAACCCAGTACCTCGTACACGCAAAGCAGGCGCTCAACCACTTGTGCTACATCTGCTCCCCAGTCTCATTTAATTGGCACTAAGGGTTATAGTGGTTGAGCAACTTCCTCAGGTTCACAGTTAAGTGGTAAAGTTAGGACTCAACTCATGCCTGGTAACCAGCTCTGATTGATCCAAAGAAGCCCAAGAATTGACACTCTGACCATTCAAGGATATTGTCAACCCTAAGGTTATTTCTCCCATCTCAATGCCCTCCATTAACTAAACCCTATCAGCCTTCAAAATGGGGGTGATTTTAATCATGAAGGCTTCCCTGATCGTGATAGTAACTGCCATTTACTAAGTGCTTATTATTCAGGTTAATTGCTACATGTAGATTTCCCCAGGAAGCAAGTTCTGAGACAAGTTTAACATACAGGAAGTTTATTAGCGAGTTCTCTTGGGATCCTTGTGGAAGGAAAGGGAAGGAAGCAGGAATGGAAAGACAAAGAAATTGGCCTGTGTCAGTGAAGGTCTCTGCTAACCCCCATGCGGAGCTCTGAAGCTACTGTGGCCCTTCAGAGATGTTGCCCAGTCATTGATAGAGGCTGCCCTGGAAGAGGCACATGACCTTGGGTGAGTGGTACTCTTCAGTCAGGGCTGACAGCTGAGTGATGTTTTCTAGCAACTCTTCCAGATTCTGTGGCAATAACTACTTCAGTCCTGAAAAAGAGCCAGGCAAGGCATCACAGTCCATCCCTTGCACTGCTCAGATTTACTTCTTTGTATAATAAGTTCTGGCAATAGCTATTCCAGGATTCTGACATGTCTCTTTTTGAAGGAAAGCAGCATATTAGAGAAATGAACTTGAAGGTGTCTTTGTTGATCTAACCAAGACCTTTATCCATGACAGGTCTGAGGCCCTAGTCACCAGGCCCTTCTGGGACTCTGACTGCTGCACTTGCCAGTTCCCATTAAAATTGGGCCAGTGAGTAGCAAAATGTATGCAAGTGAATTACCTGGATACCAAACATATTCTTCTCTGCCCCCATTTTGTAATATCAGCCTTATCTCTTCCTAATGATTAGCATCAATTACCCCTGCCAGGTGAAGACTCTTCTTGTCAGCTTGTTTCTTAGCAAAAGGAGCCAGAAGTGTACAGATGGGAGTCATAGCTTATAGTTCAATGGTACACCTGGGGTAAGCCTCCCCCTTTGGAAACCAGGACCTCTAAACCTACAGAACCCAGAGTTTCAGGGACAGGAAGCACAAATGCCCAAGAGGGTCAGTGGAAGTGATAGTAAGAGGGGTCACTTCTGGCTCCACGTCCTGGTTCCTGGACCCATGTATTCTACCTGTTAAGGACAGAGCACCTTAAGAATATTTAGAGTATATACTGCATGGAGCTCCATTCTTACAATATATTGCCTTTGAGATGGCACTTTAGCTGGGCCTTCATTAGGCTGCTTATTCTATCAGGCCAGCAGCTTGTGTATAGTATAGTATGTGATATGACCAGTGAATGCTAAGGTCATGTGTCCACTGCTATATTTCCTTTGATGAAAAGTGTGTCCCGTGATCTAATACAATATGATGTGAGATCCTGTGCTGATGAATCAAACATATTGGAAGCATCAGATAATGGTGCTGGCTGAGGCCTTGTAAGTAAGAAAAACAAACTCAAACCCAGAATATGTGTCAATTCTTATCAGAATGAATTCTCTGCCCTTTCCAAGGTGGAAGAGGTCCAATGTAGTCAACTTGCCAACAAATGACTATTTGGTTGCCATGAGTGACAGTGCTGTACTGTGGGCTCAGTGTTGTTCTCTTTGCTGGCAAACTAGACATTTGGCATCAGCAGTAGCTGGATCAGACTAGGTAAGTAGCAGTCCATGCTGCTGGGTCCACGCATATCCACTGTCACGCCACAAGAGCCACTTTGTTCATGTGCCTGTTGAGCCTGCACTGAATGGTCAGCAAAAAGGCTTGCTGACATCAAATGGTCAAGTCGTTTTGTCTGCCTGGTTGTGTGGTGCCTCTTCCATGGTGGATGCTCTCTGGTAGGTGTTTACTTGCTATAAAAAGATCTTCACCCTTTGTGTCATTCCCATATGTCCATCCACATGCATTTACTCTAGATCTTCTTGTCCTTGATCTTCCAAACCTGTCGTTTCCTTGTCCCTGACTAACCAGCTAAGCCATTCTCCACTATACCACACAAGTATGGATATATTCTAATTTGAGTGTCTTCTCTTTTCACATCAAGTAGATGACCATGTGCACTTCCCAAAGTTTCCCTTGTTTCAAGGTCAAACATTTATGGGATTGTAGGACACCAATAGCCCATTTTTGGTATACCTTATATAATGAAGCAAACATGGAACAAGCTCAACCTTTTTCTTCTTTCTTCAGCTGGTCAGAAGTGACCATAAGTGGGATCTGATGAAGAGGTGCCAGTGCATGACATGCAGCTTGCTTGGGCCCTCCAGATCTGCTTATGTTCAATCCCATCTCTACCACTGCTACCTTCAATATGACATATACTATCACTTGCATCTTCAATGGGCCCATTGAAGGATACTCTAACCTTTGTCATTCTCCCAGGATGTGATGCTATTTCTGATTTACTATATTGGTTGTTTGGGGGCAGGTTCAAAGGCTTCTGGGCTTCTATACTGATAGCCCAGTTCCCGGGGCCTCCTGGTGAAGGCAAGCCCGCCCGCGCGGCGTAGTTAGCTGACCCAGCGAGCACAAGCAGCAAGGGGGGGATAAATGAATAAATAAATAAAAATCTTAAAAATAATAATAATAATAATAATAGAGAGAATTAACAAAACCTTAAGTTGGTTTTTTGAGGTCAAGAAGCCTATATGGGGGTTGTGCCAAGTACCAAGTATGTCTATTCTAATTTTATATTTGGGGACTGGGAAAATGACCACCACTGCACTCCTGTAATTTACATATGTTAAAATTCTACAGACAAGTTCCATGACTCACCCAATTTTAAGATTAGGAAACCGTTTCAGAGAGGTTTTATAACTTGTTCAGTTTCCATAGAATGTCAGGCTGACTTCCAAGTCCTTGCTCACCCTTCTCTACCAGGTTCCATCTTTTTGTAGTGCAGTGGTTCTCAGACTTTAGTGAGCATCAGAATCACCTGGAGGACTTGTTGAAACATGATTTGCAGTCATGAGTCCTCTCCACCACCACCACCCCAAGGCTCATGCTTTCCTGAGACTCACTATCAGTTACCTCACCAGTCCTCTCCTTGAAGGTCAAGGGAAGAACCATAGCAAAGACTATGCTACACCAGTTTAGGTGAGAATGTGAAGTGGGTGAAATTCCCAGCTCCAGTTTCCTGCTTCTGAACCCTTACCCTCTTTCCACTCCCATATCCATGGTGCCCTGACCCAGAAATTCATTCTTTCCCCTACAAGATGCTATTGGAATCTGTTTCATAAGCCCTTCATTCCTTCATTCATGAGGTATAAATGACAGATGGTAAATCAGTTGTTGTCACCACTCCTCCATACACACACACACATGCACGTGTGCACATACACCTTTTCCAGGAAATTGCATTTAATTGAAATTAAAGCCTTCCAAAAAAGGCTGGGGTTGACAAGAATATTGTTTTTGACAGAGGGGGTTTCTGGTTTTCTCAAAAATCCCATCACATAGGCAGTTGTCCACCATGGCTGTCTTATGAGAGGGGACACCAGTTTTCTCCACACCTCTACAAACTGCTCCTAGCAGAGAAGAGAGGAGAGGCAGGAGAGTGCTCACGGCTGAAGGAGTCTGACATTATAACAAGAGTATCAGAGCACACAAGGTCACCCTATGACCCCTGTTTTTCTTCAGAGACACATCTCTAACCCCTCCACTCCCCAACCCTCACCTCCTACCTACCCATCATGCTAAACTACTGCAATTCCCCCAAACATTCTCTCCCTCTTCTAGGAACTCTCTTACTCTGCTCATGTTGCTGGCCCATTCCTCTGCATTTGTATCACCTCCTGGAAGTCTTTCCTGCTCAGCCCCTGTCCTTAGCACAGACAATGTCCCTCTTCTCTTTGACCACCAGTGCTTGCCTTTTTAAGGCTCATCACATTCTGTCATAATTGTCTCATTTACTTGACGAGCTTCCAGCTAGGCTGTGAGACCCCTGAAGGAATAAGGCTCTGGAGCCTTATTATTTGCAGTTTTCCCCGCACCTGATACATAGTAAGGGCTCAATAAATGTTTGTAGCATGAATGAAAGCAAGAACATGTGGATGACTATCAAGACATAAATTGTAACTGGACGAAGAAAGAGGCAGAAAAACCCTGAAGAGATGAGTGATCTATGATCCAACAAAGGTTTGAGAGAAACAAGACAAGTGCCCTGCCATGTCCTGTGCTGAAGGAAGAAGGCTACATTCTGCTTCATCCCCTCACCCCACCTCCTCCCCAGGAACTGGGGCAGAATTCAGGTGTTCAGGGAAGTCTTGAAAGGCAAAGGGTGTGGCAGAGGCCTGGCCCCCACTTCCCTCTGACTAAGGGCTTAGATTTCTAGGAAGGTGGACAAGGAATCCAATCCCTCAGGACAAGGGCAGTTCCTGCAGTGTTCTACACCACGAGGAGGAGGAGGAGGAGGGAGGGCCCCAATTCCCCAGATCATGTTCCTAATGCCCGGAGGACTCCACTGGAGGCCAGGGTGGCCATGGCTTTGACCACCGTCATAGAGTTAGCACAGGGAGAAGAGGGCAGATGGGAGGCAAAGCAGTCATAGAGAACACAGCTGCAGGGGACCCAGAAAAGGATATAGGGTCAGAGTGTGGGGACAGAGTGAGGTTTGGAAGTAGGGGTTCTGTTGCAGTTTAAGAAGAGCTGAAGAACTGGGGTTATACCATGATCAGGCTGAGGTGAGGATTATGATAATAAGGTTGATTAGGTTTAAAACTAGAGTTGCAGCTACAATTAGGGCCAGAGTGGAATTTAGGATATTAGAAATATCAGCTTAATTAGAAATTTTTCATTAGAAATAAAATTGCCAATTTCTCCATTCACAGTCACAGCCCCAGAGCAAAGACATCAAGGTCTTTGAACCAGGAGGAGCCCTGGGGCAAGAAGTACACCACCACCAAAAGTAAAGCGAGGAAGGGGTGGACTCTGCGTAAGGGTATTTAAGGCTTGCACATATTAACCTGGGTCAGCTTTAGGGTTAAATTCAATTTTAGCATTAAGGTTAGAAATAGCTAAAATATTACAGTTAGTGATCGGGACTTGGGCTAATGTTTCAGATTAGGGTCTGGAAGAAGTCGGGGCTGGCCTTAAAGCAAGTGATTACAGGAAATTTAGCATTCCAGACATGCATCTGTCTGCTTGAGGAACAGGAGGGGAGCTGCAGGTATCTATCTGTACTGCATGCCCTGGTGTCTGCCAAAAGTGGGGGGAGGGGATGGGAGGTTGGAAACATAGAGGCTTTGGGCAGGGGTTGAACTGGGGCTCACCGAATGTCTGCTGAGTGTTCTCCCCAGGGGGTCTGTGAGACTCAGTTAAGCTCCCTGCACTCATTTCCCCAGTTTCCCACTGGAAGATGAGCTGTGCCATTGTTTTCCCAGTTTCCCACTGAGGGAATGAGCTGTGTCATTGGGACCTCATGGAGGCTTCCATGAGTGCCCTGGCCTGGACAGACACAGTTCCTTTCCGTTTCCCTCTCCCTGGGACCTCCATCCACCAGGGCCCTTCTGCCTTGACTCCCTCCTTGTCACTGCTCCTGCAGGCTGGTGTTGGGCCCTCAGCATATGACACAGGGTAAAGAGCCCAGAAGGATCAAGACTATCATTTTAGCTACTCTTGCTGGATTCAAGGTCTCTACCTTGTTTATTGTCCCAGGCCCCCTCTAACCATGAAGTGCTAAATAGTAATACTCAGCATTTACGCTATTTGTACCAATTCATGAGATTATTCACCACATGTTACCGATGAAAAACACTGAGAAAAAGTTAAATAATTTACCCAGGTTACCCATTGTAGATGGCAACATTCAGCCCCAGGCAGAGTGAGTCCAGAGCCTGGGATCTTAACCACTGGCTGCACTGGCTTATGTCAGAGCCAGCCAAGAAATAGCATTTGAAAGGAAACTTTTAGGTAATCTCTTGTCTTCTCAGTTTACGCATATTTTTGCCAACTTATAAAACTTAATGTCCAACACAATGGATGGCAGTAAATATAAGTTCTGAGGGCACAGTTTAGTGGAACCAGAACACCTGTGTTAAAACAGGGTCTACCACTCCCAGTAACTCCAAGCCTTAACTTCTGGCTCCATCAAATGTATGTTCTAGGCACTGCTCTAAGTGCATTTCCTCATGGAAGGAATTTCATACTATGTAAGGTGTATGCACCTTGTAAAATCCTGCAACTATCTTCATTGCACAGATGAGAAAACTGATGCACAGACGTGGAGTAATCTTGTCTGAGGTCAAAAGCAGATCCAGGATCGGGACCCAGGCAATCTGGAGTCAGAGTCTAAGCTCTGAATCGCTCTGCTATACTGTCTCTCAGGTATGAAATAATGCTTTACCACCTTCCAGAGAACTGTTTTGAGTGTCCAGATAGATAATGAATGTAAGGGCATTTTGGAAACTATGATCATGCAAATATAAGCTATTGAACATTTACGCTTAAGACACATGTGCTTTGTTTTTAACCAGCTCTACTCTTTCATAAACTTACGGGCTAATTCTAATCTGCAGAACTGATGCTAAACTAATAAGTGAGAACCCTTCTCAAATGACCTCACCACGTGGTCTCCCTGGTAAATATACAGAAGATGAGCTTATCACCCAAGAATAGCGCTTCTCAATGCTGGCTACACATCAGCATCACCTGGGATGCTTTTAAATCATATCACATCCGAGCTCTACTCAGAGAGATTCTGATTTTATTGGTGTTGGGTGAGGCCCCGGCTCCAGTATGATTTCAAAGTTAAGCCAGGGTTTAGAAACCCTGTTCTACAGAGTGTTTCATGACGGCATTTTCTATCTGAGGAGAAAAGGGATCATTGGCTGCCCTGTTCCAGAGGAAATACCTGAGCTTCCTAGGACCTCCAGAAAGATTCTCCCTTGGTAAATCCCATCGGGGTAGGTATGATAGATGCAGAAGTACTCCCCTGTATCATTGGTGGTCAGTGACTGGAACGTGAAGCCCAGGCTGGGTCCCGGGACCACTCGCTCACTGAAGGCCTGGTAGACGTGCCACCCCAAGGCTGTGTGATGACGGGCCAGAGGTTGGTTCCGCAGCTCCCAGTTAACCTGACTCACTTTGGCCATGGTGGAGGAGAGGTTACATTGCAAGGTAACAGAGCTGCCTTCCTCTGCAGAAATGTTTCCCATTGTTACTATTCTCCCTGTCACAGCTCCTAGGGAAGGAGGAAAAGCACACATGAGTCCTGGGTCAACAGCTGGCCTTGAACTTTTTGGCGGAAATTCCAAGAGATGTTGAGGCCAGAACTAGCTTTTGGAATGATAATTTCTCCAGTCTATCCTAATCTCCCACAAATACACTATAATTGTTTCCAGTTTTCCCCATATCAAGAAATACTGCTCTCTGTGCCTGCCATTCAAGGCTTCCAAACTCACCTCACACCCCCTTTCCAGTCTCCTTCTCCAACATTCACCTCAACTCTAGTCCAGCCAATCTCCTTCCCTGCTTCCATCGCTTTCTTTTGTCTTCCTCTGCCAGCTGTACCCATTTAAGGACTTGTCAAAGCCGCATCCCACCCCCTCCTCTGGGACAACCCCAGCCCCTTGTCATTTCACCCCATGCCTGTATTGTATAATTAGCACCTTATTAGATGCCTGATTGCTAAATGTAAACTTAGCTCTTTACTCTCTCAAGATATTCTGCTGTAACACCACTCCATGATTAATTCATTGATTCTTGTCATATGCTTTATTTTGTCTTCCCACTTAGAATAAAAGCTCTCATCAGCTAACACCACCTCTTGAACTTTTTGTTACTTCCAACAGCCTAGTTCTGTGCTGGGTGCACTATCCTTTGAAATACAACCTGACTAGTTGATTGCCCATTAGGGTGCCTGGAAAAACCTTCAGGAAAGCCAAGAAATCCAAGAGAAAGGAAGCTTGGAGAGAAACTCGTTTTTCCCAGGAAAAACCACCCTCTTTAGCAGTTATCACCCCCAGGACCCTTTGGGTATCTCTCCACTCTTAGATGGTTCATAAAGCAACAGAAAAACCTATTTCTACTACATTTTTTAAATATTTCCTTTCTCCCCCTCAGAAACACTTGTCTGTGGTTTTTTAATATAGAAGGAAATAAATGTAACATAAATTCAATGTCTAATGGTAGAATGTCTGGAATCTGTGAAGAAGAGAGTTTTGATCCACAGAAAACTGCGTGCAGGGGTTTGCTGGAAGGTTCATGCTTTTCTATCCTTAAGGGCAGAAGAAAGGAAGGTGGAACAAGACCAAAAGTTCTGCGAGCATCCATAACTCCTCCTTCTCCTGCCTCCTTTCTTCTATCAGCCAGTCAGGCACTCCAAACCCTGAGGGTTTACGAGCACCTTTGTTGACCTCCCAAAACAGAACCGCACCTCACTCACAGAGATTGCCTTTCTCACAGGAGGTACGCAGGACTCTAGAAACTATGCATTTTCTCCCCTCAAATAGATGTGGCGTTCACTCCCAGCCTTCCCTGCCTGAGTCCTCTGGCTTCCTTGCCAAGCTCTTCCCTTTCCTGCTCCCTGCTCTCCCTCTTCCCTAGGTTCCCAGACCAGGTTTTCAGGCCTTACCTGAGGCGGGAAGGGGAGCCTGCCTCAGCCCCTGGGCCCAGATCAGGAAGAGATACCACTGCATGCTTCTGCCCAAGGGACCTACAGGAAGCAGATGTAGCCTCTTCTGCGACTGAAACTGGCCGACTGCAGATGGGAGGGTGAAACTGAGCCTGTGATGAGAGAGGGTCTAGGGAAAAAATGAGTTCAGCAAAAACAATGTCAAAAACAGATAAGGCTCTCACAAGTACACAGGCTGCATAGGGTGAGCCACAAGAAAGACCATGAAGGAAACACATTAAAAAATAAACAACAAAAAAAATGTGCTTAGAGGTATACTGGTCTTTGGGTTACTATTAGCCAATTTACTGTTTTTAAATTGTGTGTTAAGGCACATTTGTTTTAAATCAGCCCTTATCTAAAGAACTCAAGGATATCTGTGAAATATCCAAGATTCTTAAAAACCTGTCACTGATGGGGAAATGTTCACTGGGCACTCCTGACTTCAGCCTGCTGAAGAATGTGCAGTGGTAAGGGAGACTTAGGTTGGGTGCTTATAGGCCAGGAACTGCACTGGAAACTGCACTAGGACAAGCCCAAGGTGGGTTTTGGTTAAATAGCAATGTCCCTTGAATGAAGTCCTCTCCTGGAATCTTATTTCTTCTATCTTGTTTATCTGTACTGAGACTTTGTTGAATTCTGCCTTAGTCCCTCTGACACAGTAGAATCAGAGGAGACCAGAAGGATGAGTTTTCTTGTGCACAGTGACCCCATGAGAGTCAGGAAAGCAGAGAAGTGAAAGCCACATTGGTTTGACGAGGGAAAGGGCTTGGCTGACACCTGTCTGGAGCTTCCAGCTCATCACCGGGTCCTGCCATTGATCCTCCCTTCCTCCCTCCTTCCCTTTCTGCCTTTGTTTCATTTGGCAGTCCAAGCCTACGAGGAACATCAGACTCAACACCAGGCTCTGGAGACACAAGGATGAAGAATCCTACCTCCTGACCTCAAAGAGCTCACAGTCTAAGCTTGTTCTTGTGAAGCCATTCTATGGGAAGGGAAGGTGAAGTCCACATTCCCCTGCCTCCGAGACTCTAGCCACTGCTGCCTTGGGTGTGCTCCACAGTTTATATCCTGAAACTCTGCAGCTCCAACAGGGGAACACCCAAAGTCACCCCCTACATTCCATCTGAGAAGAGAGATAAAACAAAATGGAGTTCCTGTGGCTAAGCGACTTAAAATGGAGTCAGGAGGCCATTCAGGAAGCTACTCTCAAGCACATCTCAGCCAGATATCACAAACTTCCAAGGTATGCAAAACCCAAATTAAACATGTTTCTAAGCCATCTGACTCCATGAAACAACTACAAAATAAAGAAATCACTAAAGTGTAGAACTTAAAGGGCATTTGGAAATCCCCAAACATCCATCTATCACAATTCTTTACAAATAACTTATGTAATCTTTTTCTTTATAGGCCCTTGCTTGGAATCCCCAAGACGGGACACAGTTTGAGTTGCTACCTGAACCTGTGCTCCTAAAATTGCAATTCTAAGACCCCAAATAAATGCTTTTGTTGCTTTACAGCTCAGTTTGTTAGATTTTGGTCCACATAGCCAAGGACCCGTCCTTCTTCTCCCCTGTAGGTGCTCCATCTCTGTCAGACCAGTTTCCTCCCGGGGTGCTCACTCTCGATGCTACGCCATGACCCGTGTTCGCCACCACAGACCACCTCCAGCCCCTTACACTAAATATCCTGCCCCTACTCCTCTCTCCCAATCCCAATTCAACCTGTCTTTCAAGGTTTACATTAAGATACGTCTCCACCCCTTTCAACAGTCACTATCCTTTCAGCTGAAGGAGCAATAATACCTAACACATGCCCAAGGGAGGGTGCCGAGTTTAAACTGGAGAAGGGCTTCCAAAACAGGCTGCCAAGGCAGAGGAGTGGGATGGGAGAGCCAAGAGCAGCTAGTCAAGCAGAGCACAGGGAGAGGTGGATGCTGGGGTTTGGGCTATAAGGAATTTACAGCCTGTGGTTCTGTAGTGGAGAGTGGGTAGAAGCCACAGAGAAAAAAAAAAAAAAAAGGCTAAAGAGCTTTTCTGTTTGTTTCTAAGCAATCATTCCAAAGAGGATCACAATAAAGTCCATTTTTATCTATGAGGCTCTTAAGAGACATTTAAATGTAAGATACTGGATGTAGTTAGTAGTAATGTTTTGATGATGCTCTTTCATAGTTTGTAACAATTGTTTCACAACAATGCAAGGTGTTGGTGGTGGGGTGATGTATGGGAGCCCAGTATGATGACATGCATGTTTGTTTTATAAGTTCACAACTTACAGCATACCCTTATTGTTTATGGATGTTCATGTATTAATGTTATAAATAAAATAGCATTGTTACTAACCTTTAAAAAAAAAAAAGAGACATTTAAAGGCAATGGTTAACAAACTGTGCAGTGAGAAATACTTGGGTCCAAATCCATTCTGGTTTTATGACCTTGGGAAAATTACTTACTGTAAGCCTTAGTATCCTCAGCTGCAAATAAGAATAATGTTGTCTTCCTCATAGGGTTATTGTGAGGATTCAATGAACTATTATTTGATAAGGTTCTGGTACAGTGCCTGGGACATGGGAAAGGGTCAATAAATATTAGTATTATTAATATTAGTGTAAGAAAATCGAAGGAGAACAACCCTCTTCACCTATGCAATATATCTTGCCAGCACTGAAACCCTGGGCTCCTGACTTCAAGACCAGGGTTCTAGCAGACCCTTCATTCTGTCCTATGTTTCTGACATAAGAGTAGAAGGATCTAATATTCCTGCAGAAAAGTGGCCACTGCACCAACCAAACCATTATCAGGAAGGTAAATAAATGACAGAAGAATCTCCCCTAGGAGGCTTCCATAAGTCCTTCCATGAGCTTTCTTACAGAGACTCCATCTTGAAACTGGTAACTGACACCCACTCAGCAACCGCAGGTGCCAGAACTGAGCCACATACAGCTGTGAGGAGCAGGTTTGGACCAAGAGCTCCCAGGCAGCACCCTGAACCTTTGGGGCCAACCAGCAACCCCTGTGACACAACAGGAACCTCTGCAGTCAGTCAAGTACTGACTCATATTTCCATTTTAAAAGTTCTAAAATGGGCCACCATATTCTTACCTCACCTGATTTGATTTTAGGGGATGTGGGAGGGAAGGGTCTGGTTAGTCTTGAAGCAGCTGGCTGGGTGGAGTGGCCCCATTTGCATTCAAAGGGGAAGAAGTGTGGGGGGCCTAAAGTAAAATACCCCTGAGGCCCTCCCATCCTTCCCCAACCCAGCCTTCCTCTTGTCCTGCCCTGAAAACCCCATAGGAGCCATAGCTGGATCCATTGGCACATCCTGGAAACATTTGGCCTGGCAGGGATCACAAGCCCTGGGCAAAGGAGGGCTGTGATTGGTCGCACTTTCCACAAGACCTATGACTCCTACAGGAAACACAGCCTAAGTTTCTCTAGGGTCACAGACCCTTCTCTCAACAGTGTCTTTAGACTTCAGCCTCACCAGTCTTCCCTCAGCTGGAGGGGCGGGAGTTTCAGGTATATCACAACCGTCTTCTCCCTCCCACAGCTGCAGAGGGTAGTGACCTTCTCATCCAGTGTTTCCTGCCTGGTCAGCGCCCCCAGGTGGCAGCTGTGTTGAGGCAGAGGGGGGTAAGGAAGCTCCTGCCTCCAGTAACTTGGTGGACAACGGCACTGCCCACAAAGGACGAGGGGGTATGGAAGGCAGGAGGTGAGCAAGCTGGGTAGCTCAGAGCTGGGTACCAGGAAGAGCCTGCCCTGGGTCCCCTCTTTCCCAGCACAGCCATCGGAACAATGGGGTAATCTTTCCGAAGCCCCTTACAGAGAGAGCAGCTTCAGAAAATCAAAGACGCAGCTTGAAAGGACTGCCCATGATCTGAGGCTTTTTAATAAGCCTTTAATAAGGGCATGTTGGCTGGAACTGGCTCACAGCGAATGCAAATCGGGAGAATTTGGAACTGGTATTGTTGACTCTGGTTTGTCCAAGCTGCCTTGGGTGGGTGTATTATTCAGCCAAAGGGGTGCTAATGTGAAATACCAAAATTGGGTTGGTCTTTATAAAGGGTATTTATTTGGGGTAGAAGTCCACAGATACCAGGCCATAAAGCATTAAGTTTCTTCTCTCACCACAGTCCATTGCCACGTGTTAGAGCAAGACAGTTGCCGGCGTTTGCCAGGGTTCAGGCTTCTGGGGTTCCTCTCTTCCAGGGGCTGCGTTTCTCTCCGGGCTTAGCTCCTGTTTCCTCCACAAGGTCAGCTGTAAATGATCAGGCGAACAGCTTGCTTCTCTTCTCTTCATTCCAACATCAAAAATGCTTCTCAAAAGACTGCTGCAACTTTCCTTTGCCTTGCCTTTTATATTCAATTCCCGACCCACCAAGGGGTGGGGCTCAATGCCCTAATCCTAACCTAATCATGCTCAGATTAACAGATCAGTTTACAAGCATGATTCAATTATATTTTTGGAATTCATAATTACATCAAACTGCCACATTCCACCCTCTGAATTCCAAAAATACATTACAATATTTAAAAAAACTTAAATCAGTAACAATCCAAGTACAAAATCATATCAAAATCATTTTAAAGAAATACAGTTTGTCTTCAGGCAAAGTCCCATCTGCTATAGACCTCTGAATCTTACAAAACCATTTAACTGCTTCCAATACACAAATGGAAAGACAAAAGATAAACCTTCTCAATATTATAAGGAGAAATTGGGATGTTAAACATGAGTCATGGATCCTCTACAGTTCAGTAAAGTTGCAGGGCATCCTCCATTCGATTTCAAAGTCTGAGAGTCATTTTTAAGAAGATGTTTTCTTTTCCTTGGGGCCACATGGGAACCCACCCTCTCCACAGGCTTGCCCAACGGCCATTTTCTTGGTTCCACCCTCATCAAGCATCTGGGTGTCGACCAAGCTCCAGACCTCACCCTCCAAGAGTGTTGGGGTGATTGCCACACCTTACCCAATCTTTGGGTTACAGTTTTAGCCCCCCTAGTACAGTGAGGTTAAGATAACATTCCCCCTAACCTTTGGCATACAGGCTCAACCCTCTCAGAGCAATGGGTTGACCACCTGGCTTTCTTTAATCTATGGGGGACAGGTACATCCCTCTCATACCAATGGGGTGTTGACCTTAACCGCCCTAATCTTTGAGGAATGTGCTCCAACCTCTCTGCACCCTGGGGTGGCAAAACTCTTCCTGAACATCGGGTGGGGACATCCACCTTCTTCAACTGCTGGGGAAAACTCACTCTCTCTGTACACATGGGTGGGGCTCCTCTCTTGGCCCAAGGAGATGTCTTAAGTCCAGATCTCTTCTTCCACGGTTTTCTTCTTAAAGCTGATTCTCCTTCAATCTCTCCTTTCCATGTCCTCTTTTGTCCAAGCTAACAGTGGTTTTGTTCATACAGCTCTCTCAAAAACTTTGTTGGTTTAGCATGCAGGAAGCAGAGGTCTAAGCCATCACACAGTAAGACTTTCCACAAGTCTTTCCTAGATAACTGCATCTTCAATTCTGAGTTACGAGTTCCAAGTTTAGTAAAGTCTTCAAATAGGGCATTTTCATCTGAGAATTTGATTTCCACAAACTTGGAAGTTGCAGAATCAGTTTCTGTTTTCTTTGTGCCCAAAAGTTCAGTCCTTATTTCTCTCATCTGGTATTTTGCTATAAGCTGCAAGGAGAAGCCAAGCCACATTCTCCAAGTTTACCTTGGAAAGTTCTTTAGCTAAACGCTCTGGTTCACCATTTTTAAATTCTGCCTTCCATATAACACCAGGAGTTAATCTTGTTAAGTTCTCTGCAACTTTAAAACATGGATCGCCTTTCCTCCAGTTTCCAATAAAAGTTTCATCATTTACTTCTAAGGCATCATAGAAAGTTTCTTTAGCGTCCATATTACTATCAACAGTCTCTTCAAAGTGATCTAGGCCTTTTCCTCAAGCATTTCACAATTCCTCCAAAAAATACCCCTTACCCATTTATAAAACCGTTCCAACATTTTGGTATATGCAAAAGCATGTCCCCACTCCTTGGTACCAAATTCTGTATTAGTCAGCCAAAAGGGTGCTAATGTGAAATACCAAAAATGGGTTGGTCTTTATAAAGGGTATTTATTTGGGGTAGAAGTCCACAGATACCAGGCCATAAAGCATTAAGTTTCTTCTCTCACCACAGTCCATTGCCACGTGTTAGAGCAAGACAGTTGCCGGCGTTTGCAAGGGTTCAGGCTTCTGGGGTTCCTCTCTTCCAGGGGCTGCGTTTCTCTCCGGGCTTAGCTCCTGTTTCCTCCACAAGGTCAGCTGTAGATGATCAGGTGAACAGCTTGCTTCTCTTCTCTTCATTCCAACATCAAAAATGCTTCTCAAAAGACTGCTGCAACTTTCCTTTGCCTTGCCTTTTATATTCAATTCCCTACCCACCAAGGGGTGGGGCTCAACGCCCTAATCCTAACATAATCATGCCCAGATTAACAGATCGGTTTACAAGCATGATTCAATTATATTTCTGGAATTCATAATTACATCAAACTGCCACAGTGGGTGATCCTGAGAATCTACCAAAGGCTATCGAGGTGCCCAGTGGACTATGGAAAATTGTCTTTTCCTTCCCAGCTGCAAAAAGAGGACAGAGAACCTCAGGAGAGGTTAGAATGCAGAGGCAGGAGAAAAGTCTTTGGGAACAGCAGTTGATCCTCTTTCCTCAGCTCAGGCTTCTCCTGCAGGCTCTCTTTCCAGCCTTCTCACCCAACAACATTGCTCTGCTCTTTTTCCTCCTCCATCCCCGAGGTGATGACACTATCAATCCTCCCCCTGAATTGTATCCTCTGCCCCCAGAGCTCTACTTCCTAAAACACCTGGAGCCTTCAGTCATCCAGGTAGGATCCGGGTAGAAGTACAACAGAATACATCATTCAGAGGACCCTTCAATCATCAAGAGTTCTCCCCCCTCAACAAAAAGAACACCAGGTCTAAATGGTTCCACAGGGGATTAGAAGAAACCTCTAAAGAGCAGATAATTTCAATGTTATTTAAAATATCCAGACAGGGCATAAAGAAAACTGCCAAATTAGTTTCATGAAGTGCATTTAAAATCAATATAAAAATTAATATTGCCCACAATAAAAGAATGTCAAAGCCTAAGCTTACCTGCAAATATTGAGGAGAAATTAAAATGTTGTACCTTGTATTTCATTGGTGGGATATATTCTAGGATAAAAGGAACACCAAAGATATCTTAAGTGTCATTCAATTGTATTGTTATTTTGAAACTACTTTATGTATATTATAAGCAAATAAGTAATTGAATTAATGTTGTTAAGAAACCGAGCTCTTCAGTGTAAGAGAAAGGAGATGGGTAAGTATAGGTTGGCGCCGCAGCCGCCAGAGCCTAAGGAGACCTCCAGTGAGCCTGTTGCTTCCAGTTTCGCTGCGCCAGCATTGTGATTTCACAGCCTTGAAGAATCCATTTTTCTTTTAACCCTGTAGTAATAAACCCCATTATGGAAACCCGGATACTTTATAAGGGGATATAGTTTGCATTATGTGAAGTGTAATTTTGTGTATGAATTATATTTTTAAAATAGTTCAGAAAGGCTAGTAGGGTTAATTACTGGCATATTACACATAAGCAGTAATTCTGTTGGTAATACAATATTTTTGTTAGGCATTTGTGATGATGCTAGAAAAGACAAATCGCTTATTTTGATGGGTTGATGCATTGTTAATTGCAAAAGGAATGATATAGATGTATGGCTCTTAAATAAAAGACAGTTTATTTAATTTTTACAAAGATGAGCAATGTAAAAAGTTTCTGCTTGAACATTTTATGGTTAATTTGTTATGGAGATATTCCTTCAGGTGCCTTCAATTGATCAAGTATAATAAAGTGGTGTGCCAAATTAGTAAGAAATAATAATAGTGATGCTGTAGGAAGAGGAATCAAATGTAGAAAAATACTTAACAAAGAGGGAAGAGTTAACAATTTGTGAGCTTTAAGCAAAAATGCATTTCATTTGATGTTATATGCACCATAACAAGCTTAGTTTCAACAAAGCTTGTGAGTGTTGGCTTCCCCAAAATTTGTTAACAGAAGCTGACATAACCCATGTAAGTAATTGCTATGGTGGTAAGCTTTGTGAAATTGAAATTAGCCTTTAGATAATGTGACCTTATGAGGACTATTTTTGTTTACTAGAATAAACCAAAATTTTTAAAAATAGTAGGGTGCTTGTAAGAAAAGAAGCCTGATGCATATCATTTTTCCAACTTATAAGATAAAATAATTGGCCTAATATCCAGATCATGTGACTTGTAACCAAAAGCAAATTAAAGGCACAATTTAAGACTTATATAGTTGCTTAGAATTTGGGGGATATAACCATCCTTTAAAAATCAGGGGGCTTTTAACATCTTTTCAGAAGTACATCAACTTCTTTCAGCTCATTAACTTAGCATTGCACTGAATTATGAATAAATAGCTCTTGAGGAACTGAAAAGAGTTGATATAATCCCAAAGAGTAATAAGTGTCATCTTGGTACAACCCAGGAGAGATAGTCATCCTACCTGAGTGTGAAATCGGGTGTAAATCCATAAAGAAGGTCTAGTGAATTCTAGATAAGTAGGAGACTATCATTTGATTTCTTTTTGTTGTAAAAATCTAATTTAGTGCAAAGAGACAAATAATTTCACATGAAAGATTTTAGCCATCAAAAAGTAAAATCACCTACTCATGCACAAGCTACCTCTCAAAGACTTGTCCCAGGTCCCTTTCATCAAAAATATGTGAGTAAATGGAAGGTAGCACAATCTTGTCAAATTGGACAAGCAGCAACAAACAAAAAATGAAAGATGACTTTTCATGTGAACTCCACAGAATGTCTACATATTCAACTTTCCCCACTGGCGTTCCCGCTACAGAAAGGAGTTTTGTTCGTGTTAGGTTTTTACCACGCTGGTATGAAGGACCAGGTCAAATGATCTGAAGCCAGATAACTGGAAACAAGGAGACAATGCTATTGAAATGCCTAAAAAAGCTGTATCCACCTGTAGCTTTATTCAGAATCTGGTCTCAGTTGCTAGTCTGGGATCCACCTCTAAGAATATATTTTCAGTGAAAAACACTTTTGCACATTCATTATCTCCCACTTTGGAACCTAGTGGCTCATTTAATGGTTCTTATTCCAACCTTTCACCAAATCCTGTTAATTCCAGAGCAAAGACCTTTCTCCCTTGATGACTAATCCCTACAGTTATGCAATGAATACCAGAGAAGCCAGATATCTTACTTACCATACGTGGCCATTAGCCCTTTTGTCACCATCAGAATTGGCAGGAGCTGGCTTTTCTTACATAGGACCCAGAGATAGGGTAGCCTACTTTGCCTGTGGTGGGAAACTGAGTAACTGAGAACCAAAGTATAATGCTATGCCAGAACACCAGAGACATTTTGCCAACTGTCCATTTTGGGAAAATTCTCTAGAAACACTGAGGTTTAGCACTTCAAATTTGAGCAGGCAGACACATGCAGCAAGATGGAGAACATTTATGCATCAGCCCTCTAATGTGCCAGTTCAGCGTGTAGATCACAATGACGATGTCAAATGCTTTTCTTGTGATGGTGGCTTGAGGGGTTGGGAATCTGGAGATGATCCATGTGTGGAATATACCAAGTGGTTTCCAAGGTAAGCTCTTGATACATATGAAAGGGCAGGAGTTTGTTGATGAGATTGAAGCTAGATATCCTTCTCTTCTTGAACAGCTGTTGTCAACTTCAGACACTTCTGGAGATGAAAATGCTTATCTACTAATTGTTCATTTTGGACCTATAGAAAGTTCTTCAGAAGATGCAGTCATGATGAATATACCTGTATATATATATATAGCTGCCTTGGAAATGGCAGGCTTCAGTAGAAGTCTAGTAAAACAGACAATTCAGAGTAAAATCCTAACAACTGGAAAGAATTATGAAACAGCTAATGATATTGTGTCAGTACTTCTTAATGCCAAAGATGAAAAGAGAGAAGAGGAAAAGGAAAGACAAATTGAAGAAATGGTGTCAGAAGACTAGAATGGCTCTCTCTAAATAGTTGACATGTTGAGAGATATGGATAATCCTAACCTGGATAATCTTTTAACAGTCAGTATAATTAATAGACAGGAACATGATATTATTGAACAAAAAGCACAGGTATCTTTACAGGGAAAATTAGAATTTTGATTCTGATTGATACTGTTTTAGTAAAAGGAAATGCTGAAGCCAACATCTTCAAAAACTGTCTAAGAGAAATTGACTCTACATTATATAAGAACTTATTTGTGGAAAAGAATATAAAGTATATTTTAACACGTTTCATGTCTGTCACTGGAAGAACAATTAAGGTTGCAAGAATAAAAAACTTGTAAAGTGTATATGGACAAAGAATTTTCTATTAATTCATTCTTCGTGGTCATCTGGTAGTATGCAGGAGTATTCCCCTTCTCTAAGAAAATGCTGTGGAAATTTTATGGTTAATTTGTTATGGAGAGGGAACAGATGTGGCTCAAGCAGTTCAGCACCCACCTCCCACATGGGAGGTCCCAGGTTCAATTCCCAGTGTCTCCTGAAAAAACAAAAAGTAAAACAACAAGCAAAACAAATGAAATAAACAACTCAGGGAAGCCAATGTGGCTCAGTGGTTGAATGCCAGTTTCCCCCACACAAGGTCCCAGGTTCGGTACCCAGTACCTAAAAAAAAAAAAAAAAATGTTATGGAGATATACCTTCAAGTGCCTTCAGCTGATCAAATATAATAAGGGGGTATGCCAAGTTACTTAGAAATAACAATAATGATGCTGTATAAAGAGGAATTGAGTATAGAAAATACTTAACAAAGATGGAAGAGTTAACATATTTGTGAGCTTTAAGCAAAATTCATTTTATTTGACATTATATACACCATAACAAGCTTAGGTTCAACAAACCTTGTGTGTTGGCTTCCCCAAAAGTTGTTAACAGAAGCTGACATAACCCACATAAGTACTTACTATGGCAATAAGCTTTGTGATATTGAAATTAACCTTTAGAGAATGTGACCATATGAAGACTTTATTTTTGTTTGCTAGAATAGAAAATAGACTCTGTATTAGCCTGTATAGAAAAGTCCTTAAAATATTGAACATTTGGAGTCATCTGAGGTAAAGAAGGAATCATTGGTTCTTTAGTATCATTTGTGTTCTACTTTGCTTTGGTACTAGTGATATTTTGTACAAAAAATATATATATACAAAGTATCATATATCATATTTAATCTTGATCTCTGCTTATTTGTGTGGGAAGATTTATGTTTGATGAGCTATTAGTGTATATGTGTGGACATATGAAGAATTAAATGAGTAGTAATAGTACTGTGATGTATCAAAAAATAGATATAAGTATAAATTCAAAGAATTAAGTAACGGCTTGCAATGTTAAATTTGTATTTGAACTACCAATACAAAGCCATGATTTTTAAGTATATATTATATCTTTAAAGATATGTATGTTTATGTACATACACATACACACATTGTCTGTGTCCATTGAAAAAGCCAAAAAGCAATGATATTCCAGTAGCAATGAGTATCCCTAGAGCCAGACTATTGTTTCTAAACACCATTCTGCATTTAAGGAACCAGGGCTTCTTAGATAAATGGCTGACTCCAGGTATGCAGCAAGGAATACACAAGGCAAGCCTGGGGCATTTAATTGTCTGAGAAATAGGGAAGTTTTCAAAGATTAATAGAGTCATGTCAATGAGACACAGATCAATTTGAAAGGGTCACAACTGGCCAAAGTTGGGCCAATTAGAGTGGGAAATATAAAAACGATTATAAGAGTAATTGCACTCAAATAAAAGAAACCCCAAACAAAACAAACCTCACTTCCCCTTGTTCTGAAAATTGATAATTAAAGGCAAAGAACATTTATACTGCCTTTCCAGCCCTAACTGTATTTAAGGATAACTAAATAGCCCCAGTTGATGAGGGAAAGTTTTTCTTTACAGAATAATTCTAGCTAATAAATGTAGAATAAATTATGGCATTTTAAATTACCATTTTGCAAATTCTAATGCAGTAATTGATTTAGTTAAGGATCATCAATGATACCAAAACTATTAGGTGAAACATGATGGCAAACTGAATGTCCCAAGATGCTAAAATTGCCACCCACAGATTACTTGCTGGTAAATACACATGGGAGGAATCAGGCTGAAATCACAACTTTATCACAGTGACTAATCCAAACATCATAAAAACTTGACCAACCAGACATACTATGCATACTAAGGCATCTATATGGTTAGGGTCATGTGTCACCTTAGCCAGGTGATGGTGTGCAGTTGTTTGGTTAAGCAAGCACTGGCCTGATTGTTACTGTGAGGATATTTCATGGATGTAAATCATCAGGAAGTTGATTGCATCTATGGTTGATTATATCTACAAGCAACTAAGGAGATTACCTTCAGCAATGAGAGATGTTTCAGCCAATCAGCTGAAGGCTTTAAAAGGAGAAATGACAATTTTAGCAATCAAAAAACAGAATTTCCACCTCTACTTCAGACAGCCATCTTCTCATGCAGAATTTTATCAAGGACCTTCATCAGAATTCCCCGCTTATAGTTTACTCTACAGAATTTGTTTTTGTATATCCCCACAGTCATGTCAGGCAATTTTTATAAAAAATTTATAATATTTACAGACATCTCTTGTCGATCTTTTTCCCTAGTGTTTAATATCATCTATGAAAAGTTCTTGCCCCAAAATGTTTAACCTGAATCAAATCAGGTCTTGATGCTTAACTTCCAGTTTATAGGACACCCAGGACAGGGGATAGATAAACAGGTTAACTTAACCCATTACAAAACGAAGAAAAAATGCAGAATGTGGGACAATTGCTTCAACAAGATAATGTCATGGGAAAAAAAGAAAGACAGTAACTGTTTTATATTAAAATAAATTTAGGAGAAATAAAAGCCAAAGGCAACTCATAGTCCTTGATTGGTCCTTGGTTTGAACAAAGACATTTTGGGGACAATTGTAACAAAATCAAGTATGGTTTGGATGTAAAATTATATTAATAAATGATTGTTAATTTTGTGCAATAATGATATTGTGGTTACATAGAAAAATATTAGAGACTCCTACTGAAGTGTGAAATGGCATAATGTCTGTAACTTACTTTAAAATCCTTAAAAATAGATGAAGAAAATGTGGCAAAATGTTAAGTTTAGGTGATGGGAGTGTGGGTATTATTATCTTTCTACTTCCCTGTAAGTTCATAATTCATAGTGAAAAGTCAAAGATGAAGTCTTTGTCTTTTGTTTTGTTTTTGTTTTATATAAATTACTTTTTTCTTTAGAAAAGTTGTAGGTTTGTGGAAAAATCATGCAGAAAGTATAGAGTTCCCATATACCACCACACATACCCATACTGTTTTCAATATTATTAACTATTTGCATTATGTGGTACTTTTGATACAACTTTGGTATAACAATATTATTATAATTATACTTGAACTATAGTCCATAGCTTACATTAGGAATCACTGTGTTGTACAATTCACTGGGATTCTTAAAAATTTTTATTCTGATAACATATACACAACCTAATATTTTGTATCTTAACCACATTCAATATACAATACAATGGTGTTAATTAAATTCACAATGTTGTGCTACCTTAACCACCATCCATTAATAAAACTTTTCCATCATCCCAAACAGAAACTCTCTACCAATTGAGCATTAACTCCCCTTTCTCCAATCTCACCCTGGCCTCTGGTAACCTGTCCTCTAGTATCTGACTCCATAAATTTGCATATTGTAATTATTTCATATAAGCAAGACCACACAATATTTGTGTCTTTGTGTCTGGCTTATTTCACTCAACATGATGTCTTCAAGGTTCGTCTATGTCGCATGTATCAAAACTTCATACCTTTTTACAACTGAATAATACACCATTGTATGTATATACCACATTTTATTTACCCATTCATAAGTTGGCACACACATAGATCGCTTCCATCTTTTGGCAATTGTGAATAATGTTGCCATGAAAATTGATATGCAAATATATGGTCAAGTCCCTGCTTTCAATCCATTGGAGTATTTACCTAGCAGTGGGATTGCTGGGCCATGTGGTAATTCAATACTAAACTTTCTGAGGAACTGCCAAAATGTTTTTGACAGAGGATACACCATTTTACACTTCCCACCAACAATGAACACGTGTTCCTATTTCTACACACCCTTTCCAACACTTGATGTTTTCCATGTTTTGAATAATAGCCATTCTAGTGGATATGAAATTGTTTCTCATTGTGGTTTTGATTTGCATTTCCCTAGTGGCTAATAATGTTAAGCATCTTTTCATATCCATTTGTAAATCTTTTTTGGAGAAATATCTTTTCAAGTCTTTTGCCCATTTTTTACCTGGCTTGTTATTGATCATAATAATCCCTTATCAAATATGTGGTTTCCAAATATTTTTCCCATTGTGTAGGTTGTCATTTTACTTTCATGATAAAATCCTTTGAGGCACAAAAGTTTTTAATTTTGATGAAGTCCCATATATCTATATTTTCTATTGTTGCTTGTGCTTAAGTAAAGTCAGTGAAACTATTGCCTAATACATAGGTCCTGAAGATGTTTCCCTGTGTTTTCTCATAGGAATTTTACAGTTTTGGTTCTTATATTTAGGTCTTTAACTCATTTTTAGTTGATTTTGTATGCATAGTGAGATAGGGGTCCACCTTCCTTCTTTTGCATATGGATATCCAGTTTTCCCAATACCACTTGTTGAAGAGAGTAATATTTCCCAATCGAGTGGACTTGGCACCCTTATCAAAAATCAATTAGCCATAGGGGAGCAGATGTAGCTCAGTGGTTGAGTGCTTGCCATGTACGAGGTCCTGGGTTCAATCCCTAGTACCTCCTAAAAAAAAAAAAAAAAAAAAAAAAAATCAATTGGCCATAGATGCAAGGATCTATTTCTGAACTCTCAATTCAATTCCATTGGTCTATGTGTCTGTTCTTGTGTCAGTACCACACTGTTTTCATTACTGTAGCTCTGTAATAAGTTTGAAAACTGAAAAGTATGGGTTCTCCAACTTCCATATTCTTTTTCAAGATGGTTTTAGAATTATCATCTTAATAATATTTAGTCTTCCAATCCATGAATACAGAATATCCTTCCATTTGTTTAGGTCTTTTAAATTTTATTTTAGCAATGTTTTGTACTTTTCTATGACCAAGTCCTTTACACCCTTGGTTAAATTTATTCCTAAATATTTGATTCTTTTAATAGCTATTGTAAATGGAATTTTTCTCTTGATTTTCCCTTCAGTACGTTGATTACTAGTGTATAAAACACTAGTGATTTTTGAATGTTGGTTTTATATCCCACCACATTGCTGAATTCATTCATTGGTTCTAGTAGCTTTGTTGTGGATTTTTCAGTATTTTTCTATTTATAAGAGCACGTCATCTGCAAATAGGGAAATCTTTATTTCTTTCCTTACAATGTGGATGCCTTTCATTTCTTTTTCTTGCTTAATTGCTCTGGCTAGAACTTCCAGTACAATATTGAATACCAGTGGTGACAGTGCAGTGGGCCTCTTTGTCTTGTTTCTGATCTTAGAGGGAACACTTCCAGTCTTTCACTATTGTGAACTTCCCTGTAATTCCACTATTTGTGGGATTTTCATATGTGCCCTTGTTCATGTTGAGGAAGTTTCCTTCTATTTCTAGTTTTCCGAGTGTTTTTATCCAAAAGAAGTGCTGAATTTTGTTAAATGTCTTTTCTGCATCAAACTGTCCAGTCAAAAGACAGAGATTGGGAAGCAGCTGTGGCTCAATTGGTTGGGCACCCATTTACCATATGGGAGGCCCCAGGTTCAATTCCCGGGGCCTCCTGGTGAAGGCAAGCCAGCCCATGCGGCATGGTGAGCTGACGCAGTAAGATGATGCAACAAAGGGAGACAAGCAGACACAGAAAAATGCAAAGCAAAATGGACACAGTGAGCACAAGCAGCAAGGGGGGGGGGTAAATAAATAAAGAAATCTTGAAAAGAAAAAAAAGACAGAGATTGACAGAATGGATACAAATGCATGTCCCATCTTTGTGCTGTTTATAAGAGGCTCACCTAAATTCAAAGACACAAGTAGATTGGAAGTGAAAGGATGGAAAGAATATTCCATGCAAATAGTAACCAAAAAAGAGCTGAGGTAGCTATGTCAATATCATATAAAATAAACTTTAAGACAAAAACAGTTATAAGGGACTATATATTGATAATGAGGTCAATTCAAGAAGTTATAACAATTATAAATATATATATATATATGCACCTAACAGCAAAGCCCCAAAATATGTGAAGCAAATATTGACAGATTGGAAGGGAAATATGGATGGTTCTACATTAATAGTAAGGACTTCAATACATCACTTTCAATAATAAATAGGACATCTAGACAGAAATTCAATTAAAATATAAACTTGAAAGATACTCTAAACCAACTAGAACTAACAGACATATGTAGTACACTTCATCCAGCCTCAGCAGAATATAGTTTATTCTCCAGTGCACATAGACCATTCTCCAGGATAGACCCTATTATAAAACAAGTCTCAATAAACTTAAAAATATTGAAATCACACAATATTTTTCTCTGACCACAATGGCTAGAAATCAACAAAAGAGAAAGAACTAGAAAATTCATAAATAGGTGGAAATTAAGCAATACACTCTTCAACAACCAATAGGTCAAAGAAGAAATCACAGAGGAAATTAAGAAATATCTTGAGGAGAATGAAAACAAAATCACAATATATCAAAACATATGAGATGCAACAAAGGCAGTGCTGAGAGGTAAATTTATAGCTCTTAAATGCTTACATTGATAAAGAAGAAAGATCTCAAATCAGAAACCTAGCCTTGGAAGCGGCTGTGGCTCAATCAGTGGGGCTCCTGTTTACCATATGGGAGGCCCTGGGTTCAGTTCCCGGGGCCTCCTGGTGGGGGCGGGCCCGCCCGCATGGCGTGGTTGGTTGACCTGGCGGGCACGGGCGGCGGGGGGGGGGGGGAGATGAATAAATAAATAAAATCTTAAAAAAAAAAAAAAAGAAAAAGAAAGAAAGAAACCTAGCCTCACAACTGGAGGAACTAGAAAAAGAAAAGAAAACTAAACCCAAAGTGAGCAGAAGAAAGGAAATAACAAAGATTGGAGTGTAATAAATGGAATAGAGAATTAAAAAACAATAAAGGGGATCAATGAAGCCAAATGTTGGTTCTTTGAAAAGAGCAACAAAATCAACAAACCTTTAGCTATACTGACAAGGAAGTAAAAAAAAAGAGAGAGAATGCAAATAACTAAAAGCAGAAATTAAAGGGAGGACATTATTACCAATCCCACAGGGGGAAAAAGGATAATAAGATGATACTGTGACCAGCTGTATGCCGAGAAGATAGATAACCTAAAAAAAATGGACAGATTCCTAGAATCCCACAAACTATGTACACTTACTCAAGAAGAAACAGATGATCTCAACAGACCAATTACAATTAGAGATTGAATTAGTAATTTTTTAAAAACTCATAAAAAAAAAAGTCCAGGTCCAGATAGCTTCACTGGTGAATTTTACCAAACTTTCCAAGAAGAATTAATACCAATCATGCTCAAAACCTTCCAAAAAAATTGAAGAGGAAAAAACACTCCTGAATCATTATATGAGGATGGCATCACCCTAATACCAAAGCCAGATAAAGACATCACAAAAGAAGAAAGACCTTTGTCTTTTAACACATCAGAATATGATATAGGGTGATTAGAATTAATTTGCACATTTCATCAGAAGTCTTGTCAATGGTAAGGCTTTGAGAAGGGAAAATTTGAAAATGAATATGGTTTGGCTGTGAAAGATTTCTAATTTCAGTCACTTACAGGAACTACTAAACATTTAATAATAAGTACACATACAACTGAAAAATATTTGGGAATATAAAATTAATTTAAATGTCATAATAATTAAAGGAGCCTTTCAGTATTTAGCCAAATTCCTCATACTGGATAGGCAGTTACTAGTCTGAGCTAGGACTCCCTTATTATCTGTCATAACAAATTTAGCAACCCTAACACATTTCTTCATGCCAATCAATGAACAAATATTGAGCATTCACTTTGCAAAACTGCTCTGCTAGACATTATGGTTGATACAAAGAAGAAAACATTTACTGAAGAGGTTTAAATCTAGTTCAAAAGTTTTATACCCAAACAAAAATAATGTAATAATGAATAAAGTAGGCTTTAAGCATGAATGACTGGTACAGACAAGTGAAGATAGATTTATAGGATAGTCTTTTACATCAGACAAAAGGAGAAATGGGGAATTATGTGAGAAGATAAAGATGTCTAATCCTACAGCAAAGAGATATCTAGATAATATAAAGGCAAATGTGGAAGTAGTAACAAACATTGGCATGCAGCCAATCTCCATTCAAAGTCATTACAGCAGAGTACATACACACCTAAAGTTGTGTGCTCCTTGGTAACACCTCAGAAACATGATGGGACTTTTGGTCATGTTTAGACTGTACATTTAAAAACACATATTATGAAAATTAAGTGCAGTGTGGAAGTAGTTGGTGTCATGGCTAAAGTGAAGGTGTGATAAAAGTCATAGTAGAAGAGGGAACTATTGATTCATAAGTCCCTATTTGGTCTCAAAGGGGTTGATGTATCTCATAGCCTGCTCCCTTGATTAAGCAGAAATAAGTAGACACAACTGCTAGATGCTCCTGTAAAAAGTGCCTAGGGAGACACTGACTCCATTGGGGTTGACTCCTCGGGGGAGCGTCACACAATCATCCTTTCTCAAAAGAGATACACATTTTCTTTCTCTTGGGGAATTAAAACTACTCTTCCACAGTGTACAAGAAAAGTCTTCAAAAGGAGAGGTGAGGAAGCAGATGTGGCTCAAGTGGTTGAGCATCCATCTACCATATGGAAGGACCCGGGTTCAATCCCTAGGAAGCCCTGGTTAAAAAAAAAAAAAAAAGGCAAGCAGACATGTGTGGACACTCGGCGAGCCACGCAGTGAGATGATGACACAACAAAAGATGGACGCAGGGGAGAGTCAAGGCAAGACATGCCAGAAACCAGGAACTGAGGTGGCGCAAGTGACAGGGTGCCTCTCTCCCACATGGGAGGTCCCTAGGATCGAATCCCGGTGAAGCCTGGAGGAGAAAAATGAGAAGAGAAGGAAAGAGACAGAGAAGATGACCCAGCAAATGGACACAGACAGCAAGCAGGGGTGGGGGGGTGAGGGGTGGGAGGTGGGTGGGAACTCATAGAACTATACATTTAAAAAAATTTTTTAACTAAAAATTAAAAAAAATTTTTTTTTTTAAAGGAGAGGTGAGACATGACCTGAGGTATGAATAACCAAGAACATGTAAAATTCTGCAGGAGGAAAAGAGGATGGAAAGATTTAGGTGTGAACTCCAGATTTTGATTTGACTCCCAGTCAGACCTTTCCCCCACCTCTTCCATAAACCATTCCCTGTCTCACTATTGCAATATGCCATAGAGACCAATGCCAAATGGAGTTCTTATGCAGGAATAGGCCCAGCATGGCTTATATTCCTGCTTGTGTTAACCAACACCAGGAGTTCCTGCCTCCTGGGTCAATACTCATCACCTGGACTCCTCTTCCTTGATGGCTCTAATCTGACCCAATTTCCTACCATTCTGACTTCTCTACACCAATCTCTTCCATTCTGCTTTCTGGATCACAAGGTGTGGCATCAGTAAAATTCTTTTTATCTTCAAACTCTTCTTTAAATCAGTGGCTTTAAAAGAGTGTGTCTGCTTCACACCAACTGAGATCTTGTTATAAATACAAATTCTCAGGCTACATCCCAGACCTACTGATTCTGAATCTCTGGGGATGGGGCCCAGTGAACTGTGCTGTAACAGGCCTTCCAGGGGATGCAAGGGTTGCTGACGCCAAGTGCAAGAACTCTCCTTCCAGATCTGCAAGATGATGTCCATCTCATTGCCCTGGTCATTGCAATGACCCATCTCTCTTCTGGCACATTAATTAAAATATCCCATTCTAAAATTTATCTGCACTTCTAACTTCTGCCAGCCCCATAAAATCACACACACAGACACACACAAACACACTCCTGAATCATCCTGCCTGAATTTCTTTGAACTTAGGACTGCTCCTCTTTTCTCTTACCCTAAAGCAATGGCCTCCAAGTTTCTTCTTTTTTATTTCATCCATCATCAATTTAAAAAAAAAAAATAAAGGGAAGCGGCTGTGGCTCAATCAGTGGGGCTCCCGTTTACCATATGGGAGGCCCCGGGTTCGGTTCCCGGGGCCTCCTGGTGGGGGCAGGCCCGCCCGCACGGCGTGGTTGGCTGACCCAGCGAGCACAAGCAGCAAGGGGGGGATAAATGAAGAAATAAATAAAAAATCTTAAAAAAAAAAAAATAAGGATGAATATCACAATGTGTGTATATTTATATGAAGGATGTACAAGGGCTGTCATGATAAATTTTATACATATAAAACAAAAAGAAAGAATAGAAAAACATTCAAGATTTTTGTAAAAATTTTTCAGTAAAAAACTTGATATCTTCTTTATGCATCCCAATAATTCATCTTGTGCAAATTACTATGGAGACATCAGCTTTGAAGGAATCAAGACATTGAAAGGCCAGTGGTTCCAATAAAAATTTCTAGACCTACTACACAGGGAGCAACAGAGACAGGATTTCAAGTTAGATTTTTTTTAATAGTCCCAAATAGAAATTCTGTACATTTTAAGCCTTAACTCCCTATTCCCTACCTGCACTGACCCCTGGTAATCTATATTCTAGACTGACTTTATGAATTTGCTTACACTAATTATTTCATATTGGTGCGATCATACATATTTGTCCTTTTTTCCCTGACTTATTTCACTCAATATGATGTCTTCAAGGTTCATCCATGTTGTCACATGTATAAGGACTTCATTCCTTTACACAGTGAATAATATTCTGTATTAGTCAGCCAAAGGGATGCTGATTCAAATTACCAGAAATCTGTTGGCATTTATAAAAGGGTATTTATTTGGGGTAGAAGCTTACAGTTACCAGGCCATAAAGCGTAAGTTACTTCCCTCACCAAGTCTATGGCCACGTATTGGAGCAAGATGGCTGCCGATGTCTGCCAGGGTTCAGGCTTCCTAGGTTCCTCTCTGCCCAGGGCTTGCCCCTCTTCAGGCTTAGGCTTGTTTCTCTCCTTAGATAGCTCATCTTTTCCTGGCGCCTTCTCTCCTTCCTCACAACCAAGCTCCTCTGTGTGCTTGCTTCCCCAGTCTCTAGCATTAAAACTCCAACTCCAAAACTCCAACTAACTCCTCTGCTCTGCCATGTAGGTTTATGTCTGAGTCTCCACCCAAGCAGGGAATCAATGTCCTACTGACAGGGCCCAATCAAAGCCCTAATCATAACTTAATCACGCCCAGAAGAACAGACCAGTTTACAAAATAATCCATATCTATTTTTGGAATTCATAACTATATTAAACTGCCAAATATTCCATTCTCTCTGTGTGTGTGTGTGTGTGTGTATACCATATATTGTTTATCCATTCATCAGTTGATGGACACTGAGTTGCTTCCATCTTCTGGCAATTGTAAATGATGCTGCTATGAATATCAGTGTGCATATATTTGTTCTAGTCTCTTCTTTCACTCCTTTTGAGTATATACCTAGAAGTGAGATTTCCAGGTCACATGGTAATTCTATACTTAGCTTTCGGAGGAAACTGCCAAACTCTCTTCCATGGCGGCTGCACCATTTTACATTCCCACCAGCACTTAATGTGTGTTCCTGTTTCTCCACATCCTCTCCAACACCTGAAGTTTCTGTTTTTTTTAATAGTGCCCATTCTAGTGGGAGCAAAACGGTATCCATTGTGGTTTGCTTTGCATTTTCCTAATGTCTAATGTCTAATGATGCTGAGCATCTTTTGATGTGCTCTCAGCACTGCCTTTCTGACTCTCATAAATTTTGGTGTTTTCTATTTCATTTTAATTTGCCTCAAGATATTTCCTAATTTCCCTTGTGAATTCCTCTTTGACCTATTGGTTGGTTGTTTAAGAGTGTGTTGCTTAATTTCTTCATATTTGTGAATTTTCCAGTTCTCCCTCTGTTATTTATTTTCAGCTTCATTCCATTATGGCCAGAGAAGATATATTGTATTATTTCAATATTTTTTAATTTATTGAGACTTGTTTTGTAATTTAAGATATGGTCTATCCTGTAGAATAATCCATGTACACTAGAGAGCAATGTGTATTCTGTTGTTGGGTGATGTATTCTATGTATGTCTATCAGGTTTAGTTAGTTTACAGAGTACATTTCAAGTTTTCTATTTCTTTACTGATCTTCTGTCTAGATGTTCTATCAATTATTGAAAGTGGGGCATTAAAGTCTCCTCCTACTATTAATGCAGAACCATCCATTTCTCCCTTCAAACCTATCAGTATTTGCTTTATATTTTGGGGGGGGTCTGCTGTTAAGTATAAATATATTTATAATTGTTATGTCTTCTTGTTGAATTGACCCCTTTATCAGTATATAATGACCTTCCTTGTCCCTCATAACTGTGTTTGACTTAAAGGCTATTTTTGCTTATAATAGCATAACTACCACAACTCTTTTGTGGTTACTGCTTGCATGATATATTCTTATTAGAGAAGTTTTGAACATAGAAAACAATCATGCATAATGTGCAGAATTCCCATACAACACCCTCCCACCAATACCTTACATTGTTCTGGAACATTTGTTACAGATTATGAGAGATCATCATCAGACTATTACCACTAACTATGTCTATTGTGCACATTTGGTATATTTTTTCCATACCTTCTCTTTATTAACACAGTACCTTCTTTAACATTGATGCAAGAATAGTACAATACTATTGTTGACTATAGTCCATAAGTTACATAAATTGTATTTTTCCCAACTTGATGGTATATTTTTTCCAACATTTCACTTTCAATCTACTTATGTCTTTGATTTTAAGGGAAGTCTCTTATAGATAGCATATAATTCGATCATGTATTTATATCCATTCTACCAATCTCCATCTTTTGAATGAAGAGTTTAATCCATTTATATTTAAAGTCACTATGAATAATGCAGGACTTTCTTTTGCCAAATTGCTATTTAGTCTTTGCAAGTCTTATACCTTTTTTGCCCCACAATTCTTCCATTAATACCTACTTACATATTTATTTGATATTTTGTATTGTACTATATTAAGTCTTGTGATAGTTTGAAGCTGGGTGGACCCCAGAAAAGATCATGTCCTTGGAGACATAAAGAAACCACCGGAAGCTAAGAGTGAAAGCCCTGGAAGCCAGAAGCTAAAATCAATGGAACTCAGAAAAGAGAAAGCCACAAATGAAGGAGCCAGAAACTGAAAACGAGACCTGGAGGAGAAGGAAGCAACAGCAGATGCCACCATTGTGCCTTGCCACATCACAGGATTCCAGGATTGCCAGCAGCTGGTTTCAGGGAGAAAGCATTACCTGATTATACCTTGATTTAGACACTTTCATGGCCTCAGAACTGTAACCTTGCAACCTAATAAATTCCCATTGTAAAAGCCAACTTATTTCTGGTATATTGTCTAGGCAGCCTTTAGCAAACTAAAACAAGTCTCTTTTCATTTCTATCTGGATATACTTTTCACATATTTTCCTTGGTCACCATGGGGTTAAATTTTAAGAATCCTAAATATATAAAAATCATATTTGATTTGATCCAACTTAACTCAATAGCATACACATGCACTATTCCTATTCCCCTCCATCCCTCTGCCTTTTTTTTTGTACTTGTTACCAATTATATCTTGTACATTGTATGTCCAAAACCATAGATTTATCATTACTTTTTATGCATTTGCATTTTAGCACCTGTAGGAAGTAAGAAGTGGAGTTACATACCAAACAACTCACTACAATAATACTGGAATTTATAATTATCCAAATGGTTACCTTTATCGAGGTCTTTATTTCTTTATGCTGCTTTGAACCGCTCTCTAGTGTCTTTTCCTTTCAGTCTGAAGTAGTCCTTTAACATTGCTTGTAGGCCAATTGGTGATGAACTCCCTCTGCTTTTATTTATCTGGGAATGTCTTCATCTCAGCCTCATTTTTGAAAGAAAGTTTTGGTTGACAATTATTTTCTCTCAGTACTTTAAGTATTTCAACCCACTACCTGCTTGCTTCTGTGGTTTCTAATGAGAAATTGGCCCTTGATCTCATTGGGACTCCCTTGGACATAACATGTTGTCTTTCTCTTGCAGCTTTTAGAAGTCTCTCCTTGTCATTTGCATTCAACAGTTTGATCAGTATGTCCCAGAGATCTCTTAGGCTATTTTTGCTTTTTATGCTTCTTTTTTTCTTTATGCTCCTCAGCCTTACTTATCTGACATGTCTTGTCTTCAAGTCTACTGATTCCTTCTTTTGCCATTTCCATCTATTGTAGAAGCCCTCCTAGGAATTGTTCATTTCAGTTATTGTGGTCTTTAACTCCAGTAGTTTTGTTTGGTTCCTTTTAAAAATTCTATCTCTTTTTTGAGATTCTCATATTATTTATTCATTGTTTTCATGATATCCTTTAGTTCTTTCTCTGTATTATCCTCCACCTCCTTGAGCATATTGAAGAACAATTTCTTTGTCCAGTGTATCCACAGTCTGGTCTTTTTCATTGATAGTTTGTGGATTTTTTTTATCCTCTTCCTTTGGACGGGCCTCATTTCCTGTTTCTTGGTTTGTCTCATAATCTTCCATTGCACACTGTACATTTTAGTATTTTAAAATGTTAACTCTGGGATTTATTCCCTGAGATGTCTGTTTCTTGCATTTGTAACCATAGCCATGGCCAGTAATATGACAAAGATTTTCTTGCATATCAACCCTTCTATCAGGAAAGTCCACCCAAGGCAAATGCAAGTGCAGGGTCCTCCATGTCTTTTCTGAACCTATGTCTTATCCTGGACTTTTGCTTGCTATTGGCCTTAAAAGTTCCTGTGTTTATAGGAGTTTGAATGCCTCCTCTACTTTCCAGGAGACAGATCTTCAACCTCTCCTGGGTGTTCTACTGTTATTCTTAAAGCAAGTAAACCTTTGCCCCAGGCCATCTACCTCAATTATTTCTTATACTTCTTTCGGTGTTTCAAGTTGCTCTTGCCTGGAGAACAAATTCTGGGAATGGGTGCATGCTGGAAAGGAGTTTCCCAAGTCAGTCTTTCCTAGCTGGAATAAGGCTAGGAACCCACAGAGGATGCTGGCCAGCCCAAACTGCTCTAAGGAGAGGATGAGGGAGAGGCCAGGAAGGGCACCAAGAGCATCTTCCATGGTTCCCTAAAGCTGTACTCTCTTGCCATGCTAAGCAAATGCAGCCTTACATCCGTCCTCCACAGACCTGAAGAAGCATACCATCTTTAATTCTCCACCACCTTTGTTCAGGACAGGTTGGAACAATGGCCATCCTCAGAGCCAGGCCCCCAGCAATCTAGAGTCGCTAATCAAAAGCCTTGATTAGCAGTTGGCATGTGCCCACCCCAGATCTTGTGGAAGTGGATTTTTGCGTCCCTTTCTGGCAACAGCAAGCTATGCCAGGGAAAGACCCCACTGTTCTAGTACACACAACTGGGTTCTTTCTGCCCAGTGCTTTTTGAATAAGGTCTATTTGGAGGGGGGTGGGGGCAGGAAAGTTAATTCCCTTTCTTCTGGGAATTAGGTTTTTAATTGTTTTCTGAATAACTTACTACCTTTTAATTTCTCAAAATCCCTGCTATGGCTGGGGTGGATCCTTAGTCCCTCTGGCTTTGGTGGGGGCCTCTAGGTCTAGCATAGGAACCAGCCAAGTCTGTGAGCCAGATGCTAACCTAAGGTTTATCCCATAGGAGGTAAGGGAAAGAGGAGGGAGAAACAGTGACTGTCATGTCTTGGGAATCCTCACCACCTGGCCCTGTGTCTGAGACATGGGCTTATGCAAATTCGTGTAGCCTATACAGAGGGAAGCTAGAATTTAGGCCTTTTGAAAATCCATGTTCTTTAAAAAGCATCTGCCTACCTCCCTCTTCCCCCACCCACCACCTCCCTATATATAAAACCCCAAACCTGACATTAGTGAGTAGGTAGGAGTCCTTGAACTTTTAGAGCCAAATGAAAGTAAAATATATATATATATTTATGAGTGTGCTTATTTACTCATGTTAACTGAGCATTTATTAAGTAAGAGGTACTGTCCAAGTGCTTTATAAGGACTTTTAATATCCCCATTTTGCAGATGAAGAAACTGAGGTTTGGAAAGGTTAGACAATTTGCCCAAGATCACCTAGTAGTAAAATTGACTTTTGAACCCAACCAGTCTGATCCCAGAGCCCATGTCCACCCTTACTATTGAAGGTCTCCTGAGTGTCTGGCACTGAGGTAGGTTCTGCCTGGTATAGAAAACACAGAGAAGGGTGCCTCTGTCCTCAAGATGCTTTTAATAAGCTAACAGGCTCCTTAGGAAAGCAAGACTAAAGCAAATGAAGTAATTAGAAAATCTTAGCAGGCAGCCTGTAATTAGCTATAACTTAGTATCCCCCATGGCTATGAAAAGTGCTTCCTGGTAGAGACCATGAGACCTAACCCCTGCCTCCAGAGCTATAATCACTCTTTTAAAACATCAGAATCTAGGTCAGACAGGGCCCTCGGCCTGTAAGCTGGTACTGTAATTCTCTCTGTCAAGGAATCCCACCTGACCAAATGGTATACCCATAAAATAGCTATACATATGTATTGCATGCACATTTTTTCCATTTTTCTCAGACTAATGAGAAAAAATTTTAAACTTTTTTTAAAAGTCTCTGTTTCTCAAGGCCACAAAAGGACTAAGTCTGGGCTCTGGCCTTTTAGCCCATCCTTTCTCTGGCAGTATCAATTCTTTGAGTTTGCCCACTGCAACCCATCCTAAACTGACATGAGGATATAAAAGCACATAACCCTAGAGCATGAGGAACTTTAAAAGTTTAAACTTGTTCCAGTTCCTATTTCTGTGAAATAAACTACCCCCAAAACTTAGTGACTTAAAACAGCAACCATCTTGTTATCTTCACAATTTATGTAAGTCACACATTTTCAGCTGGGTGAGTTTATTGGTCCTTGACAAATGTCACTCAGTGGGACTCAGCTGGCAGATGGACTGATCTAGAGAGTCCACATGGCTTCAATGTTTGGTGTCTCCATGAGGATGGCTGGAAGGCTGAGCTCAGTTGTGGCTATTGACTAGAGAGCCTTCATATGGTTTCTCCATCATGGCGGTCTCAGGGTAATTAGAAATTATACATGTTGGTTGGTGTCCCAAGATAAGCAAGCATGGCCTTTTATGACCTAGCCTCAGAAGTCACATAGCACCACTTCTGCCATGCTCTATTGGTCCAAGCAGCCACAGACCATGCCCAGACTCTAGGGGAGGAGACATGGACCCTACCTCTCAAAGAGAGAAGTCTCAAAGAATTTGCAGCCATTTGCCACAAAGCTGTTTAGAATTTAGCCATATCATCCATGAACTCTCCTGCCACTCAGTCATCTTGATCCCGATGAAAAGAGCTTGATGACACAAGTCATTTTTAGGGCAATGAAACTATTCTGTATGATACTGTAATGGTGAATACATGACATTATACATTAGTCAAAACCCATAGAACTGTACAACACAAAGAGTGAACCCTAATGTAAACTATGGACTTCAGGTACTAATAATGTATCAATATTGATTCATCAATTGTAACAAATGTACCACACCAATGCAAGAGATTAGCAATAGGGGGGAAACAATTGGGGGGTGGAGAAACAGGGGAGGCTGGTACTTCAGAACTCTCTGTACTTTCTATGCAATTTTTCTGTAAACCTAAAATTGTTCTAAAAATAAAGTTTATTATTTAAAAAGAGCTCAATGAACACTAAAATTATCATCAATCCTCTGGGTCTTTCTCTGCCTTCTTGAGGTCTCTTGGAGATGGCTCCAACTAAATGGTCTCTTACAATCCCCACCTGCCCTCTGACCTCATTAATCCTTTCTATTCCTTCCTGGTGGTCCAAACACTCCAACTTCAATTTGTAGAGCCTTTCTCATTACCTTGGCTGCTGTTTCTGGTCATAGGAAGCCCTGACTTCCCAGTTTCTATTCCCACCTCATCTCTTTATCATGTTCTGGAAGATATTTGTAAACCCTTGTGTTTATTCCCTTCTTTAGCTATTTTGCTTGGGCTCAGAACTACTATTTCATAACTTACATGCCACTCACCTTCCTCCCATCTTGGTCCCTTCTTTTGTGTTATAAAAATTGGAATTTAGGTATGCCTGACAAATGATGGGGCAGACCTACCAGAAGCCCATTTGCAGCCCAAGAGAGAAGTCACCCTAAGAGAAGACAGTGCAAGGCTGTCAGTCTGACTTAGGAAGAAAGCTTCCGTTCTCAGACTCTCCACCCCTGTCCGATCCTGAATGGCAGGTGTCATCTGGGTCCATCCTAACTCCCACCCCTTAGACATGATCTGGATCCTGGATCCTGGGGAGAAATGGGGCTTTAAAGAAACCCTGGAAGTTCTGTTCCCCTCCCTATTTTGAAATCTCCCTATAAATGAGTATAGGAAAGAGGTGTTCTTCCCCTTTTCCTTGGGAGATGGGCTCCAGCATATCAGCGGTGATGTCTTGTGAGAGGCCTGTTTTCACTGGCTTAGAGAGTCCATGTGACCTCCCACCCCACCGTGTCCCACCCAATTCTCCACCCCTGCCAGGGGGTCCCAGAAATAGCTGGTGGAGGATGTTCAGGCAGCAGAAAGCCTACACCAGTAGGTAGAGGCAAAAAGGAGTGGGATTTGAATTATTGAATTAAGCAGACTCAATTTGTATCTCCAGAGGCGGCCTGGGAAACTTCATAACAGCAGAAATGTCAACTTTTGGGTTTTGTTTTTTTTTTTCCCTCTTATTTAAACAATTCCTGGGTGGGCAAGGCTTCCTCTGGCCCAGCAGACATTTCCTTGCATATTACCAGCAATCTACTTCCATGAGACTACTTCAAGGAAGCATAAGATCTTGCTCAGACCCTGTCACTGTTAAGTCCTACAACCTCACACATTAGAGTTTTCAGAGCTCAGTTTCTTCATCTGTAAATTAAAGTTATATTGCCTGTTCATGAACTTCAAAGTGGTGTTTTAAGAACCAAAATTTTAAAATGAGTTAACATGACTAGATTACCATATAAATACAGGTATTCTGATACCCTAAGTCTTTGAATATCTACTTTGTGATATCAAAGGGTACAGCGGCATTTTAACAGCAACTCCCAGGCTTTACCTCCAACTAAATAAATATCTGTCCCCCACTATAAATTTTTGAATGTAGGGATAGCATCTTATCCAACTTCATATTCCCCAATGCACTAATTTTAGTGCCTAGCAACCTACTGGGGTTTCATAAATCATTAATAACCACCTTACTTTTAAAACCTCCCCACACTAACTCCCCTCATAATGAGGCATCTCTTAAATTCATAACTACCACCTTATTGTTTCTTTTCTGGATTAAAGCAGAGCATTAATAATTAATTAAATTCTGCAATTATATCCGTGAGACTACGTGGCATACTTCTTACATTTTCCTTGAGTTGTTGATCTTTCCCAGTGACTGGCTTTATTGTTAAGGGTTGAGTCTGAAATCAAACTTTCCCTGCTCCTGCTCCTGCTCCTGCACACAGTGGAGTTCCTATAGGCTTGGGAACAGAGCTTCTGGGCTGTTAATTTCTCCTCTGCAGATCTGTAGGTCTGGATGCTGCTGACTGCCTCCTTGAAGAAGCCTGATGATCCAAGTTGGTTCAAGATCACCTGGAAAGAGGACCGGCTTCCCCAGAGAAAGGCACATTGTCAGTGCTGTTTGGGGCCACCCCCAGTGGTGACAGAAGTAGAACTTGAGAGGTGAGAGTAGACAGAATGTTCCCATTCTTCCTTCATAGGCAAAAGTTCCCTTCTTTTCCCAACTCACTGTCTAAAACTCATGGTGTCCTTTCCAGCTCTCATCTAAGATGTCTGGTGTTACAGTAGTGACTCATTCTTTCCCTCTCCAGCCAGAGTTCAGAGGGGTTTGTTTGGAAGGGAGAGGAAGTGTGAGATTGCCCCCCCATTTGGGTGGTCTTAAAAAAAAAACTTTGCCACTGTTCACAGAGTTCATGAGTGTGTGTTAGTTTGATCTAATTAAATGTACTACATAAGTACTGGCTGACCAGGACTTTTTTTAAAAAATCCTAGATGACTTCTTAGATGTGTAGCCCATGGAAAGAAAGTGACTAGAAGGCCCTGGTTGAGCTAAATGACTCTGAACAAAATGACTCTGGGGGGAAATTCTGTGTAAGTCATGACTTTGGGCCCCAGGCTCATTTGCATAAGACTGGGAACCCCAGGTTGTCAGAGGCATGGGAGCAGTGGCAGATTCTCTCCCTGGTTGACCCACAGGGATCTCAAAATCACCATGTTCAAACACCCAGATATGTTCTTCCCCTTGTTATCTCTCAGTTGCTGGCATTTCCATCCACCCATTTATCCAAGTTAGAAACCCAGAAGTCATTCTTGATACCTTATTTTTTCTTCACCACCATCCCCAATATTCAATTACCAAGTCCTGCCAAATTTACCCCTTAAATCTCTGGAATTTTTTCCTTCCTTCATATCCCCAATGTCACTGGCCAAATAGAAGCTTTCATCATCTCTTACTTGGGATCCTGCAGTAGCCTTCACTTAGTTCTTACAGTGATCCACCTAAAACTCAAATCTGAACCTCTTTCCTTAAAACACTGCAGTTTACTTAAATCACGAAATAAAGTCTAAGGATTCTTTAAAATGGTATTTAATGTGGCACTCAAGGTCCTCCATGACCTAGCTTTACCTACATCTTCAGTCTCATCTCTCTTCATTCAGTCTTGTGCTTTACCCAGCTGTCATCACAAACTGATAATTGTTTTTCTTTTTGTATTTGGCTGGAGTGGGCCTGGTATTATCAAAAAGTTTTCAGTTTTGCTATTTGCTCTTTTCCTGGTCCTGTGGTTAGAGAGAGCAGGATTTTCTTGGGGTTCTTTCTATCTTTGCCTGTTGGAGGTTCCAGGTTGCAGGCATCACTAGCACCCTGCAATTCAAGATACATTGGAGACAAAAGACAAACTCAGACAACTCATTGCCATCTCATCCCTCACGTCCTGAGGTCTCTAGGCCGTTCAGCTTCTTCCTCCCACTTTCAGAGTCTTCCTGTATTTATTGTATTATGTCCAAGGATTTTAGTTGTAAGAGAGAGGACTAGTGATAAGTGGGGCTACTCTATCTTTGCCAGAACTGGAAGTCCATCAATCAAACTCTAATGAATAAACAGAAGAGGCTGTTTAAGAAATAATAGGAATCATACCTGTTGATTTTTGAAAAAGGATGTATACTTCTCTATTATAGAGAATGTTGAAGAGAAGTTTACTCAGGGGAGCCCTGCTCTGGGGTTCTTGGATATACTATGAATATTGATTCAATGATAATATTTTCTGAATATGGGGAGTTATTCTCTACCAACTACTATGGAAGAGATTCAAACTGTGTTCTTTGTGGGGCACAATAAAAATCTATAAAATTGAACATTGTCTTCTAAAGAGTCTAAGGGAAGAAGGTAGGCTGGAATAAACTGACCTGTCTTTATAAGGCTAATTCCAGATTGCATCATACCCTAGTAATCAGTCCTATCTCTATCCAAGGTCAAAAAAGCACTAAGAAGGAACTGAGGTGGCGCAGGTGGCAGAATGCCTCTCTCTCACATCAGAGGTTCCCAGGATCGAATCCCAGTGAAGACAGGAGGAGAAGGATGAGAAGGGAGGGCAAGAAACAGACACAGAGAATTGCCCAACGAATAGACACACACAAAAAAACAGCAAAAACGGGTGGGGTGGGATTAAATGGATTAAAAAATTAAAAAAAAAAACAAAACACTAAGAAATCTCCAGGTGAGTTCCATTTATTCCTCTTGTGGAAGGGAGGTTGAAAAATCTGTGGGGGCCATTGAAGTCCTTAGATGGCTGTTCAGGCACCAATAGAAGAGTTTTCAAAGATGGGACCTATTATTGTACAAGAAAACAAGAAGAAGCTATGTCCAGAAGCTAGGACAATCAAGAATTACACTTTGGTATAGACTATATTCAATACCTCTCCTTCCACATCTCAGCCAATGCTATATGTCTGGGAATGGCTTGTTGGAAAGGATGGGAATCGGAGGAGTTAGTTAATGAGTTCTTAGAGATGCCATTATCACCCATATACAGGAGCTTAAAAACTGCTCAGACTGGACCTCACTAGTTAGCAAAGGACTCCAGGGTTTTGAGATGAGGTATCTTGAGATATATTGCACAAAAATGAAGCACAGAAGTCCAACTATTTGCCCTTTTAATTCCAAATTGGAGTTATATATTCAAGCATGGTTCTGTGAATTCACAGATTCTGCTTCAAACAGGCTGGTCTTTTTAATTTTCCCTAACTCCCCTGAGATTTATAAATTGATCACAGCTATAGTGTCAATCCTATAGTCTCACTGCAGGCTAACTGAGGCAGTCTAAAACTGGTGAGGGTGATATTCATAGATCTGGACAATCTAATCTAATCCCTTATTTCACAGATGAAGAAGCTGAAGGGGGAAGTGAATTTCCCAAGTCTAGTCAACAAGTCTCACATTTAGACCTCCCCAATCTGAGCTCACCAAACCCTTTTAGACCAAGACACAATGCAGCTTTCTCTCTGTTTATTCCTGAATCTTTTTAGTGTGATATCAGAGTAAGATGTTGACATCCCCATTACAATCTTTGAGGATTTTCCATTAGCCTGATAATGGGAAACATGCTTCATTCCATTATATGCAGTTGATCTTCATTATTCTCAGATTTCATATTTGTGAATTCACCTACTTGCTAAAAGCTTATGTGTAACTCCCAAAGCAATACTTGTAGCACTCTCTGTGGTGAAAAATTTGAGTTGCCTGACATGCACATTCCCAGCTGAGATCAAACAAGGTAATGCCCTGCCTTCTTGTTACTATAAACAAGTGTCCTTTTTGTGGTATATTTAATGCCACATTTTTTGCTTTTTGGTGCTTTTTGTTAGTTATTTCACTGTTTAAAATGGGCCCCAAGCATAGTGCTGTCAAGTCTTGTTAAGTGGAAGAAGGTGCCTTACAGAGAATATACTGTTAGATAAGCTTCATCCAGGCATGAGTTATAGTGCTATTGGCTGTGAGTTCAGTGTTAATGAGTCAATAATATGTGTTAAATAAGATGTCTTTAGACAGAAACACACGTAAAACAAAGTAATGTATTGATCAGTTGGTAAATATGTTGTGACCAGAGGCTCACAGGACTCTAACCCTATATTTCCCTCAGGAGCAATGGTTCAGCATTTGCAAATTCAGCACTCATGGAGACTTTACAGAATATAACTACCATGAGTAATGACAATCAACTGTATAAATAGTTAAGGAGTCAAACAATCTGTCAGCAAATGACAGACACGAAACACATGGGAAACCTCCAGTCAAATAGAATATTTCCTGAGAAAAACAGGAAGTCATCCTTCCCTACAGAAACCACCATGGGGAGAGGAACTTCAGAATCCACCCTGGGCACCCAGGGTGCAGGAGTTGACCTCATCTGCAACGGCACCAAGGCCCAGGGGAAACTCCCAAATGAAAAAAAAAAAAAAAAAAAAACAGGGAGGAATTGACCCTAAATCGGTGGCCAAAGTAGCAATGCACTTTTACATGGGAAGCCGACTGTTTCCCCACCAGGAAAAAACAGAGCTATCACACACAAAGGGAAGTGAGATGGGTCCCAAAACAGAAAACTAAAGGATAAGCTTAGTGGGCTTTGTGTTTCAGTTTTTCTGTTTCTTTGTTTGTTATGCTTAATATTGTTTGAAGCAATGAGCTATGGTGAAAGAATTCTGAGAGGCCATTCTCATCGTTGGGACTCAGTTCTCATAGTGGGTCAAACACCTTCTGAGAGATATAAAAAGAATCAAATTAGACAAGACATGCATTCACTCATTCACCACATGCAAAGCACCATATTTCTTAATCTGTGAGATACCAAGATGGAATTCTTGCTCTTGAAAGCGTATAGTCTGGGTAGAGAGTCAGATTGCACACACAGTTGGCTTTATCATCAGGTAGAAAGTGAAAACTGATGATATGGGATAAAGAATAAAGGAATAGGGAAATACAACGGAGAGTTTATTTCTAACATGGAAAATCAGGGCGAGTCAGTGTTTTAGAGGAAAGGGATTTTAGTTGGGACTTGGGTGCTGCAAGGAGTAAAAGCATTGCAGGGAGAGGCAAGACATGGGCAAAGCTTTGAAGGAAGGCACAAGTGAATTTGAAAAACAGCAAATAGTTCAAGAAGCCTTCCACAGGAGGTAGAAATGATAATGAGTTGATTCATTTCTAGGACCTGACTGATCATCAGAAATGCCTGGGAGATTTAGTTGTTTTCTTTGTTTACTTTTGCTTTAAATACAATTTTATGGTCCCATTCCCCGCCCACAGCCCAGAAACCAGGGGTGAAAGAGGGGGACAACAAAAACCTACCACTCCAGGCTGTTCTTAATCAAGTCTAAAAACATTCCAAGAGCTTTCCTTTCTTTTGGGCTTGATTTTTTTTTTCCTCTGAAGACAAACAGTATCAGAGTTGAATATTTCAGCCATTTCAGTCTTTTTAAAAGTCACCATTTTGATTTTCATTTCCCTATCTGCATGTCACTGGACCCTGTTGTCAAGAAGCCAGGGCCCAATAGCTTTTTCAGTTTCTCTTCTACTATCTCATTACAGAAGTATTTAAAGGGCCAACTTCACAGGCTGCCGATGATGGAGAAGGAGTGGGCCTTGGCTAAATCCAAGATAACTGTGAGATTGGCTGAAGGCAGGAATGGCTGCACCATCAGGCAGCTTGGGGAGAAGGTCAGTAGTAGCAAGAGGGGAAATATCTGAGCAGGCTGGATGGTCACCTAGTTCTCTTTCATTTCCCCTCTTTTCCCCTCCACACAATCAGCACTGAGGGAAAGTGGGGAGAAAGGAGAAACTCCACAGTAAGGCCTTGAGTCCACTCACACTGCAGATTCCTCTTCCTCCTCTATACTTTACACAGATATGGTAGGTGCATGCTGCAAGGGAGACCTCACTGACCTAACCATTTTTATAAGATGAATTTTCAGAAGACTCTGGGACTTTCAGTACATGTAAGCCCATCAAGAACCTAGTGCCTGATGGGAAAGGAATCCAAGAGCTCCTATGATGATCAGGGACTTCCTGGTGGAAGCGCACTCCCTCTAGATCTTCTTGATGACAGAACTGGAACCCTTTGCAGCTATGACTGGATTCAGGTACCACATTCAAAGACTAAAAGATGGGACTATTCTGTTTCTGCTAGCTGCCAATAGAACAGATCTAGAAAACAAAACACACACTTTTATAAGATAGGTCAAACACCAGAGCTCACTAGTAGAAAGATAACCACATAGAAATGCCTCCTTAAAGAAGTGGAGATCATAAAAAAAAATAGGGGTGATGGGGCAGCTGTGGTTCTAAGGAGCTGGATTTTCTGTGTGATCCTGTGGAACTTTATCTGCAAAGAGGTTGTACCTCTGTAGATGTGCCTGGAGAAGTGTGTCCTTTTTAAGAATGGAACAGACTCTTCAAAGTGTTGCAGGCAGAATGATCTTCCCCTCTCTCAAGGCTTCTGGAAGAAGAGCCCCACAGGGCTTGGGGAAGCACAGACTGTATTACACTCTGGATGTCCTATATAAAGCATTACTTAAAACGAAATAACCTACACTTTGGAAATGTTAAAAGTAGGAGTAATGTACAAACATCAATAATATATATTGTTCAAGACTAGGTATAAATGTAGCAAAAGTACAAAAACATGCAAGAAAATGATGTTCACCTCTAAGGATAAATAACCTAGTCTATTTCAGAGATGAAGTGGGTGAATTGGATCAAGAAGAAATATACAAGAGCTTTCAATTCAATTCATCTGTAGGATTTTGCTTCTTAAGCTCCATGGTAAGTACATGGGTGGTCATTATATTATTGCCTTTTTAGTATGCCTGAAATGAAATGCTGTCATATCATTGTTTTTTAAAAAATAGCTTTATTTGAGATATAATTCACATACATGAAATTCACTCATTTAAAAATTGTATAATTCAGGGGAGCGGCTGTGGCTCAAGGAATTGGGCACCTGCCTCCCACATGGGAGGTCCAGGTTTGGTACTTAGTGTCTCCTAAAGAAGATGAAAAGACGCCACAACCAGCAGACACTGCAACCAGCAGGGAGTGGAAGTGGCCCATGCAGTTGGGCACTCGCTTCCAACATGGAGGTCCCGGTTTTGGTTCCTGGTGCCTCCCAAAGAAGACGAGCAGACAGACGAGGGGCCATCTCAGGGAGGAGGGGTATAAATAAATATAAATATAAATATATATATATATATATATAATTTTAAAATTGTACAATTCAACAGTTTTTCATATATTCACAGAACTGGACAACCATCACCACAATTTAATTTTAAAACTTTTCTTTCCTCCCAAAAGAAAACTCACAACCATTAGCTATCCTCAAGCCTGGGCTAAAAGTCCTACTTCTCTATATCTACGAGGGTGTGGTGGACTCAAAATAGATTTGCCTCTTTTAGACATTTCATAAAAATGGAGCCATACAATATGTGGTCCTTCAGGACTGCCTTCTTTGAATGTAATTTTTCAAGGTTCATCCATGTTTTGGTATGTATTTTGCTTCTTTTTATTGCCAAGTAATATTCCATTGAATGTATATTTCACGTTTTGTTTATCCATTTGTCAGTTGATAAACATTTGAGTGAATAATGCTGTTATAGACATTTGTGTACAAGTTTTTGTGTGGACATATGTTTTCATTTCTCTTGGCTATATACTTATAATGCTGGGTCCTGGTAACAATATATTTAACTTTTTGAAGAACTGCCACCTTTTCAAAAGTGGGTACACCATTTCACACTCCAATCAGCAATATGGGGTTCCAATTTTTCTATATCCTCACCCATACTTTTTATTGTCTGTCTTTTGATTATAGCCATTCTAGAGGGTGTGAAGTGGTATTTTATTGTCATTTTGATTTGCATTCCCCTAATGACCAATGATGTTGAGCATCTTTTCACGTGCTAATTGGCCATATATAAAACCTTTTTGGAGAAATATCTATCCAAATGCTCTGCCTAATTTTTGGTTGAGATTTTACTCTTTGATTATTGAATTGTAAGTGTTCTTTATATATTCTGGATACAAGTCCCTTATAAGATATATGACTTGCAAGTATTTTCTCCCATTCTGTGGTTTTCTTTTTCCTTTATTGGTGGTGTCCTTTAAAGCACTAAAGTTTTTAATTTTGATGAAGTCCAATTTATCTATTTTTTGTTGTGCTTTTCATAAGTTTGGTCTCATATCTAAGAAAAACTATTACCTAATCCAAGATCACACAAATGTACTCCTATATCTTCTTCTAAGAGTTTTACATCTTACATTTAGATCAAAGATCCATTTTCGGTTCATCTTTGTATGTAGTGTGAAGTAAGGATCCAACTTCTTTCTTTTCCATGTGGATCTAGTTGTCCCAGCACCACTTGTTGAAGATGCTCTTCTTTCCCCATCATAATTATTCTTCTTAATGAAAGGGGCATTCTTTTTTTTCTGAAACTTGGAAGAGGAAAATGTCTGAAAGATATAGTAGCACTATATCTTGTAAGAGCAGTGCTAGAAATGCTGTCCACTGGTGGATCCAAAGACCAAAAATTGCAGGTGATAGTCACAGTTACAATGGTTAAGTCACCCACAGCAGCCCAGGCTGACACAGGAACCCTTGTGAGAAGACCCCTGAGAACATCCAGATAACAGACTCTGGGTTTACCTTGAAGTGACCTAATTTATTCCAACTTCCTGCTGAGATATTCAGGTTACTTAGAAGCATTGCTATTTAGAGCTCAAATGACTGAAAGTATTTATGATTTTGGAAATTGCTATATATGATTAAAACCAGGTACTGAAAGACAAATCTATTGAAGAAAACAGTAGACTTTTCTAAGAAGCAAAGCTAATATTTATTTTGTAATTGCTCACATTATCACGGTTATGATGCAAGTATTTAGTGGTCAGTCTTTTTTGAACTCTTAAAATCAATACAACTGAGACTAGAGACCACACTTAGAAGAGAACTTTGTCATCAAATATAGAGCATCCCAAGATTGACAGGGGCACTTGTCCCAGTAGGACAGTCTAGCACATTCCCAAACCAGCTCATGTATAGCTACCTGATCCTTGAGGGGCTCCTTCAGTCAGTGTTACCCACGACTGCCTCCAATTCTGGGGAGGGTCTTGGGGTCTGGAAAACACATCTGAGCTCTCTGCCTTATATACTGACTATGCTGACTTCCATCAAATCCTTTGGGGGAGAAAATTTACTTTTGGATTTTCCCAAGTAGTGGGTCTGTCTGGTCTTTCATTCCTCCGACCCTAATACTTACATATATTATGAAAATGATCTGGCAGTTACTATCAATAAAAATCTATACTATACACATTCCCAATTGTGAAACATTACAAGCATTTCCTTTAAAATCAGGAAAATGAAAAGGCATCTGCTATCACCCCTTCTCTTCTCTTCAACATTGCAACTGGAGGTGCTGGCCAGCACAAAAGGCAGAAAAATAAAATAAATTTTAAGTATTCACTGAAAGTCAACCTGCCAGTCCATTTCACTGAGAGACCTACAATGTCAGCATCTTTTAGGTCTCTCCTCTTGAACTGGTCAGATTCCCCAGAGAACCTTCCAAAGAGCTGCCAAGAAAAAGCAAAGAAAAGTGGATGGTCCCATCAATCCTCCTGTTTCCAGTACTTACCACAGACCTTCAAAGTTGCCTTTCCTCTCCCAGTTCAAGATCCTCTCTTTTCTTTAATGCCCAGCTCCTGCTCCAATAGGGAAAGGGGTTTAACAAGGATCTTGCTTACTGTCACTATCCTTCGCGTTGTGGCCTCCCCTTCTTCTTCTGGTTCTAAGCCCCCAGAGGGACTTGATCCTGATCGGTCCTTAATTTTTGAGGATTCGACAACGTAAATTGTGATACATCTTGTATTCTGCCCGCCAACGTCCTACCCTCACCCCCACCCCTGCTTGCAAGCAGTGGGCTAGAGCTCTCTGGGACTGCTAAATAATGTTTCTTTCTGTGGAGAAGCCAGTTTATCTACACTTCCATACTCTTTCCTGGACTCTCTCCAGGTATTTACTATTGTGAGCATTCTTGTTCGTGTAGCCCGGTACACAAATGGGGAAGCTTCTCCTTGGGAAGACCTTTATGAGGCGGAGCCGAACTTTTTCAAAGAGGTGTTACTAATTTTAGTACAATCAGCAACACAAGAGATCCTGAATGTCAAAGTTTTCTTCAACACTGGGTATTTTGATTGGACTGACTTTAATGCCCAGCCCCCAGGTACTGTTTGATGTGGTCAGGTAAGTAAGGCTCCTTCTCTCTCAAACCCTGCAAGTCAAAATCCGTTTATGCATATTTGTGTACATGTTTGGAGGCTCTCCTTGACACAACTGGCATCATACTCCTGGTCAAATTCCAACTCTCTGGAAAGTGTCTTCCTTCCACCCACTTCCCAGTCGCAGTGATTGTCCAGAGTTTACTAATACAAAAGCTCCTAAGGTGAACGTCTGAAGACGTTTGCTTATAGGTAACCGAGGGCTAAACCCCCCTGAGTGGTTAGGGAAAAAAAACAAAACAAAACAAAACCGTGGACCTGAAGCCTCTGGGACTTGTAGTTCTGCTGGCGGCGCGCGGTGCTCTCTGGTATTTGTAGTCAGAGGCGCAGTTTGCGCAGGCGGATGCCGGTGCCTCGCGGACATTTGTTTTGCTGGATTCTGTGGTGTTGGCTGCAGCTGCGGCAGCTGTGTTGGTAACCTTTGAGCCTACGACACACCAGTTATCTTCACTGGAGAAGAGTGGGGTCAGCTGGACCTGGCCTAGAAGACCCTGTATTGGGAGGTAATACTAGAGAACTGCTAACTCCTGGTCTCATTAGGGCGTGGGGTTCTCAAACCAAAATATTTCCACCAGCAGAAGCATGGGTAAGAGGAAGGGAAGAGAAGCCTTTGCCAAAGTACTGTGAAGTGATAAGCAAAACTTATGACCAGCCAACTTCTCAACCAACCTTGTCTTAGGGATCCTTGCTCCACAGATGACTGACTCAGGGGAACCAAAATGTCCTCCAGGTTGGGGCCCGCCATGGATCAGGAAGGGCCGTGGGGAATGCAGAAAGGGCACTTGAGGCTGGGGACCGCCTCCCACAAGGAGACCCTCCTTAGGAAGACGAGCCCTAAACACAATGAATTGGAGACAGATAATAGTCTGCCCTCAGGGGTTTTGGGAGAGCAAGTCTCTGCAGGAGATGCTTTACATGAGTGTGACTCACAGGGACCAAGTAAAGACCCCTTGATTCATGAAGGGAAGACCCCCTACAAATGCAAGGAATGCAGAAAAGTGTTTAACAAAAATTGCCTCCTTGTTAGACATCAGCGAATTCACACAGGAGTGAAACCTTTTGGGTGCCAGGAGTGTGGAAAAGCTTTTCGCGAGAAGGTAGACTTTGTTCGACATATGAGAATTCACACTGGGGAGAAGCCCTATAAGTGCATTGAATGTGGGAAGGCCTTCAATCGTAGGTCACACCTCACATCCCACCAGCGGATTCACACTGGAGAGAAGCCCTATGAGTGCAGTGAATGTGGAAAGACCTTCAACTACCACTCTGTGTTTGTCCAGCATAATATGACCCATACTGGAGAAAAACCCTATGAGTGCAAAGAATGCGGGAAAGCCTTTTACTACAACTCTTCCTTAACTCGGCACATGAAGATTCACACTGGAGAGAAGCCCTACGAGTGCAATGAATGTGGAAAGACCTTCACCTACCACTCTGTTTTTTTCAGACATAATATAATCCACACTTTGGGAAAGCCTTATGAGTGTAAAGAATGCAGGAAAGGCTTTTCCTATAGCTATTCCCTCACTCAGCACATGAGGAGTCACACTGGAGAGAAGCCCTTTGAGTGCAGTGAATGTGGAAAGGCCTTTGCCTACCGCTCTGCTTTTGTCCGGCATAATAAGATCCACACTGGAGAAGAAACCTTGGAGGGCAGATAATGTGGGAAAGTCTTTTGTGACAGCTTTTCTCCCCTTTAACACAGGAGTCACACCAAAAAAAAAAAAAAAAACACTTTGAATGCTGTGAATATAAGAAAGCCTTCATCTGTAGCTCGTCCCTCACTTAGCTTCAAAGAATTCATAGTGGAGAGAAGCAATGAATGTAAGATATGTGGGAATGGCTTTTGCAACTGTGCCCACTTTAGTCAACATCAGAGAACTCATAGTAGGAAAACACCTTTTGAATATAACTACTGAGGAAAATATTTGGCCAAAGGAAAACTCTTACTCAGCATCTGAGAATTCATCCAGGAGAGAGACCAGTTTGTTACTGTGCACTTAGAAAAACCTTCAGCTACAACTGTCCTCTTAGTTTATATCACACAGCCATCTCAGAAATATTTAAAAGAACGAGGAGGACGGGAGCTGTAAAAGAGAAAAGGGTGGGGGGAATGCATACATGGCTTCTTTCAGACTTCTTTATCAAGGATATGAAAATTTTGCATTTATTCTTTATTTTGGGAGTCTCTGAGAGGTAAAAAAGACTGTTCCTTTGTCTTTTATGTGTATATTCACTTCTGTCTAGTGAGAAAAATTGGAGAGTTGAGGGCAACACTGTAAACATTTATGGAAAGCATTCTTCCAAAACATTGTCTCTATCCTTGAGGAGCATAACCAATTGTGAGAAATATGAAGGCTTGAGTCATGAAATACTTGAAACTTAAAAGAAATTAGAATATTAAAAATACTGTCACATAAAAGTGTTTTTATATCTAAGGAGATATAAAATGCATACAAATGGACACATTTTATTTCACCACTTAAGACTGTTCAAGGCTTTAAGTAAAAACAAAACTCTGCATGTGGTTTAGAATATCCAGCACTCTCATTTTTTCTTGATCTTGTTTTACTTGTTTGTTTTGATTCATTTTCTCTGAAACATGTGGATGATTGTGTAGCTATGAGGCTTTCCCAGGTGAGCCTTTGATTCTTTCTTCTAATGTGGTTTCTCAGCTTCTTTAATTCTCTGAGGAGGATTTTCTCCAAGGCCAGGTCAGCAGATTTTCAGGGGTAGAATTAGAGCTACAACCAACAAAATAAAAACAGTTGAAAAACTAATGCAAAACTCAGAAAAAAAAATTTTAATGAATACAATGTATTAAAATGTAAAATAAGTTGATCTATTGACCTGTTAATTCAATTTCTAGAAATCTATCCTAGAGAAATATTCTTTAAAATGTGCAAATACACACACACACACACACATACAAGGAATAATTACTGTAATTTTTATTTGTGAAACTTTGAAAAAATAACCTAAATGTCTATCAATAAGGGAATAGCTAAACTGTGGTTCATCCATTTTATAAAATACTATGAAACAATAAGCTACTTCTGCATGTACTGATATTAAAACATCTCCAAGATATAGTGATAGGTAAAAGCACAAGTTGCAGGGAATAAATCTGATCTGGATGGGTAAGCACAGAACTATAAGCAATGGCTCTCTTTGGGGAATGTGATGGACCAGGGTTGTTTGTAGGGTACTTTCAGTGATTTTATTTTTCTGTATTGTTTGCATTCCTTTACAAAGAGATGTATTATTTTTGCAATAAATGTTTAAAATGTTTTAATAAAGATGAGACTGGGAACTTCAAATAAAAGTGATTTTCATTATTCCTTCCAAAGCATGAATTTTACAGGAATTTTTAAAGTCCTGGTCTTATTACACCTTTAAAAAAATAACAGACCAAGGATCCAGAACTAATTGATCAAATTTAATAAATGGTAAGATAGTTTTTAAAAGATGATGCAACTACATATAAAGTTATATATTTAAAATAATGAGGATTCAGCATAAGCTACTCTTCAATGAACATTGATTACCTTTAAAATCCTTCTAACTTAGAAATGCTTTTTTGCAAGTGGTTAGGTTTTAGGTGTTGGGTTTTTATCTCCTTGGACCTGGTCACAAGGAAAGCACCTTAATTGCTGTTAATGTATTTTGCATGTATGCACACACACACAGATTTTGCTGGCCACAGCTTATTTTTATTTTTTTTTTTTTATTTTTTTTTTTTTAAAGATTTTATTTATTCATTTATCCCCCCCTTGCTGCTTGTGCTCGCTGGGTCAGCCAACCATGCCGCGGGGGCGGGCTTGCCTTCACCAGGAGGCCCAGGGAACCGAACCCGGGGCCTCCCATATGGTAAACGGGAGCCCTACTGATTGAGCCACAGCCGCTTCCCACAGCTTATTTTTAAATGTGTGCTTCTGAATGAATGTGGTTTGGCTGTACTGGATTTACTTTCAGACTCTGTCACATATATTAGTGTTCCTAATGAAAAGAAGCAGAGCTGCTTTTTTCCAACATAATATTCATGCCAAGCAACCAAACCTATTTTCCAGTAAGGAAAACAGATTTGATTTCTACAGATCATACATTAGGATTTTCCTGTATTCAATCTCACAATGTATTGAATAACAAAATTTCTTTGATGATTATACCCTATCAGAAATATTTTCACTATTTAGGATTCAATATGTGGGGTGCTCACAAAAGCAAGCCTGTAACCCATAGGTAAAACTGTGTGCAGGCATTGTAATTGTGGTAGTTTACCCAAAAATGATGCTCCACCAGAGATTGATTTTGTGAATTTTGTTCTCCTTATTATCAATTAGAGATTTTGGAAGCTGTGTCATGATATATGTAGCTTCTGCCCATTTGAGGTCAGTTCCTGAAAGTGTACTGCAAGTGAGACGATCCTATTGGCTTAGGAGGAGACAATTTCACCTTGGGGAGATATCTTTTCTGTGAGAGTCCATTGAGTAGTCTCCCTGGTATTATGTTCCCTGAAACTTCATTGCCCTAGGAGAAATGACTACAGGACCTATAGCATTTCCTGTGATTTTAAAGCTCTGCCTCCCTTCTTAGAAGGAAGGTGGTCACCCTGAAAATAAGGAAAGTAATTCCACATCTGAAAGTGATGATGGTGGAAAAGGGGAAACGGTGGTGATGTGGAATGTGACACACTGTTCCTGGGAGGTTATGACTGTCACTTGAAAGGATTTGTAATTTAAGAGACCACAAGTGGGTATGTGATTATGCAATGAACTGGACTCATCAGGTTGTCCTCATAGTGGACAAGTATTCATGGAATTTTTCAAGGCAAAATTCAACTGCAGTACATGTGGCAGTGAAAAAATAACTGCACTGGTGGTATGACCAAATCTCATTTCTCTCTACATCTGGCTTTGGAAGATAACAATCCACTTTGGACTAAGTACTAAATGTTCTTAGAAAATTCAATTATAGGGGCATGGGAACTCTCAAAAGAAGATTCTGAACTTCATGATAATGCGGCATGTGGGACATGTGAGAGATCAAGTGGTAATTGGAGGAAAATAGGGTGAAAAACTACCATAATTTAAATTCCAAGTGTGTTGGGAAGTTCACTCCAGTTACCGATGAAAAAGCATTTTCATAACACTGATATGGTGTATTTGGTGGATGCAATTCTTCAGATACTACATTTGGCTTGTCATGGTAAATGTTTTTAACTGAAGGGTTTTGACTGTATGGCTCACCTTTAATTTCCATTGATGGTGTTGGGAAGTCAGCTATCTGCTGATTGTCATTCCTTTGGTGATAATTTTTCTTTTCTTTATGACTTCTTTCAAGATCTGTTTATCTTTGATATACTATAATTTCACTGTGAAGTGTCTAGTTGTGGTTTTCTAACTGACCCTGCTTGGTACTTGTAAGGATTTCTGAATCTGAGGATGCTTTTATTCCATCAATTCTGGAACTTTTTCATCCATTAGAACTTTGGATATTCATCTCCCCTATTATCTCTATTATTACTTTCTGTAACTCCAATAAGCTGTATATTGTACCTTCCCACTCTAACCTCCCTTAACTTGCCTTCTATATTTTTAGTCTCTTTCTCTGTGCCACATTCAGAGTAATTATTTCATACATATCTTCCACTTCATTAATTCTCTTTTCAGCTGTCTCACTGAAATAGACAAATTGTTAGTGGTTATAGTTATTTCTACAAGTTCTAAATGTTTCTTTTTTTAAAATCTGGTTAGTAATTTTGTATATTTGCAGTATCTTTTTTATATTGGCTATCCAATAATTCTAATATCTGAAGTTTTTCTGGGTCTAATTATGCTATTTGATGTTTCCATTGACTTTTTTTCTTGTAACATCTCGTTTTCTCATTTATTTTGTGATTTCTAATTCTGAGCATAATGTTCTTTAGAATTATATCTGTAGGAATACTTTGAGGAATCAAGGTGCATTCCTTCAGAGGGGATTCATGTTTGCTTTTACCAGGCACTTGGTACTACCAACCAAGATTATTTTGAATTCTCAGCTTAGAGTTTTTCAGCTCACATTAATAGTGAGAATTCCAAACTTAAATCCAATAAGAGTGACTCATAGTTATGAATTTTATTAATTTCTCAAGAGAAATGTAGCCTTCCCCAAATCCAAAGGACTGGCTATTATATTTACTGGGTGCTCTTTGAGTGGCAGATTTTTTTTTCTATTTCCTCTTTTCACTGACCATATCACCTTTGGGGAGCTCCAGCTTTGGGCAAGAGTCTTTGATCCAATTTCCCACCATGCTCAGATCCTAAAATTTGTCTCTTCTTTCCCAAATGTGGCTTTCTCTGTATTTCTGCTTTTCTCATCATTTTTGGCCTCCAAGAATTTTTCTTTCTTGCCAACACAACTATGAATTTTTTGAAGTATATAATTTTTTCCTATTTTATCCTTTTTTAGTGTTTTGCACCAGAAGGATTTTTCTGAATATCTAGTATTCCATATTGCCAGAAACAAAACTTCCATCTTTCATTTAGTAAGTTATATAAGGTTTCCCCATCCTGTTGGGGAAAAATTGACCAAACAGTAAATTCACCAAACAGTACATTTTAACAAAAAAGAATTGACAGACAGACATAGGCTTTCAACTTTTTATTCTGCAAGATAGCAACAATTAAAAAAATAAAAAGAAGCCTAACTACATCCTACCATCACCATCATTCCATAAAGGAAAATTGGGAAGACAAATTATGAGAGAGAAACAACATTTAATTTAAATTAACTTAATTCATTTAACTTTATGAAAAAAACCAGTACACTGCCCTTATTTCTCACATTTTTCTGAGATTGGTGACAGTTTCATCATAGACCATCATTGGCCCATGGACTAGCATTTGGGAATCAGTGAACTGTATCACATGCCATGTAGGCAAATATATATATATATATATATATATATATTTTTTTTTTTTTTTTTTTTTAAGGAAGTACTGGGAATTGAACCCAGGACCTCATGCATGGGAAGCAGGCGCTCAATTGTTTGAGCTACATCCGCTCCCCCCAGTCTATCTTCAAGTGTATTCACTATAAGGTCTATTAATCAGAGATTCCAACCACCAATATCAAGCCAACTCTGAAGGAAATCTCACATATAAATTTATGTATCTGTAATTGATCAAGTAAGTCCCAATTGAGGGAGGTAGGGAGGGAAAAGAAAAGGAAGAAAAGGAAAAGGAATGAAGCATGGGATGTGAAGTTTAAATCTTGAGTTTGAATTCCACCTCCACTTGGCCAATCACTTAATCTCTTAGCCTCAGTGTCTTCAGCTGTGGTAATAATACATCATTTACATGGACATTTTGAGGACTAGGAAAGGAAGTTTGTACTTAGGAAAATACTATGCAAGTGTTAATTGGAGCTATTAACATTTATGTTATTTCCCTCCCTTAAAAAATACAAACTAAATTCCCTCAAAAGAAGTAAGCTCCAAACTCCCCAATAGGACTTGCTTTTCACTCTGGTTCTAGAACAGGCAATGTGCTCAATTAGTGCCTTTCATTCCTTTCTGGAGATAGAAATTTTGGCCAGCTGAGAATTTCAGGAAAATAAAATTTTGCTGACAAGAGAGATACCTCCATCAAAATATAAGCATGGAAGCTTGGAAGGTGGGACTCTGTTCACTGCTGCATCCCCAGTACCTATTACAATGCATAGCACATTATGAATGTTCAATAAATGATGAGGAATAAGAAAATAAATCAGAGCCCTATAATAAAATGAGCCACAATAAAAATACTACTAAAATCATCCAACAGAAGCAGAAACCCTGTGTTCCACTTCATATTCTTCCCCCTAATCAATCCTCTTCCCCTCCTCCCTCCCTCCCCCAAACAGTACTTCTCCAACAAGTTCTGCACAGCCTCAGAGAAGGAACCTGGCTTTGGGAGGAAACAGGCTAAATTAAATTCAATATGCAGAACCATCTTTTCTGGAGCATTGCAATCTGTGCATAAGTCTGTCGTGCGATAACTGCTTATACAGTGCTCAGTAGTGGCTCCGAGGGCCTGCTAGAGCATCAGGCAACTGGATAGGGGATGGCCAGCTAGACGCTATGAATAACAATACTAACTAACATTGAGCATTTTCATTTTGCCAGGCTCTATGCTAAGGGCTTTTATATGTACTGTCTCATTTAATTCTCAGAGCAACCCAACAAGTTAGGCACTATTATTGTCCCCATTTTAAAGAAAGTGAAGCTGAGGCTTAGGAAGGTTAAATAGCTTGTCTGAGATCATACAGCATACAGCTAATAATCTGTCAGCCAAGTCCAGAAAGATGTGGGTTTTACCAAATACACAGGAGACTTGAATTCAGAACTGAATTAAGGGAGGGAGGCAGGGAGTACACATCCATTTGCTGGCATAGATTGAGGCAGAGGCTGCATATTTTGCAGTCAGCAGCTTCCTAATTCAGTGGCCTCCTGCAGTAGAAATGCAACTTTCCTGGTAATGGCAGAGATTGTATGATTTGGGGACTGGGAATGTTCTTGGAAGCTCATCCTAGATACAGGTCATCTGGCCCCTCAGAACATTTTGTAACCACTTAATATCTGGTAAAAATCCTTCTCTGGGGAAGCGGATGTGGCTCAATCAGTAGGGCTCCCGTTTACCATATGGGAGGCCCCGGATTCCCGGGGCCTCCTGGTGAAGGCAAGCCAGCCCACGTGGCGCGGTGAGCTGATGCAGCAGGATGACCCAACGGGGGGAGATGGGCAGACACAGAGAAGCGCACAGCAAATGGACACAGCGAGCACAAGCAACAGGGGGGAGATAAATGAATAAATAAATAAAATCTTAAAAAAAATCATTCTCTGTTTATATTAACTAGAGTGGTTTCTGTTGTATGGAGTTGAATCCACAAGGCCCAAAGAGTGAACTGTAAGCCTCTGGGGCACTAGGTATAAACTCTTCCAGTCTTACCCAGAGGCCTAGTTCCAAGCCCAGGTCATGACTCATATAAGAGCATTTCATCTCTGGACAGCACCCTTAAGACACCATACCACAGGCCAAACCCGTGTCCAGCCTTTAGCAACCCTGTCAAATCATCCAGAGGCCAGTCTAAATCACTGACTCTAATTGCCTGTTCTGCATTCCCGTGTTACTGACTTTGCACTTCCTCCCTTGTTTGTCCCACGAGTCAGCTTATGGATTCTCCCCAAGAACTCCTCATTATCCCTACTTCTTGGTCCATAAAATAAAGTCTTAAGCTACCCTTACATCACTTCAAATGTAAATAGATACACCTCCACGAGCCCCACAGCACCCTGTATACCAGGGGTTCTTAAGAAGGGGTCCGTGAGCTTGAAATGAAATTAAAAAAAAAATTCTTATGGGGATGTGTTGGTGTGGGTGTGATATATTTATTAAATAATGCACAGTATAGTGTGGACTTAGTAAGGGGTCTGTGGTTTTCACCTGACTGGCAAAGGGGTCTGTGGAACAAAAATGGTTAAGAACCCCTGCTGTATACACTCCAGTGTAAGATTTATCACCCTGTATTCTAATAACCTATGTACTTTTCTGTAACTCACATAGAACTTATCTACATGAAGGTGAGAACAGAGTCTATTTTATTGAGTATTAACTTCCTAGTGCTTAATACTGTACTTGACATGTAGTAGTTGCTTCAACAACTAGTTCTAGAATTTGTTAGTGAATACATATATGTCTGATGTAAATGTGGTGTTTCCACCCAAATCCCAGGACCTTTCCCCAACTACTCTGACTCAACCAAACAGCAAAATACTGTTACAGAGAAAGAGAGACAGAATTACCATGTCCTCTGCTTAGACAAATAAGACTATTCTGGAATTGATAAATCATATAAAAATTGCATAATTTCAGACTTCCTCTGAGAAGAATCAAAATTTTATAAAGGTAAGTTATTGTGTAACCTCTGCAAAGCCTTTCCCCAGGTTATGATTTTCTTGGGCTTGGTACTGAACATATCTCAACATTGTGTATTAAGGTATAATTATAAGTAGGTTTCTGAAATCCAAAATAAAATTCTCAGGGCATATCAAAGTTCTCCTTGGCAGCTCCTTGTCTTGAAGATTGGCATTCACAGATCTCCACAGTTACACCTAAGTACCTACTCATAGCAAGCAACACACAAATGAATAGCAAATGGTGTCAGAAAAACAATCCTGAACACCTGTGTGTATTTGTTTGCTTTTGGCATTTCATTCATCTGCTAGCTATAAATTAATTATCCCAGTCAAAATTAATTTCTCACTCTTCTGTTACCCAATAGTTTTCTTTATTCTGCAATTTTTGCACTTAGCACATTATTTTCCCACGGATTGCAGAACGAATGTCTGCTAAGAACTTCACAGCTTATAAAGTACTTACATGTACTTAAGTCACCTGAGTCTGACTATAGCCCTTTGAGTTAGACAGGGTAAGCATTAATTGGAAATGAGATGAGATGAGAAAACTGAAACACAAAAGATTAAATCCTGTCCTAAGTATGTAGCTAATAAGTACAGAGCTAGGATTAAATTCAGGCCTTTTGGCTCAAATTCCATATTTTTCCTACACCAAACCTCTTGAGACAGGAAATGTTCTATACAATAGGCCCCTCATGGAGTCACACTGCACATTGCTTACTGTGGGCTCTAAGAAATCCTGCGTTAAGGAAACAATTACATGTGTGTGGCTCACCAATTAACATCCTGCAAAGCAGAATTCCCCACATGCTAGTTTAGGAAGTGCCACACCATTTATTCAAAGACAGCCATACCTTCATTGAGATGAGGGGTCCTACAGGGTTAGTTAGGTTCATTCACTAGCTGAATGACTGGCTGTCACATGCCAGGCTCAAATTTATGCTACTGCAATATACAAATGACCTGTGAAGTGGGTGAAAATATTCGCTAAATTCATACAAGTTATAATTCTACCACACCATTATATAAAAAATGTGTCTCAGACCACCTCAGTAAAAGTGAAGCCTCTGAATCCACTATATATCATCAGATGTTCAATAAAATGTTGTTGCTGCTGCTGTTTTCAAATTCTTATGCCCGCTGAAGTTTGAGAACTACTCATTAATCATATACTACGATAAGAAAAGTCAGGTCTAGAAGTTTAGAATTATTTATGAATTCCAAAAATAGATGGATTATGTTTGTAAACTGGTCTGTCCCTCTGGGCATATTAGATTGTATTGGATTCAGAGGTTTCACTTTTGCTTAATTAAATTATGATTAAGGCTTTGATTCAGCCACGTCAGTCCCCTGGGGCAGGGACGCAGAAAGAAAACCACATAGCAGAGGAGAGAGTTGGAGTTTTTTGGTGCTGGAGCCCCAGGAAATAAACACACAGGAGAAGAACACAGAGGAATAGAGGCAGCTCCATAGACACAGCAGAGGCTCTGGGAAGAGAGAGTGCTTGATAGTCTACAGCTGACCTTGTAGAGAGACCAGAGCAGCTGAGCCCAGAGAGGAACAAGCCCCAAGATAGAGATGAGACTTATCCCAGCCTACAGCTGATATTGGAAGAAGCTGGGACCACGGAGCCTTAAGAGGAAGAGGAAGGCTGAACATCAGCAGCCATCTTGCTCTAACACATGGCAACAGACTTTGGTGAGGGAAGTAACTCACACTGTATGGTCTAGTAACTGTAAGCTTCTCCCCAAATAAATACCCTTTATAAAAGCCAACAGATTTCTGGTACTTTGCATGAGCACCCCTTTGGCTGACTAATACATCAGGTAAGAACAAGGTGTTAGGAAGGACCAAGGTGGACATAATTAACTTTGCATATAAGGTTCTGGAATTATGGAGCAGATTATAGTTGAATTGGGTCTTTTCAGAATAGATTGAAATGAGTCATGCTACACAAAAGCATGAACTAGCTTGGAAAGGTAAACCCATCTGAAATGACAGAGATAAGCAATTTTCCTTGATAGCTGGAACTTGCAGGACAGGGGGCAGAGGGCAGAGACATGGGGAAGGGAAATTGGTGGGAGATGATATTGGCTGTAAAGACTCGGATCAGACCTACAGGATCTTGGGTGGTGATAATGCATGTGTACCTGCGCCTGGATTCTCACAGAAGTAAGGGATTTCAGGAGGTAGACTGGCATAGTCATGGTTTAACCTAGCAAGGGGGGTGGCTGCCCTAAGAGATGGAGCTTCCACAACCTTTGGTTTTCTTTCAGTGTGTAGTTGTCTTTATGTGGCCACCAGGTAACCATTTTCAGTTACTTGGGTCCTTTCTGTTACACTAACCAGTCAAGTCAAAGGGCCTAACCATGCTGGGATCTGAATTGGCCATGGTGACTGCCAAACACACTGGACTGTCTGGTTTGTGATTTATCTCAGAAGGAATCACAAGTTGGGCCATTAGTCATTTTCAGAAACCACAGCTCTGGAGCCAAACTAAATTCTGAGAAACCAATTTCTTTTGTGGGCAGAAACCAGTCCCTGGTGTCTGGTCATTGGTCCAAGACTCGTAAGGGAGAAAGCTGAGGAAAGACTTGGTGGCAGGTCCAGCCTGGCTAGATTTGCTAAGGGCATCGCTAATCGTGGAGATAAGGGAGGAATCCCTTTGTCCCTGCCTCCTAGTGGGACTGGAGTGAGTGCCGCCTTCTGGTGACACATGTTTACTTTGTTTCCAGAAAATCAGCAAGAGTGAGGTCTGCAGGAGAGATTATAGGACTTACTGGACCTATAAAGGTGGGCAGGAACCAAACCAAGGGTCATTCTGGGCCTTATCTCTATGACTCTAATGCCTGCTCTACTAGAGAAGATGAACTCCCACCACTACTCTCATTTTCACGTCAGCACATTTCTGCCTCCAGGTGGCTCCTTCTCCTTCCCATCTCAGAGGAAGTCAGGAAAGCATAGCCTCTTGCTCAGCATCATCTGTACCCCAGCTTGATCTTTCCTGTAAGGAGGTTCACATCCAATAATGATGGGCAACTTTACCTAAACCCTGACCACACGCTTTACACAGAAGTTTCCATTTAATCCTCTCAGCAATTTCATGGGGCACATACTGCTAGTATCTCCCTGTTACAAATGAGGAAAATGCAGCCCAAAGGACTGAAGTCATCCACCCACCGGCACCACCACAGAATATTATTCGGCTTCTACACCACGGTGCCTCCCAGGCAGAAAGGAAGTTTTATTATAAAAGCAACACAGGCTTGTTATAGGAAATTTTAAAAAACATAGAAAAATCATAAAAAGGAAAACAAAAACCTTTTCAAGCAGGATACAAAGTAAGAAGTGAAAATCCTTTCTTTTTATTTCTAACTTCTGTTCTCAGAGGTAGCCACTGCCCTTCCAGACTTTTTTTTTTTTTTAATATTTACACAAATATGTGTAGGCATATACATACACACAGTGTTTATAAAATGGTTTTGTGCACATTGTTTGCACATCGCTTTTTTCACTTCATATAACATCTATTCAAACCTTTTTAAATGATTGCATAGTAATCCAGTCTGCTGAATCATAATTTATTCAACCAGTAATGTAATAAATATCCTTCTCCATATATATCTATGTACCTACCCTAGTGGTTCTATAAGATACATTCTAACAAGTGGATCATGGGGTGTATTTTTTTCATTTTTCTAATTGTCAAATTATCTAGAGGATCTTTAACTCTTTACTTCATGGTGGCAAGAAAAAAAAAAGGAGCTGCTAATATGAATCTACATTATATAATGGTAGTTAACCATCATTTATTAGAGGATAATTGTATATGAGACTGTATTGTGAAATACAATGTATTCCTCATATAAATTTTAAACTCTTCCTTACTAAGAAACTAGAGAAACACCTCTTGTTGTGGATGAGACAATATGTCTGTTTTTGGCCCGTCTAGAGTCCTCCTTCTGTAACATCCTCTCTCTCTGCTTTGCACTGCTCTCACCCCACATTAGCCCACATTGCTTGGGGTGTGTTTTTCTTGCATATGTGACTTTATTTTATTTTCTGAAAATTTACTTTCTCAATACCTGTACTTGTTTAAAATACACTTCAAATATCTTTTTTTTTTTTTTTTTTTTTTTTACCAACAACACTCCCTAATGGCTTGCTCTGATTTTTCAGCCTGTTTGCCTGGCCCTGTACCTCTTCTCCAAATCTTGTGAATCCCAGTGCTCTGTGTATTCCAGTCAGCAAGAGGAGGACAGGGGGATGTCACTCCTATTTTGCAGAAAGAGTAACTTCCACATTGAGTTGAGGTTTAAAAAACAGACCTCCTGACACTTCCTGGGCAAGACTCTTCTACCTCCCTCCTGACTGCTACCCCCAAGGATTTCCCACCTAGCCAGCTCACACTCTCTGCCCAGGGGGCCAAATGTCCATCTCCTCAGGGACCCTGCTCTCCTGCCTTCTCTGACATCAGGCAAGTCCAGAATGCCCCACTCGTTAGACAACCACAAACACTTTTACATGCGTGACCCAGCATCTCCTTCTATTAATTACTCCCCCTGCCTAGAGGCAGCATAACTGATTGAGAGCGTGTGGGGCTTTGGAATCAGAAACATTGGCCTTAAAATCCTACCTCTTAAGCCTTGTATCAGTCAGGGTTATCCAAAGAAACAGAATCAACAGGATATATGTGCATATATTTGTTTTAAGGAATTGACTCACTCAATTGTGTGGGAGCTATCAAGCATGTAATCTGCAGGGCAGGCCAGCAGGCTAGAAACTCAGGAAGGAGTTAATGCTGCAATTTTTTTTCTTCTTTATTAGAAATGTTGTGGGTTTACAGAACAATCGTGCATAAAAATACAGGATTCCCATATACCACCCCACCACCAACACCTTTCTTTGCTGTGGAATATTTGTCACAACTAATAATAGAACATTTCTATAACTGTACTATTAAATAAAGTCCATGGTTTAATTTAGGGTTCACTGTGCAATGTAGTTCCATGGATTTTGTTTTAATTTTTATGGTTACCATATATACCATATTCAGATATATATTTCAGTGCTGTTAATTGCATTCACAATGTTGTGCTACCATCACCACCATCCATTACTAAAACATTTCCATCACTCCACATAGGAGCCCTGGATTTCTCTTTCCCTATCCCCACCCTGTCCCCTGGTAACCTATATTCTAGATTCTGACTCTAAGAGTTTGCTTATTCTAATTGTTTCATATCAGTGAGATCGTACAATACTTGTCCTTTCTTGCCTGGCTTATTTCACTCAACATGATGTCTTCAAGATTCATCCATGTTGTTGCATGTATCAGATATCATTCCTTTTTACACTGAATAATATTCTGTTGTATGTATGCATCACATTTTATTTATTCATTCATCGGTTGATGGACACTTGGTCTGCTTCCATCTTTTGGCAATTGTGAATAATTCCACTATAAGTGCCAATGGCATTTATATGTTTGAGTCCCTGCTCTCAATTCTTTTGGGTATATACCTAATGGTGGGATTGCTGGATCATATGGTAGTTCTATACTTAGCTTTCTGAGAAACTGCCAAGCTGTCTTCCACAGAGGCTGCACCATTTTACATTGCCACCAGCAATGAATCAGTGTTCCTATTTCTCCACATCCTCTCCAACACTTGTTATTTTCCATTTTTTTAGTAGCAGCCATTCTAATGGGTGTGAAAATGTATCTCATTGTGGTTTTAATTTGCATTTCCCTGATGGCTAATGATGCTGAGCATCTTTTTATGTGCATTCTGACCATTTATGTATCTTCTTTGAAAAAATGTCTATTTAAGTCTTTTGCCTATTTTCTAATTGGGTTGTATGTCTTTTGTTGTTAAATTTAAGGATTTCTTTATATATTCTGGATATTAAATCTTTATTGGAAATGTGGTTTCCAAATATTTTCTCCCATTGTGTAGGTTGTCATTTTACTTTCATGAGGAAGTCCTTTGAGGCACAAAAGTTTTTAATTTTGATGAGGTCCCATTTATCAATTTTATCTTTTGTTGCTTGTGCTTTGGGTGTAAAGTCTAAGAAACCATTGCCTAACACAAGGTCCTGAAGCTGCTTCTCTATGTTTTCTTTTAGGAGTTTGATAGCTCTAGCTCTTATATTTAGGTATTTGATTCCTTTTGAGTTGATTTTGTATACAGTGTGAAGTAAGGGTCCTCCTTCTTTATGCAAATGGAGATCCAGTTTTCCCAGTAACATATGCTGAAGAGACTATTCTTTCCCAATTGAGTGGTCTTTTCACCTTCTCAAAAATCAGTTGGGGAAGCGGATGTGTCTCAAGCAGTTGGGCACCCACCTACCACATGGGAGGTCCCAGGTTCAGTTCCCAGTGCCTCCTAAAGAAGATGAGCAAGATAGTGAGTTGACATGATGGTTTGGTGCAGCGAGCTAATGCAACAAGATGACACAATGAGATGATGCAATGAACAGCCACAACAAGGAAACACAATGAGAGACACAACAAGTGGGAGTGAAGGTGGCTCAAGCCATTGGGCACCTCCCTCCCACATGGGAGGTCCCAAGTACAGTTCCTGGTACCTCCAAAAAAAGAAGACGAGCACACAATGAACAGACACAGAGAGCAGACAGCGAGCACAAACAACGAGGGTGGGGGGTGGGGGGAGAGAAAGAAAGAAATAAAATACGTCTTAAAAAAAAAAATCAGTTGGCCATAAATGTGAGGGTTGATTTCTGAGCTCTCAATTAAATTCCATTGGTTTTTATGTATTTACCTGTGCCAGAACCATGCTGTTTTGATTACCATGGCTTTGTAATAAGTTTTAAGATTGGGAGGTGTGAGCCCTCCAACTTTATTCTTCTCTTTCAAGATGGATTGAGCTATTCGGGGCCCCTTACCCTTCCATATAAATTTGATGATTGGCTTTTCCATTTCTTCAGAGAAGATTGTTGGAATTTTGATTGGAATTGCATTGAATCTACAAATTGTTTCGGATAGTATTGACATTGTAATGATACTTGGTTTTCCAATATATGAACATGGAATATCCTTCCTTTTATTTAAGTCTTCTTTGATTTCTTTTAGCATTGTTTTGTAGTCTTCTGTGTACAAGTCTTTTACATTCTTGGTTAGATTGATTATGTGAATGGGATTTTTTTTTTTTCTTGATTTCTTCTTCTGATTGTTCATTGCTTATGTATAGAAACATTACTGATTTTGGGGTGTTGATCTTGTACTCCACCACTATGCTGAATTCATTTATTGACTCTAGTTTTGCTATGATTTTTTCAGGATTTTCTGTGTATAGGATCACATCATCTGCAAATAGGGAAAGTTTTACTACTTCCTTTCCAACTAGGAGGCATTTTATTTCTTTTTCTTGCCTAATTATTCTGGCAAAATTTCCAGCACTATGTTGAATAACAGTGGTTATACTGGGCATCCTTGTCTTATTCCTGATCTTAGAAAGAAAGCTTCCAGTCTTTCACCATTAAGTAGGATGTTAGCTTTGGGATTCTCATATTTGCCATTTATCATGTTGTAGACGTTTCCTTCTATTCCCAGATGTTCTCATGTTTAGCAGGAAGGAGTGCTGAATTTTATGCCTTTTCTGCATCAATTGAGATGATCAAGTGGTTTTTTCCCTTCATTCTGTTAATATGGTGTATTGCATTAATTGATTTTCTTATGTTGAACCACTCTTGAATACCAGAGATAAATCCCACTTCATCAGGGTATATAATTATTTTAATATGCTATTGGATTCAGTTTGCTAGTGTTTTTTGCGGAATTTTTGCGTCTATATTCATAAGATATATTGGTCTATAGTTTTCTTTTCCTGTGGTAATCTTTATCTGGTTTTGGTATGAGGGTGATGTCAGCCTCATAAAATGAATTAGCCAGTGTTCCCTCCTCTTCAATTTTTAGAAGAGTTTTAGCAGAAGTGGAGTTAAATGCTCTTTTTGGGGAGATTTTGATTATTGACTCGCTCTCTTTACTGGTAATTGGTTTGTTGATATCTTCTATTTCTTCTTCACTCAATGTAGATATTCTGTATGTTTCTAAGAATTTGTCCATTTCATCTAGGTTATCTAATTTATTGGCATATATTCTTCTTTATTTCAGTCAGTAGTATTATCATCCTTTTCATTTCTGATTTTAGTTATTTTATCTTCTTTTTTTATTGTCAGTCTAGGTAAAGGTTAGTCAGGTTTATTAATCATTTCAAAGAACCAACTCTTGTTTTTGTTGATTCTCTCTGCTTTTTTTTCTATTTCATTTATCTGTATTCTAATCTTTGTTATTTCCTTCCTACTGCTCACTTTGGGTTTAGTTTGTTCTTCTTTTTCTAGTTCTTCCAGTTTTGAGGTTAGGTCTCTGATTTCACGTATTTCTTCTTTTTCTCTGTAAGCATTTAGAGCTATAAATTTCCCTCTCAGCATTGCCTTCACTACATCCCATAAGTTTTGGTATGTTGTGTTTTCATCTCATTTGCCTCAAGATATTTCCTAATTTTGCTTCTGAGTTCCTCTTTAACCCATTGGTTACTTAAGAGTATGTTATTTAATTTCCAATTTCCACATATTTGTGAATTATCCATTTCTCCCTGTTATTTATTTCTAGCTTCTTCCCATTTTGGCCAGAGAATTAACATTGTATGATTTCATTATTTATTAATTTTTTGAGACTTGTTTTGTGACCCGATATATGGTCTATCTTGGAGAAAAATCCAGTGCACTTGAGAAGAATGTGTATTCTGTTTTTGTTGGGTGAACTCTTCTATATATGTCTGTTGGGCCTAATTGGTTTAAAGTATTATTCAAGTCTTGCATTTTTTTATTGGTCTTCTGACTAGCTGTTCTATCCATTATTGAGAGTGGTGTATTAAAGTCTCCTACTATTAGTGTAGAACCACCAGTTTCTCCCTTCAAATCTGTCAGCATTTTCTTCATATATTTTGGGGTTCTGCTGCTAGGTGCAAATGTATTTATAATTGTTACACCTTCACATTGGATTGTACCCTTTATCAGTATATAATGACCATCGTTGTCCCTTAACAGTTTTTTATTTAAAGTCTATTTTGTCCAATATTAGTATAGCCACCCCAGCTCTCTTTTGGTTACTACTTGCATGGTATATATTTTTTCAATCCTTTCACCCTCAACCTACTTGTACCTTTGAATTTAAGGTGAGTCTCTTGCAGACAGCACTGGGTCTTGCTTTTTCGTCCATTCTGCCCATCTCTGCCTTTTGAATGGAGAGTTTAATCCATTTGCATTTAAAGTAATTACTGATAATACAGGACTTTCTTCTGCCATTTTGCTATTTAGCCTTTGTTAGTCTTATACCTTTTTCACCGCTACTTTAATATTTATTTTATTTTGTACCATATTGGGTTCCTTCTCATTTCTCCCTGGGTATATATATATTTTTTTTATCTACTTTCCTTGTGGTTACCATGGGGTTGAAATTTAACATCCTTAATATATAACAATTTTATTTGGTTTGATACCAACTTAACTTCTATAGCATACACATATACTTTTCCTATATCCCTTTGTCCTCCCACCATTTTTTGTACTTGTTACCACTTATATCTTCGTACATTGTATGTTCAAAACCATTGACTGATTTATCATTACTTTTTATGCATTTGCATCTTAGCACTTGTAGGAAGTAAAAAAAGAAAAAAATGGAGTTCCATACCAAACAATTCACTGGCATTTATAATTACCCAAATGGTTACATATACCCGAGGCCTTTATTTCTTTATGCCACTTTGAACCACTTTCTAGTGTCCTTTCCTTTCAGTCTGAAGAATTCCCATTAGCATTGCTTGTAGGGCAGGTCTGGTGGTGATGAATTCCCTCAGCTTATGTTTATCTGAGAATGTCTTATTCTCCTCTTCATTTTTTATATCACTTCATATAAAATTCTTAGCTGGCAGTTATTTTCTTTCAGCACATTAAATGTTTCAACTTACTGCCTTCTTGCCTCCATGGTTTATGATAAGAAATCGGTACTCAATCTAATTTGGATTCCCTTGTACATAACAAGTTGCTTTTCTCTTGCAGCTTTCAGAACTCTCACCTTGTCCTTTGCATTCGATAATATGATCAATATATTACAGGGTGTATTAGTCAGTAACAGGGGTGCTGATGCAAAATAACAGAAATCTACTGGCTTAAAGTGTATTTATTTGGGGTAGAAGCTTACAGTTACCAGGCCACAAAGCATGAGTTACTTCCCTCACCAGAGTCTGTTGCCATGTGTTGGAACAAGATGGCTGCCAACGTCTGCAAAGGTTCAGGCTTCTCGGGTTCCTCTCTTCCCAGGGCTCGTTTCTCTTCAGGCTCAGCTCTGCTCTCTCCACAAGGCCAGTTGTAGACTTTCAGGCAAATGGCTCATCTCTCTTCCTGGGGCCTCTGCTGTGTCTAATCAAGGCTTCTCTCTGCTCGTCTGTGTGCTTACTTCCCAGGCTCCACCATTAAAACTCCCACATCAAAACTCCAACTAACTCCTCTGCTCTGCCATGTAGCTTTCTCTGCGAGTACCCCTACAAAGGGAGTGGGGACTCAACATCCTACTGACTTGGTCTAATCAAAGCCTTAATCATTATTTAATCAAGTGAAATCTCTGAATCCAATACAATCTAATGTGCAAACAGGCCAGTTTACAAACATATCTATTTTTGGAATTCATAAATAATGCCAAACTGCTACACGGGGTATATTTTTCTTCAAGTTTATCCTGTTTGGTGTTCTCTGGGCTTCTTAGATGTGCACATTCATGTCTTTTGCTAAGTTTGGGAAGTTCTCTGTCATTATTTCTTTGAATATTCCTTCTGCCCCTTTCTCTCTCTCTCCTTCTGGGACTCCCATCATGCATATATTGGTGCACTTGATTGTGTCCTAGAGGTGTCTAGGCTATTTTCACTCTTAATATTTCTTTTTTCTTTCTGTTTCTCAGCCTGACTCTTTTCAAGTATCTCGACTTCAAGTTCACTGGTTCTTTCTTCTGCCAGCTCCAATCTGCTCTTGAAAGCATCCTGGGCATTTTTTTCCCATTTCTTGTGTTCTTCAACTCCTGTAGTTCTGTTTGGCTTCCTTTTTAAAATTTCTGTCTCTTTACTAAGACTCTCATATTGCTTGTTCATTGTTTTCCTGATATCCTTTAGGTCTTTCTCTGTATTTTCATTCAGCTCCTTGGATATTCCTCAATCCTGGAGCTCCTTCTTCCCACAATCCTTAATGCTGCACTCTTGAGGTAGAATTTCTTCTTTTCTGGGACACCTCAGTTTTTTGTTCCCAGGACCTTACAACTTATTGAATGAGGCCTGCCCACATTATCAAGGATAATCTCCTTAAAGTTAACTCATTGTAGAGGGTAAGCACATCTGCAAAATACCTTCACAGCCACTCTTGAATTAGTGATTTATTCAAGAACTAGGTAATAAAGACTAACTGAGTGTGACACATAAAACTATCCATCACAACCCTGATGCTTGTGTGATCTTAGGGAAACCATATAACTTCTCTTTACCTCAAATTTCCTCAATTATAAAATTATGAAAACAACCTCACAGGACTGTTGAAAGCACCTGGTATATAGTGTCAGGAACACACAGACTTGTAATAATTCATAGTGATTCTTAACATTATTCCACAGTCAAGTTTCTCAAATGAGGCATTGTTTGGCAATGCCATGTAAAGTGTTAGGATTGTTTCAAATCTGGGGATTCTATCAACTGTCTTTTACATATAAGCCTTGGAAGAAGACCTTAATATTAAGCTTCATTAGCTTCAGAGTAAATCTCCCTCTTGCTGGTAGTGCATAGTGAACTTGAACCCTTATACTGGAGAGAATATGAACAATATAGTCCTTTCAGAGATGGTCACATCTCTAAAGAGGGGACAGCCAGGATCCACAATCTTTGAATACTTGTTCAGCCTCAGGCTCCCCACTGCCAACCTCCCTATTCAAGAACTGGGGTGGGCAAGTATCCTGGAGAGTTGGCTGACCAGTCCACTGGTGTGGGGCATATTTGCACTGAGATATAGTTACACTGAGGCATATTTGCACTGAGGACATTTCAGGCATGTTGTCACTTACACTGATTCTCAGCCTTGGGAAGTTAAAACGTGTAGGGGCCTTTTTAGTTATCACAGTGTCTAGAGAGTGGGAGGCTCTACTGACATTCAGTGGGCTGGGGCCAGAGATGCTAAATATCCTGCACTGCTTGAAACAGCCCCATCCATTGAAAATTTGTCCCTTCCAAAATGCCAATTGCACCCCTTTTGAGAACCATCTGTAGGGTTTAGACCTCAACCAGCCATTTATATGGGTTCCCATCCTGGTACACGGGACTGGTGCACAAGGGTGAGCTGTCAGGACTCCCCTTGATCCTTTAGCTTGGAGGTTAGGTTAAAATTATAGATGTCCCACTCCGTGTCTCCTTCTCTGAGCTACTTTGGTTACTACTGGCTTCCAATGCAGAGGGGGCAGAAGGCAAATGCATACTGTCTAATCTATAAAGCTTTGACTTAAAACTCTTATATAGTATCCTTGCTGGTAAACTGCCAATTGGCATCTTGTTTCCAGGCCTATGCCCAAAGACAGACTAACTCAAAGAAAATAGCAACCACTGAATCTTGGGCCTCCCAAGGGTGATGCAGCCCACTGGCTCCACACCCAATAATACCATCAATTTTCCATCAACACTGCCTCCATCTCCAGGGCTTAGAGTAAACCAAATATGGGAGGCCCCCAAATCTTACCAGAAGAGCCCAAGAAAGTAATAATCATTCAATACTTTCTGCATCAGGCTCTGTCCTGAGCACTTTGTGTACATTATCTCACCTAATCCCAAATGACATAAAACCAAGCTCACATTAGAAAAAGGCAACACTATTCCTGTTAATCCAGTTCCTCGGCCTTTGTGGGTGAAGCACTCTTAAATGGGGAGGAGGCTGAAGCTGTGCCCTGGGCCTACCACACTCCCAGAAACCCTCAGTGTCTCAACAGCTCGGGGATGCAAAGCTGCTGAATTTGTGAATTGGGAGCGCACACAGGGAGGATTTCTCTCTCACATGTCTTCTGCCATTAATGGAGGTAAATCCAGGTAGTGTCGTTACAGTAATAACCTCTGTGACTAAGAAGAAATAAAGAGAAAGTCAGTGAATGTCAAATATCTTGAAAAATCTGTTCACCATGAAGTCACCTTCTAATATGTTCTCAGGAAACAATAACATCCATTTTTACACCAGACACTATGCTCCGTGGTAAATAATATCAATAGATGACTCTACCCTCTAAGTCTCCAGAAATTGTTTCTAATTATTGTCTGAGGCACATCAATTGCCAATAGAGCCTCCAGGCAATGCTCACTGTGGCTCTGATTAGAAACAAGTTTTACTCCCATTTCTTCTGTCAAGCCTCTCAGCCCTCTACATATTTAATTGCTCTGTCTTGGCTGCAGGCCTGCTTTCCTCACTCCCCCTTCAGACTCGCCACTCTCATGGCCAAGTCAGCATCTTCCTCATCTCAGCCTTGTGCCTCACCCTCCTTGAGAAGCTCCCTTCAAAAATATTGGGGCTTTGTGACCCAGGCAGCTGTTAAGGGTGCTTAAATTATTTAAATTAAAAAACAAACAAACAAAAATAATCCCGCCTCAATCAGGGCCAGATACTGTAATAAGCACATTCAGTACATCACCTAGTTAAAATCTCAGAATGACCCTGTGAGGGAGGTACAATTATTATCTCTATTTTATATTTGGGGAAACTGAGACACAAAGCAGTGAAATAATTTTCCCAGAGTCACATAACAGAGCACCTGCAACCTGCTCAAATGGAGTCAGTCTTAGCTCCCATTGCTCCCGGCTGTGACTCTGGGCCAGGGGATGAGTAGTGTTTCCTCGCCACTGTGCCTTTCGACTTCTAAGCCATTGTCTCCCCACTCTCCCTAAAAATCCCAAACTTAAAGCCCAAACCTTAATACAGTCATTGACAGACTTCTGTGACTCTCCCACTCATTCTTTAAAGAATTGTTTAGTTGGACCCTTTCCATAGCTACTTCTGTTGTAATTCTTGGTACTTTCAAGATCCAACTAGACTCCATGGAGCTGGGCTCCAGGGAGCACCACCTGTGTAAAATACAACAGGAAGGGCGGCCCTGGGAATACAACGGCCCCAACAAGGAGGTGCTGGCCCCTCCTCTGTTTTCACTCCTCTCCTCCAATGATTTTGCTTCTTCCCTACCCCAGCTATCCATTCCATGTTCATGCTCCCCTCTCTGACCACCACCTCCTCTCTTTCCAGCTCACCCTCTGGTATCCTAACTCCAACAATTCTTGAACCACACCACCTTTTTATTATCCCCACCCCCTTCATTACCTCCTTCCCTCTTCATCCAGCTTAGATGCCACCAGCCATCATCTTATTACTCCCTCATGCACTTTCAACTGCCTCAAACCCTTTTCCCTTCATCTTATTCACCACAAAACGTTAATCCCAGTTACAGCCAACTCTCCACCTACTCTATGCTTGCCCTGAGCAATGAAACATGACTAAGAAAATAACCACAATGACTGGTCTCACAGACCTCAAGCCCCCCCTTAGGGCTGCCTGGCAGCACAGCTGCATTTCCCTTGCCCACTCACTTTCCATGACGACTATTTCACATCTTCCTCTCTCTCTTCAAACTCCAACACCTTCTCCTTCTCCTCCTCACTCTCAGCTGATCACTTTGCTTTCTATTTCACTAAGAAAATTGAAGCAACTAGAAAATAATGTGCTCAAGCTCTATTATGGATTGAATGGTGTCCCCCCAAAAAGATATGTTCAAGTCTTATCCCCTGCTCCCATAAATGTAATCCATTTGGAAATAAGATCTTTGGAGATGTTATTAGTTAAGATGAGGCCATACTGGATTAGGATGGGTCCTTAATCCAATATGTCTGGTGTTCTTATTAGCAGAGGAAATTTGGACACATCAGTAAGAGAGACAGAGAGAGAAAGCCCTGTGAAGGAGGCAGAGAAGAAGCATGGCACTGCCAACACTGTGATTTCAGATTTCCAGCCTCCAGAACTGTGAGACAATAAATTTCTGTTGTTTAAACGAACTCGTCTTTAGTACTTTGTTATATCAGCCCTGGCATACTAAGACAAGTACCTACCATCACATTATCCCATCTTTCTGCATTTAAGCCCATGGACTTTACTTTCCTGTGGTAGGGACACCTAAAATGGTGCCCCCAAGCGGCTAAAATGCCTGCCAAGTGCTACATGACTCCCGGCATGAACCTGAAAAAACTTCTTTCAGTCAATCCTCAATGTCCAATCATAACCTTTTCTAAAAATCTTCTTTTTTGCCAGTTACTATGTACGTCACCCCTCTTCCTCCAATCATGTCCTTAACTCACTTCCCTTATCAGAACCTATATAAACAACAAACCTTCCTGTAATAAATTAAACCTGCGTACTTACCTCGTCTCCGCGGTGGTCTTTCCTCCGTGCGCCCTCCACGCCCTCTGGGCCCCCGAACGCTGGTTGCCGCTCAGCGTTCCCCTTCCGCCAACAAGTGGTTCAAAACAACCACACTTTCCCTCCTGTTGCTATGGACAAAACTGTCCAACTCCTATCTAAAACCAAGCCCTCCCCTTTACACTAGATCCCATCCCCTCATACCTTCCGAAGGACGTTGCATTAGCAATTGCCCTTGCTCATTTCTGCACCATCAATTTTCCTCCTCTGTTGAGTAAGCATACAAACATATTATTTCTCCCCCCCAAAAAAACAAACAAAAAAATCATTTCCTTTGACCCTCACTTCTAAACCTATAGCTCCATTTGTGTTCCTTAAAATCATTCTCATTTCTCATTCTCTCCAATTTTTCTCCTTTCACATTTTCTTGAATACTTCACAAGACAGATTTTTTTCCTTTTCTTCTGTTGGAATGGGTCTTGTCAAGGTCACCAATGACCACCCATTCCTAAATCCAAGGGTAAATGCTCATTCTAACTTGAACTGCCAGCTGTATTTGACTCAGGTGCTCACATCTTCTTTCTTAAATTGTGTTTGTCCCTTGGCTTCTAAGACACCACTTTCTCACCAACTGATCCCCTCAGTCTCCTTTGCTGGTCCTTCCTCATTCAAATGTTGGACTCTCCTAAGGTTTCAGTCTTCAGGTCTTTTCCCTTCTCTAGCTATAATCATTCCTTGGGTGACAGCTCCAACCTAGCTCTCTCCTTTGATCTCCAGATTCACATACTTAACTGACCTCCTTGCTGTTCTTGGGACACACCAAGTACACTCTTGCCCCAGTGCCTCTACACTTACTTGTCTCTCTTCCTGGATTCTTTCCCCAAGATGGTTAGTCTCTTCTAGTCTCTACTAAAGTATCACCATATAACTGAGCACTTCCCTGCCTAGTTGATCTAACACTGAACCACCACTACCTTCATCCTCCTCCTCCCTAACCCCCACCCTAAAATGTATTTTTCTCCGTTACATTTATCTCTGTTTATTTCTTTATATTTGTCTCCCTCCATTGGAACTTAAATTACATGAGAGCTTGGATTGCTCTTTCCCCAGCATCCAGAATAGCATTGCATTCATAATGGGTATGCCTTTTAAATATATTTTGAATGAATGAATGAGTTTGGGATCTGAACTCAGTGGCATTGAGTCTGAACAGTAGAAGAGGAATATTCTTCCTACCCGGGAGTCCAAGAGCTATTTGAGATAAATTTGAAGTGTTAGCAATCCCACCTAGTAAGAGCAGAGCCAGATAAATAAAAACTATTATCATAACCTTATTTTTGCCCCCTTTTTGGTGGACATCACCCCCTCCCAGGGCTTCCTCCTGTCCCCCAGTGTGTTACTGTGAGAGCTTCAAAACACTCCTGTATCCTGTGAGGACATAATTTAACATGAAATATAATTTCATCCGTAGATCACTAAGGGCTTTTTATGAGTGTGGGTTTTTTTGTTGTTGTTGTTGTTATTGTTTTTATTTAACTCACTTCTATGGATTGAATTGTGTTCCCAAAAAGATATATTCAAGTCCTAATTCCCAGTCCTATGACTGTGGCCTTATTTGCAAATAGTGTCTTTGAAGATGTGATTAGTTAAGATGAGGCCAATATGACTGGTATCGTTATAAGAAGAGGGAAATTTGGACAGACACAGAGGAGATGGCCATGTGAAGACTGAGGCAGAGATTGGAGTGGAGCATCTATAAGCCACAGATTGCTGGAAACCACCAGAACCTGGAGGAGGCAAAGAAAGATTCTCCCCTACAGGTTTCAGGAGGAGCTTGGCCCTGCCGACACTTGGAGTTCAGGCTTCCAGCCTCCAAAGCCACAAGAAAATAAATTTCTGTTGTTTTAAGCCACCCAGGTTCCAGTACATTTACACAGCAGCCTTCAGAAACTAGTACACTCACCAATTTTCATCCCAGGTGTCATGTGCTCACCCCACTTCCTACCCCTGCCTAAGGTGTTGTCCCCACCTGAGCACCCTGTGCCTGTCCAGGGATAACAGAGTCTGTGCCCATACAAAGATTCCTGCACTGCTGATTTGATAAGCATGTCTGTGGCACTCCCTTAATCACAACTGTCATCTTGAGCAGACAGAGCGAGACAAATCAGAGCATCATTGATCTATTGAAGTAAAATAGGCTTCCCAGGTCTGCTCTCTCTTAAAAAATAAAAAAGCTAACCATCTTTCTGCATTCACTTAGACAATCCGGCCAGAACTTGCGTGAGAAAAACACTTCTTTCTGACCCCTGTAGTGATCAACTGATGCCTCAAAGCAGGAAATGTGATTGCCCTCATCTCAGGCTGAGTCTCTGTTTTACCAATCACAAAATGACTCAACCCCTTTTTAAAATCCAGCTGTGACCATTGACTCTGTGACCTCCTATGGTGGTGAATTCAGTTTAGAAAATAATAACGATAAAATAACAAAGGTTATCGAAACTATTATGCTTTAATTCTCAACCTTTTGGGGGCTGGAGGAACTAGAGCAAGCTGGCCAGACCTGAGGAGTTGATAACACACATTTCTCTCCTCCTGAAGCATCTTGTAACTTGTCCCACGCTAGCAGTGACTTCCCAGTACGGGCTTCTCGCCCTGCTGTTCCCCATCAGCACGACCGTGCTGACACACTGGCTGATGAGCCGGCGCTGTAACTTATCGAGTGTGTCCTTCCTGCCTCAAACCTCACAGCCTGTCATCCCCTGTTGTCGCGCAGCTCTTGCTCATTCGATCGCTGCTCAGATTAACCTAGAAGATGATCAAAGAAAAACTCCACTGACTCACCCCCACCTAGATCAGCACAGGGTGCGGTCAAGTGTGTGCGTTAAATATGACTAGGGTCTATTCTTTCCACCCAGCCCACTTTCTCACTCACTCACTCGCCCTCTCTTCCTCTCTCTCTTTTTTTCAGAAAATAAATAAATGAATTCTGGGTTGGCTGAAGATTTCAGCAATGTGACTGCTGTGCAGATGGATCCTGCTGAAGCTGGTGAGGGCTCTCTAGGGAGTAGCATGAAATGCTGGTTTTCAAAACCTGAGCAGCGTGTAAATGGCAGCTAGAAAGGAAATGCAGATTGGTGCTGAGTGTTAATTGTCTCTTCCTCTCTTCTTCACACACTTCAGAGACTATGTGGTGGAGGAAGACAGGAAAGCAGGCCTGCCCCCTCGTGGGGTGGGCTTCTTTCTTTCAGGCTGGACTGAGAGAATAACACCTAGTGTCCAAGTCAAAACATAGAATGGATTGTTGTTTTTTTTTCCTTTCTTTCCTTTTTTCAAGTTTTCATCTGATGAAAGTCAAGGAGGTGGCACTGAGCTTGTAATGAAAGCAAGAGTCTGCTGAGAATGAGTCGATGAGATGTGACACAGAAAGGGGAAGCAGGATGTCTTTGTTTTGAAATGACAGGCGATAAGCTACGGGGGTGCCTGGTGAGATTTTAGTCCATAACTAGGTAGCAACCTGTCAAATGCAGGCCCCTTAAATGCATCACAAGAATTCTCACTTGAGATGATTTCAATTCTAGCTCTGCGTGTGTGAGTATATGCACACATGCATAGCAAAACATAATTGAATGCCAAAAAACATCACGGTGTCCTGTTAAAGGTACAATTGTAATCGCATCAGAACCAGAGCTCTAATTCCCTCCATTGCCATACCCACTTAGGCAGTGACAAGGTCAGTTTTATGACCACACTCCAGGCTCAGAGCCATTTATTTTCATCCCTCAAGACCCATGTTAGCTTTCTCCCAAGACATTAATCAAGCAGAATCTTGACTGACTGTCTTTTCCTTTTATGTGTTTTGTCTAGGTGAGGTGGGGTTATTTAAATTTGTACAGTTTTGAATAAGATGGGGGCAAAAGAGAAGCAACTGGAAAACTACCCATTGGCAAGGAGAATGGAAGAATCAGGAACCTTTTTTTTTAATCGTGAAATCCCTGTGCCCTGCTTGAGCCGTTGTACCCTGTACCTGCTGATGCCTCATTTCCCCAAGCGTTTATGAAAAGGTAATGGCTCCCTGCTGTGGCTGCCAGAATGCTAGCTCCATTCACGCTTGCCAATTATAGACAAAAGATAAGCAATCAGAAAGGAAAACAATTTGTTGTCTGGATCCATTCTCTCCTTCATGACAAGGAATGTGAAGGTGAGCTGGTCCCTATTTTTTCACTTCACTGGCATAACCAAGAAGATGGGGTAGTGGACACTTCCCAAAGAAATGGCTCTCTCCTGCTGCTAGGCTCCCAGTTAGGGAGCATTTCATACCCCAGCCTCTCCTGGCACCTCTTCTTAGTCAGGGCAGAGAGTGAGCTCAGTCTGGGATGGGAAAGCGGGTGGGCTGGCTCTTATTCCAAGTTCAAAGCAGACTCACTCAAGCTGTGTGTGGGAAGAAAGTGGTCAAGGAATGTCTTTCAAGGAATTGGCAAGAATTGGCAGAGGGAAGGAGGTGAGTGGGTCGACCCTCCTGACTAGGCCCAGCCCCTGGAAGACTTCCCCAGTTATACGTGGGCTCAGGCACAGGTACGCACTAGGCAGCCAGGCCACTCTCCTTAGCAGCACTCCTGACCGCCCACTCCCTTACCTTGCCGTCTTCTGGTTATAGTCTGATTTTCCAAAGCTGTTTTTCTGTTTTTTGGGTTTTTTGTTTTTCTGAAAGATGATAGTCCCCACATGCAGGTCACCTATACAGAGTCACCAGAGTCACCACTAATAAATGGGAGAAACGGTGGTTGCCCTTGAAGAAGATGATGTGTAAAGGGCTTTAGGGCATGGCTCAGCCTTCCCAGACCTAAGGTACTGTGTATGAAGAGGAGAGTCTATCCTCTGATTCCAGAGGTATGCTATGCGCAAACCAGCAAAGCCTCGGCGGCTTAAGTGGTGGGACAGTCACTGTTGTCAGTCTGGCCCTTTCCAGAGGTTGCCCAAACAGGACCGTCTTAAACCAGTTCTCCTAATCTATGGGTTAGAAATCAGAACCAAGGTTATTTGGCAGGAGGGGGAAGTACTATTGACTGAGAAGGGGCATGAAGTGAGGGAGCTATTTCTGAAGTGATGTAAATGTTGTGTATCTTGATTGGATGCAGATTACATAACCATCCGCATTTGTCAAAACTGATCAAACTGTACACCTAGTATCTGTACATTTCACTCTATATAAATTATAAATTTAAAAATAAATAATAAAAAAGCTGTTATCTTCCACATACAGGAGGCCACAGAGGACAATTCTGACACGCCCACCTCTAATCTACCCTTTTGATACCAGCTGCAAAGAGCAGCCCAGAAGTTCCATTCTTGGCCCCCACAGTCCCATTATGTGCAGTGGTAGATCCATTCCAGGACCTGGAATCCAAAAACCTACATCTGAAACCCTGTCTACCACCAAGCCTATGATTTTCAGAAAATTCCACAATCTCTCTGAGGCTTTACTTTTTTTTTTAATCTACAAAATAGAGGGTAATGATTCCTGCCTACCCCATAAGATTCTTGCAGGGAACAAATAATAATAATAATAATAATAATTGTACATCATCTCAAAAAGATTGTCATTGTTTAGACACATGCCTGAAACAGACAAGCTCCTTGCTGTAGGTCGTAAAACTGCAATTGGACAATCTGTTTGAAAAACTCCATAAACAAAATATAATTAAATAACTATAGTAGTGGTGTGATTTTACTTCACAGCACCTAGGTGTGAAAAAAATGTCCTATCTCTTTATTTCTCTAAATCACATCGGCTATTCTAAGCTTCCATGCTTGGAGAGAACTGCAGTCTCCATCATTTTGGGGGTACCCTTACAACTTACAACTCCAAGCACAGACCTTGGCATCTGAAAGCCTCAGATTAATCACTTTCTGTGGGGCTAAAAAATATAAACTCTTTATTTTATCCATCCCCTCATTCCTGTGATTGGAATGGTAGAATAAAGACAGCACAGCCTCCTCTTTTCTGGGGTGGGCCTTGGAAAATTAGATGTTAACACTTGTTACTAACAGTCTTAACTACACACACACACACACACACATACATACACTCGGTAAAGGTAACATTAAAAGTATCTCCTCCAGCACTTAGAGACCCCCTCCAAATCATTTAAAGATAATGATAACAAATGGTAGACTTAAATAATTAACTATCAACAGAGACACATACAGACAACAGTGTGAATGCCTTGGAGTATGGACCTATCAGATCTGGGATGTTAAAGACCTTGTGGAGGGAGAGAGAGGTCAAACTTGCTTCCACCAAAAGCTTCTTCCCTGGTTGTCATTTTTCACAAATTCTGAATGCTAATAATCTGAGAAGAAGGAGCTAGGGGAGAGACTATTATATTACCTACTATAGGTTGGGGGATATATGCTCGTGGTGTCGGGTAGAAGTTACACATAAGCACAAGGTACCTTTGTTACATCCTCCTCTTTTCATCTTAGTTCCCCTCAGGATTTGAAATGATGTCATACAGTGTTCTGGAATTGCTCAGCTCTCTTTCTATAAGGCCACTTCCCTGTGACATTCTAGACCAGTGGTTAAGAGCCCAGCCTTGAAGTCAAGCACCTGGGGGGTTGAGTCCTAGCTCTGCAGTTTCCTGAGAATATGATCATGAGCTGGTTACCCAACCACTCTGTTTCAGTTTCTTCCTCTGTAAAATGAAACTAACAATGCCGGGTTCATAGGTCTAAATGAAATAATGCATTAAAAGGATTTAAGAAGGGGCCTAGAATGTACCTGCAATAAATGGTGACTAACATTACTTTAGAGCACTATCACTTTTCTGCCAAAGTTTGTAAACACCTGTCTGTGGAATTTTAAATGAAGAAATAATAATTTAACATTAGTTTCCAGGTCTCTGGTGAATAAATTAGGTCATTCATTCTTCCACTCAAATATGTAATGGACCTACTATGTGAATACCATAGTACTATTATGCAATCTTGCTTCATTCAACTGAAGAAGTGTAGGCAGGATAAGGAGGTATAAATTAGATAATAGCTTTAACCAGAGTCACTGTGAGATCCAGATGAAATTCCTAGAGTACTTAAAACCTTCCAGGTAGGTTCCAGTGTCTGGTTCACCTTGTTACAAATGTTTTTTAAAAATCAGTATAGGCGCAGCTCACCCTACAGTATGCCTGTGGTCCATGCCTCGGACCATGTACTTTTCTCGTTTTCTTGTTTCTTAAACTCTTTACTCCTTTGCCTACCTTTAAAAAAAAAAAAAGCCAATATGACCATGCCAACATCTTTAAATAGAGTACACTGCTTCCTGATTATGACTAATTATGAAGACCAAGTCTGCTCTAATCTTCTTTGGTTGGAAACAAGACTCATTTTGGTACTGTTCATGACAACAATTTGGTAGCTAAGCCAGAACTCAAATGAACACCTGTTTGAATGTTCAAACTGTGTGAACGTCCAACAGGCTGATTTTCCTTTAAGAATGTAAAGAAATAGCAAGAAAACAATACAAAGCTGAGCATAGTTCTCTTCTAAGCTCCCTGAGAGCCTGCCCTAGCCATCTCACCCTAGTTCAAATTCCTCATACAGGGAGAATTTCTCATGACTTTATAAGAGGTATTACAGTAGCCGGTTTCATGTGGCAATTATAACTGACTAGAATGAAATAATTGCTTTGCTTTTAAAATATTCTAATGCTCTATATGTGCCTCCTTTCACCAAATGAAATACATTAGACAATACTTATCCTGACTCCTCAATTCTAGATCATCAAAATGCAAAACGTACTCTCCCTTACCACAAAGAAAAGTCCCTTCTAACTGAGTCATGCAATGAATTGGATAAATATTTGTTTATTCAACCTATAGTTTTTGAATACCTACTGTGTGCCAGGGAGAATAAAATAACATATTCTCCCACTCTTCTGTAGTAAAAGTAAAGATAATAGTAATAAAGTATGGATGATTATCAAGCCTACACTTAAATGCTTCCAATGACAGGCCACTAACTATTTTTGAGGGCTCAATCCCAATACTGGCAAACCCTAATGGTAAGAAAGTTATTTCATATAGTATTGAGCTGAGTATAGGTGAGGCATAGCTCCAATTTACATTTGGCATAGGTGGCCCTGCCAGACAAAAGTCAGGGACAGGGGGGGAATGTGGCTCAAATGGTTGGGCATCCGTCTGCCATATGGAGGGACCTGGGTTCGATCCCTGGGACCTCCCGGTAAAATAAAAAATATATATATAGAAGGCACATGGGCTGCCAGGCTCTGCGTGCCTGTGAGCCGCCAGGCCCCGGGAGCCATGCAGCAAGATGATGACGTAACAGGGGAGAGACAAGATGAGATGCTCCGAAAGCTCTGAAAACCAGGAACCGAGGTGGTGCAGGTAGCAGAACACCTCTCTCCTACATTGGAGGTCTCCAGGATCGAATCCTGGTGAAGACTGGAGGAAGAGGATGGGAGGAGATGGCAGGAGACAGACACAGAGAATTGCCCAGCGAATGGACACAAAACAGCAAAATGAGGAAGGGGGGGTTTAAAATGGATAAAGTAAATAAATAAATCTTTTAAAAAAATAAATAAATAGGAGAGGCTTTAAAAAAAAAAAGTCAGGGACATTGTCAAGGCTATCTCACACCAAATACAGAAGAGAAACTCTTTGGCACTGAGTCAGAAATCCCTACAGAGTCTGCTCCTGTTTACATGGTACCTCTTCTCTCCCTTGAGACTTCGGCTTTTCTATACTAGAAGCATATATTTACAATATAACTACACTTTGCACTTGTCAAGATTCCCTTCATTTTGGACGAAGGAATTGAGATAGAAACCATCTCAATCTCTTAAAAAAAAAAACCAACCTATCCCATCTCTCACTTACATTAAGATAATAATTGTCACGTCTAAGTTGACTTCCTAAGGATGAGTAAGTAGAAGAAAATTACTGGACCTTCAAAAAGTTTCTGCAATTAAAACAAAACAAAACAAAACAAAAAAGCCACAATCTGGTTCCATTTCTGGTATGGCAAATAAAATCCTAACCAGACTGATGCTCTTGCAGGTGTTGAGGATAAACAGAGGCACTTTTAAATTTTTGTTAAAGTTTATTTGGGCAACAAATGATTCCATTTGCAAATCAAGCAGCATGAAACCGAAAGTGGTAACAAGCTCCTCAAGGGCATGGAAGGGGAAGCTCACGTAGAGCAATTGCAGAAGCAAGTGAGGATCTGTTCTGATTGGCTGATGTTAAGTTTCCATTTTACATAGGGGAGTCTTACAAAGTGGGGGGCAGATATGCATGGATTAATATGGTATATCCATGCTAGTAAACTATCTGTCTTGGAACAAAACTGGTTTATGACCAAGTGTTGCTAATCTGCAGTTCTGTAGAGTGTGTTCCATTGTTTCATTATACCTGAGAGCCCTGCAGCTCAATTGTTTTCGTCTTCTGGAAAATCCTTTCTTGGAAAGGAGTCTTTCTAGGCAACGGCCCATGTAGGTGGCCACTTTATTTTATTTAACACAGGTAACACATATAAAGTTTGCACAAATTTTTTTTTTTTTTTTATTAACAATCTGAAGGCACTGGAGAGTGAACAAAAACAGGTAGATTCTGAAGGAGTATTGAAACTTGCAAAAAAAAGATGACCACATGGTGAGTTTCCTAATTTTTACGGTATTTAACCTGAAGGCAGGTGGCAATCAAAAGCTGCTCAGGGCAGCTAAAACTCCAATAGAAAATCACAGACAGAACCAGAGGACAGAGTTGGGAAAACCACAGCCCCCAGAAATTAATGGGTGAATCCCATAAAAGAAAGAGCCAAAGAGGCAGAACTGACTAAATTTCTGGTTGACTCCTAAACCACACATCTTTGGAAGAAACTCCAACTAAAGATGAAAGAAACAAACAAATATTTGAGTTACAACTGATAGTTATCAAAAACCGCCAGCTTCCAACAGCTTCTGACACCATCTGCAAATACTGCAATAACTCACTTCAATTCAATTTTTACTCTAACTATCAAGTTAGGCTAGACTCTACAGGTTAAGGGCAATTCACAAGATTCCCCTTCAGGCACCAGTCTCAAATTTGGAGATCCTAGCCACTTGCACTTTCAATCAACTAGCTACAAATTCAGAGATTCCCGTGCCTCCTCAGGCTCAATAAGTCATTAGAATGACTCTCACAACTTCCAGAAAGCACTAAACTTATGATTATAGTTTTATTATAGTAAAAAATACAGATAAGAAGAAGCCAAAAAAAGAGATGCATAGGGAGAGGTCTGGGAGTCTCAAATGTAAGCTTCTCCACGTGGAGTCAGAACACATCAACCTCTCTGGTCGGATATGTATCTTATCAATCTTGGAAGCTCTTCTGAGCTTTGAGTTCCCCGGTTTATGTGGTATATAACTCAGTCTCCAGTTCCCCTTCCCTCCCAGAGTTTGGGAGGTGGATTGATACGGGCTGATATAAGGTGATATGATATGACTTACAGCCCAAACCCTCTAATCATATGGTTAGTCTTTCTGTCGTGACCAGCCCCCGACCCTACGGCTGCAGGTGTGGCTGGTCCAACCCTGTAACTATTAAGTGTGGTCCTGGGCACACCATGAAGAACAGAAGACACTCCTATCCCAGGGAATTCCAAAGTTTCAGAGATTGCTTCCCTAGGAAATAGGGACAAAGACCAGCCAAATTGTTCATTATGCTATACCACCCAACAGGAAAAAAATTTGCATTTTAGAGTGCAGTCAGGTCAATGGCCTAATAAAATAACACTAACAAATTAAATCTTGCCACAAATGTGACAGAATCCACATATACTATTCACAATGTCTAAGATAAAATTCAGAATTGCTTAACATACAAAGAACTAGGAAAATGTGACTTATTCTCAAGTGAAAAAGAAATGAATGCATACCAACCCCAAGATGACCCAAATGTTGGGTAGGCAGCTATTATTACTTTGCTCAGTGAGGTAAAGGAAAATATGATTACAATTAATGAAATGATAAGAAGTTCCTGCAGAGAAACTATATATTAAAAAGTAAATGCAAATTCTAGAATTGAAGATTAAAACATCTAAAAAATTCACTGGATGGGTTTAATAATGGAATGTAGATGACAAAGGAAAATGTCAGTGTACTTGATGCTAGGTCATTGGAAATTATCCAGTATGAAGAAGTAAGAGAAGATGAATTGAGACGATCAGGCACATTCAGGGTGGTATGGCCATAGACGAGAAAGTAAATTGAATGAAAGGACCAGAGCTTCAGAGACTGATGGGACAAAGTGAACAAGTCTAACATACTTGTGATTGGACTGCCAGAGGAGAAAAGAGTGAAAATGTGGGGGAAAAAATATGTGAAGAAATAATGGCCAAATGTTTCCAATTTTTGTGAAAGATATAAATTTATAGATCCAACTCTAGGAAAAATAAATACAAAGAAAGCCATGTCTAGCAACATCATATTGAAACCACCAAATACAAAAGATAATGGGAGAATCACTTCAAAGTCCTGAAAGAAAAAAAAAGTAAATTCATTAAAGTCCTAAAATAGAAAAGGTAAATTAAGAATTTTATATCCAGTAAAAAGACCTTCAAGAAAGATGGAAAAATAAAGAAAATTAAAGAATTCATTGCCAGAAGACCTGCACTATAAGAAATTATGAAGGAAGTTTTTCGGGTTGAAGGAAAGTGAAACCAGATAGAAAACAGATCTTCAGAGAGGAATAAAAAGTATCAGATATGGGAAATATCTGGGACAAATATATAGGAAAAATATATTTCTTTTAAAATATATAGAACTATTTAAAGCAAAGAGTATAACATTAACTTTTGGGGTTTATAATGAATATAGATGTAACAAGTATACCATAAAGGATAGGGGAGAATAAATGGACCTATATGGTTGAAAAGTTTCTACATTTCACATGAAATGGGACAATATTAACTCTAAGTAGACAATGAAAAGTTAAGGATATATTGTGATCCCTACAGCAACCACTAAAATGTAATACAAAGAGGTAAAGCTTAAAAAGTCAATAAATAAATTTAAATGGAAATGTAAAATGTATGTAAATAATCTTGAGGAATAGAAAAAAAATATCTTCTTTGAAGGACATTTCCTAAAACAGTATTGTTTCTTTTATAATTCTCAAGAAAGAAGATTGTGTCTATGAAACTAAAACCAAATAATAATAAAGAAAAAGCAATATGAAAGAAGGAATGATTGCAAGGAAAATTAAAACAAGCAAATCCTTATTGTGAGAATTAACATAGTCACAAAATGAATGGATAGCATATTGAATACTGCAGAAAACTGAACCAGTAACTTAAGACAAAATTGAAAACATTGAAATTAGGAAAAATAGAAAGGGTGGTGACTATTTAGGGGGAAAGTATAAGAATGCAGATCTATCCAATCTAGACAAAATAGGGATCCTGGAAAACAGGATGGAGCAGAAAGACAAGTTGAACTCTGATGCATGTAGATTCTGCTTCCCCAGGGAAATCTACCCACAATACCACACAATTTTTTTTTTAAGCTATCAACTTAATGATAATGCCAAATGTAATTATTTAATCAGAAATAGGACAAGCAACCTAAAATTCAATAATTAGCAACAAAAATCTGGATAAAAATCTCTATTTTTTATTAACAAAATTAAGAACTTTAGAGAAGAGACTGTTTAAGTTGCTAAAAGCTGCTGGGAGCAATATATGAGAAATGAGTTGGCTATTGCGATGGGGAATTTTTAGGTTAAATTATAGTTCTGAGGCCATGGAAGTGTCCAAATCAAGGCACCATCAGGAGATCCTTTCTTCCCAAGCTGCAGCTGTGGGTGATCAGGCATATGGCAGGGTCTACTTGTTTCTCCCCTTTCCTCCATGCCTCCTTGCTTTCAGCTTCTGTCTTAAGTGGATTCCTCTAAGCTTCTGTGTTCCATTGATTTCAGTTTCTGGCTCCTGGACCTTCTCTCTCAGCTTCTGGGTTACTCTCTATCTCTACACCTTTTTTCTGTGTCTGCAACTTTTTATTCCTCCATTTATAAAACTCCAGTAAGAGAACTAAGGCCCACCCTGGGTCATGCAATCTAATCAAGGGCCCTTCATTGAAGTAATTTAATCAAAAGTTCCCACCTACAATTGGTTTACAAGCACAGGAATGGATTAACACTCAGTACATGATTTTCTTGGTTCCACAAAAGACTCAAACAGACAGGAAAGAAGTAAATGAATGGTAAATTTCTCACCTAACACAAAGACAGTCGATATACATTTCTCCTTTTCTTTTAAAATAGAAGCCATGAAGTATAATTTTTGAATCAATCAAACAAACAAAAAAACAAACTTAAAAGGAAACTTTAGACATACTGAACTGCAGAAAAGTATTTCTTCAAAACAAGAACTATGCTATCCAAAAATTTTTCTTTGAAGTGAAAAAAAGATAAGAGGTTAAGTAGATTGTGTGAGGATTTTTCAACATGTGTTTCTTAATGGGCATAAGTTTAAGTTTCTAAGAAATTATACCTCATCAATTACTTCTTAAGCATACAAAGATACTACTGACTAACCAACAACAAAAAAATGTTTTTTATTTATAAAAAGATCAAAGTTTGAAGCTTCTGAGGATATTGATTCAGACAAGCTGTTCTGAAAGGAAAATCACCTATTAAAAAAGGCAAATTAGTTTCAAGGGGAAAAAATAAATACCTTACAAGAATATGATTAAATCTAGTAATTATGACAAGCTCTAAGAAACTATATATGAATACAGAGCATCAGTTTGCCTTCTTCCACCTCCTAAAACATCTGAAACTTTGCTTTATTTTCATTTCCATCAGTTGCTTAAATCATGCAGCATAATTTACTTCATTTTTATAACATGATTTTCTCATATCCACATTTACTTTTCTCTTAGTTTCTAATTGTATATCTGTATTGTTGCTGCTGTTATATTTTCATCCATGAAGATTTTTTGCCTTTATCTCATCAATGGCATACTATGTATTTTCAGTTTTATATGATCAATTCATAATACATATGTGCCTTCTTTCTGAAGACACTTTCGCGACTCTTTTGATTTTATGTTATAATTTAGATTGCTTAATTTTTGGCCTGCTGATCAGTTGTAATACTAAGATTTATTTTTATCCAACTAAGGGGTTAGTTACAATAGTTACTGATTGCCTATAATTAGGGAAAAAATCAACCAGCCAAAACTGATCCAGAATTGATACAGATATTGGAATTAGGAGACATTGGCATTAAAGCCATTATTATATCTGTATTATTTATTGTATTAGTTAGCTAAAGGGGTGCTGATAGCAAAGTACTAGAAATCTGCTGGCATTTATAAAGGGTATTGATTTAAGGTAGAAGCTTACAGTCACAAGGCCATAAAGCGTAAGTTACTTCCCTCACTAAAGTCTGTTGCCATGTGTTAGAGCAAGATGGCTGCTGGTATTGGCAAAGGTCCAGCTTTCTTCTTCCTTCTAAGGCTCTGTGGTCCCAGCTCCTTCCAATCTCAGCTGTATGTTAGCATGAGGCTTGTCTCTCTCCCCAGGGCTCATTTCTTTCTGGGCTCAGTTGCTCTGCTCTCGTCACAAGGTCAGCTGTAGATTATCAGGCCTCTGCCATGTCTAATGGAGCCTGCTTCTCTGTGTATTTACTTCCTGTGGCTCCAGCATCAAAACTCTCTCTCCTCTGTTGTATAGTTTTCTCTGTGAGTCCCCATCCACCAAGGGGGCAGAGACTCAATATCCTACTGAAATGGCTGAATCAAAGCCTTAATCATAATTTAATCAAGTAAAAGTGAAATCTCTGAATCTAATACAATCTAATATGCCCAGAGGAACAGACCAGTTTACAAACATAATCCAATATCTATTTTTGGAATTCATAAATAATATCAAATTGCCACACTTATGTTCAAAAATTTAAGTAGAAGCATGCAAGGAAAAAAGACCAAATTGAATTTCTAGTCATGAAAACTATAATGTGGGATATGAAAATTTTATTGGATGAGATTAATTACAGGAAAATATTAGTGAATTTGAAGACATAAAAATAGAAACTATTGCAAATGAAGCACAGTAAGAAAAATAATTATTTTTAAAAAAGAGTATCAATGCATTGAAGAGCAACTTCCAGCAGCCTAATAAACAGGTAATTTGGAGTTGTAGAGGAGAGGAGAGAGCAGGGAGACAGAAAAATATAATCTTTGAAGAAATTATGGCCAAAGTGTTTAATACTTTGTTTCTGGACAAAAAAAATATCTGAGGGAGTTCATTATCAGAAGAGCTGCCCTACAAGCAATGATAAAGGGACTTCTTCAGACTAAAAGGAAAGGACAGTAGAGAGTGGATCAAAGTAGCATAAAAAAGTAAAGACCTCCAGTAAAGGTAACCATTTGGATAATTATAAATGCCAGTACTATTGTACTGTGTTTTTTGGTATGAAACTCCATTTATTACTTCTTACAACTGCTAAATGCAAATGCATAAAAAATAAGATAAATCTATGTTTTTTGACATACAATGTACAAAGGTATCATTTGTAATATGTACAAAAAAAGGTGGGGTGACAGAGAAGTATAAGAATAGTGTATATATATGCTATTGAAGTTCAGTTGGTATCAAATAAAAAATGATTGTTATATATTTAGAATGTTAAATTTTAACTCCACGGTAACCACAAAGAATATATGTGAAAAATATACCCAGGAAAAAACTTAGAAGAGATTGAATATGGTATAATACAAAAAATCAAATAAATATGAAAATGGACATTAATGGAAGAATTGAGGGTCAAAAATATATAAAACTTGCAAACACCAAATAGCAAAATGACAGAGGAAATAACTGCATTATCAGTAATTACTTTAAATGTAAGTGGATTAACTCTCTGGTCAAAAGGCAGAGATTGGCAATATGGACATAAAAGCATGACTCAACTATATGTTGTTTGTAAGAGAATCACCTTAAATTCAAAAACATAAGCAGGTTGAAAGTAAAATGATGGAAACATACAACAGACAAAAAAATAGAGCAGGGGTAGCTATATTAATATTGAATATAATAAACTTTAATTCAAAAACTGTATGAGGACCAAAAAAGGTCATTATATACTGATAAAGGGGTCAATTAAATAAGAAGACATAACAGTTATAAATATATATGCACTTAATAGCAAAGTCTCAAAATACATGAAGAAAATATTGATAGATTTGAAGGGAAAAAATAAAAGGTTCCATAATAATAATAAGAGATTTAATACACCACTTTCAGTAATGGATAGAACAGCTAGACAGAAGATTAATAAGGAAATAGAAGACTTTAATGATACTATAAACCAACTAGAGCTAATAGACATATATAGAACAATTGACCCATCCAAAACAGAATATACATTCTTCTCAAGTGCACATGGGTTATTCTCCAGGATAGAACATATGCTGGGCCACAAAACAAGTCTCAATAAATTCAAAAATATTGAAATCATACAATGTATATTCACTGACCATAATGGAATAAAGTTAGAAATCGGTAACAGAAGGAAAAATAGACAATTCACAAATATGTGGAAATTTAAAAATGTACTTTTGACTGCTCAATGGGTCAAAGAAGAAATCACAAGGGAAACCAGGTGAATGAAAATGAAAACATATAAACCAAAATTTATAGGATGCAGCAAAGGCAGTGCTGAGAGGAAATTTATAGGTCCAAATACTTACATCAAAAAAAGAAAAAGAGGAAGGAGATGTGGCTTAAGCTGGTGACCATCTGCTTCCCACATGGGAGGTCCCAGGTTTGGTTCCCAGTGCCTCTTAAAAACAAAAAAACAACAAGAATAAGTGAAAAAAAACAAACAACAACAATAAAAAACAACCCAGGGGACCTGAAGTGGCTCAGCAGTTGAGTGCCAGCTTCCCACATTATGAGATCCTGGGTTCAATTCCTGGCCATGGTACCAAAAAAAATAATAAATCCAAATCAGAAACATAACATCAAAACTGAGGACCTAAAAAACAAGAGCAAACAAAACCCAATGTGAGCAGAAGGATGGAAATAACAAAGATTAGAGCAGAGATAAATGAAACAGAAGATTTTAAAAATATCAGAGAGAATCAATAAAATCAAAATTTGTTCCTTGAAAAGATTAATAAAGTCAACAAATCTTAACATAGACTGGCAAAGAAAAAATAAAATCAGAAAGGAAAAGGGGGACATTACTTCTAACCCCATTGAAAGAAAAAGGATTCTAAAAGATACTATGAACAAATATATGCTAATTAATTAGATAATGCACAAATTCCTAGAAACACACAAATTACCTTCACTAACTGAAGAGAGAAAGACCTCAACAAACCAATTATTAGTAAAGAGAATGACCCAGTAATCAAAAACCTTCCAACAAAGAAAAGCTCAGGACCAGATGTATTCACGGGGGAATTTTACCAAGCATTCAAAGGAGAATTAACACCTATCCTACTCAAACACATTCAAAAATTTGAAAAGGAAGGAATGCTCCCTGACATATTCTATGCATCACCTTCATACCAAAGCTATATACAGATACCACAAGAAAAGAAAATTACATACCAATACCTTTTATGAATATAGATGCAAAAATCCTCAACAAAATAGAAGCAAACAGAATCCAACAGTGCATCAAAAAAAATTTACACCGTGATCAAGTAGGATGTATTCCATATATACAAGGGTGGTTCAACAGAAGAAAATCAATTAATGTAACACACCACATTAACAGAATGAAAAGGAAAAAAGTACATGATCATCTCAATTGATGCATAAAAGTCATTTGACAAAGTCCAGCACTTCTTTTTGATAAAAACAATCAGAAAATTGGGAATAGAAAGAAACTTTCTCAACATGATAAAGACATATATGAAAAAGCCACAGTTAACATCATACTTAATGGTGAAAGACTGAGAGCTTTCCCTCTAAGATCAAGAAAAGACAAGGGTGCCCACTGTTGTAGTTTGCTAAGGCTCCCAATACAAAATGCCAGAAATATGTTAGCCTTTGTAATGGGAATTTATTTGGGGTAAAAGTTTACCATTCCAAGGCTGTGGGAATGTCCAAATCAAGGCATCATCAGAGATGCTGTCTTACCAAAGGTCGGCTGCTGGATCCTGGACTGTTGCCACATGGCAAGGCAAGATGGCAGCCATTTGAGAGGACTCCCTCTCAAATGGCAGGATCAAAATGGTGGCTCTCTTTCTCTGTGTGTTTCTGCTTTCAGTTCTCAGTTGATATAAGACGCCAGCAAAGAGGGCAGAGGCCTAACCTGGGTCATGCCTCACTGACGGAGTCCAAACAAAGGCCCTAAACGATCTAATCTAAAGTGATCTAATTAAAGGCCCCTTAACTGAATCTATTCAAAAGGCCCATCTACACTGTGTTTACAGGCACAAAAATGGGTTAGTTTAACAACATAATTTTCTGAGGTCCACAAAAGACATACCAGGACACCCACTGTCACCACTATTATTCAACATTGTACTGGAAGTTCTATCCAGAGCAATTAGGTAAGAAAAAGAAATAAAAAGCATCCAAATCAGAAAGGAAGAAGTAAAAATTTCCCCTATTTACAGATGACATGATCCTATATACAGAAAATCCTGAAGAAAAAAAAACCAAAACAAATTTCCTAGTGCTAATCAGGGAAATGCAAATCAAAGCTACAATGAAATATCACTTTACACCTGCTAGAATGGCCACTGTTTTAAAAAAACAGAAAACTACAAGTGTTGGAGAGGATGTGGAGAGATAGGAACATTTATTCACTTTTGGTGGAATTGTAGAATGGTTCAGTCACTGTGGAAGTCTGTTTGGTAGTTCCTAAGGAAGTAAGATATAGATCTGCCATGTGACCCAGCAATAGCACTACTAGGTATATACCCAGATCTTAGAGCAGGTACACAAACAGACATCTGTACACCAGTGTTCATAGTGGCATTATTCACAATTGCCAAAAGATGGAAACAACCCAGTTGTCCATCAACTGATGAATGGATAAACAAACAATGGTATATAAATACAATGGAACATTATTCAGCTGTAGGAGGAAATGAAGTTGTGAAGCATATGACAACATGGGTGAAACTAGAGGACATTATGTTAAGTGAAGTAAACAAGACATAAAAGGACAAATACTGTATATTTTCACTATTATGAACTAAATATAATGAGCAAACACATGGAGTTAATAGCTGGAATGTAAGTCACCAGGGAATAGAATGTGATTAAAGAATGGAAAGCTGAAGCTTAATCTGTGCAGAATTGGTTTTTAAAAAGTTGCTTGTAAATGTTTGGAAATGAATAGAAATGGTGAAAGCACCTCATAGGGTTTGAAATTAGTAGTGCTAACATATGGGTATGATAATGGTTGAAAGGGAAAGTCTAAGGATGTGTATATCACTAGAAAGAAAGCTAAAAAATGAAATATAGGACTGTTTAGCATAGTGAACCTTCTTGTGAAAAATGAATATGGTTAATAGTGCATATATAAGAATATAAGAATACTCTCTGTGAAACACAAAAAATGTATGTTAATGTTACAAGAAGTTAGTTAATACCAAGGTGATATTTGGCAAAAATACAACAAAGACAAATCATGGATGTAAGTAGTATATAGTGATATATTAATAATCTTCCATCAATGGTAAAAAAAAAAAAAAAAAGGAAGCATGCTAAGTGAACAAAACTAGACAAAAAGTACTACATACTGTTTGACTCTTCTATGCAAAATGTAAATACAATTTCAGAGATGGAAATAGATTGGCAGTTTTGTATGGCAAGGGAAGGATAGAGAAATTGAAAGGTGACTACTAAGGGGTAGGGTTTTTTGTGTTCATTTGCTTGCTTTTGTTTTGTTGCTTTTTCTTCTTTTTTTTTTTTTGAATGATGAAAATGCTCTAATATTGATTTAAGTGATGAACGCACAACTCTGCGATTGTACAAAATGCCATTGATTGTACACTTTAGATGACCTGTATGGTTTATGAATATGTTTCAGTAAAATTTATTTTTTTAAAACTCCTAGAGCTAATAAATGAATTCAGCAAAGTGGCAGAGTACAAGATCAACACCAAAAATTAGCCGTGTTTTAGAAACTAGTTCACTTGTACTGAGCAATCTGATGGAAAAAATTCCATTTATAATAGCAACTCAAATTCAAATATATAATAAATTTAACCAAGGATGTAAAGGACTTTTACTTGTACACAGAAAACTACAAAACATTGCTAAAAGAAATTAAAGAAGACCTAAATAAACGGAAGAACATTCCATGTTCATAGATTGGAAGACTAAATATTGTTAAGATGTCAATTCTAACTAAAGTGATTTACAGATTCAAAACCATAATTCCAGCAGCCTTCTTTGCAGAATTGGAAAAGACAATCATCAACTTTATATTGAAGAGCAAGGAACCCCAAATATCCAGGATCATATTGCAAAGGAAGAACAAGGTTGGAGGACTCATACTTCCCAGAAGCCAAGAGGGCAGAGAGAAAGAGGGAGGGAGAGAGACTTTTTTGCCTGCTTTTAAACCATTAATTATTCCACCCTTTGCTAATGACATGGGAGTAGTTCCAGGTGTTGGCTGTTTTGATTGATTACCCCTTCCATCAATCCCCTGGGTGGGCCCAATGATAATGTCCCTGGAGAATATCCAGAACTTCTCCTGGCTTTCAGAGGGAATCTTATTCTAAACGGCAAAAATCTCACAAGGGTCTTCCAGCAGCCATCTTGGGGGTTTCGGTGTCCACGTGGACTTCTTGCCAGGTTCCAGATCCATCTATTGATTCCCTATATGAAGCCTGCTTCATCAATGCTAAATATTTTTAAACTTATGATCCCATCATCCATTCCCCCAAAGCCTTAGTCCCATAAGTATTGTCAAGCCTGATCCCCTCATCCCCTACTCATGCAAATGGTCCTTTGGATGTGAATAAGATATTTTATCGTTTTTAACTGTTTTATAATGTTATAAATATAAATACTTTCTATTTAACCCTTTTGAGTCCTAATTGCACTATTCAACATTACAATATACTAGCTATCCCTACCTGCTTTGAATTAACTTCAAACCTGAAAGCAAAACCAACTAGATTTTCAACAAGGCTAATAACTTATATAAAAGTCACTTTATCTCATACTGTCTCTATTTGCCAATCTCTGTTACATGAGTAATAAATTTTGCTATGGAATTTATTTAATTTAGTTGGCTAAATTGTGAATAATTGTGTTGAAATATTTTCACAATCTTATACATTTTATTGACATTATTGATTGTAGGCATTTAACCCATCCTCATTTTGATGTTCACACTTTTGTTAGGGTTTGTCATCACCATTGAACACACTGACAACACAATGTCAGCTTGGTATCCCTTAACTTGTAGCAGGGATGCATATATTTGACCCTTGTTTTTCGGAGATTTCTAAAAGTATCTCTGAGTTACTATAAATAGGACAAAAATAAAACAAAAATACCTTAAAGGAAACAACATTTCTCCCTCTTAGAATTCAGGTAAAACCACCAGAAAAGGTTTCATTGTTTTTTGTTTTGTTTTGTTTTGTTTTGTTTTGTTTTTTTTATTGTGGGTAAAAATCAAAATTCTCACAATACATACAAACATTTGAAAATTATATATAAATATATATGCATATATGTGTATTTGCTTACAAAAATGTTATTTATATATATATATACATATATTTTAAGAGGTGCTTAGATTACCCAAATGATTTATAGGCTCTTCCGTAACCCTCTTCATCACCCAGGTTTATTCTCTTCCACCCTGTTCTCCTCAAGGCTTAAAGCTCTTGACAAGCCTCCAGCTCAGCCTCAAGTGCTTCCTTTTGAAAGAAAATCACTGATGAGTAGATTAGAGCTGATTGGAGATACCTGCCTGGGGGAATTTCTTAAGATTTGAGAATGGGCAAGCCTCCCCAAAGCCTAGAGAAAGTTGTTCCTCCCTCACTGTCAATTTCTACAAAAAGCAGATTTTGCTCTGAACATTAGTGATAATGACTTGAAAACAAGAGGAGACTTTATGTTACTTGAGTGATTTCAAAAGAAAAAATTAAAATAAAAAGATCTTTGCAATATGCTGCAAGACTATGCCACTGTGTCTTATGAAAGGGGTCAATGGTAGGAAGTGACTTTTGTGAAACAAGACAGCACATTTGCCTTCAAAGTGACAGAGGAAGAAAGGCACTGAGACCATGCTCATCACATGTAAAACTGATGATGGAATGTGCCATGGTTTTGTAAGTCCAGAAATGTTGTTATTCCCAGCATCCTTAAAGATGAGGAGGACCCAAAAGTACAACAGATAAACAAAAATCACATCAGCAGTGTCATTTGGAGATATTGTATAGGGCCTGGAGATCACTGAGGTAAGCATATGCTCATAAAATATTTTATGAATAAAAAAATCAGAACACATATCTGAGAGATATGAATTTACTTATAGGATAAAGCATTTTAAATTCAGACTGACCAGGAGATTCCAGAATGTATGATGGCAAAAGAACAGGTAAATAAGACATTCCAATTTGTTATCTACTGTGAACTCCAAAAAAACTGAAATTATGTGTTTGTTTATTTATATACCTAAAAAACTGAATAAAGTGAAAGTTAAGATACTTATTTCATGATTCTCTGTTCTTCTATATCTTTATTGCAGGAAGGAATCAGAGTTGCACTATTCCCATACACCTAAAACCCCAGGGAAGGGGAAGTGAGAGTTTGAGAGAAAAATCTAGGATTAAAAGGAAAGTGTTTCTCCTCTACCCACTACCCTGTTCTCCAAACCATGTGAAGTTCTGATATACAGAAAGGAGTCTCTGTTTTGTCAGTGCTTGCGAAACAGAAGTCCAGTGTAGCCATGGTTTACTTAGGAACCCTTCTGTCAGGTACAGAGAGGGAGCCTTCCAGCCTGGAAAAACAACCCTTCTTCAGTCAGGTCAGTCACTGTCTTTGACCCCGTGGGTAAGCATTAACTGTTTACTTACCTCTCTATTTCTCTTCTCATTCCATTTGTTCTAGGGCTGTCTATTGTACAAAATCTAGAGCTGTACTTCTCAAAACTGTATGTAATGAAAGTCCAATTGTTGCTTTTAATTTCCAACCCATATATGGGAATGATAACATGAAAAAAATAGATAAACAATCCTAAAATTTAAATATTAGATTTAACAGATAAAAAAATATTTTGTCAAATTGCTGTAAATATTTCTGAATGCCTGCTCTCAGTTTTTGTATTTGCCTTGTCTCAGTCCAGTAACAAAATTTGCACCACTTGGTAAACCACAGTTTGAACCCTAGAGAATGTTCTCTTGACAATTGGAACAAGTGGACATAAAATGTCATTATGTATTCCTGGGTCTTAGGATTGGAAGCTCATCTAATATTTGTCATAATATGTCACCTGTGATTGGTGAGAGTTGTTTGAGCCATTGAAGGCAAGTCTAATCACTGAAACAAAACTGAGGTTGGAGCAGAGATAGGGACAGTTAAAAATGAAGAGGTGAAAAGAAATGGATTTGGAGGAGCATACATAGAAAGGTATGACCTACTTATGAAATAAAATCAAGTGCTATTAAGACAAGCTTACTTTTATTTGGAGAGATCAATGCTGTCATAGAGCTTCCTTAAATATTTTAGAGAAACCAGCATACTTATAATAACTGATTCCACCCTCAAGTACAGAGGCAATGGTTAGTGGAAGAGGATAGTCCACTGACAGGCCCTTGTTATTGATTACTGTGCTTATGAACCTTTACTCTTGAAATTGAAACTTAGCATAGTATTATAGGGTGCCTAAGTGTTACCTCCTGAGAGCCACCTTGTTGCTCAAATGTGGCCTCTCTCAAAGCCAAACTCAGCATACAAACGCAATAACTCACCCCCAGCATTGGACATGATGCCCTGGAATGAGCTTCCTTGGCACCAAGGGTTACTACCAAGCACCAACCAGCAATGCAACTGGAAAAAGACCTTAACCAAAAGGAGGAAAAGGTAAAGACAAATGACTTTATATTCCTAAGAGACTTCAAAGTGAGTTGGGAGGTCATTCCAGAGGTTACGCTTATGCACATCTCAGCAGGATCTCATGGACTGCCAAATTAGACACTACCCCAAAGAGTGGGGCTCCTGGGGGCTCTGAAGACACCCAGGCACTATGGTCAGGGAAGATAGCTCATGAGTTTGGTGCCTTGCCAGTGGGCCCTACTTTGGGGTTTGTGCTCCCCAGTGTGACAGAACTGGACTCAGTTGTGATTTCCCTACACATGGCTCTTTAGTCCCTTCTATTTGAACCTATAGTTGGTGCTGGAGTTGGTAGCTGTATGTCCAAGAGACTTAAATCTTTGGGCAGTCCTTGTGCCAGCTGGGTCCTGAGCCTCAACGGAGTTGCAATACCTACTCTCCAGTTCACTGGACTCCCCCAGGACAACTAACAAGGATGTGATTATGGACAACCACCATACCAAAGAACCAAGAGAGTCTACAACTGCAAACAAGTCCCATCCATTGGCCATATAGGACTGAAGCCCCCTCTCAATTAGAGGTGGAGTGGGCATCACCATCCCAGAATCCTCAGGATTGGGGAATGAACTATGAACTAGAGTGAACTAACTGGTATTCTATTATAGTCTTATTGTGGTTCTAGCAATGGAAGAATTTATATCATTGATGTGAAGGCAGTGGCCACTGGAGGTTCTGAGGTCAGAGAGAGGGAAAACAGGTGTAGTATGTGGTATTTTTTGGGACTTGGGAATTGCCCTGAATGACATTGCAATGACAGATACAGGCCATTATATATAATATAATTTATATAATATATTTTATACAATATACCTATAATTTATTTTTATTTAACAATTAAAAATTTAAAAAAAAATAATTAATTCTAGATCTGTCACTATTCTTGGCAATTTCTTTTCCCTCATACCCCACTTCCAATCCATCAGTAAGTCCTGTCTACTCTACATCCAAAATATAATCCAAATGTATTCGTGTCTTCCATCTCCAGTACCACAACTTGAGTCCAAGGAACATCAATTTCGTTCTTCTAGATTACCAATAGTCTCTTAACTGATTTTCCCACTTCCTCTTTTGTTCTTGCTATGATCTGTTCTCAGCGAGATCAACATTTTAAATCATTTCTCTGCTATTTATTTCAAATGGCTTCTGATTCCACTTAGTATAAAATCCAAACTCCTATGCCATATGGCATCTTCTCTCCAGCCTCACCTTGAACCACTTCTCCATCACCCACTACACCCTAGTGCACTGGCCTTCTTGAACGTTCCAATCCTAGAGCTTGTGCACCTGCTGTTCTCTCCACCGGGAATGCTCTTCCCCCTCCTCTTTGCATGGATGGCTGCTTCTTGTCATTCAGATCTTAGCTTAACCACCACCTCTTCAGGAAAACACAGAAAGCACCTAGTCTAAGATAATCACCCAATCACTGTCACACCACTCAATTCTTTCTCTCTGCATAAGGCTCATTGCTACCTGAGGTTTTTCCCATGTCAGTTGGTTTTATTCTCCATCTCCATTCCCCAGAATGCAGACTCCATGAAAGCAAGTACCTGTTTGTCATGTTTACCCCACAGTATCCCCAGGCCTAAAATAGGACTAGCACAGAATAGGTGCTCAATACATATTTGTTGAATTAATGAATTTATGAGAAAATAAACTGCCTAAAACTTTGAACTCTGGTAGGTGAAATTATTCCCCCTCCCATACCTTAGCTTGAACCTAACTCCTATGCATTTTAAGACTCAAACCAACTCCCAGTTTCTCTGGAGACTCTTACTTTACTTTTCTGATCAGCACATGTGCCTTCCCCAGTCTTTACACACAGCTGTTAACTGCCTGGAGGACTCATATGGATATGATCATGTCCTGCCTTGAGAATTCTCTCTTGTAGCCAGCAGCCTCATGCTGTTAAACGCTTTTTTGCTTCTGAGCTTAGCACGTGTGCACGTCCTACCAGCTCAAACACACTTTTTTATACTTTCTATAAATTAGTGTAGGGAATATAGTGGAAACACAATAACAAATGTTGAATAAGTGAAAAAATGTATATTTGTAAAATAGGAAAACATGTTGCTAAATTGTGAAGAACAGAACCAACAGTGAAATGAGGTCAAAACTTAGATAGCAAAGCACTTCCCCGGGTCCATATGGATTACCTGTTGGTGTAAATGGTCCATGTTCCCCATTGCCCATTCATTGCTTTGCTCCGTGCAGTCTATTTCAACTCTTCTTTCATCTCCAGAATGCATTCTGGGCTCCAAAGGCAATGGTTATGCCTGGATTGGAATGAAATTCACTGAGGACAGGCATATACGCCCAGTAGGCAGCCAGCCAAGAATGGCATTCCTTTTGCTTGGCTAAGAAGGAGTTGCTTTGCCATGCCAATGCTCAAACACCAGTTCACCTGGTTGGTGAAGGCTTCTTGATATTTTATTGAAATCCTATAGTAGTTGCTTCCCTAGAGTTTGGTCTGTGATACTGGCTCTCTTTAAAATATGTAAAAGAGCTAAAATAATGTTTTTAAGAGTGAATTTTCAAAAAGGATCAGCAATTCCACAGGTTACTCCTGCTTTTTTCCCCATCTGCTGTGACAGCAGGTGTGATTTCACAAGCCCACTCCCATCAATCATCTTCTCCCAACCTGTCTCTGGTGCCTGACAAGGTGTTTATGTGCATAACATGGAAACCATCACTAGATCTTGCGAACAAATAAGGCTGGCATTCAACAATAGTCCAAAGGAAGACTCCCATGGAACTCCAGGCTCAAGTTCAGGTGGGTGATTCATTCAATCACAGCAGTCTCACCTGCTTGCAGAGCTTGAAACTCAAAGCCTTTCAGGGTTCGGACAGGAACTATAAAGATACGAAGCAGCCTGGTGTAAAACAACAGAGAGTAGAGGGAGCAGAGGCCAAAATGGATAGTGCAAGTTCTATCTAAAAGTATTTGCCTTCACATTTACATTAAAAATGTGCTTGCTAAACATATGTTTTCTGTGGGCTTAGTGTGGCCACTAGTTTTGATCTCTCTGCCTTTATTAGGTTGGTAGCCTAGCCTGGGGCCCAAGCACTCAAACTTTCCCAAGGACTGCAGATTATCTTAGAATTTATTTATTCCAACTTCATCCTTTTCCAAGTAAGGGAACTGAGGTCCAAAAGGCTGATAAACCAGACAAAGGAGACACAGCAAGGATGTGGCAGAGCTAAGACAGAACTCTAGTCTCTGACCTCCCAGTTTGATGATCTTTCAGCTACTTGCTATTGTTTTTCCTAATGTGTAACAACCTGATTCTTTATGTTTGCTTAATATAAATATCCCCTTTAAACATTGCAGTGTTACTAAAAATAGCAAAAATAGAAACAAAAGGTCCATATACAAAGACTCAAAAGTTGTACCAGTGCAATAAAAGATAACTCAGTCATTAAATATAAAATAATGTAAAAGGTGTACAAATGTTATTCAGTATTATTTTACATGGTAACATAGACTACAAAATAAGATTCCAACTATGCAAAAATATGTGTACATGTGGACAAGTACTAGAATGAAATTTACAAAAATGAAATTAATTAGACTAGAGTATATGATTATTTGTTATTCTTTTTAAAATTATTTTAATCCTGCTATGATATTCTTTACAGTATTTTAGATGATCTTCTTTAACAACATTTCTGGGGGTTCACTTCAATCTCAAGGGTAGCCATTCTCCACTGCCTACTCTCTTCCTTGATAGAAAAACCTCATATTTTGCTCAAGTATCCATTCTTTTCCCTTGTGACTTAGGGGATGTCCTGATAAATCTAAGTCGATAGCAGTGCTCCCGTTCCCTTTGCTGATGATTGGTTAAAGCATGAACATGTGATGCAAATGTGGCCAGTAAGACATAAATACAATTTGCTGAGGAACCTCTAGGGAAGATTTTCCTTAATCTTAAATATCTTTTTCCACTTCTGGATATTATTGTGAGAATATGAACACCTGGAGCTGCTGCAGCCATTTTGTGGTAATGAGGTGAGCCAACCTGAGAAGATGACCAATACACTGAAGTTGACAGAGCAGAAAGATACAGATGATCCATACCGAATTAGTGTGCAGTCACCTCCTCCAGACTTCTTATGTGAGATAACCCTTTTTTTTTTTTTTAATCATTTAATACAGTTGAGAAGGATGTTTTCTGTTGCTTGCCAAAGCTCCAGTCAAAATAATGAGCTTAATTCTCCCACTTATATTTTGGAAAGCACACTTGGATACCTTTATGGAGAGGTATAGGCAGAATAACTATGAAACCAGCATGAAATGAGACTAGTGTCTCATTCCAGGGGTGTGTTAAGGGTAGATGTACAGCCCAAGCAATTTATCTAAGCCACCTGCTATAGTTCTACTAGGTTTCCTAGGATGACCAGAGTCAATGAACATCTTTAAAACATAAGAAAGAGTTGAAACCAGTTTGAGGGAGAAATTTAAGACAAAATAAGATGGGAAAGAGATAGGGCATTTCTAGAAACAGTGAGGCCATCCCAATGAACCTGAATTTTTCAACTCCCCCAAGACTTCTAGTCACACCAAATGCCCTTCTTTGGATGGTTAGTCATATTTGTCCTTTTTCAAACCAGCTCCTTTTTAATAGTTAGTCATTTTGCTTTATTCTGGAAAGTGACCATGTTTCAATCATGGTAGTTGAGTAGGGTTTGCAAAGAGGCTGTGGAGGAGAAAGCTATCACTGAATGTCAGATGGTTACTGTCGTTAAATACGAAGTTCTACAAGTACCGTCTGCTGGGGAGAACTGAACTTTTGAGGATTAGAAAGTGTAACTCATAGAGAAAGCATTGCAGATACACATTATACATGCTGAGCATCTTGAAAAAAAATGGATGCTAAGATAAAGTACCTCATTTGTGCTCAAGAGTAGGGATCAAGCCATAATAAAAGTACTTACTCAAGAGAGGCATGGTGTGTGAACACTCAAACCCCAACTTATGGCAACAATAATTGGAGTTTATTGCTAACTTTAAAGAACATTTCTTCCTGGGAAATCATAAAAAGCTTAAATAATATTTATTTACAAAAAATACATACATTTTCATGTATATCTATGCATTTGCAAAACAATAGAGCCTATTCTATGATGAAATGTTGTCAATTATAAAAAAGTTAAAATATCTTTCCTATTGCTCAATTTATCCCCCATGATACAAGCCCTTAGCCTTCAAGAATAAAATAACTGAAACATGCTTCACCCAATTTAAAGTCTCCAAGCCCTTTTGGTGCCCCCCCAGATCCTCACTTTCCCAGCCATTTCTACTCTGTCACAACACTGCTTTTCTCTCTCCCTCATCCTCCACCCCACATGCATACAACCTCAGATTTCCAAGAGAGTAATAAAAGCTAATGAGAAATGAATAATAAATTCTTATGTCTAGCATCTATAGATAGGCTTGTTCTTTATGCCAATCCTTCTAAAACGTTAATGAAAAACCTGAGCATCTTGTTAAGATGCCAGTTTTGGATTCAGTAAGTGTGAAGTAGGGTCCAAGAATTTCCATTTCTAACAACTTCCAATATGAAGCTGATGATGCTAGTAGATGGCCCATACTTTAAGTAGCAAGGTTTTTTAAGATTTGTAAATGTGAGCTAGACAGCATCTGAGATTCAGACCAAAATTACTAATTATTAAATGGCAGTTGCTTCAAAATGAAATAGAACTGGATAGAATTTGAGATGTGCTCTTTCTGAACTAGATACAGCAACTTCCATAAGCATTGAGTCCCAGTGTATCTATTACCTATTGTGGCATAACAAAACTATTGGCTTAAAACAACAAAAACTTATTTTGCCCATGAACCTGAAATTGGGCAGAACTTTGCAGAGATAGCTTGTCCCCACTCCACATGGTATCAACTGAGACAGCTTGATTGGGAACTGGAGAATCCACTTTTAAAATGGCTCACTCTTAAGGCTGGCAAGGTGGTGCTGGTTTTCAGCTGGGAACGCAGCCAGAGCTGTGGGCCAACAGATTTGGTTACTTTCCTCGTGGGCCCCTCCATGGGTTGCTTGGGCTTTTTTCATAGCATGGTGACTGAGTTCTAAGAGCAAGTGTCCTGAGACAGCAAAACGAAAGTACATGGCATTTTTATGACCTGGCTTCAGAAGTCACATGGCATCACTTCTATCATACACTATTAGTCAAGACAGTTACAAAGACCCGCCAGGTTCAAGAAGAGAGGACATAGGACTCTACCCCTTGAAGGTTCTAGAAGAGAACTAAGGGTGGGAGATATAATCATGGTTATGGTTGGAAAATACAATCTGCCATAACTTTCCATCACAGGTCCTTCTTGAAAACATGAGAAATTAAGATCCAATTTTTTCTAGTTCTAGCACATTCCCATTTATATGTATTTTGGGGAAGAAGAAAAGAAATACAAAACAGATTGGAAGAAATTGAGGAAATGATAGAACAAAAGATTATCTGATGGAAGATAGAAAAAACACAGGAAGAAAACAGAATGAAAGTGAAGAAGGGAGTAGAAAACAAGAGGTAAAAGGTAAGCACACAGAAGAGTAGATTTAAATATGAATACGAATATCACTTGTTTCCTTCCCTACTATTTCTTTTCTACCTTTAAAGAGTGGAGTGAGTACCAATCTGGCTGATTGAAAAGCCTCTTTCTGTTGTTTGCTGCCATTCTCTGGTAAAAAGGAAGTGAGATTAGAGTCCAGTACTGGATAAAAATAAATGCATTGACCGATTTTTCTCTTAAAAAAAAGAGTACAGCAGCAGAATGAATCCAAAAGTAATACCTAAGCTTTTTCAGACAGTCTATGGCAGGACCACAGGGTCATTGGAGAGGGATGTGAGATGGGATTGGGAAGAAGCAACCACACTGCCTGGACCTCTTGCTGTATTGGTTAACTTGCATTTGCACTCAACAATTTGAGGTCTGATTCCAGTGAAAAATACACTAAGAGGTTGTACTTCAGACTAGATTGGTATCTGTGCAATTCAAGATAATCATGATAATCAAATCTCCCAGTTCACAGTGGGAAACGCTCATTATGGTGAGATGTAGAAACAAAAGGCCCCTCTGTTCATACAGAGCCCTGAAAGTTGGCTCCCCACACTGCTTCTTTTGGTCTCCATGCTGTCCTGGTGGAGTGAGAGCTCTGTGGAGGTTTAAAGTGGTATAAGAAAGTCATGTTGTCCTCAATGGTTGGTGCTCAAGGCAAAGTTTCCTGTGATGAAACAAAAGAAGTGCTACCTGGTGGAGCATGTCAAAGGAATATTTCCACCACACATTTTATAGTGTTTTTTCCTTCCTAAGAAAACCACTGAGAATGCCTGTATGTCAGAAGCCCACCACAACCTGACCCTTGCTCTAAACTTCCCATTTCAGGTTCAAAGACTTCTCTAGTGAAGCACTGTTGACTGATACATGAGAATGTTCTAGTCATGCTATTGAAACAAGTTCCTGGGAGGAAGATAAGGAAAATGATCTGTATTTTTCTTCTTGGTTTTTGCCCAGCCATGTCTGTTCTGTAGGCGTTCTGGAGTTCTTCCCAGAAGGCAGATCTCAAAATCTTCAATGCCAATCACGAATGAGAGTCCCATTTATTTAAAAGAATGAAATCTGTTCAGTACTGTGGGTATGAATGAAAAAAGTGCCAGGTTAAAAGGAGCAATTGCTGATCTTCACTTACACTGAGATCCAGAGAGAGAGGATTATTCCAGGCACCCCCTTCTATTCCCTACACAATCCCTTCCTGTTCACCAAGAGAGGCAGCTGAATGAAGGCTGAGTGTTACCTAGATGTGTGACTTTGGACAAGTCAGTTAGCTTCTCTATCTGTTGCTCCTATGTAGAATTAGAATAAGAGTCTTTATCCATTTTTTTTCCTTTGAGTTCTGCCAAGAAAAAGCACTACAAAAATGCTGAGGAAAATTCTGTCAGCAACATTTATAGCAACCATGTAAGGATAGGCTGTGTTTCCATCTCAACATGGAAAGTCTAGAAATATGGCCTTTCCTGCTATATGCATGAATTATCATGGCAGCATTATCACAGGGCACAATATCTTCAAATGTTAAAGAAAGTCAACATAGGATACTCAAAGGTAAAACCATGAGGTTGAAATGAGCAATGAAAGGTCCTACACTCCTCAGGAGGCCTCTGCTTCAGTCTTCACAGACACTATCATACAGTACTCCTCTGTTTTTGCATATCAGACATGCCAACCTTTAGTAGTGAACATACTCTTGATTCCCTAACCCAAGGGAAGATGATTCCAGGGATTCACATTCAAGCTGGGAATTCTAGTCTTAGAGCATGTTTAGTATAATTAAATCACATGATTAGTACATTTATGCCCAATAAATCATGGGCAATCTTGGGTATAACATCTAACCTCTCTAAACCTCTGCAAAAAAAAATGGTATGAGGATTGATGCAGACAAAAGTATGATTGAGAAAATGTTTTATAAATTATAAAGCACCATACAAATATCATATTATTGATAACATTATTTTTATCACTATAATCTTTATTCTCTCTGACATATTGTCAGCTTCCTGGGAAATCTATAACATTATAGCATATACTCATAGCATAGTGGTTAAGAGAATATGCTCCAGAATTAAGATGTCTAGATCCAAAACCTGGCTCCACTACTTATTAGTTATGTGACCCTTAGGGAAAAAATTTTTTTGACATTTCTAAGCCTCACTTTCCTTATGTATAAATTAGGGGTGATAAAAATGTTACCTAACTTGTAGGATTGTTGAATGGATTAAAAATGACTGGCTTACAACTGTGACAGGGGAGGATCATTGGTGCAGGGTGTCAGTGAGGTAGGATACATGGGAGGAAGTTCACCTGGGTATATTTATAAGGCATATAAATGTGTTCAAATGCCCATGGGGCATTGTTGCAGTGGATGGAGATTCATACAATAACCAAAAAATATCAAATCCCATCCGGGGGAGCTCTGCCACATTCTCTAATGTTCAGCAAGAATGCCCCAAGTACAGGGACAATGACTGGTGAAGGAGGATGGTCCATTGAAGGACACTTGATTTTGATGACTGCGCTTATGAGCCTTTGCTCTTGAAATTGAAACTTAGCCTAGTGATGTAGGGTACCTAAGAGTTACCTATGGGGAACCTCCTTATTGCTCAAATGTGGCCTCTTTCTAAGCCAAACTCAGCATATAAAATCAATAACTTCCCCCCAGCATGGGACATGACTCTCAGAGATGAGTCTCCCCAGCATCAAGGAATTGCTATCAAGTACCAACAAGCAATGCATCTAGAAAAACAAAACAAAACAAAACAACAACAACAACAACAACAACAACAAACACCTTGACCAAAAGGGGGAAAAGTTAAAGACAAAAGAGTTTATATGGCTAAGAGAATTCAAAGTGATTCGGGAGGCCATCCCAGAGGTAGCAATTATGCATATCTCAACAGGATCTCATTGACAGCCAAAGTAGATAAGACCCCAAATAGCAAAGCTCCTCAGAGATATGGAGACATCCAGACATTATCATCAGGGCAGACAGCTCAGGAACCTGGCCCCTTGCCAGTGGGCCCTAATCTGGTATTTATGCTCCCCAGTGTGACTGAGTTAGACTCAGCAGTGCTTTCCCTATGCATGACTCTTCTGTCCTTCTATTTGAACCTATAATTAGTACTAGAGTTGGTAGGTGTACACCCAAGAGACTTAAATCTTTGGGCTGCCCATGTGCCAGCTGAGCTATAAATCTCAACAGAGTTGCAACACCTACTCTCCAATTCAATGGACACACCTAGGACAACTAACAGGGAGGAGATGATGGACAAACAACCTACCAAAGAACTGAGAGTGCCTGCAATTGCAAGCAAGAGAGTCCCATCTATCGGATGTATAGGATCAAAGCCCCCCTCAGTTAATGGTGGAGTGGGCATCACCATCCCAGAGTCCTCAGGATTGGGAAACGAACTATGGACTAAAATAAACTTACTAGTATTCTGCTATAGACTACTTGTGGTTCTAACAATAGAAGAAATACCATTGTTTTGGAGGCAATGACCCATGGATGTTCTGGGGTTAGGGAGAGGGGAAAACAGGTGTAATAGGGGGGCATTTTGGGGACCTGGGAAACATCTGATTGACATTACAAATTACAGATACAGGCCATTATATATCCAGCCAGAGTCGAATGGGAGAGAGTGTAAACTACAATGTAAACTATAATCCATGCTTAGTGACAATGCTCCAAAATGTGTTTATCACTTGCAGTGAATGTACCACACTGATGAAAAATGTTGCTAATGTGGGAAAATGTAGGAGGTGTGTGGGGAACGGGGCATATGGAAACCCCTATATATTCTCTGTAACATTTATGTAATCAAAGTATCTTTTTAAAAATTTTTTTTAAAAAGTGGAAAAAAATGACTGGCTAACAGTACATGCTCAATAAATGATGGTTGTTTTTATTAGCAGCAGTATTTAGACCTTGTTGCTGCTGCTGCCTCTATCTCAGCCAGCAGAGGTCTCCATCATAGTCAAACTAAGAATAGCTTCCATAACAGTCAGCACTGCAGCTGCCAAGCACATCTACTGTTGACAAAGAAACTGAAAGATACCACCCTGTCTGAAGGAAGGGGGAGATATCAGAGACAAGAGAACAGAGAATAGTTAGGATTCCATGGGAAAATGTTAGATGAATAGGTGACCCTGAGTTAAGAGTGTCTAAGTTCTAGTGCTACTTCAGAAACAGACTTTCACAGACATTGTCCTTGGTTATATCTCACTTTAGCCAGTTCTAAAGCTGGGTTAAGAAGAAAATACTCAGGGGGCGGATGTGGCTCAAATGGTTGGGCGTCCGTCTGCCATATGGAGGGACCTGGGTTCGATCCCCGGGACCTCCCGGTAAAATAAAAAAAATAAAAAAATAAAATATATATATAAAAGAAGAAAATACTCACATACACCACAGAGAAACAGTCAGGATGGATTGCAAATGTTTGTAAAGTTCTCTGAAAACAAGAAGTGCTGCTTAATAAACACTTAACACTTATCATAGAGTTAAGCTTATTTCATCCTCATTACCAATTGTATTCCATGCCTCGGTTTTGCTTCCACTGTAATATATTTCCTTAACCTTCTTTTCCCAGACAGGCTTACACCTCCAAGTTCAATTATTCTGCCAATTATATTTAAAATTGTCCTGATTTCCATTAACCACTTGTGGTATCAATTTGTTCGTCTATTCCTTCTTCTAAACCAATCTTCTTTACACCCACCAAAAATTGGAAAGTCAGTTTAACTGAGGAAGGTGATAGTTATCCAAGAGAAATTAACGCGTATAGGTAAAGAGGGTGGAAAAACTGGGATTAAAAAGAGCACTGAGGGAAAAAATACACATGTACTAAAATGCATAGTACCAGAGCAGATAGAGACACAAAGGGAAAAGAGGAGCGCAAGGTAGGAAACAGATCCTGCTTCTGTCTCCTCCAACTCTCTTTCAGAACCAAGGACAGAGCCTCTACAGGGCTGACCCAAGCAACATTCAGTTTAGGGTCCCTCCCAAATCCTCTGGAGAAAACGGATGCATTCTAAAGCAGCAATGGAATGTGCTAAGGTCTAATAGGGAAGCTGGAAGAGCAGCACTCAAGTGATTTCACCTTAGAGGCAAAAATGGGTGATTTCTCGTTCTGTTCATTTCCACAGTTCTGGGAATGGCAAAGTTTGCCTTGCTTGGGTATGTCTGTTGTCAATAAATGGCTGCAGGAGCTGAAGTGCTAAACTCCACAGTTTCCAGAAATAAGAAGAAATTTTGGGGGTAAGTAATTTTTCTTTTCCTTTCTGATTTAGTACATGATGTTTTCCTGAAATATTATTTAATCAGCTTTGGGTTCTGTGGTTCTCTAAGAATATGCATTAAATCTCCATACCCACTCATTTAAAAGCCCTGAGGAAACTGTTCTCTCTTTTTTTCCCCCTAAATGGTGTGGACAGTAGAAACCTGTTCTTTCCTTTTCTTTTTCTTTTTTTCTTCCACATTGGATCCTCATGGGCTCTAGAAGCTATACCAAGGCAGAATTAAAAGATGGAAAATAAAATGCTGTTATTATTCCTGGGATTTGAATGGAAGTTGATTGTATTCCTCTTAAGGGTTTTACTTAATTGTAAAGGTCTGTTATTTTAAACTCCCCAATTCAGTTCCCTGGTAACACAGGGCTGAGAGTTTAGAGAGGCACTGTTTTCAATGGTCTATTTAAAGTCAGGCTGTTTCCAAGACAGAATCCAATTATTCCCAACAGAGATATGTAGTACTTGAGATGATGATTGTGTATGTTTCTTTAATGATGGCACATGATTTTGAGGGTTATTGATGTTGTTGTTTAATTGTGAGACTTCCATTACTTACTGTAGTTTGTTGGGTCAATGGAAATCATCTCAATTAGGCATTTGTTCCAGTTCATGCATTTTATTTAATCGAACACCTTCAAAATGCACACATAAATAATAATGAAGCAATAGCAAAGTTGAACTTGTATTCTAAACTCATTCTGAATGCTTGCTTGCACTTTATAGTCCTTTGCTTACTGATACTAAGAGGTCAGTAAGATGTCTGTCCTTGGATAAGAGGGAAGAATTGCTGCTTGGCATTGGGATCTCATACCCAAAGAGAAGCAGAGACAATATGAGAAAGACTCTCACTCAGGCACTTATTTGTTTATATTTGAACATTTCCAAGGTTCTACATGGCTAGCAGTGAGCAGGGATGCTAAGCAAGGAAATATATTGACAGCATCCAAATGAGTGCCTGATGTTAAGGGTGATATTAAGGCTGCTTATATTGGAATATGAATTAAAGCAAATATCAAATAGATTTCATACAATATTAAATTCAACTCCTAATATATTAAAGCTTGTCTTCAATTAATATTTACTTACTGACTGATCGATTAAGTTTCCTGTTTTACTTCTGATTTAGAATGTTATAATGCTCAATCTGTAGAGGTTGTGATGGAAAGTGAAGGTGCTCTGCTTTACTGAGCAGATTTAATTAGGAAAGCATATATTACCTTTGCTACTCAAGAACCAGCTATGGTTTTTCTCTGTACATTTACCAAAAATGTAAAATTTCCCTAGTATATAAGGATGCTGTGTATTTCAATGCACTGTGTATTTTTCTTAGGAAATAAACCACACAGCAATGTGCAAGAATAGAGTGCCATAGAAATGCTAAAGACTATCTCTAATAATAATGACAATATAACTCCCACTGATTCTATGAGCAGTGTGCACCTGCACTGACTTCACCAAGCTTGGTCAGGTGATGTGCACAAAATGCTCTGAGCAAGGGAGGTTTTAAAATTAGTCCCCATTTCATGCTTGTCTGCCTCACCCCAGTAGTGTAACTATTAAGAAGATGCGCTCTGGAATCAGACAGATCTTGGGTGGTATCTATTGGTTAATTTCTTTAGCAAGATACTTAGCTTTTCTGTGACTCAGTTTCTTCATCTGCAAAAATAAGGATAATAATAGGTCTTACTTCCTTCATCAAGTTGTTGTAAGGTTTAAGTATGAAAATGCTTTCTTTATAAAGCCTGAAATAAAATAAGTGCTCATTAAATGTTGGCTGTAATAACTATTTTTATTAGGTAACGTAAGAAGTCTGAATTAGAGCCCAACCAGAAAAGCTTTAGAGACTGGTGGTAAGAATGTAAATGAGAGATTAGAGATGGAAACAGCCAGGGATTTGTGGTACAAGTGAAGATTTGGTCCTTAAACCTGCTATTGGGGTGTTTTATTCTGGGGTTAAGAAAAACCATCCCCACCTGGGAGTGATCCCCGACAACAACTTTCACCCCCAACATAGACACATTCACTAAATTGTGAGTTTGGGATTTAGGAAGACCTGAGAGCAAAGACTTGCTCAAAGCTGTCCCTTTCTCCCTTTCCACATTTTGTGATCTTGAGAAAGTAACTCAACTTCTTTAAGTCCCAGTTTTTTTTTTAATCTATAAAAGTATATCAATACCCACCTTCAGGGTGGCTGTGAATATTAAAATGGGATAATGTATGTAAAGTACTAGTGCCTGGCACATAGTAGCAGCCTAGTGGCTTCAGAAGGAGGCTGAAGACTCAAGGTGTTTTGTTTTTGTTGTTGTTTGCTTGCTTTTAGCTTAACTCAATCTCCTTAAAGAAAGATAACAAATAATTAAAACTCTGTAAATCTTAATGATTGTCTTCCTAACAAATTCAACAGAAGTCTGGTATAAAACCACATGCTAAGGAAGCACCCAATAATGCTTCAGGCAGACTGTAGATAAGCACAGGAAGATGGAACATCAGCAAAGCAGGACTTAGGTCACAGCTGATGCAGGCCTGGCCATTCTCTGTCCTTCTGCTTTTTAAAATAGATTATGTATTCACTCTAAGAGATGCTAGAATAAACTAGAAAGATGTTGTAAAAAATGTAAAGACTCATTAAAATTGGTATGTACTATTATATGTAATGAATTTTAAAAGAATAAGGTGAGAAACTGATGGGGCTTAAGCAATTGGGCTCCTGTCTACCATATAGGAGGTCCAGGGTTCAATTCCCGGGGCCTCCTGGTGGAAAAAAAAAAAAAGGCAGGCTTGCTCACATGGAGTGCTGGCCCATGCAGGAGTGCTGGCCTGCATGGGGTGCTGGCCTACACGGAGAGCTGGCGCAACAAGATGACACAACAAAAAGAGACACAGAGGAGAGACAATGAGAGACACAGCAGACCAGGGAGCTCATGTGGCACAAGAGATTGAGCACTTTTCTCCCACTCCAGAAGGTCCCAGGATTGGTTCCTGGTGCCACCTAAAGAGAAGACAAGCAGACACGGAAGAACACAGAGAGAGCAGACAGCAAGCATAAAAATAACGGGGGGCGGGGGGAGAACTAAACAAACATAAATCTTCAAAAAAAGAAAAAGGCAATAATCTTCTAGTCCTTGCCTTCTCTACTTTCTTACCTCCCAACCACTCTCAGCACTCCTTGCTGAGGTCACTAAATTCCAAGTCTATTAGACACCCTACAATAGTAGCTGATCTGATTCCCTCTCTCATTCCTACATTCTCTTTAACAATAAAAACTACCATATTTCAAGAACTATGTGCCAACCATTATGCTAGAGCATTGATTCTCTGGTTTGAGAGAATTTTGCCCTCCCCCCCCCCCCAGGGGACATTTGACAATGTCTGGAGATATTTTTGGTTATCACTGGGAGAAGGGTTTCCTACTGGCATCTAATGGATAAAGGACAGGGATGCTGTTATACATCTTATGATGCACAGAACATCCCCTCACAACAAAGAGTTATCCCGTCCAAATTGTCAATAGTGCTGTGGCTTTACATATATAATTTCATTTAATCGTCACAATAACCCTATGGAGTGGGTATGATTATCCCCATGTTACCATTGTGAATTACTTAGAGGGTGATTATTAAGTTAATAAATCCTCTAGGCACTTTGCTTCTCACTACCTGAGACCAATTTTCTATCTGTTAGCATATTTATCAAAGTGAGAGAGAAAGAAGAAAGCCCAGCTCTATGTTATATAAGCAACTGCTAGAGGAGGGGAAAAAAAAAAAGCTCTAATGAGGGAGGAATTTAAACCAATTAGCTGAGATGTGGGGAGTCCTCGAGCATCTCACTCATCTCTGCTTTCATCTCCCACACCCACAACTCACCAGGAACTGCCTGGACAACCACTGCTTACCCCACATGCTGCTATAAAGAAGCTATGACCAGAGACAGTACAATGTGAAAAATAAATAAAAAATCCATGCAATTGTGATTGCAACCTCAGGCTCAAAATTTATTTTCAGAGATGAGGGTTCCCCCTTTGTGCAATTTGCCACTGGCACTCAGCTGTACCATTTTTAAGCAGTTGTCATACCTCTTGGCAGAGCAAAGTGTTCAGCAAGATGGTGACCACCAGCCCAAGGTTTTGTGCTTCTGTCTTACTTGACAGGTGAGATGAGGCTAAGCCATCATTAGCCAACTGCAAGCTCCAGGAAAGAGCAATTTCTGGCCCTTGCTTTCCAAGGTGGCCCAGTTGCAGGAGGGAGGGCCTGAGCCTGACTCAAAGGTGGAAATAGCCTTGAACAATCAGAAAGTATGGATTTTTCCAAAAAGTTGTTGGCAGCAGCAGTGCTATCTCCAGGGTAGTGGCTGCCCGCCTTGGAATAATGAAAAATTATAATTATTAAGAATTATTATTAAGTTTTAAAATGTGTTGAGTGCAAACAGTGTGCCAAGATGAATAACAATTGTTCTTAAACAATTCTCTGGATTCATTCCAAGTCAGCTGCCCCTTCCCAATCATTGACTCATTTTAACACTTTCACATTCCAGACTAAAATGTTTCAAAAATGTTGCACAAAGCAGCAGCCATGATTAGGCCGATACACTAAACCAGTGGGAGCTGCAGATAGCAGGACTGAAAATGAATCCAGGCCACCAAGCCAGTCTCTGTCTTTGCCAGGCAGGGCTGGAGCAAGAGTTACCATGGTGGCCTATATATTTCACATCTAAATATTTTAAAGCCATAACTAACAAGCCAATAAATAAAATGTAAGAATCCTCCTACTTTGACAAACATACCTCCATGGCGTCATGGAAGGCCAGGGTGAATTTAGAATCCCTGGACCCTTAGGAGTTCCATATGGAAGCTGGGCCCCACCCCCACCCCATTTTCCCCCACCTCCAACTATACCCTGCACAGCAAGGGTCTTCATTTGCATGTTCATGGCACCCCAAACACTGCCAAAAGCCACTGCAAGGGTCTAGAGGCGTGTACACACATGGCACAGTCTACCCACAGGATGCAAGATCCAGAATGGAGCCTGTGTCACCCTGAAAGCAGGCTCTGAGCAATTTGGGCAGGGAATTCTGTGATGGTCGCCTGAATCTGGTCTAGAAAGGGGATGTGGCTCTGTGACACTGTGGGAGGTATGACCTCATCCTGTGGGGAGGGTATGACCAGAAGAGGGCCAGAGAGGGTCCATCTAAAACACAAAGCCCAGGGCAGGGGTCACTCTTGCCCAGGTCTAAGGGCCACACTTCAGGCCACAAGTCTTCCCCCAGCATGTGGGTCTGATGCACGTCCACCATCGGCAATAGGCATTTCTACATTTTCCTTCAAGACATGGTGACTTTTGTTCCTCACAGAGAAAGACAACCTGGCTGTGAGAGCCCAGGGTCCTTTCTTCATGGCTGGAGTCATGGGGCAGCTGAAGGGCTCTGAAGCCATTCCCACCTTTAGGCCAGCATCCCCACAGCTGCGGATTGGCTCTTCATAGTGGGATGGTGAAAGTGACCATTGCTGTGGCCTGCAGATGCCGAAGGAGGACTTCGCCATGGCTTGGAAGAATTAGAGGGCCTGCATGTCAGCTCTGCCACTAATAAGCTGCAGGACTTAGACATGGTACTCATCTCTCTGGGCCTTGGTTTCCCTGTTTGAAAAAACTGGGTTGAAAACTGGTGGTGCGTGGCTCATTGGCTGGCCTGTGGAAATGTGATTATTTTGGGTAAAGGGAAGGCTAACTTCACAGGGCTTAAATATTTTTTTAACTTGTAACCAATCTTTAAAAATTGGGAGTTTTCAAATAAAACTCCAGGCATAGATTCCCTATATATAAAAACCATGGTACTTCCTCTAGCCTTCACTGCTCTTGAGAGTCTCTCCCACTACACAGTCTCTCAAACCCAGCATGTCCTGTGTAAGATACAAGAACAAGAATGGGAGATTGAAGGAAATGAAGAGACAGAGGGAGGCAGGGGGAAAGGCTATAGGCAATAGGGGATGGGAGGGAGGAAGCAAATGAAAGTGGAAAGAAACTAAAAGAGAAATACCAATAAAAGAAAAATAGCTAACACATATAGCTTTCTAGTTGCCAGGCATAGCTTACAGAGTCTTCTATCTATAATAGCTCATTTTATCATCACAGAAACTCTGAGATGAGTTCCATGATTTTTCCCCATTTCACAGAGGAGGAAGCTGAGGCTCAGGAAAGTTAAGTAACATGACCAAGATTCCAGGGTAAGGAAATGGCAGAGCTGGGATTCTTATCCTCTGGCTGCTGCCTATCTCACTCAGAGAACAAGGCATGGCCCTTTCAATGCCTCTGCACAGCCTCTCCACCTCATGCCCTTCCATTCTAAACTGGCCTCACTTGACCCCAGCCACACTGGCACCCCTGCTGTCCCTTCAACATGCCAGCTCTTCCTCTCTTTGCACCTACTGTTCCCTCGGCTTGGTCTGCTCTTCCCCCAGGTCCCCGAATCCCCTTCTTCCTTATCTCCTCCAGGTCTTGACTCAGTTGCCACCTTCTTGATGGGGCTTTCATGATTACCCTAGCTCAAACATGTACTCAGACACTCCCCAACTCGCACAATCTCCATCCATTCTTTATGCCCTTCTCGGCTTTATTTTTCTCCATAACATACATTGTCATTGAATATAGTCATCTCTTAATTATCTTGTTTATACCTGTGTTCCCCAAGAAGAGTGTAGGCTTCATGAGAACAAGAATTTTTTGTCCATTTTGTTCATTGTTCTATCTCCAGCACTTAGAACAGCCTGGCATATAGTAAGTGCTCAATAAACATTTGTTGATGCACTAAATCAAAGAACATACCTTAAGCAGCTAAGCTCCAAAGAGTCTGCTTTTACCAACATTGCTTTCTGTCTCTTCCAGGACCCCCCTGGGGCCACGCCCCTCCCTCCCTGTCATGGCTCCTCTAAGCCAGCTGAGTAGCCACATCAACTCCACCTGCGGAGTGGAGAATTTCACCGGCACCAGCCAGGCCGGCCCACATGCCTACTATGCCCTCTCCTACTGCGCGCTCATCCTGGCCATCGTCTTCGGCAACGGCCTGGTATGTGTGGCGGTGCTGAGAGAGCGCGCCCTGCAAACCACCACCAACTACTTGGTGGTGAGTCTGGCCGTGGCAGACCTGCTGGTGGCCACCTTGGTGATGCCCTGGGTAGTGTACCTGGAGGTAAGTGGGCCTCGGGTGTGTGCTGCCCGTGTGACCGTTCACGGCTCGGCTTTCCCTGAGCTCCTGGACTTCGGAGCTCAAAATACTCCCTGCAGGTGTTCCGGGCACTGGGGAAAGACAGCTCCTGTCATTCTCCCTTTAATGAGGGAACCAAAGTGCTAGAGTACAGCCACCATCCAGTGTCACTCACCTACATCAGAACCAGGGAGCTGGGACAGATTTGGTTCCCAGAGCTCCAGCATCCAGGTCACTTAATGAGACTATTCCTGAAAACATCCCAGGTTTATTTCCTGTGCCATTTGTGTCTCAGAATTGAGGGGAAGGCAGTCCAGGCATCTTCCTGAGCATTTCCATGTATATGGGGGTGAGAGAGTACAAGAGGGATGCAGGGCAATTGACTGTGGGGATGGGGTGGATTAGGAATTATAGGGAAAAAAAATTGAATGAATGAAAAGGAAAGAGAGAAAGAGTTGCCTGCAAGTAGATCAGACTTCTTTTGATGGTTCAATTGCTCTCTGGCTTGGCTCTTTGGGTACCAGCTCTCCACAGACTCTGCTACCAAAGGAACAGACCAAACCTTCAAATTTAGATTTTGATGCCTACATTAATAGTACAGGAGCTCGCCAGTCAGATAATGCAGCAGACTCTGGAGAGTTCTTCTGTTGAGAACCATTTCTTAAATTTGAAAGTATTTTCATTTTAAAGTGCAAAATAGAGTCAGGGGGTGATCAAGACAAAATATTCATTTGCTCACAAGGAAATCAGGGTGCCTACACCATTCAAGAAACAGATATTCTTCCTGGGAAAACATGTATTACTAAAGAGATTTTTTTTCAAACACCTTAACATACTACTAATATTTCTCCTCTGCAAGTGTGTCATTCTAAAGAGATGTCCAATGAAGGATCACAATGATGCTATGATTAAGAGAAATTAAGATTCATCAAATTAATATTTCAGTTAATATTAATAGTGAAGATGACAGTTAATTAAGTATGACATATCACAGGAGAGCAAAAACCTTGAATATATACTGCCTATGCTGGTACCCATATTAAAAAAAAATGGCTGGGAACTAAAATTAGACTTGGGATCTCAAGGGCAAGACATAAAGGAAAGAAATAAAAGAAAAGAGAAAGAAAAGTAAAAGAAGGGAAATAACAAGGCTGATTGGGATAGATTAAAGGTTAAGGGAATACCTAGAGAGAAAAAAATGTATTTATTCCTCCCAATTAAGATAATTCTGATGGAGAACAGTTTTGTGATTATCTTGACTTTTCTGTCAACCCAGTTAGACTATGACATCCTTGAACTCAGAGGCTATTTTCTTTTCTTTTTTTCCTGTAGTCCAAACACATTGTACCTGGCACATAACATGTGCTAACTAAAAATTTGATATATGAATGATTAAATAAATCTATTTTGTAATATATGCATTAGATGGGCAATTCCTGCTTATACTATTTGCAGCTGTATCTTTTATTACAGCCAGGACTTTTTTTTTTTTGGTTGGTAGATGAACTATTTATTTTTTATGTTCTTTAATAATAACACTGAAAAGTTAAGAGAATGTGAAATTTCTGTTCAAGAGTGAGGCAGACTTTAGGTGCTACAAACTAGTGTGGATTTGTCAATGATTTTATAGCACCTCCCCCAATGTGTTTCTGTCCATTCCTGATATGTTACAAGATTCTTAATTCCTGGTTTTTGGTGTCTGAAACAAAGTCCTTTGGAACTCTGTCCATTTGTGATTATTTTCAGGACTTTGGTTAAACTACATTGGAAAAGCTCTGTAGATATTGGTCTAGGAGATTGACTCCACACTTGAAACCCGTGGCATCCCCTTCTAGCAACACTTGTCAGCATATATGATGCCCCTGTTCTACTGCTGAGCTTAGAAAAGCAGCCCGAGGTGACACAGGAGTCACCAAGAAATCCTGCCAAAGCTCTCATGGAGGTCTCTGTAGGCCGTTTCTACGGGTGTCCCCTCATGAAACAAATATGCCCTCTGTCCAACAGGTTATTAGGTGTAGGTGTTCGTTAATCAGGAGCATGATCAAATAAATCTACTCTCATATGAAGAAAATTTGTGAAAGCAGAGGTATCTCTCCACAGGAAAGTGGGTTTTGGGGCCTTCTTTTTGGTTCTACCAACTTGCTTCAAGGTCCTAGTCAAGGAAACTTAGTATCTCTGCATCACTTCCTCCAACAGTTGACAAAGAGTTGCCTCAATTTGAGGTGAGGTATTACAACACAACCGTATCTAACAGGCAGCCCAGTTAAGATATGAGAAAGTTCTAGAGGACCAAGTCTCTTTATCCCACGCTAGTCTATATTTTTCTTAGTCTTAAATATTTGCCTTTCTGTGGACATCAAAGACAGGCATGTATCTTAATGAGAGGAAAGAGCACTTTAAGCCATTAAGAGGACCATGACTATATAAACCCATGTGTCTCCGAGAAGAGCAAAGTTACTCTTGCTGACTTGTCCTAATGATGACACAGTTGGAGTAGCTGGCCTAGTGATTATGTGATTGTATCTAAGAGCTCCCTTGGGAAAAAGAAAAGGTTCAGTGTTGACCGCAGAGAATGCTATAGGCTTGAGGGCCCCCAAAAGGCTCTAATGTACATGCAAAAGAGTCACCAAATTTACAGTCTCTTGTACTTTGATTTGAATACATCCCTCTTTTTTGAAGGGAATATTGGCTCATATTTTTCCAGACTCCTGTATTTATGAGTTAAGAACGTTTTGTCTGTTAACATTGGAAAACTTGACTAGCTGAGGCTTATACAAACAGGGATTATTTTTCCCTCATAACCCAGAATTCTGGAAAGAGGCAATTGTTGGTGTTTGTTTAGCTGCTCCTTGGTGCCAATCAAGGACCCAGACTCTTCCATCTTTCCTCTTCACCATCCTTGGAAAGCTGCCTTTACTTCTTCATGCCACTCACAAGATGGCTGCCATAGCCCCCAGCATCATGGCACTTTTCAAAAGTAGGATGGGTGGGGACAGCAGGAAAAAAATAGGACTTTCCCTGGAGTAGATCTTTCCTTTTGTCAACAAAGGAAAAAATTTTCCAGAAACATCTTCCCAAAGGATTTCACTTGGGTCTAATTAGCCAGACATGGATCATGAGACCACCCTTAGCTTCAAGGGAGGCTAGGAAAAGAAAAATTGAAAATATGGGTTTTATTAATAAAAAAGATATGGGGAATTTCTCTGAGGTAGGCAACAAGCTGTCTTCCTCAGGAGGAATTAACTGTGATGAATGTCATTTCAACACAGAGTGGTGCTATGAAAAAGGCCAGACCTGGGAGTCAAAGGAATAAAATAAAATGGAGGCATAAAGTCATTAAAATAAAGTCAATAAAATGGAGGTAACAACAGCACCTTCCCTTTCTCACGGGATATTAGGCTCAACTGTCATCAACTGAGAGAGTGCTTTGAAAACTAAAAAGTGTAATCTCTATCTCAGTTAAGACATATTTAGATGAAAGTAAAAGAGTCAACTCCAACTGGCATAACAAACAGAATGCACTTGTTCTCAGAATCAGGAACTCTAAAAGTCCAGTAGTAGGATGGGCTACAGGCACAGTTTGATCAGGACTCCATCTCCATTTTCCTACAAATTTTTCAGCTTTGACTTCTTCCATATATTGACTTAATCCTCAACAAAAGGATTCAACGATAGACCTCATATGTGCACACCACACCATTCATACATAGCAAGAGAGAAAGTCCATGTCCCGGAATTTCCAGCAGAAGGTTCGAGATGTACTCTGATTGGAATGACTTGGGGCACATGCTTTTCTCTGCACAGTCACTGGATAGAAAAATTGGTTTAGCGTAGTTTATGTGTTCCTCTTATGGACCATATCACCTCCTCAGGAGTCATGAGCTACCGGAAAGAGTGAAGAGGACAGACAGTAAGTGTATGGCACAGTCAGCTTTCATTGCTATTATTCTCATCATTAAGGCACATAGGAGCCTGGGCTCAGGCAGTACATAAACGGGGTCTAACAGGGACCAGTTTCTGACCCACTTAGTCTTCTCTGTCCTCAAGCCTAGCAAAGAAGTTCAGGGCAAAGACCATACGGCTGACCTCACAGCAGGATACATTTCAGAGGGGCCCTGGCTTGGTTGTCTCTCTAATTCAGTTTGCAACATTTGCTTTTTTTAAAAAAAAATCATTTCTGTGCCATACCAAATAGCTCTATCTCAGATTCCCTCTCAAGTTTTTAATTTCCTGCTTTACGGGCTGTAGTCTGTCTGGAGCTCCCTCTCCAAGCACAAACATCCCAGTTTGTTCCACTCAGTTAAACACCTTTTGTGGTGTTTAACGCACTTATATCAGGGCAGAAAGACAGCGTAAGAAGCCAGGGCAACATTTGGAATCCTAAGCTCAGAGTACTTGGGTTCCAGTATGGACAGGAGAAAAAACTCGAGGGTTGAGAAATGTTCGCGAACAAAATAGAGCAGGATGGGTTCAAGCAGGGAAACTCACCTCAGAGAAGGGGTCAAGGTCAGATAGTGATGACAGGAAAGAGCAGCAATTTATTTTATTTTATTTTATTTTATTTTATTTTATTTTATTTTATTTTATTATTTTATTTTATTTTATTTTATTTTATTTTATTTACTCTGGTCTTGTAATGGATACTGTTTATTTAAAAATAAAGATTTTTTTAAGGACAATTTTACCATAGTTCAAAAAACCCCAAATGATGGCAATTAAAACCTCCTTATTAGGAAAAAAAAAAAATAGAACTTTTCTACAAACTCTTCATGAATTCTCAATTTTGATAAAAGTCATTGAGTATTAAAGCTGGAAGAGTTTGGAGATTATTTCTGCCATCATTTCTAAAATATGATCCAACCACAAGAAATTCCAGAGGTGGATCCTGGAGCCTGCGTTTTAAATGCATTCCTTCGATGCTTCTTATGCACCCTAAACTTGGAGCAGCTCTGAGCTAAACTTTCATACAGGGGGCTGCTTGTTAAAAATAGACTGCTGAGTTCTGCAGTACATCTACCAAACTGGAATTTCCAGGGGTGGCCCTGGAAGTCTACATGAATTGTTAACAAGTCCCCAGCCCCAGACTAACGCGTGGCTCTCGTGCAGCCAAGTGGCTGTATGCTACAAACTAATGTTTGGGAACCACTGCTCCGTAAAACCCCCTTTTCACAGATGAGAAAATTGAGATTTAGAGAGGTGAAAAATCTTATCTATTACCCTATCTTCTCCCTTCTCCTGCATTAACACCCTTCCCTCAAAAAAAAAAAAAAAAAAAAAAGATTCCAAGTGTGGCAGACAAAACAGAGTGAAGACTTTTAATTAGAGAAGTAATTCCAACTCTGCCCCCTTGGAGATCTCCCCTTTAAAGCAGGAGTTCTTAACCTAGGGAGTCCATCAACTTGATCAACTTGAATGTAAATAAAATTACTTCTTTATTTTCCCTAACCTAAAATTTGGCACTTCCTTCAATTATGAATGTAGGCATCAACCTGCAATATTAGAAATCCTTAGTGTCATTGGGAAAATTAATAGATATTTTTATTTTTAAGTCATATTATGGTTATTGCAAATATCTTGAAATGTCATTTACACTCATCATTACTTTGAAGTTACAGCAGTGTTTGACCTGCTGCTATATCTTATAGTTTAATGCACTATTAAAGAAGTACATATATTTAATATTCTTTGGTAACCATATAATTGGTATCTTTTGTGATCCAGTGTATTTTATTTTATGCATTTAAAATCATTCTTCTGAGAAGGCTTCATAAGGCCACAGGGATGCATCACACAAGGCATGCTTGGGGAGCCCTGCTTCAGGACAACCACTTCTGAAGACAATGTTCTCGCTTTCCCTGTTCTCGCCTTCTCTCTCCCTCCATTCCCAAACCTTCCAGAGCAGTAAGAATCAGTTGAGGGACTGAGTGGGAAGAATCATCTTGTTCAACAAGAGCCTCAGGTGATTTGGGAAATGCTGTGTTATAATCAGTAAATTTGGGAAATGATGCCTTAGGCTGTGTCTGTTGAAAATCAATAGCCAACTTTGGTACCTGAAGACACCTTACTCAGGCCCACCTTCTGTTTTGCCAAAGGGAGTTCGTTGTATTCATTAGCAAGTGAGAGTAACACCACCTGGCTGTTGTATGATTATGAATTGAGTTATTCATTAGAATTTAGGAGAAAGGTAGAATCAAATCTTTCAAGAAACTTGAATCAATCAGCCTTTTTTTTTTTTTTTTTTTTTTTTGGCTTTCTTCTGCTTTAGTTTCAAAAATCACTTTATCTTTTATGTTCCCCCAACATTTTGTACTTATTTCACTGTCAGCACTTATTACATTGAATCATAAATTTTCTTAGTATTAATTTCTTTTGTCCCCTATTCACCCACACCCACTCATACACTATCCCCCCTAACATGCACACACTATTCTGAAGCTCTGGGGACAGAAACAAAAAAAAAATCAGGTTTAATTCATGTCGATACACCCAACCAAGCAAAGTGTCAAGCACATAATGGGGATTCAATAAATATTGGAGGGAGGGAGAGAGGGATGGATGGATAGATGGATGAATGAATGGATGGACAAATGCCAACTCGGAAGATATTTGATATTAAAGTTTTGATATTAAAAATTGTACACTTCTTAAAAGTGGATTGTCAAGGTGCTGACTTTGGGGAGGGAGAATAGAGTAATGGTTAATATTAAGTGGTTGAAATTAGAGTTCCTTTCACTAGTTATGTGTCCTTGGGCAAATCACTCGCTCACTCTAGGGCTCAATTTCTTTTCTCTATAAATTGGAAATAATATTTACTTCATTGAGTTTCTATGAGATAATGTGTCAGAGTTACTTAACACATTCTTGGCACTTTGCTGCTCTTTATTGATCCCTTACTATTATTTACTAGGTTTAGAGGACTCCAGTAAAAAAAAAAAAAAAAAAAAAATCTTTCCATTAAACAGCCCACTGATTAGAGAATCGCTTTAATGATTAAACTCCTTGGAAGGCTAAGTGATAGCACCTTTAGTGGAATTACTTTAATCAGCTAATCAGATTGTTTTCTTCTTGACACTTAGCTGAGATCAAGGATAAAATGGGAATTTTGATGGCAGAAACTTGGAGACAGGAAAAAAGGACAGCCAGAATGGGGTGGCATTGTGGGGGCCCCAAGCCAGAGGACAGCTTGAGGACTTTGGACACTTAGGAACTAAAGAAAGTGGGTACCAAAGGAACTTGCCAACTGTGTATTTCCAGCCCCCAGACACATCAGCCATCACTGTCTTTTGTGCTGTTTTTTGCTACTCTTGGATAAAAGCGATGAGGAGGATGTCTCATTCCCTAGGAGGCAGATGCACTATGTCAGACAAAAATCCTTGATGAGCACATGGCTTTCTCCCTTCCCCTGGTGTCTACCCACTTACACCCCTTTTCCGCCAGCCCCTCCTCGTCGCTTGACACATCCCATAGCAGGGTGCTGTACTGCCTGCATTCCAGTGCTATCTCTGCCTCTACAGCTGCCTGGCCTTTGACAAAGTGCTTAACCTCTCTAAGCTTTAGTTCCTTTCCCTGCAATGAAGATAATAGTCCTCTCATAGGATTATAATAGGCAATAGAGGCTGTGTATGTAAAGAGCTTTGCTGAACACACAGCACTTAGTAAGCATTCAATAAATGTTAGCTGTTACTATTAATACAGATTATATCAAGACCAGTCTTTTTTTTTTTTTCAAATATATTTGCATGCTTGGCATTGCCCTAGGAGCTGGGACACAGCAGTGAACAAGGAAAAGTTCCATCAAGTTGATTAAGTAACATTTATACTCCTATCAAGTAAGTGTGCAAGTTGTCCTCAAAAACCTCAAAGAACACATAACTTTTAAAAATTTTTTTTTTTTTTCAAAATCTGAAGTTTCAGGTATACATTCCTGAACTGGGCCATGTGGATGGATGATCTATGTAGAGTGAATTCTTAATAAATGTTAGTTTTTATTAACAATATTAGGAACTCAAAATGATCTATAGTTATTCTATTTAAGAATGCCATATTTCTCCAGTTATGTGGTAAATCCTTTAAGGATAGTGCCTGTGGTACATTGTTTTAAATCTCTTAGAACACATAACAAAACCTCTTTCTGCTGACTAAGTATTAGGAGCTTCCACAAGTACTTATTTAGGAAGGAAGAAAGGGAGGGAGGGAGAGAAGAACATCCAGAACACCTTGGAGTTTGCTGTTGTCCTAACCAGCCTCTCTCACAGACACCGCCCTTCCAACACACATCCACAAACATGCACTCACAATTACGAAAAAGCGTTTTCCCCAATTTAAGACATCGATTGTGTAGTAGACACAATGTTAAAATGAGATTTAGTATACCGAGTTCAACTTTTGCAAGAAGCTTTTACAGTATGCATCTGTCCTATATGAGAAAAATCACTTTGTTATTCTCCTGGCTCCATTAAACCATCTTATTATTATGGCTATTTAGCTCAGAATTCTTACATCTCCTTTTTGAAAAAGTTTTTCATTCTCAGAATTCCCATATGTTCATAGTAGGCCTTTATTTATATAAAGCCAAGCGGCTAAATTTATTAGAGAGCAAGTAAATTCACAATCGAATGAACAAAAATGACGTCTTCATCCTGAATTTGAACTCCTCATTGTTGCTTTAAAACAAAATACCCTGGGTCAGGGTTTCTCAAAATAGTCTGATGATTACCAAATATAGGAATAAAATGAGATGTTGAAGAGCAAATAAATCCAGAAATCGAAGGGGAAAGAAGTTATTAGGGAAGAGGGAAGGGGGGACTGGGTGGAGGGCATCAGAGAGGGAGTTTTGACACAGTACATGCATCTGGCAGTCACTCAAGCTCTTTCACCACTGGCTGTGCATCTATGGGCAGATCCCTTAACTACAATGAGCTTTTGTTGGCCCCTGGGTTTGACTAGCTCAATGAATCTGTAACCTCAAACCTTGGTTCAACCAGGGTGTTTATTTAAAAATGAAGATTCATGGGTCCCAGGTCCATAGATTATGAGGCAGTCAGCCTAAGGAAGAAATCTCTATCTTTAATAAGTTCCCTTTTGAGAACTGCTAGACTAATTGATTTTGAAAGATCCCTTCCAGCCTAACATTCTAACACTCTGAATCTGCCCTCCCTCGAGGGCCCCGTCTGGGGAGGTGGACTCCCTCGGGGTCGGCCTGCCCTCGGGTAATGAGGGCACCAACCATAGAGAGGGCGTGTCAGCATCTGTGCTGGCAGCCTGTCGACTGGGTGGTTGTTCCTTCACCGGAGGAGACACTAACAGCCTTGTTGTCTCCGATGCCCAGGTGACAGGTGGAGTCTGGAACTTCAGCCGCGTTTGCTGCGATGTTTTTGTCACCTTGGACGTCATGATGTGCACAGCCAGCATCCTGAACCTCTGTGCCATCAGCATCGACAGGTAGGGTTGGGATGCCCCTTCCAGGCTTAAGAGAGGGGCCCCAGACAGGTGGTGGGCAACTGGCCCGGGACAGCCGCTCTTGCTGTATTCAAGGCACAAGCTGCACTTGAGGGCACTGGAATCACTGTCAGGGGGAACCTGCCACAGCCTTTCTTGTGGGATATTTTCTCCACCACCACCAACTCCCCTTATTCTTTTAAACTATGGTTTGCAGGTGAGAACAAATCCCTGTGACAGGAGAGAAATAATTATCCTATATGCTTTCCTAGCCTTTCTTCTCCCCCTCTACCCCCTAAAGAACATTCTGGCTTTGCTTTCCCACCTTCTTTGGGGTTTCTGTGATTCCTAATTGGTAGGAAAGGGGTGGGGGGAGAAGGACAAAAGGTGAGCAGACATGGGTTAAGGTATTTACATTTTAAATTAATTTATTTATTTTGGGTCAGGAATATGGGGTGGGGAAGTAAGTATTGGAGTATTTGCAAGGAGGAAGAGGGGAGATAAGTAGATAAAGAGGAAAAGCAATTTCAGAAAGCATACGGATGTGATCTATGTATCTCCCTCACAGAGTTTAAGGAAAGCAAGTAAGGGACGATGTGTTTCTGAAATGGTTTTTTGGTTGCTGGAGTGGATTTCTGTGACTGACTCCTCTCCATGCGTGTTCCACCTGAGTGCCATTATTTTCTATTCCCAATACCCAGATTCACTGCCCTCACCCTGGGCCCCTCTGTTCCTCACTTCCCCTCTTTTTTTTGTTTTCCCATCCCTGGTCCCTCTCCCCTGCCTGAGCCTTATTTGCTGTGGCTCCCATCACCAGGCCTCCTGAGAGTCCTGGGGAAAGAGGCCGCTTTGGAACCTGTGGCCTCTATTGCTAGTCAGGACTCCAGACTTTCCTTCTCTAAGTCCTCTCCTCCCTCCCTCCCCTTCCACCTCTTCTATTTCCACATTCTTTCTTCCAGTAATATCATCCATCCACTCCATAGCTCCAACAGGTGACCCTAAATAAGATGACCCATTTACTGGGAACTTACCACATGCCAGTCATTATGCTGAGACTTTGACATGCCTTAACTCATTTCATCTTCACAACTTTTAGGTACTATTATTGTCCTCATTTCCAGCTTCTTAGAGAAATTCAGGAATTTTCCCCAAAGTCACACAGCTAGTATGGGGCAGTAGCAGGACTTGCACCCATGTGTATCTGACTTGTTAATACTCTTAAGCTCATAGAACAAAGCTTTGTGCTAAGCCTCACCAAATCTCCAGCTACATCCCTAACATCTCTGAGTCCCAAACTATATTACCTCCTGGATTTTCCATTGGCTCCTACAACTCATAACGGTGAAAACCAAACACATCCCTCATCAAAGGCTTTCTCCTTGCCTTGATGGTCTTTTCTAGGCACCATCATTCTCCTGGAATCCTGGGTTTTATCTGACACCTCTCTCTTCCTCATCAACCACATCCAAGCTATCAATGCTTTTTAATTCTACTCTTGCAATTTTTTCAACTGCCCCTCCTTTTGCATTCTTACAGTCCCCGATTATTTTAGGTTCACATGACCTCTCACCCAGACTTCTGTCACAGCCTCTTAACCAGCTCTTCACACACCCTCAAAATTATTCCCCCAGAAGTAAAGCTCGAATGTCTATTGCCCTACTCAAAACGCCAAGTGTCTCCTTGGACTATGGAATAAAAGGTACAGCTACCTCAGCATGGCATTCAAATTCTCTCCTATTATATGGCCTCAGTCAACCTTTTTGGTCTCATCTTTTGGGGGGGTTGCACTATAATCTTCTCATGCTCCAAGATCACACACAACTGCCCCCTCTTCCATTAAGCCCTTCCAGATTCCTCGAGCCTGATTCAGTCACCTCTGAACTCCCATGCTTTTTCTGTAACAGTCATGGCATCTCCAGCCTGCCTTTTGCTAGAGGTCCTGGTGCAGGTCCTCCTCCTTTTCCCGTGTTTAACATGCACATGGCCTGTTCTGTACCCTCTATATTGACACCCCTGAACCTCCTTTCATGTGCTGAACTGGAAATTTCAAACAATAACACCCCCCCAAAAAAGGAGATGAAAACCCTGTAATATGGTGGGTGGTACTGCAAATCAGCCAGCTAACTGAATGGTCTGCAGAATTCTGAAAATATACTAAAAACCATTGGATTGAACACTTTAAATGGGTGAATTATGTGCATGTGAATTATTTCTCAATAAAACTGTTAAAAAAAAGTGAGGAGATAGTTTAGGATTTTATAATATTTTTAGCTCTTGGGGAACAGACCCCTTCTTATAACACCTAAGCCTTTTTTTTTTTTTTTTTTTGGCAATATAACATGTATATTTTATTTAAAAAACAAAACCCAAACCACCTGACCCTTTCCCCCAAGGGCCCTTGACAAAGCTCTGGGGAAGGGCCCAGCTCCAGCCAAGTGGGGGACAGTCAGGCGTCTGCACGGCCACCACACCGCAGCCCCTTCTCCTCCCCCTTGCTCCTGGCAGGAGACACCTGGTTCCTGGCTCCCATGCTCTGCCAGGATGGGGGTGGGGTGGTGGGCATGCAGGGGCCCCTGCCAGGCCCCACAGGCAGGTGGTGGCACCTGGGTTGGATTAGTCAGTTGAAACATGCATAACACCTAAGCTTTTTGTGTGATTTCCAGACATTTTGTACATGTTTTCGGAACATATTATTTACAGAAGTAGTGGACTGCATAGTGGTTTGCTTTATCATCACCTCTTCTATCCCAAACACAAATATTAGACCTAGCTTCTATCCCCAGTGAATTTTCCTGCTGTGCCTATTACAGAGCCTTGAACAAAGAATATTAACCTGAATGCAGTGAGGCCAGCTAATGTTCATGCACCAAATATTTGGGAGAATAATACAGAGCTTCAGCGAGAGGCCCTGTAGCAGCATTCTCCCAGTTCTCCTAGTTTTCCGCTGCTCCCTTCCATCTTGAGTGTGTGCATTGCACTCCCCACACAGCCATGCACACACACTCAGGGCTAGCGGGTGAGGCTGTGCACATTGTGCTCTGCACAAAGGTGTGGGAACCGAAATTCAGCCAGTGTTTCATTTGCCAAGGCCCAAGTAAGCTGACAGAGAGTTCCCTTTTGCAATTCCCCAACCAGAAAGGGGTGCCTTTTTCTAATTTGCATGAGAACATTATTTTGCTGGCAGCTGCCATTCTAACATACAAGTCTACTTTCACCACTTAATACACAACCAACAAGAGTGAACCCTGAATTGGCTTCTGTCCCATATAGGGAGACTCCCAGAATGCATGGCACTCCTCTGCCTGAAACCTGAAGGGACAAGCTGTACCTTAGATGCCAAGGAGAAAGAGCCTCTCTCCTTGGCTTGTGTTTCTATATGAACCAACCCACACCAAACCTCAAAATGGAGCCCCCTCCCAATTCTAGGAATGAAAACAACCCTTAAAAAGCTGTCTCCATTGTCTTTCACAGCAGTTTGCAGTACACAGCATTAAATTCTGTTCATGAGATGCCAATAGCCGGTCAGTTCATTAAAAATTCAGCCATTCATGCAGACCTTTGGTCTTCACACAATGCCAGTCACCGGTCTGACAAACTTGACCAAATGGATTCAGTATTTTTTGGTCATGAAGCCCTGGTCTGTAATAACAGGGTGGTAAGAGCTTGGAAAGAAAAGAAAATGATAAAAAGGGTTTTTGAAAGCAACTAATACCATTGTCGTTAGATTCTTAGGCCTAGCTGTGGATGTTTGGATTAGTGTCGCCCTTTCCTTTTTAAAAAGCAGGGTGGGAAGTCCTCATGAGCCCCCACCCCTGGCTCCCCACCTCCCCAGTCGGCCGGCCCTCTCTGCAGCCTGGGTCAAAACTAACTCAGGGCGAGAGCTGAGAATGTGTCAGAGGAAGAGGACAGGATCCAAGCAGTGAGAACAAGAGTCCTCTGCGCGGAGCCGGGGGATAATGCAACCAAATTCATTCACCAGGGAGTTCTTTAAGTGGCTCTCAAATGGCACCCATCACACAGGCAAGCCTCCGCGTCTTTGCAGCAGGCACAATAGGTTCCAGATGAGTCACAGGCACCTTGGATTTTTAGTTTGCATCTAAATAAGCACTTTATATTTGCAAAGGGCTTTCCAGCCATTTGCAAAAAGCTTTCTCCTTCAACAACTCCAGGAGGGGAGTCCTCTGAACTAAAGATTTATTGAGTCCCCTGTCTGGCCAAATAAAAGGTGGTGAAAAGCAGCCTGCTCAGACCTCTGGGGCTCATTAAACCCCGGCCCGGAGTTAGAGTCAAGCCCGCCTACCCAGAGCCAGCCTCCTTCCTCCCCCGCTGAGGGCTTCCTAAAGAACTGCCTTATCAGATCCCCCCTCCACCCCCCATCCTGGGACAGGGGTCCAGGTGAGGGTCACATTCCGCAGGGACTGAGGCCTTCAGTAGAGTGACAAGCCACGCAGAGCCAAGACCTAGAACTGAGAGGCAGAAGGAGCCTCATAGCTTTAACTCCTTTTTGTCCAGAAATGTTAAATGCTTACACTGGGTCCCGCAGCCTCTTAGCACAGACCTGACTCCCCAGCTAGTCCTCTGTTAGCATGAGTGGCCCCTTCATTGGTGGAGGTGAGGACGGGTACTGTGGGAGGGGCCTCTGGTCACGCCTGCAGCCCGCCTCTGTAGGTGCCATTTCCTTGGAGAGATCATCTCACTCGGTCTTCATAACAGCCCTATAAGGCAGGAGTATTATCTCCACTGTACAGATGAGGAAATAGAATCTCAGAGAAGTTAAATCACTGGTCCACGCCCACACAGTAATTCGCAGTGCTGAGATTCAAACCCTAATCCTGGGCAGTGAAGTAATGCACTCCAGAAAAGGCTCAGAGTGGGACGAACTCTGACACAAGGGGGAGGGTGGCCTGGCACGGGGCGGCAGGCGCGGCAGGCAGGGGCAGCAAGGTGTACGCGCTGGCCAGACCCTGGCCCTATCCAGTGCAAGTGTGGGGCCAGCCCTGCCCTCCGGGTGCTTTGGGGTGCCTTCAGCCTGCGGTCACCTGCAGTTGTTTCAAGAGGAAACCAGAGGCTGCGCAGTCTGTTTGGGTGGTAACTCAAGGTCCCTGCAAGACTCAAGGAACCAGAGTGGCCTAGCTTTCCTTTTCTGCCTCCTGGCAAGCCTGGAGAGCCCCGAGGAGAGCTGTGAACTTCACGCCCCTGCAGAGCTGGCAGTGTTCTTGCTGCATTATGGTGCCCTCTGGTGGCTAATTCTGGAACAGCCTCGATGTCTCAGTCACCTGTAGCTCTGGGATCCATAGACTGCAACTTGGCAGCCTCATGTATTCTAAAAGTTTAATCACGTTTTAAAAAGCAGTAAGGGGGAAGCGGCTGTGGCTCAATCAGTAGGGCTCCCGTTTACCATATGGGAGGCCCCGGGTTCGGTTCCCGGGGCCTCCTGGTGAAGGCAAGCCCGCCCGCACGGTATGGTTAGCTGACCCAGCGAGCACAAGCAGCAAGGGGGGAATAAATGAATAAATAAATAAAATCTTTAAAAAAAATAAAATAAAATAAAAAAAAAAATAAAAAGCAGTAAGGAAAAAAAAAATGTAAATATAGTCTTTTCTCTCACTTCTTATCCAAGTTAACAAGAATCTTTGACACAGAAAATTTCCTTGTTGAATTTTCTCAAACTAGTCATAAGATGCACTTGCTTGTTAAAAATACACATTTCTGGGAACAGATGTAGCTCAGTGGTTAATCACCGGCTTCCCATGTACGAGGTCCTGGGTTCAATCCCCGGTACCTCCTTGAAAATATACACATTTCTGGGCTCCCCTTCAGTGGTACTTAATCAAAATGTCCAGGGGCATGACCCGGGAATCTGTATCTTAAGAGGTTTCCCCCAGGCAATTAATAGAATCAAGCTAATTGGTGAAACTCAGTTCCAAGCATTCTGGCATATGCTCTCATCGTGCAAGCCATCGACCAATGCAATATGGCCTTTCCTGAGGAAGCTCCTGTCCCCACAAAACCTCAGCGACTTGTCAGTGCCTTTGAGAGGCAGTGGGCAAAGACATGGGCCTTGGAGGTGGCTCCGCCACCACCCACTGAGGGACCTTTGGTTCGTCACTCAACCTCCTTGTATCTCTGATTCCTCATTTAGAAAATGGAGCCAGTGTTGACTCCACTCACTGAGTTAATGGCAGCCTCCAAAGAGCTGCTGAATATTAAATCATATTTAAGAAAGTATGCAATTCTCAGCAATGTGCTGGAGTGGCTCATACTGGCAACAAGAACTGATTGGCAAAATTTTAGGAATATTTTGAGCCAGTCATTAAACATTTGGTGGTAGCTTGAAATTGGCCACAGCGGGAGTATCTACACCATGGACATTGGCAAATGTTACAATTTAGGGCTTTTTTCACCTGGAGAGCCAGTCGTCAGCCACATACCAGCACGCCACTGAATGTGTGGATGGTCAGGTCCTTTTACATCAAAGGCATTATGGAAACAGAATGGCCCAACTGCCAGTCTGAGCAGGAGGTATTGGGTCACAGCTTTCCTCCTCCACCTCAACTCTCTGTTTGGCCACTGCAGCCGCAGGACTGACAGCCTGGCCTCTTGTCCAAGGTGCCTCAGGGATCACTGCTAACCGCCAGGCCCTGGTAGATGGATTTGACTTAAAACCTCAGCCCTCTTCCCCTGTGGAGTCTTTAGTCCTTAGGAGAATGAGGGGGCTGGAGGAACATTGGCTGCTCTTTGCCCTTTTCCTTCACAGTCAAGTTAGAAATTAGAGGCAGTGGGTGTAATGTAGGTACATCAGTGGAAGGCCTTCCTTGGGGTTCGTGGTGGGACCTTAAATTGGCTGTATTGAGAAAGCAGCCACCTCTGTCACACATCATGGCAGCAAGGCAAAGTCCCACAGAGTCTAGCTCCATCTCAGCACTCACAGCTGACTCTTCCAGGATAGTAACACACTAACTCTGAAGTGAAGCCAGATGGACAGGAAGCAGGTGATTCAGGTGGAGCTGGCTCCTGGGACCTGGGCACGTGTAGGAGGAGTAGCTGTGGAGCACTTCCCTCATCCTCTCCAGCCCAGGGTCTGTCCTTCCCTTCTTCAGCCCCAACTTTAAGGTGCACAGGGTGGGGTAAGGAAGCTCCTGTTCTGAATCTGAACACCAGGCTTCCTGGACACCAAGAAAACAGAAAAATGAGCATGTGCAGACCCAGCTATATACCTCGGCTCCCTGGAGCCTGGCTAGCATTAGAATTGTCCTCTTATGGGGAATGGGGCTTTCAGGATCTATCCTGAAATCAATCAACAGCTTCTGGACACACATGTATAGCATGGGATCTTGGATTACAAATAGTTCCAAGGCTGTGAGGTCTGGCTGCCCAGTGTTTTCCTGGTTGATCAGTGTTGCCCCAGCTTCCAGCAGAGGCCCAGCAGTCTACCAAAGGTCACATCATTAATAGCCCCTATTGACAGCATCTTAGTACTTTGTGCAGGGGATTATGGGGAATACTTAAGGGTATATAAGATGATCTGAGCCATCAAGTATTTTAAATCATCTGGGGGCTATTTCTCTCCAGCCATGAAGCAAGTTCAATTATGATTCAAGACAACTGCTTGCAGGGGGGGCAATGTGATTGATTGGCAAAGGAGTATTATGAGTTCAGAAGCAGAGGTTTCTGGGAGCTGGAAAGAACTGGGAAGGTTGCTAGGGTCTGGTCTGAGATAAAGGGAGGACAAGAGTGGGCTACCCAGGGAGGGAGGAGAAGTAATAGATCAAGCAGAGACACCAGCCTCTGACTGTAGAAGCATAGCCATTGCTAAGCCAATTTGACTGAATGTGAGAGGACCAGTTGGAGGTCAGGTTGGAGAATGCTAAGAAGTTTGGCTTATGAGTGAAAGAGCCACTGACAATGTATTAGTTTTCTACTGCTGTGTAACAAAGTATCACAAAATTAGTGCCTTAAAACTACACCCATTTTTAATGTCACAGTTGCCATAGGTCAGAAGTCTGTGCAGGGTCTCACAAGGCTGAAATAAGAAAATAGGCTGGGGGGGAGAAGATGTGGATTAAGCAGCTGAGTGCCTGCTTCCCACATGAGAGGTCCCAGGTTCAGTCCCTGATGACTTCTAAAAACAAACAAACAAACAAAAAACAACAAGCAAAGAAATGAAAAAGCCAAATCAGGGGAGCCAATGTGGCTCTGTGGTTGAGCGCCAGCTTCCCACATTCAAAGTCCTGGGTTTGAACCCCAGCCCCAGTACCTCAAAAAAAAAAAAAAAAAAAGTAGGCTGGAGCTGTTCTCATCTAGAGCTCAGGGTCCTCTTCCAAACTCAATCAGGGTGTTGGCAGAATTCAATTATTTTATGGTTACAGGAGTGAGATTCCTCCCCACTTTCTTGCTAGTTGTCAACTGAAAGACATTCTCAGCTTCCAGAGACCTCTCCTCATTCCCTGCCACATGGCCCTTTCCACAACATGACAGTTTTCTCCTTCAGGGCCAGTAGGAGACTGTCTTATGCTTTGAATCTCTCTGACTTTAGCAGGGGCCTAGTCCCATTGACGAGATCACCTGATTAGGCCAGGCCCACCAAGGATAATTTCCCTTTTGATTAACTCGGAGTTGGTTGATTGTAATCTAATCACAGGAATGATAGTCCATCATTTTCAGAGACCCTGCCTACATGCAAGGGCAGGGGACTGTACAGGGCCTGAATCTTGGGGACTATCCTAGAATTCTGCCCACCACAGACAGTTGTTAGCTGGTGGAGTAACATGATGAAATCTGTTTTTGGAACCTGGTGGCAGAATGGAAGATGAATTGAAGGAAGAAAATGTTGGAGGGCAGAAGAGCACCCAGGTAGCTGTGGCCATTATAAAGAGTAGGTAGTAGGAAAGGGATGGGCGAATAGATGGGGAAGACATCACAATGGGTAAATCAAGCAGACCTGCTGTCCTTCTGCCTGGAACATTCTTTCCCCACCTCATCTCGTGGCTGGCTCCTTCTTGTCCCATTCACTTCCCTGCCCACTCTTTCCATAGAGGTTTGTCCTTCTTTACCTCCTCCATTATCCTCTAACATGCCACCTAGCTGGGTTTTTTTTCATGGTACTCTTTATAACAACAGTACCATGTTTGCTCTTTCATTGCCCATCTATTCCATTTGACTTTAAGCTCAATGAGTGCGGGGATGATTTCCCTTTTTCTGCATCCCAATATTACCAGGATAGAGACTGGTCTAGAGTAGCAACTCAGGAAATATTGAATGAGGAGTGAAATGAATGAGTGAGCAAAATTATATGGAAGGGCTAAGGAAGAGTGAAAAAGGCCTGAGTATTGGACCTGAATGCCTTAAAGAAGGGCAGGAACAGAACCAGAGTAAGAGGTGTGGGGAGATGGGGAAATCGCTTTTAGACATTTTGAGTTTTCCCAGGTGTGTCTAGCAAGCGGCTGGAAATGTGTGTGAGGAGCTGCCACCCAAGACACAGCAAAGTCCTACAATAAGGAACTGTGCTATGACCATTTAAAGAACATGAAAGCTGGATTTTAAAATTAGCCCCATTATTACTCATGTCTATTTTTAAAATCACTACCACTTGGAATAGTTTGTCACTGAAAGGGTCAGAATTCATATTAGGATACAAGCAGGGAGTAAGTATCCTCCTTGGGAACAGTTTTATCATTGTCTGAGGAACTGGGGGGGGGGGGAGGTACACAGACCAGCACCCCCAGTCTTTTTTTTAAGCAGTTTTATTAAGATATAATCACATACCATATAATCTACCCAAAGTGTACAATCAGTGGCTTTTAGTGTAATCACAGTGTTGTGCATTCATCACCACAAAAGATTTTAGAACAATTTCATTATTCCAAAAAGAAAAATTGCACAGCCCTTAGCTGCCCCCCAGCACCCCCAATCAGAACTGAGGCTGAGTGACTGCATGTCCCACCTAAGATGGGCAATTCATCAGAACTGGTAAAGAAGCTCCCCGGCAACCCAATTTTGCTTTTTTAGCGTTTTCACTCTTTCTCCCTTTCTTTGCCTCCCACCCCCATCAATGTGTTCTTCACCCACCCTAGCTCAACCATTCAATTATCACTCAAATACCTTCTTTCTCCAACAGTCTCCAAGCAAATTCTTTTCTCTCTTACCATATTGATCAGCCTGATTATCTCTGCGGTAGCCACCTCTTTCGCCGTGTCTTTTGGACGTCGCCCGCTCTTCTCATCCTGCCTCTCTTCTCTCTCCTCCCTTTGCCAGATACACTGCGGTGGTCCTGCCAGTTCACTACCAGCACGGCACGGGACAGAGCTCCTGCCGGCGCGTGGCCTTCATGATCACAGCCGTCTGGGTGCTGGCCTTTGCCGTGTCCTGCCCTCTCCTCTTTGGCTTCAACACCACAGGTAACGATGATGGCTCCACGGCCAGTGCTCGTGGGAGTCGCAGGTCACCTTAGTGGCAGTGAGTGGTGCTCAGCCCCGGAATTTCCGACCCCTGACCAGCATATTTTGTAATCAAATGAGGATGCCATAGACTGAAAAGCTTTGGCCTTTGTTTGGTTATAAATAAAATGTAAAGCAAAAGTTCATCAATCATTGGCACAAGAGCCAAAGTTCTGCCCGAATTGATTAAAATTCTGGCTTATCTCTGTTTTAAAAGAAAGGCCATTGTATTCATTGTATTCATTCAAGTACCAGTTTGAAAGCCCTGATATCAATGGGTCCCCATAATTCCAGTGAGCTTTGCAAATGAAAAGATGACAATTCACAACAGACCACAATGCAAAATAACATATAAAAGTCCTGGAGTTGGGTATATACTTCTAAGCTATTTCTCAGTAAGAATCATTTCTAACATTTGGGAACTAGTACAAATTCCCCAAGTACTGGAATGTGTATTTTTTTATATTTGTAAATAAGTGATTGGCACGTGGTACCTCTTCTATAGGGTGGGTGAATGAGCAACCTAGATGTTTGAACTGCTTAAGGTAACTGAATTCTTTGATGCTGATCCAAGTTTACACTTCATATAGATCAGTGCCTTCTGTGTCTATTCTATGTCCACCTTCCATGCCCAATAATTTCATGAGCTGAATGAAAGCAATTAGTCAATGCAGTAAACTTACATGTATTGACAATAAACACTGAGGTTTGCTAAGAGAGAACTGACTGACTAGTGTTCTAGTTTCATCTGGATTTCTTATTCTGTCCATTTGCATAGATTTACTCAATTCCTACTGTGTTCTAAGCTCGTGATTTTCTGGTCACAGAGCATTGTCTTGATGTATATGCGCATGTCATATGTTTCACATTACACATAACAGGCAAATCCCAATATACAAGTGGTTTTTGGAAAGTCATTTGCTGGACAGTGATATATAAGTCAAAGTACATTTAGGAAGAAAGATAGAAATTTTGGAGCCAGAAAAACCTGGGTTCAAACTCTGGCTCTACTACTTACCAGTTGTGCTTACTTGAACAAGTTATTTAACATTTCTGAGCTCAGTTTCCTTATTGGAAAATTTGGGACAATAATACAGTGAGGCATAAACTTGAGCAAATTCAGCTTACAGACTTGGTCAATAACATTTAAATATTTATTTTTATATATGGCTACATACAAGTTAGCCCAGCAACTTCACCTCTAACAGTTGCCTGTGGACTCTTTATAATGTAATGTATGTATCACATGTCTTTACTTATTACTGTGCAGGACTATAATAAGACCATGTATATCTTTATGTGTGATTCAGAGTATTTCCAAAGCAAATTCTGACTCTATATAATTTCATTTTACTCACTGACTTTAGAATCAACCTACACATATGATATAGCTCCTCTAACTCCTTCATAGAGCTGTTTTGCTATTAAGTGAGGTTTAATTTGGATAACATGTGAAAATGCCAAGCATGTGACACTTGCTCAAGGTCAGGCTCGTTTCTCTGCCACATAAAAGACTAAGTAGCCAAGTTATAAAATAAATATTTGCGTGGTGAACCCAGAATGTTCCTAAAATAAGACGTTATTTTCATTTTTGCATTATGCCTTCCCCTTAGTTACTTAAAGTGAATGACCCTTTGTACACAAGCACATGCACACACACACACATCAGATTAGCATATCCTCAGCACATGCACAGAGGCTGTGTCTGTAGCACTGAAATGCCATTTTTGATGGGTGTTAAACATGCTCTTCTGGTTAGCCCTTCTGTAACTTTGCCTCTATGTGGAAATGCATTCTAAGCTGAAATTTGTAGTATGGAGACTCACTACTACAGACCAATGCACTGCTTACCTCCTGGCCAGCAGCAAATTTGCCGTCATTTGCTGGGCCCAGTGTGGTGCCTCTTGGTCATTTTTAGGGGCTGGCAGGGACGATCTTACTCTGACAGATACACACACCCCGGCAACAGTTAAAACAGAATTGTAAAATCCACCATCAGACAGAGTCCCTACTTAATGTCAATATCGAAAGTGAAGAAGAATGATGAGATCATTGCAGTATTGTTGCCACCAGTGAGATCATTATTGTTCTAGTAACAAAACTCAGAAAAATCTTTCCAAAAGGGTTTTGAAGACTTGAGAAGGCAAAAAAAGACCCATGACTTACCATGCGTACGCTTGCTTCTCTCTCATCTCGGTCTCTCCTCTCTTCCTCTTGTTTATTGATTACATTCTAGTGAGGCCTCCACTAATTCATATTTTTGTCAAAGCGTCAGGTCTAGTGTAAGAGCCCTGTAGATATTAACTGGTGTTGTTGTTGTGACTTTAATTATGGAAAGGCTTCTGTGCCTCAAAACTTAACTATGCACTTGCTCCAAGGAAGATCTAAACAGTGATCATAAAGCTGGCCAGCCATTTCATCCTAAAACACTGTCCAGGGAACTAGTGAGCAGAACTCAAGGTAGGGAAAGTCCAGTCATCCTTCTCTAGCCTTCACAGCACAGCTGCATGATCAGAGAAATAATAATGAAGCAATTCCCCATCTCGAAGGAAGTTCCCAAGTTCATTCCAAAGTCCAATATGAATAGCTTCTCTCTCAGCCATGTTTCCTACTTCTGCGAAAAGTAGATGGGGGAAAGGGGCAGGCTACTGCCAACAAGATCTGATATCGGAAGTGGCTGGATCTTCACTCAGAAAAACAACACCAAGAACTTTCTGGCAGAGTTCTTCTTTTCATGAAATGGGCCACCACATGGGATTGTGGGTGATCAGAAAACATGAGGTACATCACAGTGAGTGCAGACACTTTGGGGAAGGGGAGGGTATCACAGTGGGGGCCAGGCTGGAAGCAGTTAAATGGGAGAGAGGAGATGTGGGCATCTCTGTCAATACAAGAGAGCACCAGTGGGGCACATCCACGGCACTCCTGCAGGGCCTGAAAGGACACTGTCTTTTTCTTTTTAGTACAAGAAAAATAGTATTGCAAGACGTAGGAACTGATCCTTAGAATGTACGACTGGCCCCAAGTGAACTTTGAGCAGATATATCATAGCAGATAAAGAATCCCCCTGGAATTTCAGACAAAAACTGGAATTCCACCTTCCGAGAAAGAAAAGAAAACCCTCATGGGTGCTATAACGAAGAGACTTTCCAACACAAAAGTCCGGTGACCTCCCCACCGCATCTGGTCATCACAAGGTCCGCCTCAGCCATGCTCCATTAAAAAATCTCATGTCTGCATCCTCGAAAAAAAAAAAAAAAAAGAAAACATGAGGTAGAGAAAAGGTTGAACTTCAATCTCTTCCGACTTGAGTTGCTCTCTTTCTCTGAGGAAAGGGCAGCATGCATTTCTGGATGCACATGTAGGGCAGGATCTTGTGTCCAAGGCTGTGGGGCCTGATTGTCCAGAGTTTTCTTGGCTGGTCAGTGTTGCCCCAGCTTCCAACAGAGGCCCAGCAGTCTGCCAAAGGTCCCATCCTCAACTGCCCCTGTCAACAGTGGAGCATGGTGTGTTGTGATAGAGGGAACCCTGAAGATTCCTGAATGATTAACCCAATCCTTTCATCTCACAGATAAGAAAAGTAACTAGCATTTAAATTTCTTCTAGGGAAGCAGCTGTGGCTCAATCAGTAGGGCTCCCGTTTACCATATGGGAGGCCCAGGGTTCGGTCCCGGGGCCTCCTGGTGAAGGCGGGCCCGCCCACATGGCGTGGTTGGCTGACCCGGCGAGCACAAGCAGCAAGGAGGGGATAAATGAATAAATAAATAAAATCTTAAAAAAAAAAAAAAAAAATTTCTTCTAAATCAGGTAGCCATTACGTTATAAGAAATTCTAGAATGAATAAGCAATAGCTGGTGCCAAAAGTTTAAGAAACATTCAAAGGAAGAAAAAAGTTCAGAAAACCAACCTGACTTAATTTACATTTGAAAAAAGAAAATAGGGGAGTGCTATTTATTTGAGTTTAGCAATGGAATACCTTGCCCGCTTTGGCTGAAGGGAGCTTGCTTTGAGAAGCATAAAGTTAACAAAATAATAGGCCTGTCCTAAAATTAGATTCATCAGGATCTCCTGTCTTTCAAAACAAATTGGGGTCAAATCATTCAATGATTCTGAACTTCATGACTCTTCACATCAACCTGCTTTTAGCCTTGCTAGTCACATCACCATGAGGCTCAAGTTCCTAGGCTAGCCCACAAAGCTCCTTAGACACCTTAGTGCTTTTCGCCACTCAGCAGAATGCCGTGAGCTTTGTAGGTGCCCCCTAAAGGTTTATTGAGTTAATACGTGGCTGAATCCTGGCCATCATTCTTTCCTCCTTAAATACTGGGATTAATTGGGATCAGAGAATGAGGAATAACCTCTCTACCCGTCCCCAACATCCTCCAGCCAGTGCCTGCTCATGGAATAATCATCTGTGCATTCTCCTCATTTACTCACCATTAATTTATTCGTTCAATAACTATTGTGCTGTCAGCACCATATTGTTTAGGTTAAATAAAGCAGGGCAAAGCATCTTGTCTCCTGGGGAGGTTTCAGCCATCCTGAGGCCTCACTGCCCCCCCACCCCCACCCCCACGGGTCTCACAGGGAGAAGCTTTCGGAATTGCTGGCGTGGGTGCCTCCTTCTGACAATATGGGTGTCTCCTTCTGACACAACCCCAGGCCAGGCCGATGAGGGATACAGTAGGGCCCCAGCAATTGGCCACCTCACCTCCAGTGTCACTCTGCCTGCTGACAGGCCTCACGAGATTACTGCACAGTGTGGGCAAGTGCTGGGAGAGTCTGCAAAGCTCCTTCTGAGGATGGAGCAGCAGTTTACTTAGGTAGGGGTGGGAGGGCTGACAACAAAGTCAGTGGCTGTCCACTGAGGGCCATTGGTCTGTGATCACAGAACAGCTGTGGCTTTCTCCTCTCTCTTTCCCTCACACACACTTTTAAGTTTTTTAATGAAAAAATAAATACTTGCACATGATCAAACATCCCAAAAGTGTAAAGGGATACATATACATACATTTATAAAAGGGACATATGTATCTTCTATCCCAGGTCACTAGTTATCCCATCCCCTTTCCTAGAAGCAAACACTAATATTCTTGAAAAAGAATGCTTGAAATAAGCATGTGTGTGTGTGTGTGTGAATCCATTTTTACACAAATAGGAGCATACCTTACCCATTTCTGTCCCTGACTTTTTAAAACAACAGTTCATATGTAAAATTTTGAGGTCCGCCTTCCAGGGCCCAGAGGAAGGCAGAGAAGACTGGAAGGTACATCTGGAGGAAACAGACAGCACACCAAGGATAACAATGAGGACAAATAGTGGGAAGGTAGCCTTGCCACCTCTCGGCCCCCCTTCTCACTGGCAAAACGTACAAAGGCTCTTCCTCATTGTAAGAGGCTTTTAAAATCATAGTGGGAAACTGATGGCATGGGAGCTGGTTTCAGGGCGAACCTGAGCACTGCCAACATGCCTCCTTACAGATTAGAAGCAACACCAGCTACCATCCCAGTCCATACACCCTCAAACCCACCTCTGCCAAACTACCAGAAGATGCCAATTTGGTGACCACAGCACAGAACTTTACGAGTCATTTCCTAAAGGATGCTGACACAGGCATTGGTCTTGAGATGACATTAATTTTATCTTAATTTTACACCATCCCCCAAGAGAACTGAGAAGGTGGGAACAGCTTATAAAGATTCTGGTGGCAGTGCAGTCCTTAAAATGCCTCACTGGGGGGGCGGATGTGGCTCAAATGGTTGGGCGTCCGTCTGCCATATGGAGGGACCTGGGTTCGATCCCTGGGACCTCCTGGTAAAATAAAAAATAAAAAATGCCTCACTGGCCACCAAGCACACTCTTCTTTTTTTAGTTCTTAGCTATGGCTCTGTTCCCTCCCCAATGAATATTGTTCCCTATAAGTCTCTATCAAAATTTCCATTCCAAGTGATACCTCCCCTTTTAAGTTCAAAAAACTCCCGCCTACCACATGGGAGGCCTGTGGTTCAGTTCCCAGTGCCTCCTAAAGAGACAGCAAGCCGGCATGACAGGCAGGCATGGCAAGCTGACACAACAAGATGACACAACAAGAGACACAAGAAGAAAAACATAATGAGAGACACAAAAAGGCAGGGAGCAGAGGTTCTTAGTGCCTCCTAAAGAGGACGAGCAGGACGGCGAGCTGGCATGACAAGATGATGCAACAAGAGACATAAGAGGAAAAACATAACGAGAGATACAACAAAAGCAGGGAACAGAGGTGGTTTAAGCAATTAGGCATCTCCCTCCCACATCAGAGTTCCCGGGTTCGGTTCCCAGTGCCTCCTAAAGAAACAAAGACAACAGACACAGCAAATACAAACAGCGAGGGAGTGGGGAGGGATAAATAAATAAAATAAATCTTTTTTTTAAAAAAGATAGTAGGAAACAACCTAAATATCCATCAGCAGATGTATAGATTTTAAAAAAAGAGAATAAATATTAATATCTACCATTCATTAAGCCTCACAACCATTAGACAAGGCAATATTTTAATCCTTCTCTTATGATAAGAACTAATAAGTGGCCGATCTGGGTCTCACACTGCATTAGTTTCCTAGGGTTACGGTAACACATTACCACAAATTTAGGGGCTTAAAACAACAGAAGCATATTCTTTCACTGTTTTGGAGGCCAAAAGAAGATCAAGATATCAGCAGGGCCATGCCCCTCGAAAGGCTCTAGAAAAGAATCCTTTCTTACTTCTTCCAGCTTCTTGCAGGTGTTCCTGGCTTGGATTATAGAATTCCAGCCTCTTTTCATGTGGCCTTCTTCTCTGTATTTGTCTCTGAGTCCCAAATCTCCCTCTGACTTTCTCTGATAAGGACACTTGTCATTGGATTTAGGGCCCCCCCAAATCCAGGATAATCTCATCTCAAGATCCTTAAATTAATTACATCTGCAAAGACTTTTTTTTCCCCAAATAAATTCACATTCACAGGTTCTAGGTAGATCATATTTTGGGGGACCACTGTTCAACCCCCTGCACACATTTAAGGCTGCCTGGCCTCCACTCTATTTCAGAAGACAAAGAAGCAGAATAACAAGCCCACATGGTTGCTGCCCTCTACCTGCCAGGTCACACCTGGTGCTGTATCTTCCAAGGTCCAATTTTTAGTTGGAGAATTCCCAACACTTTATGAATATTGACTGGGAATATCACACCCTAACGGTGGAGGGAGGTGGAGAGGCAACATCACAGAAAGAACATTGGCTTTGGGGACTGGCTTGAGGAACATGTCCTGGCTCCATCCCTTTCAGGCTGTGCAACCTTGGGCCACTAACTGAACCTCTCTGAATCTTAATTCAGAGTAATGGCACCTGCCTCACATAATGTTGTCAAAATTATTAGGTAAAATAATCTGTGTAAAGCCTTTGACAGGGAAGTGGCTGTGGCTCAATCAGTGGGGCTCCCGTTTACCATATGGGAGGCCCCGAGTTCGGTTCCCGGGGCCTCCTGGTGAAGGCAAGCCTGCCCGCACGGCGTGGTTGGCTGACCCAGCGAGCACAAGCAGCAAGGGAGGATAAATGAATAAATAAAATCTTAAAAAAAAAAAAAAAAAAAAAGCCTTTGACACATCCATTGACCTATGTTAGGTCGCCTCCCTTTTCTCCTCCAAGGTGGGGCAAGTTTCAGCCTTTATCTTGGACATTAAAAGAATCTCAACATCTGCTAGCAAAGAAGGCAAAGCTACAGAGACCTCCCAAGGAGGGAGAGCAGAAGCATTTTCAAACAGGAACAAGTACCCTACTCAATTCACATTTTCCAGAGTGACAATACACTTACTGATTCCCTTCCCATCCCACCCCTATCCAGTGCTGGGATTTCCTGGAAAATCCAATTGCCTGTCTCATAATCAGGTACCACCTGTCCACACCCTGGATTCAAAACTGGAGAAATAGGCATTCTTAGCAAAGAAGGCATGTTCCTATCATTGTCTTGCAACAGTCCATTACCAGCTCCACACCAGCAGGCTCCTTTCTGCTGCACCCCTCCCAGGAAACTCTGCTGGGACATTGCCTTAGCCTCCTGGCTGTGTTCCTCTGCATGACTCTTACCACACTGTATGGAAGAAATTATCTATCTAGACTGTGAGCTCCTTTAAGAGCAGACATGGAATCTTATTCATCTTTGCATAGCAGTGTCTGGCATGCAATTACTGGTAAATGTTCTTTTCAAGTGAACTGCAGGAGCTACAAAGATGAATTAGAGCTCCTACCCTCAAGGAGCTGACAACATAGGTGTCTGATTCCACATCTCCCCACCCATTCAACAAAACAATCAGGCCAAGCATGGTAGCTACACAAAAAGAGGCAAAAGTAAAGGGCTCTAGGGTTACAAAGGAAGTAAGAAATGCTTCTGACCGAGAAACTCCAGGAAGCCTTCACCGATGTGGCAGCCTTTGCACTGGGACACGATGAGGGGTAGGAAAATGAGGCGACCCCTGCTGCTCCAAGCAGCATGTGGGTAAGGAGATGCAGTATTGCACGTGATATGGGGTCGTATTTTGCGCTCCCCACTGGTCTGCAAGCAGCTTTACCTTCTCTCCTTCTTTCACCCACAGGGGACCCAAGCATCTGTTCCATCTCCAACCCTGATTTTGTCATCTACTCTTCAGTGGTGTCCTTCTACCTACCCTTTGGAGTGACTGTCCTTGTCTATGCCAGAATCTATGTGGTGTTGAGACAGAGGAGACGGAAACGGATCCTCACTCGACAGAATAGTCAATGCATCAGTGTCAGGCCCGGCTTCCCCCAACAAGTAAGCATCCTGGAAGGGCCAGGGGAAAGACAATGCCCACCCCTTAGCCTCTACAAGGTATATTTTTGCCTGTGCTACCACTTCAGAGACACAGATCTGAGCCCCACCCTTTAATCATCTGGAATGAGCTATGCTTTGGAGGTTGGAAATTGCATCTCAAGAGCTCATTGACAGTTTTCCCCAGGGCCCGCCATACTTGACAAGATTACAGCTTAGTTTCTGACTTGTTCTGCTACCCTCAAGGCCCTACAACACCACCCCCTCTCCGCCACCCCACCCCACCCCGCCCCCCGCCATGGCCAGAACAAATGGGAGCAGTTCAGATAACCCACAGGGCTTAAGCGTGGCAGTTGACCTTGCACTGCTGGTCCCCAGCCCTGGCTTTTTGTTCAGGCCACTCATTCCAAGAACAGTTGGGGTCCGTGGAAAGCTCTTCCCCTTCCAAGGCACTAAGCAACTGATGGGATGGGATCCTGGCACATAGTAGCTTACCCATGATGTGTTTGAGACATAAGTGGTTGAATATCAATTGCTTACAATCTTCTAGGGGCATCAAGAATATTATACAGCCCCTGCCTTCATGGAGCTTAGAATCTAGACAAGCAAATAAAGCACACCTCCTCCCAAAGTTAATGAATAGCCCCAAACTGAACAAGATGTTTGCCAAATGTGAGGTGAATACAATTAAGCACCAAATATTAAGTGCTGTAGAAGTTAAAAGAAGAGAATGGCTAATGCTCAGGAAAGAACTGAGTTTGAGCTTGAAGGCAAGTTCAGTTTGAATGTCTAGATCAACCTTGAGGACGTGAGTGAGTGCCAGACTCCTAAAATCAAAGTCTCCAAGGCTTGGTTAGAACAAGGCTATGGGTTCCCATGAATTATGAGGTCAGGACCCAAGGCTGAGGATATGAACATATTACATTCAAAGCATTGTCATCTACACGGCTCAACTATGTAGAGCTTAATCCACAACTGACTGTTTCTCCTTCAATCCACTCTAGTCTACCTGTCTGCGGCTGCACCCCATTCGGCAATTTTCAATAAGGGCCAGATTTCCATCAGATGCTACAGGGAATGTGGTAAGTCTTGTCTTTGGCTATTGGGAAGGAATAAAAGAATAAGAGACCTTTTCTTAAGATGCTGGCTTGTCTTGACTCCACTCCCAATTCAGAATGGAATCTAGCCTCGATTCCACTGTTTTATCTATAATATATGCGAGATCTGAGATCCTGTCTAATTTTAACCACAGAATCAGAAGTATCAGATGATATTCAGATAGTATATGACTATTGGGCTGGAACCCAGTGATTGGAGCCCACTGACTATTGGATGTAGTGTGAAGTCATCATCCATAGCCATTTGCACTATAGGGAACAAAACATCAATGAAACAAACATGGATATAGCTGAGACAGCAAAGAAGGGAGGCTAATGTGAGACTTTCAAGTGGTCTGTTTGACATTAAATGTGGGGCAAACCAAGACAATTTCTTGTGTACCCTTGAGCTTTGCCCTTCCGACTGAAGTTAGTCCTGTCCTCCCCCAGCACCAGAGGGCAGAATGAAACCTGAAGGTGTTAAATATGACCAGTGTTCCATCTCCCTGAACTCCACAGCCAAGCAAGCATTAGGAATAAAGCTTCAAAGACCCATAATGGGGGTCGGATGTGGCTCAACTGGTTGGGCGTCCGTCTCCCATATGGAGGGACCCGGGTTCAATCCCTGGGACCTCCCGGTAAAAAAAAAAAGACCCATAATGATGAAGGTCTGAGCCTTGTCCAGTCTCTGTTTAGCTAAACACTTTTTACACAGGCCTGACGTAGCAGATTTTTGCTATAAATGATAAAAGGTAGATAGCAGGCTCAAAGCTTCCTATAGATGATCAATCTACCTTCAATCTACAGTCAAAAGGAGGAAAAGTGGTGACTACAAAAGGATATATTGGGAAACCAAGACCCTGGAATTGCCTGGAGTGCAGAGAATTAGGTTCTGTCCTGCCATCTAGAAGTGGAGGGCTCTGCCACCCAGACCCAAAGGAATCCGGTGTTGCCAGTTATGAAGACAGCGATTTGCAGAGGGGTCTGAAAAATACATTTGCCAATTATAATCTTGGAAGAATCTCTTTCCTTTTATAGAACTGAGTTTCTACATCTGTAAAATGGAGACAAGTTGTACTAGATCAGTGTTTTCAAATATGAGTACATAGGCACACCCAAGAATTTGTCCCCAGTCCCCAAGTTTCAAGAATAATATATTAGAAGTTAAATACTGTCACTTTTAGAAGATCACTAGGTGCCAGCACAATCATAAACATAGTGTGGACTCTGAAGATATGTGGCAATAATTTCACTTATCTGTTCATTAATTCAACAAATCTTGGTTATAAAGTGGCCATTCAGATAAAACAGAATATGCCTATATTAATTATTTGAAAGTCACATCAAAACAAAAACAAAATTTTAAAATATATCACCTTAGAATCCACAAGAATACCTCCATGAACCATGGTTTTAAAAACACTAAACCATTTTGAAGGCCACTTTCATGCATTCACTCATTCATTCACAAATGGTTTCTGAGTGTGTAGAATAGACCAGCACTGTGCAACTGGAAGACTGTGATTCCTTGATCTAAGGAGAGAAAAAGTGAAGGATGGATAAAAACTTCCCATACTAGTGAGGGTTCTTGATTACTGACACTGACTTATGTAGAAAAGGAATTTACTGGAGATCTGTCAGATGCTCACAGACTCAATGAGAAGATGCTGTTCACGCCTAAGAAAGAATCTGGTTAGGAGACTTAGGACACTGGACAGTGAATGTCACCACTGCTAGATGAATTCTGAAGTCTCTCTGCTTCACTAGCTCCAGATTCAAGGTCTCAGGTAGGAATCTCCAATTGGCTGTGCTAGAGCTCTAGCTGCCAGTGGGGGAGAGATGGGGAGTGAATATCTTGTCTTTATGGCTTCAGCAACGGGAGTTGCCTCCTACTGAAGATTGTTCGATTCTTCAAGATTGTCTAACACAGTGTCTGATTCTTCAAACACAGAAAGAAGTTCAGGTGTTGGGCACCCCCCCCCAAAAAAAAGAGGGCCAGAAATATCCACACTTTCTCAGTTTTCTACTTTCAGAGGCAACTCATTCCAATCCCATTTTCCCCCAATTTCTTTTCTCAGCCAAAGGTTGATGGGTAAAAAGACACAGAGCAAAGGGTGCCCTGGAATATAAAGTGCCATTGTAATTCTGCCTCCAGCACCATAGATATAGACACAGCATAGCACTATCATAGAAGGACCAACTCAAAAGAGAAGCAAGTAAGGCAAGAGAAAAGGAGGAATAGGGCAAGAAGAACAGGGCTCTTCTTTTCATCCCTAATTGAGTGTCGAGCCCTGAGCAGCAGTCCTAGAGGAAATATCAAAGTTCATTTGTGTAAAGGAGGAGTGAAGGAGGGGAGGGAGAAATGGGCCAGGTTGCCAAGAAGGTAGATTGAGACTTTCCAGAACTCCTGAGTGATCTCTGCTTTCTCCCAACTCCAAAATTCCAAAATTTTTTAAGAGTGAGTGGAACTTTCTCCTTCTAAAGACAGAAAAAATAAATATTTTCCTCAATAAATTAAGCTTTTTTTTTTTGGCTTGTTTCCTAGTCACAGTCTTATATGGTAGAAATTAACTCCAGTAATAATAATAATAATTTAATAATAATTCTGACCCTGATTAATGGTGATGATAATAAAACAATAGCTCCCATTTATGGAAATCCAATCAGACACTTTATTTGCCAATTTTATTTAATCCTCAAAGCAACCCTTAGAAGCAAAATATTGTCATCATGCTCATTTTTTTTTTTTTTTTTTTTTTTAGATTTTTATTTATTTATTCATCTATCCCCCCCTTGCTGCTTGTGCTCGCCGGGTCAGCCAACCACGCCGTGCGGGCGGGCCTGCCCTCACCAGGAGGCCCCGGGAACCGAACCCGGGGCCTCCCATATGGCAAACGGGAGCCCCACTGATTGAGCCACAGCCACTTCCAATCATGCTCATTTTAAGAGTGAGAAAATCAAGACTCAGAGAGACCTTAAGCAATTTGTCCAAGTTCACAAAGCTTCTGTTCTTCCTTTACACCACACTAGACCACATGGCTGTGAATACCTGTTCTTTTGGTTTAAGTCTGGTTCTCATTCATTAGTGTGTGACCCTTAATAAGACATTTATGCTCTTTGAATCTCGTTGTTCTAATCTGTAAAACTGAGATGACAATAGCAAGTAACAGTAATTAATGACATTAAATACTTACTTTATGCTTGGCCCTACATTAAGCTATATACCTATAAATCCTATACCAGATCTATCTACCTATCAAGCAATACATTGCTAGATAGAGATATGTATTCTAATTTAATTCCCACAATAACCCTGTGAAGGAGGTATCACTATTATTGACCAGGTTCACAGATAAGGTTCTAGTTCACTTGCCCAAGGATACATTTAAGTAGAAAAGCTGAGAAGAAAATCCTGGGGTTTCTTTGTTTAACTTTTTTACATAAAATTTTAAAAATAACAAAGTAGAAAGATAAATATAATAACTCTCCCATACACATTAGCTAGCTGCAACAATTCTCAATTCATGGCCAATCTTATTTCATCTATACTCCCACCTACAGTCACATATTCCCACTGGATTATTATAAAGCAAATCCTAAACACCATATCATTTCATTCATAATTATTTCTGTAAGACTCTCTGAAGGATAAGGACTCTTTAAAAAAAGAAATGACCACAATACCACATCTCCCTAAAAAAATAAGTAATTCCCTAATGCCATTCAATAGCCCATCAGTGTTCAAATTTCCCCAATTATCTTGTACATGTTTTTAGAGATCATTTTTTTGAATCAAATTTAAATAAGCCCCATAGTTTGCAACTGGAAATTATAATAATAATTATTATTATTACAATTTATTTGTTGAAGAAATTGAGTCATTTGTCTCGTAGAGGTTCCCACATTCCAGATTTTGCTGCTTGCATCCCAATGGTGTCATTTAACATGTTTCTCTGTATATCCAAGTCATTCTCACTGGGAAAGGCAAGGCCACAGTCTTATGTTAGGCTCCTCAAGGTGTTGTCATGATTCTCAAATGTGCCGTATTTGGCAGGTGCTTTATAGTTGTAAAGTCAGAAGATTTCATTTAATTTAACTTTCCATGATCCCACTACTCAGATGCTCTTCTGTAGGCTTTATGCAAAGATGGTGGTTTCTTCTTCCTTCTTTGAATTATCTTTCCCTTCCAGGAATATTCAGAAGATAAAAAATATCTCCAGAAATGTCAGGACCCTCTCTTGTCACACCTGCAGCCCCTCTCCCCTGGCCGGGCACACACGGAGCTGAAGCGCTACTACAGCATATGCCAAGATACTGCCTTTGGGAGACCAGGCCTCCAAGATGGGGATGGAGAGTTGAAAAAGGATGCAAGGACTCGGAACTCCCTCAGCCCAAACATGGCACCCAAGCTCAGCTTAGAGGTTCGAAAACTCAGCAATGGCAGGTTGTCAACATCCCTGAAACTAGGGTCCTTTCAGCCTCGGGGAGTGCCACTTCGGGAGAAGAAGGCAACCCAGATGGTGGCCATCGTGCTTGGTGAGTTTGAGTCAGGATAACTTGGATTGGGTTGGATTAGATTGGGTTACACTGAGTTGGGTGCAGCTAGCGGAGGGGGTTAGGGTAATTTCATCTAACAGAAATTAGAAATCCAATGACAGTAACATTTATAAAACATTAACAGTGTAATTGGAAAGGGTTTGTATGTAAGTGTTAATTCTGGTGGAAATCCAAACGACCTAGATTGAAATTCATGAAACTGAACAAGTCATTTAATTGAGCTGTGTTTTCTTGTTTATCAAGTGGACTTATAATGGATAAATCAAATAATAGATAAGATCATATTTAGTAAGCGGCACACATTGGATATTAATAAATGCTTACTTAATTTAAAATATTAAGTGAAAAAATAGGAATATAAAACACTGCTATCAAACTATGGGAAATATACAATGAAAGAAACTAGACAAAAGGTATTACATATTGTTTGACTCCATCTATACAAAATACAAATACAAATAAATTAGACAGATGGAAACAGAATAGCAGCTATGTATAGCAGGGGAAGGATAGAAGATTGAGAGGTGATTATTAAGGGGTAGAGTTTTTTTTTGGGGGGGGTCTGTTTTTTTTTTATTTTTATTATTATTTTTATTATTAGTGGAGTAAGGAAAATACCCTAATAATGATTGAAGTGATGGATGCACAACTATGTGATTATACCAAATACCATTGATTGTACACTTTGGATGGATTGTATGCTTTATGAATATGTATCAATAAAATTGATTTTAAAAAAGAAAAAAAAAGAAAAAACACTGCTGTCATACGGTTTGATAACAACTAGATTATTTTAAACTCAGAGAAAAAGAGGCTGAGTTCACCAAGGTATCAAAAGTGAGTATCTTTGGTGGGTGGTTATTTTTCTTCTTTCTACTTATCTGTATTTACCAAGTTTTCCATAATGTACAAACTCAGGACTAATTTTAATAGTAGGAAAAATATCAACTTTGTTTAAATAAAGAAATAAAAAGTTGGTATGTCATGGGTTCCCTATAGAGTTAGTGAAGGCAATTCATCCTTTTCAGTGTCACTGACAAACCCCAAGTTTCTCATCCATTAAGGACTTTACTAGATCTCCTGGATATATTCCCCTCAACAACAGGAACTGTGGAAGTCACATCTTTAAGATTTTCTTCCCTATCAATGCCTAGGCTCCTGTCTTGCATGGGTGGACATTAAATAAATGTCTAAATTCAATTGGGAAGTAAAAAAGGCTAGTAGAGAATTCCCTGGAGATCAAATGAGGAAATTGGGTTAGGAACAACAACCTGAGATGAATTAAAGATGTCAGCATGGAGTGTTCTCATCTAAAAAATGGGTATAATCCCATCTACTTCATAGGGTTGTAAAAATTATGGGTATATAAAAATTTCAGGATAGTGAGTAGCATAAAGTAGACAACCATGACTCATTTTTATGTTGTAACAAAAGGAGTAAGCAAACCCCTTACCCAGTTTCTCTCTTCATTTGAAACCTAGGGACCTTCATTGTCTGCTGGCTGCCCTTCTTCTTGACCCACGTTCTCAATGTCCACTGCCAAGCATGCCACGTGTCCCCAGAGCTTTACAGTGCCACCACATGGCTGGGCTATGTGAACAGTGCCCTCAACCCCGTGATCTATACCACCTTCAATGTCGAGTTCCGCAAAGCCTTCCTTAAGATCCTATCCTGCTAAAGGAGGAGAGAAGGGAATGCTCCCTGTGCCCACCTCAGCTGCCAGACCATTGGGCCCCAGCTAGGGCCTGCTCAGAAAGACTGTGGAATGTCCTCTGGCATGTGGTAGGAAGAGGATTCCTGGAGCCAGGACATCCCTGCATGGCAACTGCTTCCTCGAAAACAGAATGTTCTACCTCCCCAGCTAAAATCTGACTTCATTCTGGCAATCTTCAAGTGGTGGGGGACCTGTAAATTATAAGCAATAATTCAGAAAGAAGCTGGTAAAATATGACTCTTCACACATACAAAATTGTCATCAGAGGCATGATTCATTACAGTGAACAAAACATGAACAGATTTCATATCTCTCATCTTGCCAGGGGGCCTTGAAATCTTAGCCAGTAAACCATCTTGCAGAACAGCCCGTCTCTCTTCCTTCGAACCTCTAATTAACTGTCAGACTAACCTTGTACTTTTATGGGCCCATTTCCCCTTGATCGCTCCTTTCTCCTTCGCTGTATCCTGAACTATGAATGACAAGGCCAATGCTTCTACCTCTCTGTAGAATCTGTTTGGCTACATTTGATGAGGGAATTTCCTCACTCCAGGGGAGATATTGTCCCACATTGGGACCTGGGCTTCACTTCAAACCTTGCTTCCCTTATAATTTAGCTTCAGCTAAGCAGGCCCTTTAACTTTAGTCCCTTACTCTCTTGAGGCATTTTCAGAGTCTCAGTTTCCAGGGTAATTCAAGATGGGGATGTTAAATGATAAAGGAATGGAAATTCCCACTGTAGCATCACTGTTGAACCTTGTGGTTCAGAACATGCCTTAGAAATGCTTTTCATAATGCTATAAGGTTTTCCTACCCACGGCAACCCCATCTCCTGCATAACAGAGACCCAGTACCTTCAGACTCCTGAGACTTACTACGTATTAAGTGTGTGCTAAGTGCCAGTTACTTCCCCAAGTTCTGGATATACAGCAATGAATATGACAGCCCCTGCCCTCGAGGAACTCACCTGTGCTCCTGTGTCTGCCCATTTACTTGCCTAAGGGTGTTAAGGACTCACCTAGACAGCCAAAGGACCTCAGGACTGAGGGCGCTAGGCAGGGTAGCTGCCCAAATCCATCACTTATGTAGTCCTAGTGCAGACTCTAAACTTCATCCCCCAAACACTTAACCTAAAGGTCTAATAGAAACAATTTATAATTGTCTTTCAAAATTGCATTTAGAACGTGAATATTCTCACCATTTACCTCTCACCTACAGAAGCTATTTTTATTGATTGCTGAAATGAGCTACACTTTTTGTACAGTTCATGAAATGTTGTCATCCTGAACTTTAGTAAGTTTACTTTTAATGGCTTTAGTATTTAAGCATGACACATACCTGCTGCAATGCTGTTAAAACTTTAAAGTGTACAAGAACTTTACGAAGAATATGAGGCTGCCCTAGCTCCTTTCTTCCTCTAACTCTTAAGTATGTAATAAGGAAATATATATATATACACTCCAGTAAGTTAGTTACCTGTTACTCCTAATTGCTTGTAATGCCAGCATTTTGAAATGTTATTATCTATAACAATATTTATGTTGTAACTCGGTGGGAAAATTCTGTCTGCCCACTAGTTCCTGTACCTTGGGCCACTAGTTCAATAGGTTTATGGTGCAAGCAAACCTGGGTACTGAAACAATTAAATATCTTCAGAAGTAAAAGTATATGACTCCTAGGTTTTTCCATGCATAATAAACACAAAACAGACAGGACAGTGGGGTGAAAAATCCTTATAATTCCATGACAAAATCAGAGTTCTAAAGGGAGAAACATAAACAGCATCAATATCAGTATATTTGTGAGGAAGAATAATAGCAAATATTTTATATCTTCTCTTTATATCAAGTTATGCAACTCTTATGATAATCTTAGAAGGGTAAACTTCATTTTTTTTTATTTTTTTTTATTTTTTTTTATTTTTTTTTAATTTTACCAGGAGGTCCCAGGGATCGAACCCAGGTCCCTCCACATGGAGACAGACACCCAACCAGTTGAGCCACATCCGCCCCCCTAAACTTCATTTTAAAGATGAGGAAACTGATGCTGGTAGAGGTTGAGAAATTTGCCCAAGCTCATACGGCCAGTAAATGGCAAAACTGGGAAGATAGGATATTAACAGTAATCTATCTGATTGCCCAACCCATATAATTAATCCCTTTGTCTCCTACTAGAGAGATATAGGAGCAGAGGGGGTAAGAACAAAAGTTGGGACAAAATCTCCAAGAAAGTCTTATCTTACCCCACCTACCTCCAACCTTAAACAACCCAGCCTAAGGCATTAATCTCCCTTTGCTGCCTTTTCAGCTCCTCAAATGATTATGATAAGAAAAAGGAAACAAAAGCATGGGAAATCCATAATCTATTTTTATAGAATCATGAAGGGTCAGAACTGTAAGGGTCCTAGGAGAGTATTTGTTTCTACCCTCTCCCTCATCTACAGAGAGGAAACTGAGTTGTCCCGCAGAGAGACAAGTAGGCAGACCTGTTGACTCAGGGTTCAGTGTTATTTCCACTTTACCATACTCCCTGAGAGCCCTTTAAAAACTATAAACTCCATACAGATACAAGGAGACATTCTTATTGTCACCTCTGCCATTAAACCGAGAGGAACCTTTTCCTTAGGCAGTGTCTGTTATCACAATCCTGGACAATTTCTCCTTCCCAGAATTTTCTTCTGACCTATAAAAAGCCCTCCTGAGGGAATCCCAAACCTATCTCCTGAGCACTCACTCCAGCCTCTTCATCCTGGGGTTCTTCATTCCACCTTATCTACTTCTACAGTTCCTACCATGAACCAGTGCACCACTGAAAAGGCTCACTGCTTTCAGAGCTAGTGTACCTAAAAACCCTAGGAGAGACGTTGGCCAGGTTGAAACAGAGCAGTGTCATGGAGCAACCTGTTTTGGTGATCAACAAAGCCTCATAGATGCCCATGCTAATTGGGTGAAATCCAAATAGTATGGAAATACAAATAGATTACAACCAACATTCCAAACCTTAAATAAATATTTCCTTCTTCCAGGTCATTAACCCTCAAAGCTTCAGCCATTTACTCATTTATTATGCCAATCATTTATTCAATAAATATTGATTGATCACATTTTATGTGCCAAGCAGTGTGCCTGGTGCTGGAAAGCACCATCCAGGATAACATGGTCCCTGCCCCCAGAAGAGCTTGTAGTCCAATAGGGGAGGTGTATTTATGATCTGCTTGTTGTCGATGGCAAGGGGAATGCATAGTTTTGGAATGTACCATATTCAGTCTTGGGGATCAAGAGACGGCTTCCCAGGACAACTATTGTCAAGGCTAAGACCTAATAAAAAAGGATAAAGGGTATGCTAGACAGAAAAATACCTTTAACAAGCTAAAGATAAGAACAAGCAAGGGGCATTCAAGGAAGTTCAAGTAATTCTGTCCAGCTGTAGGGAAGAGGGTGTAGGCATAGGATGGGAAAGGAATGGGGCTCATTTTTGCAGCCCTCCTCCATCTCTGCTCAGGGTGTAGCTGGGTTGGTGGTGACACATCGTGAAGAAGACTTTATTCCTGAACGCTGGTTCTTGCCTCCCTGACCCTCCATGAGGGCAACACACACTAGAACATCTGATGCTGGTTTCCTTAACAGCTCTCTGAGCTACACTGAATTTCAGCAAACACAGAATTCAATTTGGATTCTTTGCTCTACTCTCTAGAAGAGGGAGAATGGCCAGTTGAATGGAAGTGAAATCAAAGATGGTTGAAATTAAGGCAGTGCAGAAAGTTTGGATCAGAAACCAAAGGAGGTTAGACAGAGATTTGCTTTCCAGAATGCTTTGGGTCAGAACTAAACAGAGATGCAGAAAGGATAAGGAATTAACTCACATCTGCCTGTTTCTTGGAGGTCCTGACTCTCAGGCCTGTGCTCTAATCATTAAATATCCACTGACACCAGAAAACTGAAAAAGTTTAATTTGAATCAACACACAGAGAGCAGAGGGGGTGACAGGCAATTAACTTGATTCCTCCTTTCTACCTAATGCTCTCCTCATCAGCTTAGGGAGTGAGTTTCCATGACTACCTCCTAACACAGAGACTAATGAGGGTGATGCCAGTGTCAGCTCAGCTCTGTAACACACACTGGTGGAGGCAGAATACAGTCAGTTCCAAGCAGACCTGGGATCACTCACTCCACCCACCCATACCTCAATTAAACACCCAAACTCCATCATTGTGCATCGAGTCCCTCCTTTGAGTATAGTCTGCTGGGTTCTGGGAGGCCATAGGCCTCTGAAGATGGATGCACCCCAGGAGGGACCCAGGGTAGCTTTGACCCCCTTATGGGAATGACAGTAGACAGATAAATTAAGGTCTGGAATTCTAGTGTTAGCACAGACATGTGTCCTTAAGCAAATGGCTTAAATTCTATAAGCCTCAGTTTCCTCATTAGTAAAATGGGGACCTGAAAACCCAGCATCCCCTGCTTAGGCATTTGAAGATCAAATAAAATGATATAAGTGCTTTTCAACTGTAAAGCCCTAATAAATGTTAGCGATTATTGTTGTTATTAATATTATTATTTCTACCCTAAACAGCTATTTCTATCATCACCCAGAATCTCTTTCTTCTCTCCTAGCATAAAGTTATTAAGCACAGTCTTTTCAGCCTCCCAAATGAAATCTTACTTTTTCCATGTCTTTTATTCCCAAAACATGCCCAGGACACTAGATTGAATTTGTAGTCTGATTGTTAGATAAATGAGTAATCTAAAAGGATACCTTCCCTGCTTACACAGCCCAAGCACCCAAGCATAGCATAATCTATCACCCAGGCTGATGGCAGATACTTGTTTGCTGAAGCCTACCTTGGGTCCTCTGTCCCTTTCTGAACCAGAGGGTGAGGAGCAGAACTCATCTATTTCCCAAGACTTTTCATCTTTGTTCTTCATAATGTCTGAGCTTAACACCCTCTCCTCTTCTTCCATCCTCTCCTGCCTGGGAAGAAGTGGACTGGACATGGTGAGAGTGGTCTGGAAGGCAAGAGGACTCAGAACTTGAAGGTCATAAGGAAGTGCACAAAAGCCAAGCCATTCAGAACCTGAGAGGTCAGATTCTCGCCTTGGCATTCATTCCGTTTAGGCACCTGGGTCAAGTCTGTAAACTTTCTGGAGCTTAAGTTTATCAGTAAACTGGTAAGTCTGAATTCCCAAGGCTATGATAAGACAGACTAAAAATAATTTTAGAAGGATATTACTTATGCCCTGAGCCGTAAAAACATGTAAACATGCTTATTAATAAAAGTCAAAGCTGTTCAGAGAAAATCTTTAGTTGCTTCTCTGTGTCTTAAAAAGGAATTCAATGAAAAGTTCATTGAGGTTGAGGAAAGCTAAGAGGAAATATTATGCTATTTCTCCTACTCTGTGCAGTACCAACTCTAGACTGACAAAACTGGAGGAGAGTGTTATTCCCTCTAAGAAAACTTGTATTGTTAAGCCTTGCTTTATGCTTATCTTTATGTTCTATAAGATTCTATATTAAAGAAACTTAAAAAGCTTATAATTTATCACAACCTACAATCATGGGATTTGAGAGTTGGAAGGGACTCTAGTACAGGCCCCCACTCTTTGCAGGGATCCTGCCTCCCTTCAACATCTCTGACCCGTGTTCAACCAGCTGTGCTATGAAGCTGACTCTCTTGCACAAGATATGTGACGGCTTGTGGCTGAATAGCTTTCTCCTTAAACCAAAATCAATCTCTTTTTAAAATCCACCACTTGGTCTTGATTCATTTCTCTAGAGCAACAGAGAAACCTCTATTCCATCTACCCCGTTACAGTCTTCGTGAGATTTAAGTTCTCCAACATTTCGATTCCTTGATCCCTTCTTTCAGGTAATATTTTCTTACACTCTCTATCTTGCTTGCTTTCCTCTGGATGGATCTGTGTTGTTCCTATTTCTCTTTAAAATACAAGGCCCTAAATGGAACACAATTCTCTAACTATTGTCTAGCCAGTACAGAGTTCCCTGGACTCATTATTCCCCATTACTGAAATATCCAACTTTTAATGACCCAGCTCAAATTGCCTAGACTTTATAGGGCTCATGTCTAAACTCTGAGAAGATTTGCATGCAGAATGGGTAAATTGAAAGGAATATGCCTTAGGCATCAACACCTGTAAGAGAGTGAAGGAAGTAGGATTCAGCAGCGAGAGAAGCTGAAATGCAATGTAGTCAGACAAAGACAATCCCACAGGCAGCACTAAAACAAGTTGTCTCACCTTGATAATTTGATATGAAGTGGGCAGGGTCTTTATGGTTCCAGTCAGTCACTAGATGTGGGCTACCTCCGGGGAGGAGGCACAACTTGGGCAGGGGGGCTCTCCTCAGTTGAAAGTCTTCATGGGAAACGGATGTGGCTCAAGAGGTTCGGCGTCCGTCTACCATATGGAGAGACCGGGGTTCGATCCCCGGTACCTCCTGGTAAAAAAAAAAAAAAGAAAAAAAAAGAAAGTCTTCAGCTGTCAACACTCCTAGCAACTGGGGGAATGAATCCCTCATTCCTGAAGGAGGTGGTTGGTACACCACAGCACCTACTATTTTCTACCCCTTGTCCCTCTTGGTTCCACTGTCTTCATATAATAAGTTCTAGAGAAAGCTTTGGCAAGAATCTAGTTGATCTCTCTAGATCAACTAGATTGCAAGTGGAAGGGTAATGGGATAGACTACAACCTCCACCACTGCCACTGATCTCAAGGCCAACGTGGTTCTCATTGTTGCCCTCTCCTACTATCTATTCTAGATTCCCCTCACTGTTTGTTAGCACCTCTGCTGATCTACACAGCTTACCTGTTGGAGTGACCCTGGGGCACCATGATTTTCTTAGGACATGGCTGCTGTCCTTACCATTTACCATCAAAATTAGACAAGGAGATTCCAAGAGACACCTCAGGAGATCACCCAGGTGACCAATGTATTCTTCCCTGTCCCCATGGTGTAACAACATCCCCAGCTTCCCCTGATGATTAGGATCCAATTACCCTTACTAGGATGCCCCATCACATGCCTGTTTGTCTCTTGACTGGAGGAGCTCCAAGTGACTACATAGAAGCAATACATTAAAGTTTAAAGGGATTATTGTCCTATAATGGATACATTTTCCTCCAAGAACAAGGACCTCTAACATCCATATTTTGAGATTGGAAGACTAAATATTTTTAAAATGGCAATTCTTTCCAAATTGATCTATAGATTCATTATAATCCCTATGAAAAATCCAGCAGCCTTTTGTCCCCCCAAATTCTGACAAGCAGATAATAATGTTTATATGGAAATACAAAAGACCTAGAGTAGCCAAAACAATTTGTAAAAGAAGAATGAAGGGACATGGATGTGGCTCTAGAGATTGGGCTCCCATCTACCATACGGGAGATCCTGGGTTTGATTCCTGGGGCCTCCACAGAGAGCTGGCCTGTGTGGAGAGCTGGCATAACAAGAGACAAAGAGGAGAGACAATGAGATACACAACAAACCAGGGAGCTGAGGTGGTTCAAGCAACTGAATGCCTCTCTCCCAAATCGGAGGTCCCAGGTTCGGTTCCAAGTGCCTCCTAAAGAGAAGATGAGAAGACTAGCAGACACAGAGGGCACACAGCAAATGGATACAGAGAGCAGACAGTGAGCACAAAAACAACAAGGGGAGTGGGGAAAAAATAAAAAAATAAACCTTTAAAAAAAAAAAAGAATGATTTTGAAGTAAGTTTATTTCCTGGTTTCAAAATCTACCATAAAACTAGTTTTCAAAATCTACTATAAAACTAGTTATCAAGACAGTATGATACTGGCATGAGGATAGACATAAGATCAATTGAACAATATTGAAAGTCCAGAAACAAATCTTTCTATTTATGGACAATTTACTTTCAATAAAGGTAAAGTACTAGGGAAAAAGAGAACCTTTTTAACAAATGGTGCCAAGATACAGAATATTCACACACAAAACATGAACTTAAGCCCATATTTCACACCATACACAAAAATTAACTCAAAACAGATCAAAGAGTTAAATAAAAGACCTAAAATGATAAAAAAGCTTTTAGAAGAAAACATAGGGTAGAATCTTCAAGACCTTGGGCTAGGCAAAGATTTCTTAGACATAAAACTAAAAGCACATACCATAAAAGAAAAAAATTATAAATTGTACCTCACCAAAATTCAAAACTTTTGCATTTCAAAACATATTATTAAGAAAATGAAAAGACAAGCCACAGACAGGGAGAAAACATTTTCAAAACATACATCTGATAAAAGACTTGTATCCAGAATATAGAAAGAACACTTACAACTCAGTACTATAAATGCAAATAATCAACCCAAAATATTTGGAATTTTACCAAAGAAGATAAAATTACTTATAAGCATATGAAAAGATGCTCAACATCATAGTGAAATAAAAATTAAAATCATAGTGAGATACAATTTCATACCTATTAGAATTATTAAAATTTAAAAAAAAATACAATAACAAATGTTAGAGAGGATGTGGAGAAATGAGAATCGTAATACATTGCTGATGTAAAATGTACATGTAAAATAGTTTAGCCACTAAGAAAAACAGTTTGTCAGTTTCTTTAAAAGTTAAGCATAAATTTACCAAATCACCCAGTGACTCCACTCCTGGGTATCTACCTTAGAGATATGAAAACAAGTGTGTACACAAAGACTTGCACATGAATATTCTTTACAGCATTATTCATAGCAACCAAACACTAGGAAACAACCCAAATGCCCATCAACCAGTGAAAGGAAAGAGAAAATGTGTTCTATCCATATAATAGAATACTATTCAGCATTGTAATGTAACTCATTGCTGATACATACTATGACATGGGAAAATCTCAGAAACATTATACTAATTGAAAGAAGCAAGTCACAAGAGACAACATATTCTATGAGTTCATTTATATGAAAGGTCCTGAAAAAACAAATCTATAGAGACAGATAATAGATTAGTGGTTGCCCAGGGCAGGGGGTAGGAATGGAGATTAACAGCAAATAGCCATGAGGAGTTTTGGGGGAAGATAAATATGTTTTAAAACTGATTTATGGTGATGGTTGCACAACTTGGTAAACCAACTAAAAGTCATTGAGTTATACATTTGAAGTAGGTGACTTATTTGGTATGTAACGTATGCCTCAATAAAGTTACACAAAAAGAGAGAGAGAGAGAACATGGGCCTCAATCTGCAGAGACCAGAGCTGCTGGCACAAGAAGCACAAAACTCTACACATGGGTCAGGAAGAATGATATTAAGCAGGGGCACCCCTAACTTCAACGGCTTGCTTCCCAGTCCCTTGTATTCTACTGACTGAGTCAGGACCATTAAATGATCATTGATTTTAGAGTATATACTGTGTCTAGATGATGGTGATCAGAAAATATCATCTCTAAGCAGATGCCTCAATTGTGCATTCAAAAGTTTCTCCATAGCTCCACTGGGCTGGCAGCTTCTGAATGTCTTTATGCCAGGAGCAGTGGATCCCACGGACATGCACATGGCCACACCTCCACTGATAAAAGCAATTATCTTGGTCTGATGATCTCTGTCTGGCTATGGCTGTATGGGTAGGAAAAGTAAATCCATACTGGAATATGTGTCAATTCCAGTCAATTCCTATTAAGATGAGACATAAGGTAGAAGGACTCCTGTGTTCCATTAAGGACTGGAACCATAAAGGGAGCTCATTGTTGGTGTCTGTTGCTGGCAGGCGGGATATTCAATAATGGCAGAAAGAAAATCAGCCTTAGTGAGTAGGAGCCCATGTTATGGAGCTCATGCATAGCCTCTACCCTTGCCACCATTTCTCAGGCCATGATTGTTCCACTTGTCCATTTCATCAAAATTGATCAAAGGTGTATTCTTCTCTGTTTCCATGTAAGAGCAGTACTGCCTCCTCCTGATGAGGATGCCAGGATGGTGACTCTATTCTATGCCTGCTGTTTCACTAATGTGATTCTAGCTTTGGGGTGGCCAATGATAGAAGTTGTATGACATCAACTAGTCAAGACATACTGTTTCCCAAGTTGTGTAGAATTTACTGGTCATTATTCAAAATTGGCCATGATTTATATATATTCTTACCTCAAAGAATTTCTCATTGACAGGTTCACTTCCTGAAGCTTTGTCCATTAAGAAGAATTCTCCTCATCATTATCTTTCAGGGAAATCCCTGAATGGGGCTTCACCCTGAAGTATAGCAACAATCTATTTTTGGCTTACAATCACATACTGATCTTAGTTTATCCATAAACCAAACCCTGCTCCTTCCCTCCCTGCATGCACCCAGTAGTATGAACTGAGGGTGAGGCATCAGTACAAGAGAGGTGGATGATATGGGAGTTGGGGCCACCAACTTATATAATTTGTTTGTGCTATCAGGCTTGGCTCATACCTGATCTCAGATGTAACACTCTTCCCTTACAATGAATTGCTGATAGCCTGACTTCATGATTTGGGTTTTCTGATAGAAATCAGCTCATGACTGACAGTTCTGACTTCATGATCATTTGGTGCTCTGTTTCTACCAGGAACCTGTAACATACAAGGAGCTATTTTCAAAAAGGTATATAATTTTCTGCCTCCAGACAGCATGCCTCACTCCAGAATCCTAAGGATCTATTTGTGTTCCCCTGTTGAGGCATGAATGGAACAGCATTTTTCCCATTGCTGATGCCTCCTATACAAAAGGGTCCACCAGTTCATATGACCCAATTGCAGAGCTGCTTGTACTGCAGCCTGGTCCTACTGCAAAGTCCTTTCCTGCTCTGGGCCTTTTCCAAAGCTGGTAGCCTTTTTTTCACCTGGCATATGGGCTAGAGCAATATTCTCAAGTGTGATATATGCTACTCCCAGAAGCAGAGCTTCCTTCTAAGTGGTAGGAGGTGCAAGATGTAGTAATTTGTCACTTACTTTGAAGGATGTGTCCCAGCATACCCCAGGCCGGTGGACTCCTGAAAATTTCACTGATGTGGCAAGTTCCTGAATCTTCATAGTGTTTTTTTTTTTTCAATCTCCCATCCTTTGAACTATATATGTGTCTAACCAGGGCCTGCAATATGCTTGCCACTTCTAGTTCATTTGGTCTGATTACCATGATGCCATAGATGTGGGAAACAATGAGAAGTTCTGCAGAATATCTAGATGGCCCAGGTCCCTTTGAACTATATGACATCAGCAGATATGATAATTGTAGCAGTTTGATATTATTTATGAATTCCAAAAAGAGAGATTATGTTTGTAAACTGGTCTGTTCCTCTGTACGTGATACCCTTTGATTGTATTAGATTCAGCTGAGATGATTTTGATTAAATTATGTTAAGATTAGGACTTGCAGGGTTGAGTCCCCACCCCCTTGATGGGCTGATTAAACAGACTTTCATATGGAAGTAGATACACAGAGAAGCAGATACGTGAGGAAAGAGAGAAAGCTCCATTAGACATAGCAGAGGCCCCAGAAAGAGAGATGAACCTGATAGTCTAAAGCTGACCTTGTGAAGAGAACAGAGCAGCTGAGCCTGGAAAGAAACTAGCCCCAGGAAGAGAGACGAGCCTTATGCCAGCCTACAGCTGAGATTGGAAGAAGCTGGGACCATGGAGCCTTAAGAGGAAGAAGGAAGGCTGAACCCTCGCAGACGTCGCCCGCCATCTTGTTTCAACACATGGGAAATGACTTTGGGTGAGCAAGTAGCTCTTATGGACTTGAGTTGGACTCTTTAGGGCCTTGTGACTGTAAGTTTCTACCCCCCCCAATAATATCTTTTATAAAAGCCAACAGATTTCAGGTACTTTGTATCAGCACCCCTTTTGGCTAACTAATACAATAATCTATATAGCCCTGAGGCAAGGCTATAAATGTAAACTTTTGTTCTTCCCAAGTGAATATATTTCTCATCTTCCTTACTGATAAGGATGGAAATGAACACATTACCCAGACAAACGGTCCCATGCCACATACTTAAGGCCATATTAATCTGCTCTAGAAAAGACATCGCATCTGGCATAGCAGCCACGATTAGGGCTACTAAATGGATTGTGTTGCAGTCACCATCAATTTACAGGGACCAGAATAGTAAATTGATGGATACCATCATCCCTGTACCCTTTAATTCTTTAAGAGTGGCTCTGTCATTGACCACCCAGTCCTGTGAAAACAATATTATTGTAAATTTCTATCTTGTCTAGAAGGAATATTTTCAGAGGTTTCCACCTGGCCTTCCCCACTGTGCTAGCTTTCACCCCACAAGTCAAGCAACCAATAGATAGTTCTGCCAACTACCACATATGTCCATTCTAATTATAAATTGCCATATTAAAGAACTAAAGAAATAACCACTGCAAGAGTTCATGGATGCAGGGGGCCCATAGTGAGTCATATCAGGGCCAGTATTTCATTTATTACCTGGATCTCACATGGCACCTTGGGTCCTTGTGAAACAAACTCTGAATTGAAGAGTAGAAATTTTATTGGGAGTTCTGTCAGTATCAACACCTATGTGGGATAAAGGAAGACTGGGCAAAGAAGAGGAACTAATTCAGATGTAACAGGGGCTTCAGCAGATCACATAGAGGTCTCTAGATCTTCAGTTACCCTTCAGACTTATCCTACCTTTTGTCATATGGACCATACCTTTATACTTACCATATTAATCAATCTTTGAAAGCAGCTGTCTCCAGGGAGGAAGCATGGCCTTGGTGGGGTGACTCTCTTCAGCTGAGAACAATTCCGGGAGAGGGACTCAGTTGAGACCATCAGCTATTAGCCACCAACACCCCCAGCAGCTGAAGTAATTATTGCCTTAGTTCTGACGGGGAAATCTAGCCAGTGGGCCATTGCATCTACTATATGTACTCAACTAAAATACCCAGATTTTTTTTCCATTAAGTTCTATTAAAACAAACCTCACATCTTGAACTCCTGAGGTAGATTTTTTTAAAGTCAATATTGAATCTTGTATTTGTCATTTATTCAACTTCTTGGTTTTACTAAGGATTCTCACCTGCTAAATCATTTGAACTTTAATTTTGACATCTACTGTCTCAAACTTCCCTTGACACTGGAATTACACTCAAATGGAAGTAGTCATTAAAGGGAATACCATCATATTATTGATAAAACATTGAGGCCAGAAACTTCAGAGTGGCGTGATATTTGTTGGACATTCACAGAGTATCACCACTCTTTCAGCCATCTACAAATCACTTATAGTTATTATTATCTAGCCCACAAGTTACCTTTATATTAAAGACAATAAGGAAAAATCCATAAAATGTTTTGTTGAATTCAATACCTGCCTTGAATCAGATAATATATCTTGGCCCCAAATACTAGAAAAGTCTGACTAAAATGGTCTTAAACAATAAGAAAATTTATTATATCACTTATGAAGGATTCTACAGGTATAATGAGCTTCAGGGCTGGCTATTCAGTGGTCCAGCAATGCCATCATGGATCTAGGCTCTTTCCATTTCCCTTCTCTGCCATCCTCAGAGCACTGGCTTTCCTCCACCCATGGGTACAAGGTGATGATGTAGCAGTTCTAGCAGTCATATCTGACAAAAAATGTCCAACAGCAGAAGAATCACTCTTTCTTCATGTCATTTCTTTACCTGACACCTTTGTCTTATTGGTCAAGATTCAGTCACAATCTCAATCTGAAATCCATCCTGGCAAGGGGAATGGAATACCATGATTTACTTAGCCTTAGCTAATCCTCTGCACAGGAATGGATGTCTTGCTTACTGATTGTTTCCGTTTCCTGGCTACTTAAGCAAATACCATGAAGTGGATTGGGTTTAACAAGGGGAATTTATTCACTAATGGTTTGAGGCTGGGAAAAAGTCTGAATCAAGGCATTATCAAGGCAATGCTTTCTTCCCAAAGTGTGGCATTCTGGGGCTGACTGCTGGTGATCATTGGCCCTTAGCTTATCACATGGCAAGGCACATGGCAGTATCTCCTGGTTTCTCTGTTTTCTTCTGGGTCCCACTGAATTTCAGTTTCTTGCTTCCATGGCTTTCACTCTGTCTGAATTTTATTCTGCTTATAACGGACTCCAGTAAAAGGATTAAGATCCATCCCAATTGGGCTGGGCCACACCTTATCTGAAGTAACCTCAGCAAAAGGTCCCACTTACAATGAGTTCACCCCCACAAGAATGGATTAAATTTAAGACATGTTTTTCTGGGGTACATACAACATCAAGCCACCACACTGATCTATAGTTGGTAGAATCTAATCTGTTCCCTTTGTGAAAAAGACTTCCGCCTTCAGGCACCTCTCCAATTTGTTGTATTTCCCAACAGAGTTCTGACAGAGGTTCTGAGCACCCCTCAGCACTGCATATTATTTCAATTTCCTGGCATTTAATTTCTCTATTTCTAGAAACTTAAATCCACTGTGAGAGATTCCGTATTTTCTTACTCTCTTGCCTATGTGAGACTTTTCATTCTCACTGACTTCTTTTCAGAATTGAAGCTCATCTATCCCAAGTCCTTTTCCTCTGGCTCCTGCATCTGAAAGTTTGTTTTCATTTTCCCCAGGTTTGCTCAGAAGCCAAGCAGAGTTTCATCTTCTGTTTCCATAAGGAATCCACTCATATCAAGTAATTAATGAGTGTTAGTAGAATTTGCTCAGGATTTGAACACAGTGGGGGAGTACCATCTTCCTGGGGCTTTGTCTCTCTCCTATATTTTCTCCCATTGAGATTGAATCATGCCCCCCCACAAAAGATAAGTTCAAATCCTAACCCAGTGGTCATGTGCATGTGAAACCATTTGTAAACAGAACTTTGAAGACACTGTAATTAGTTAAGGTGTGGCCAAATGAATGAGGGCAGACCTTAAACCAATATGGCTTAAGTAGAAAAATAGAAAGCCAGAAGTCAGCAGAAACTAGAGGAGCAGACACAAGGAGAGAGAGAGATTGCCTGACGTGTTAAAGAGGATTACCAGGACACTACATGTTCCTGGAGAAAGCAAGCCTTGCCAATAGCTGGATGTTGGACTTCTAGCCTCCAAAACTGTGAGATAATAAATCCCTGTTGTTTAAGCCAAATAGTTTGTGGTATTTGTCCTAGAAGCCCTGGAAAACTAAGACAGCTCTTCACCAGATTCGGCCTGGGAGTTCCCAAGGTTTTTCCTGTCTTTGATGTCAGACCCTGGAGATCTCCATTCCTTGCCCAAGTGGGCTAATATAAAGGTATCCCTTCCACACAAATGCAGTATCTCTCTAAGAGAAATACAAATTTTTCCATTTTATTACAACTACTTTTTGCACTTTGGAGAAGACAGAGGCAAGATGAACAATAGGAAGAAGTCAGAACTGCTTAAATTTTGTTAACATTACACCACCTTATCTATACTAAGAGCAAGCTGCTCCATGTTTGTGCTTCTCTTTACTGTAAGCAAAGCTTTATGGTCCTTACCTTGGTCCTTAGCAATTTTTGTAAGGCTCAGTCATTCCTGACTTTAGCATTCTTTTTTCTGTTCCAGCAGGTTGATGATAGTCTTCTGTGTTCAAGCTTATCTATGATCCCCTCCCTCTGTCTTTTGTTCATGTCCTTTTAAAAACCTGAGCTCTACAGAGAGCTCTCTGTACCACCACTGCCTTCTTTAGAAGTCTCCCCCTTTATCACTGGAATTATTTCTTATTATATCATAATCAGAATTTTATTGTTTAAATCTCCCACCTCTCCCAAGTCACATTCCCTTCTAAAGTCTCACATCACAGAATTACACCTGTGGTAAATACTCTTTTGAAGCGAACAGTTCATTTGTAATGCAAATAATTACTTCTTTATCTCATTTTCAAGTAGGAATTTTCATATACCAATTTTCATAAAGACAAATTAGGGTCGAATTATTTCACACCTTTTCCTTCTCAGTTGCTTGCTCTTCTTCCCCCTCCCACTTTCCTTCTGTCCTTTTACCCTCTGGTTGTTTTCCTGCCTACTTCCAGGATTGGTGTGAGTTCCTAGGTTTCTCTCCCATACTCTGCTTTTGTTGAACTGCAATACTTATTTTCTATTCATGTGTTGGAGCAAGCCTTTGTTGTATCATGTGGACTCACCTACCACCCTGCCTCCGAAGAAGTTCATGAGTAGGGTCAGGTGAAGAAATCACTTCTATGGGGAATTTGCTGCATCTTTAATCCCTGACAGCTGAGAATTTCCATTTCCTAACTGTCCTGCTTCTATCAACTCTGATTATAATCCAACTTCTTTAGGTGACAAACTCTAAGGAGTAAATCTCTCTATGCCTCAGCTCCCTCAGCAATAAAATGAGGGCAATGATCTCTGTCCTATCAACTTTACAGAGTTATTGAAAGAAATAATGTGTAGGAAAATTGGAAAGCATAATTTATACATAAAAGAACATCCACTGCTTGTGCTTAATCATAGATCTGCTCCTTGAAAATATCAAAGAAAGGATTTTTGAGCATAAAACTGCAGAGGAATGAACTGTCTTTGGAGAAGATTTTGAGGCAGGAACACTGAGGGATTGTGTGTGTGTGTATGTGTGTGTGTGTTTAAATCAAGAATTGCCTTATCTCACCCATATAGGAAGAAAGCAAAGGCAGAAGAAGTAAGAATGCCTCATGAGATAAAAATGCTCTCAGATGATTTATTTCACTTTTGAAAATTTTATAAAGACAAGGCCAGTCTAGAAAGCTGAGATAGAGGAAAGTGGGTGGAAATAAGGGCAGGACTTGCTCAGGATTTGTAAGAAGTGGTAAAGTGAGGAGGCAAAGGTTTGGTAACATAAGTTAAGTTGTTCTATGTAGAATAGAAATAAAAAGGAAGTAGGAAAACAACTTTATCAAATTAAAATAAATTAAATTATGCTTTAGAAAACAGCGAGAGAGAAGCTGTGAAATATCTGTTAGTGTGAAAGAAAAAGGAAGAATTCAGTGAGAGGCTAGAAAGAGGTGTAAATCTGTTCAATGAAGAAGAAAACCAAAAGCTTGCTTAGTAATCCATCCCACCCATGTCCACAGCACCTCTACAATTTCAAACTTTTATTAGGTTCACCCTGAGGAACCATAGGAGAAATTTCAAAGTTATTACATTATTCTTTTAATTACATCGAAAGACAAATAGGCATTGAGTTGCAGATTATAACATTTTATTTGGGACAACAAAAATTTTGCTGCAGCAAGGGAACCAGACCACTTGTGACAATGAGGTCAGCTTGGAGCTTCTAGGGATGGTGAGGGATGTTTATAGCCATAAAAAAATAAAAATAAAATTTAAAAATTTAAAAAAAACTCAGTTTGAATCCTATCAATAGGATGGGGGTTTCTCTGTTTATTGGGGTTGCATTGGACAGGTGGTCTTCATTTTGTATTGGGTTAAAATTGGGTTAACTATCATATCAGTTGGTTATCTGGGTCTGCACCTCAGTGGAGGATATCAAACTTCAAAAGATTTCAAAAGAGGAAACTTAAGAATGATTTCAAAAAGAAGTAGGGTAGGGAATAGATGTAGCTCAGTAGTTGAGCACCTGCTGCCCATGTTCAAGGTCCTGGGTTCAATCCCTGGTACCTCCTTTTTTAAAAAAAAGGAAGTAGGGCATGAGTGTTTTATTCAGAGGGGTCCCCACAGCTTTTGCTATATCATCTCTATCAAATATGTTGATTAATAAGCGACATTCTCGGGGTAGAAATCAGAACATGAATTTTAATTTCTGTCAGGAAAAATAAATAGGGAGAACAAATAAACACCTGGTTCTTATCCTGCTGCCCTGTCATGACCCCATAGTAACTCCTAAAGAGACTTCAAATGGAAGACAGAGAACCTAAGAGAGGGGAGTTGGTGCGTCCAACTGACAGAAATACTAAGTTCTGCAACCCTGGGAGTCACCCATGAGATTAAAATATTACTATCCTCTTAGATGACATTTCACTTTTGAAAATATTATGAAATACATCAAACATTCAGAAAACTTTAGAGAGTAATACCTCCACCTAATAACTTTATCAAATGGTAGCATTTTGCAATATTTGTTTCAGAGCTTTTACAAATGCACTAAAAGTAATCCTCGCCAATACCATTTCCCTCCTTCCCTGTCCACTTTCATGCTTTTGCTAAATATGCAGGTATCCATACGGTATGGGATTTTGTGCTTTTAAACTGTACTTACATATCATGCTCTGAAACTTCATTTGTCCACATAAATTGGTATATGTAGGTTTAGTTCATTCACTCACTTTGATGTATAAACATACTATTCTCCTGTTGAAAACATCATTTATTCTCAAACTTTATTGGCTTGCAAAACTACAATGAATATTCTTGTATATACATCCTTGAGTACTTGTGCTAAATTTTCTCTAGGTTATATACCTAGGAGAAACACTACTGTATGGAAAGACTTGCATATTTTCTACTTTTATGGAAATTATCAAATTGTTCCCCAAAGGGGTTGTATTAATTTACTTTCTCTTCTCTGGTGTATGAGAGTTTCCATTTATCCACAATCTTTCTAATCTTTTAAATTAACTATTTAATTTACTAATTGTCTTAGTTTGCCAGGGCTGCTATGACAATACCATACAAGGGTTGGCTTAAGCAAGAGGAATTTTTTTTTACGTACAATGTAAATGGTTTATTTAAGAGTCACAGATCATCTCCGTGGGCCAGGTGGTTGACCCAGACATTCAGGGCCCAGCAGGCTCAGCGCAGCCTCAGAGCCTCTCATTCAGAATCCAATAGAGTGAGCATGTAGCCCTCACACACCGGGCCTTTCACGTTGCAGATGATGGAACGGCTTGTGTCGTCCATGAATTCCACACAAACCTCCATGCACTGTCCCTGAGAGCCAGTCCTGCCCAGCACCTTGGTGACCCAGGCCAGCTTGATAGGCTGCACGTGATTGGTATCCACAATGGTGGCAATCAGGCGGAGAACAACAGGAATTTATGGTCTCATGATTTTGGAAGCTAGAAGTCCAAGATCAAGGTCTTGATAGGCCATGCTTTTTCCTTAAGTCTGTAGCATTCTGGTGCTGGCTTGCTGCGATCCTCGGGGTGCCTTGGCTTGCATCTCTTCCTCTGTCATGTGGATTCTCTTTCTGTCTTCTACTTCTCCTGTTCTATCATCTGTCTTTCTGTCTATATTTCTTCTCCTTATAAAGATTTCAGGCACATGGAAAAAGGCTCACTCTGATTTAGTTTGGCCTCATCTAAATAGGAACTTTGAAGATCTTATTCACAAATGAGTCCACACCCTAATAAATAATAACATCTTCCAAGGTCCTATTTACAAATGGGTTCACACCCATAGGAACATGGATTAAGATTTGAACATGGGAAGCGGCTGTGGCTCAATCAGTAGGGCTCCCGTTTACCATGTGGGAGGCCCCGGGTTTGGTTCCCGAGGCCTCCTGGTGGGGGCGGGCCCGCCCGCATGGCGTGGTTGGCTGACCCAGCGAGCGCAGGCAGCAAGGGGGGAATAAATGAATAAATAAATAAAATCTTAAAAAAAAAAAAAAAGATTTGAACATGTCTTTTATGGGATACATGATTCAATCCCACACACTAATTTAATGGGTATGATTTGTTCCTAGACACTTTATAACCATTTTGCTTTTGTTGATGGTATACCAATATTTATTAAAATTGAAACTTACTTAGTACTGGTATATATAGATAAATTGATTTTTTTATATTGATCCTGTATCCAGCAACCTTCAACCATTGTTGAAGCTCATCTTCTCCAGGAAGCCCTGGAAACCGAATCCAGGACCTCCCATGTGGTAGGCAGGAGCTCAATCGCTTGAGCCACATCTGTTTCTCCCTCCTATTCTTTTTCTCATCTTATTACATTGCCTAGGGCATCCAGTATAATGTAGAATAGAAGTCCTGATAAAATTTAATAAAATTTCATCCTTAGCTTTGTATAAGTTTTTGATAGATACCTTTTGTCCGGTTAAGGATGTTTCCTTCTATCCATAGTTGCTGAGAGTTTAGTTTGTTTATGAATTAAGAAGTACTACACATCTTTCCACCTCAAAGTCTATACTCCTAACACTAGTTTCTCAGTTATCAACATAGTTCAGGCTTTCACTTCCTTCAGATTTCTACTCAAAGGCCACCTATAAAATGTGCTCTGTATGAAATATTTACTCTCTTCGACACTTACTCTGCTTTATTTATTCTCCTTAAATGAATGAATAAGAGAATGAATGAATGTTTAATTTTATCAAATATTTTTGGTGGGGTATCTATTAAGTTGATCATGTATCTTTTTTCTTCCATTGGTTGTATGGTATATTAAAACAGTTTTGCATCCTAGTGTCCATGGTCTTGGTACTCACGCACACACATACACACACATATACTTATTTGCTGTAGGATTCAGTTTACTCATATTTTATTGAGAATATTTTCATCTATTTTCATAAGTGAGATTGATCTAACATTTTTTTCTTAACTGATTTATTATCAAGTATATAGTAGCCTCATCAAATGAGCTGGGTTGGTTTCCCTCTTTTCCTATTCTCTGAAACCATTGTTTTTATAGGTAAGGCTTATCTGTTTGCTACAATGTTTCTTAAATTAATCTGTAAAAATCAACTGGGAATTTCTGTTTTATTGTAATGTGAAGTAAGAGAAGTACCATTGGGTGAAGGATTTTCTCCTAATGGGGCTTTGGCTTTTTATGAAGCCTTTTTATAAAAGAAGGGACTGCCCAAGGATTTCTGTTTACATTTCACTGGCCAGGACTGGGTCACTTGGTAATCTCAGATGCAAAGGAAGCTAGGAATTCAAGTATTTTTAGCTAGGTATATTGCCTTCTTTATTTATTTATTTATTTTTATTTTTTTATTTTTTTTTAAAGATTTTATTTATTTATTCATTTATCCCCCCCTTGCTGCTTGTGCTCACTGGGTCAGCCAACCACGCCGTGCAGGCGGGCCTGCCCTCACCAGGAGGTCCCGAGAACCGAACCCGGGGCCTCCCATATGGCAAACGGGAGCCCCACTGATTGAGCCACAGCCGCTTCCCTTGCCTTCTTTAAAGACAAGTCAAGCAGAGTGGGTGTAGCTTAGTGGTTGAGTGCCTGCTTTGCATGTATGAGGTCCTGGGTTCAATCCCTAGCACCTCCTTAAAATAAAATAAAAAAACAAGATTCTGTTATTAAGGATAGAGTAAACAGCAATGGGAAATGGCTAGACATATAGCAATGCCTTCTACAATAACATTTGTATTAGGTACTTTGCAATGTTGGAACATTTCAATTTTTCCTTCATGTCTCTTAATTAAATATATATATATCTTTGTCTTTCTGGGCTTATTCTGGTTGAATTTCTCAATACTATCTCTTCAATTTTCTAATTAATTCTTTAATATTGTACTGATTAAGATGTATATCTTCTATTGTGTTTTATTTCAATGACAATATTTTCTTTTCCAAGATTTCTATTTCATTCTTTTTTATACTTACCTGTCCTTGCTGAATTCCTACTTATTTTGTTTCATAACTTCTTGCTTTTTTTTTTAAACATAATTTATTTTAATGTTGTCACTACTTAGAATCACTACTTACACAAATAATAAAAATATTAATAATAAATGAGAAAAACCCATTTGGTGCAGTGAAGGAAAGGAACTGAGTAGTTTAAATATGCCAATGCCATCATTTTGCATGTGAGTCTCACTGTATAAAACAGGAAGCTCTTAGAGGCTATGAAGTTGGGTGAGCTGAACCTCCTGAATCAGGCATAGGTTTCCCACAAGTGGATGGGGTGGAGGCAGAGGAACAGCTTGAGCCATAAAGCCAATTTATAAAGCAAGTTCTAGTGTGTTTGCTATGGACTCTTGGAATGGATTTTCTGGATCTGGGGAAATGGGTGAGATAACCATGGGTGGACTTCAAGGGGGTGGGACATGGATTGGGGGGAAGGGATTGAGAGGCAATGGAGGTACTGATGAGCAGACAAGGGATATGATATCAACAAGACAGTCATGTCTTCCTGGCACCAGGACATTTCATAGCCTCAGAACTGTCAGTTTTTATGCCAAATAAATCTCTATTATGATTTACTTGGTTTTACTAAAAGTGTCAGGAGGAATTCCTGAGTATTCTATGCACTTGACCTGGCACCCACTGCAAGACAAGGGTGATGGCATCCAAGCTACAGGTCAGAGAGGATAGACAGGGAGTGTATGATGGTAAGGAGGGGTTACTTGCAGGGTTCAGTATTTCCTATCCTAGGTACACTCCACATCACCTCTTTCACTCTGTTCTTGCTTTTTTAAATGAAGTTAATTCTTCATTTCTCTTTGAGCATCCTAAATATACTTGTTTCAAAGTATTTGCAGGTGTATTCCATAAAATGAATTTCATTTAGAATTAACTTATTTTCCAATAGTTGATTTTTATTGACTGTCTTGGCATTTTCTTATGTGATTTTGAATTTTGGTTTGCAGGCATATTTTGCATAGTATGATCTGGTTTTGTTCTCTCTGTGTCTGGCGATTTTTCAGTTACTTTTACTGAATTCTAGACCAATGATGATCTTGAGATGTCTATAATTCTAGACCAACAGTGTCTTGAGATTTTTCCAAATCCATTCACAGAGCAATGTGAAACTTAATTTAGTTCCTGGTCATAAGGCTAATAGACAAAGAGTCCCAACAGAAAGATGGGACAGCTTGTTTACAGTTGTACTCTAAGATGGGTCAGCAAATGTTTTATTTTAAAGGCCACATGGTAAATAATTCAGGCTCTGCAGGCTATGCTTTTTTCTCAACTGATCAAGTTGGCCATTATGATGCAAAAGCAGCTATAGACAAGTAGTAAAAGAATGAATATGGCTGTGTTTCAATAAAACTTTATTTATAAAAATAGGCAGAGGGCTGAATTTGACCTGTGATCCATAGTTTGCCCACCCCTGACTGAGGAGATAATCAAAGGCATTTTTCCCAACTTCTTTAATGAGTTGGTGAGCCCCACCCCAGACCCTGGCTCTGAACTCCTATCACTCACATAAACTTTTTTTGTCTTCTTTACTCCTAGGATATAAACTTCCAGCTGCCACTGCCTGCTCCCAGACCCAGAGCCCAGGAGGTCTGTGACTTTAGCCCTACCCACTACTTTGCCTTTGATTATTGAAGTTTTCGTATATTCCAGGCATTGTGCTGGGCACCAGAGATATAATGATGAATGATACAAGTATATTTCTGTTCTTATGGAGCTTACAGTTTTGCAAAGAGGCAGGCATTAAATAAATATGCACACACATGAATGTATAATTACAAATAGAAGTAAGTATTGTTGCCAGCAGTGGATTTCCAGGTGTTTGGCCATATCACAGAAAAGAATTTAAGGACACATATTTTAAGCAAGCAAGTAGAGACGTGTGTGTGCTGGGGCTAGGGCTGGGGCTGCATCTTTATTTAAGGCTGCCTCTACTTATTTCCTCCATGTAAATGAAGACTTGTGAGTTACATCATTCTCACTGATTCTGATTATGCAGAAGAAGGATAGGAAACACATTTTCATTAGTTCTGAGTGTCTGCCAGCCAGAATGAGGGTCAGATTAGGGAGTATGAATGGGCTTCTCTTATCTATTGTCTTCAGGTATTTGGCCTTGGGTGGTTGACTCCTCTCTTGTTGGCTGGATTTTCCACTGTAAGGAGCAGGCAAAGATGGGTGATGGCAAGCAAGAGTTTTACACAGAACTGACTGTTTTGTCCTTATCGCCCTAATGTTTTTTCTACGGAACCCTTTTTTTCCTTCAGGCCCCTGTAATAGCCTGCCTCGGTATTATGGAAGAAACAAGGAGGCTTTAATGAGCAAGACTAATAGGAGAGGCTAATCTAATTTAGATTGAGAGGCCAGGGAAGACCACTCTGATGAAGTGATATATGAGAAGCCTCTAGGATAGGAATAAGTTTTCCATGAAATAAGTTAGAGGAAGATTGTTTTATGCAGAGTAAAGAATATATGTGAAGACTCCAAGAAGGAAAAAAGTTTGTGAGCTCAAGAATTTGAAAGAAGGCTAGTGAGTCCACTAGCTGTGCTGTTCAATATGGTAGCCACTGGCCACACACAGTCACATATGGCTATTTAAATGTAAATTAACTAAAAATAAATTTTTAAATCCACTTCCTCAGTTGCACTAACCATATTTCAAAAGTTCTGTTGCCATATGTGGTTAGTGGCTACCACATTGGACAGCACAGATATAGAACATTTTTTGCCATCACAGAAAGTTCTATGAGACAATGCAACGCAGAAATATCGAGCCCAGGAAGGCCAACCAAATACTTTGATATTCCAAAGAAACCACATGGGGAGGCCAGCAGCAGTCATGCCATTTAATTACATGTCCTGATGACAGCCAATTGGGCAACAACTGTGCTGTACAGCAGGGAAACAAAGATTATATAGGGTTAGACAGCACAAAGAGGGAGTCTAGCTAATGCATAGAGCAGCTCGAGTGTGCACATAGCCTAGTAAATGATTAACAGTAGTGTGTACATATGGGGGGAATTGCGTGGGATCCCAGAACAGTAAACCATGGGTTTGAGCACTTAACATTCCTTTGAAGCAGACTGTGATTGCTATCTCAGTGACAGGAGTGGGCCACCGGCTGGCATAGCCTTCACCCTCCAAGCCCTTCTGCCTTCAGGTCCTGGAAAGGGCATTCCTTCTATATACACTACAGAGAGCATTGGTCCAGAACATAGTTAGGGAATTTATAAAATATTTTAAATAAAGTTTATATGGAATTTTCATAAAGTGGGAACATTCTCATGATAAATGAAAACTTTTTATATCACTATTCAACCCAGGGTATAGAATGACCACAAGTAGGTGAAAAATAAATGTGCAGAAATTTCTAATTTCAGTTCTAACATTTAAGGAGGCTGGAAAACCTCACTCCCATCCTTACAACAAGAAAAAAGCTGAGCAAACTGAAAATCATGATTTTCTCTGATCCATCAGATAATTGATGTATTAGGACAAATTGCTACCCTGAAATCTGGACAGATGGGCTGAATCACAGCTGAGATGAGTTTAAATGGGGTTCAAGTTACTGGAACCATAAACTAGTAGGAATGTTTACACGGTGGGTTTGGTGAATTGTTGGAAGATGAGTGTGGACCAGCATGAGAGAAAGAGACTCCTGGGGGTACCAGCTTCTCACAGTGAAGACCCAAGAAAAATCCCTTCATGGCTATGGCGGGGGAAGGGGAGAAGTAACCATTTTAAAATGTGCCTGGAGCATTCTCCATAACAAAGACCTGCTATACAGGAGAAAAGACTTTATCAGAGCCTTATCTTACCTAGAGGAAAGGGCATTTACCCAACTCCAGCTGTCTCTAGTCTTCCTATTTCAACTAACCAAGGAGAAAAAAGCTAAGGAACATTTGTGAAAGTCACAGTCCACTGACAGAATCTCACTGAAAGACTGAGATTTAATCATAAGATTATAAAATGCTTCCTCCTCCCCACCTTACCACCACAGCAACAGGACTCTGGGACAATAGCAGTGGATTATAGCTGAAAGAGCAGCAAGATGTAGACTTTATTTAAGAAAGAAAGAAAGAAAGAATTCTTAGAAAAATTAAACACAACAAGGGAGAGAAAAAAAAGTAACACTAGATCAATTTGAAGCCTCCAAAACCTAGAGTTACAACAAACATTAAACACAGTTCAAGTCCTATCTAGATTATCATAAAAACCTCACACTAAAGGCCCATTTACCTGAATTCCTATAATGGATTGAATCATGTCCCCCACAAAGACATATTCAAGACCTAAACTCCAGTCCTGTGAATGTGAATCCATTTGTAAGTAGGATCTTTGAAGATGTTATAAATTAAGGTGAGACCAAACTAAATCAGGGTGGGACTTAATCCAATATGACTGGAGTCCTTATAAGCAGATGAAATTTGACCATAGTAGTAGGAGACAGAAGGAGATAGATTGTCAGATGACAGTGATAGAGAATGAGTTATTGTTTACTGGCAAGATACCACCAGAATGCTATAGACTTCAAAGAAAGCATGATCATGTCACTTCTTAATTTTGTACTTATAGTCTCCAAAATTGTAAGAAAATAAATTTCTGTTGTAAAGCCAATCAGTCTATGGTGCTTTGTTGCAGCAGCCCTGGAAAACTAAGACAGTTCCTATACCTGATACTGTAACTGAAGGTTAAGAGTTAACAAATAATTTTTTATTACTAAATCATTATATATATGACTTTATATTATAAAATAGCAAAAGGTTAATATCTGAAATTACTAAAACTAACTAGAGTGGTCTCACCCCTATTTATGGTTACTCAAGACTTAACCTCATCCTTGTGTATGCTTACCTTTGTGATGGTAATTCTAGATTTACTTTACCTTTGTTTATAGAATAGGTTCATTGGGATGGTAACCACTGCACCCTCCTCTGTTTAATATCCATATGGAAAACCTTGTGACTGACCTATTCTCTGAGCTTTCCTATCTCAGAAACTTGATCTCTGAAAATGATTGTAACTTTGTAACTCTCCCTGGTTTGGGGTCCACACCCAGCTTGTTCAACCCCTTAATGTTTATTAATAAAGGAACCTGTGTCCAGCTCCACCCCAATTATTCATTAGGACCCTGATGTTATAAAATGTTAGAATTTCTGTGGATCAGGGAAAAAGTTTTTGGGCCATCTAAGGCGACTTTCCTCTACTGAGACAGTTTAGTATAGGGAAATGGAAGACTTGGGTCACAAATGAAGACCCGGCAGAAAACATGCCCGGCAGACCACATGGCCAGCTGACCACATGGCTGCAAGACCCTGCCCGGAAACCTTCTGAGGGGAAGGCTGCCAGAAAGATCCCATGAGACCCGGGCCATGAGATCCCATTTGGAACCCTGGGTCAAAGAGAAGCCCTGGATAACCCCAAACAGGCTTCCTCATTGGGCCCTGAGAGCTAACGGGCAGGGATCATAAGGCAACCAATCAGAACAACAAACAGCTGGAGCCCCTCCCCAACATTATGGAGGAGGAGGAGTAAAGGTTTTAAAAGGCCTAACCTGGGAACCCCAAATGCATGACTCATCCTATATCATGACCTCATCCATGTCTAGGGCCATGTACTCTTTTCTTGATTATTAATAAATTATTTACTCCCTTGCCTACTCTATGGTGTGTCCTTAAATTATTTTATGTGGCCTAAGCCAAGAACCTAGAAGCCCAGAACCCAGAGGCTTCCATCAACATATTTGGTGAGCCAAGCCAGGAGACAAGGAGGCAAGTAACACTCCCTAACCCCTGCCAAAGACTGGTGAGTTTTTAATTAAAGCCTGTCTGTGTCCCCTTTTTTCTGTGACCAAGAATCTCACCCTGGGCCATGCACGGAGATTTGCTCCTTACTCAGCCCTTGGGAGGCTCTGAAATTCCTCTTAATCCATTTCTTTTGGGGCTCCCAAGGCTGTTTGCTTGTAAGCTGAACAATCAGCCTTTGGCTTTTTAATGTGCCTCTTAATGTCTTTGTAGCAGTTTGATATTATTTATGAATTCCAAAAAAAAGATATTTGATTATATTTGTAAACTTGTCTGCTCCTCTGGGCATGATACCTTTTGATTGTGTTAGATTCAGCTGAGACATGTGATTAAATTATGTTAGATTAGGGCTTTGATTCAACCATGTCATTAGAGTGTGACTCAGTGTTGTTTTATCAGCCCCTTGGGCTGATAAAAGAGACTCTCACATGGAAGTAGACACAGAGAAGCAGATACGTGAAAAAAAATAGACGGCTCCATTAGACATGGCAGAGGCCCCAGGAAAAGAGATGCAACTGATAGTCTACAGCTTACATTGTGAAGAGAGCAGAGCAGTTGAGCCTGGAAAAAAACAAACCCCAAAGAGAGATGAGCCTTATGCCTGCCTACAGCTGAGATCGGAAGAAACTGGGACCACAGAGCCTTAAGAGGAAGAAGGAAGTCTGAACCCTTGCAGACATTACCTGCCATCTTGCATCAACATATTGCAACAGACTTTGGGTGAGCAAGTACCTTGAGTTGGACTCTTTAGGGCCTTGTGACTGTAAGCTTCTACCCCAAATAAATACCCTTTATAAAAGCCAACAGATTTCTAGTACTTTGCATCAGCACCCCTTTTGCCTAACTAATACAGTCCAGTTTAGCTGCAAAATTGGTCCCTAGCAGTGGTCTCTCTCACGGCCAATCTTTCTAAGACCTCTGCAATAGTAGGCCAAAAGAAAGGTTTCAAGCCAGCCCCTTTTCTAGGAAGAATCACACAGTTTGGTAGCTTTGGTCCATAACCTATGTCTGGACAGCTCCCAAGACCTAGTTTGCCCCAGGGTTGACCAAGCACATGGTCTCTGCAATTTCCAGGATGCCGGTGTGGCAGTTTGGTATTGTTTATGAATTCCAAAAATAGATATTGGTTTGTGTTTGTAAACTGGTCTGTTCCTCTGAGCATATTAAATTGTATTAAATTCAGAGGTTTCACTTTTACTTGATTAAATTATGGTTAGGGTTTTGATTCAGCCACATCAATAAGGTGCTGAGTCCTGGCCCCCTTAGTGGGTGGGGACTCACAGAGAAAATGACACAGCAGAGGAGAGAGTTTGAGTTTTGATGCTGGAGCACCAGGAAGTAAACACACAGGAGAACACAGAGGAATAGAAACGGCTCCATAGACACAGCAGAAGCCCAGGAAGAGAAAGTCTGATAGTCTACAGCTGACCTTGTGGAGAGAGCAGAGCATCTGAGCCCAGAAAGAATCAAGCCCCGGGGAAAGAGACAAAGCCTTATGCCAGCCTACAGCTGAGATAGGAAGTAGCTGGACCCACAGAGCCTTAAGAGGAAGAGGAAGGCTGAACCCTTGCAGAGACTGGCATCCATCTTTCTCCAACACATGGCAACAGACTTTGGTGAGGGAAGTAACTTATGCTTTATGGCCTTGTGACTATAAGTTTCTACCCCAAATAAATACCCTTTATAAAAGCCAGCAGATTTCTGGTACTTTGCACCCCTTTGGCTGACTAATACAGACAGGAACCAGAGAAGCAACTCCAAATGTTCCCCAAGACTTAAGCAGCTTGGGTGCTTTTGTTTGGGATGCTGGATCAGCTGACAGACTTTTTTTTTTCATTTCTTCCTAGAACAATGGGTGGCTTCTCTAGCACTCTGGCAGACTCCCATTGGACCGTCTTCTCAGGAATTGGGACAACTTGCCTACTGATGGTCTAGAAAGGAAGAAACTAGTCTCTCCCTGCCACACCACATAGCTGCAGTATAGCTAAGTGTGGCCTCTTATATGTGATGCTGAATTCCAGTTAAACCTGTGTAAGAAAGAAGGAGAGGACAGACAGATCTGAGGGCCAGAGACCATATGGTCATGTCTCCTTAAAGGGATGATGAAATACACTACCAAACTGGTCAATTATAAGCTCAGAGAAATTACTCAAAGGCAGAACCTAGATATCCAGACAGTCTGCCTCAGATAGCCATAGAAAGCTGAAGAAACTTTGCCTGGGCCCCCAAACTTCCATTAACTCCCTTTTAGAAACAGCTTTCTCAGTTTTCAACAATTGAGACCATGCCACCAAGATGGAGAAGGTAAGGAGGGGTGGGCACAGGGCCAGGACAGTCTCACCTTTTAACTGCCTCCATTAAAAGCACCATCACCTCAGGGATACCTGAATCCAGGCTCCATGGCAGCAGGAACCTGGCCCCAAGCTGCCTCACCACATGGACCACTGGGGTCTTGTCCCAGGGGAGGATGGAAGGGACCTGAAGCCATGCATGAACCATCAACCAGAGGATCCTTGACATGGCAAGTAAGATTGTTAATTTCTTAATTAACATGGGAGCCAATTACTTGGTCCTGGCCTGCACTCTGGACCTCTAGTCTTGGTTGTGTCTAATAAGGAGAGTGAATGGGGAATCAAGATCTAGGCCATTTACTAAACCTCTCTCCTGTAGAATAAGAAACCTCCTCATATGCCATTAATTAAGATTAAAAAGTTCCTGGAAAATGGCTCACGTCAGGTCTTTCCCTATGCCAAGTGTGTAAAATTCTCTTTTCTATTCTAATCTGTGCTTAACTTTGCATTTAACTTTTAAAATCTGTGTTCTTTGTGTTTATTTTGTTTGTTTATCTTTTTTTTTTTTTTTTTTTTTTACCAGGAGGTCCCGGGGATCGAACCCGGGTCCCTCCATATGGGAGGCGGACGCCCAACCAGTTGAGCCACATCCGACCCCCTCTTTGTGTTTAAATCTATGTTTAGGGAAGCAGCTGTGGCTCAATCAGTAGGGCTCCCGTTTACCATATGGGAGGCCCCGGGTTCGGTTCCCGGGGCCTCCTGATGAAGGCAAGCCCGCCCGCACGGCGTGGTTAGCTGACCCAGCGAGCACAAGCAGCAAGGAGGGGATAAATGAATAAATAAATAAAATCTTTAAAAAAATAAATAAATAAATCTATGTTTAACTTTTTAAAATCTGTGTTTACCTTTGATTCAGTCTGCTCGTGCATAAGAACTCATAGATCAGGTTTGGGGTTCTCATGTTACAAATTGGATAATGATGAAAGGTAACCTATAAATGAGTCTTTAAATGTCAATATTGTCTTGCAATTGAATTAGATGTATAGAAGAAATCACAAGTTGAATTAGTTCAACTTCTGGAAAAGCGGGAAAACTAAACAACGTTGTTACTAATAAATTTGTTTTAGTTGCTTAGTTAATAAATGAAAGTACCCAGTTTGTTTTGAAGTAAAAACTTACTAGAAACTTTAAGAGTTAAGGTCTTACTTCTATAATAAAAGATATCTTTTATTATAAAACAGCAAAAGCTGAAACTGCTATTACTGGGTGGATTTAGCCTAGATCTATTATTGTGATGGTAATCTTAGACTAATTTACCTTTGTTTATGGTTACTTCAGGTCTAACCTCACCCTTGTGTGTGCTTGCTACAGTAATGGTATTCCTAAACTGAATTTACCTTTGCATATGGTTATTTTGAGTCTAGCTTCTCCCCTAGACTTTCTATTGTGATGATAATTCTAAACTGAGTTTGCTTTTGTTAATGGGTATTTCAGGGCTGGATTCACCTTTGTAATGGTAACCACTCTATACTCCCCTTTTGAATCCATGGAAACTTCTGCCCCCAATGGCTCAGGGAAAGGCAAATTTGAGCCACCCCTGTCTCCAGTCCTTCCACTGGTGTTAATAACCCTGCTTTCTCTCATGACTCCAAGTGTGGACTCCAATTTACCTACTATGGGCAAGGGCCAAGAGGGACTCATGACCTTTGAGGAAATAGCTGCCTGGTGGGAATCCTTGGCCCTTGGGGTTGGATGCCCACTCTTCCAGTCCAACAGCAACTGGAGTCCTGTTCTCTCTGAGGACTGGGATTGGGGGATTTCGTACCTTGAGCATCAAGAATTCTGAAAGAAGCAGGTCATGGAAAAAAAGTTTTCCTTGAGACTTTAATGACCTCAGTGAGTGTATACTGGAATTAGTGTTGCTCATCCAAGGTCTATCAAAGTCAAAAGAGGAATAAGCAGAGCTTTGAAGTAAAGGAAAATGTTGTAGATTGCATTTTAAAGCATTGGGGACAATTTGGTTATAAGCCAATAACTTAAAAGAATGAAATTTCCTATGCAAAACTGCATGGTCACAGTGCTGATTAATTAAAAATAGCCTTCAAAGAGATCTTTTAACTATAATGTTATTTTACAGTCTCTTACTTTGTAAGAGAATGAAAATTATAAATAACTTTAGTGAGTTGTGGTTTTGTGTCTAACTCTCTATTTGTGTCTGCCTATTTACTCAAGTGTACATTTTCACACCTTGGGATGAAATGTAAGTTTAGTTTAAAACTCTAGCTTCTTGGCAGGGGAATTAGGAATCACAGTTTGTCCTGTAATTCCCCAATTTAAACTTTTTAACAGCCTTAAAATAAGGGTGGTTAATATTCCTATTATCAAATTTCAATAAGTAAGGAAAAGTCCTTGAAAGCTATGGAAAGATCTTTTCTAAATTATAATTAAAAGAAATTGAACAATTATAATATATTCCAGAACCTAGAAGTTAGTATGCTTTTTAGGGTAGTCACAATTTTAGAATTTTATTTTTTTTAAAAGAGGGTTTAGCTGCCTGTGAAGGAAGGAAAAAGAACATTCCTTGCATAAACTATAATTGTTTCCATTTTATTTAGCTTGGGTGTTATCTCCCTAGGTTTATAGGATATCAATTAAATAAATTAGCATTATATGTATTAAATCTTTAAGATGATGAAAATTGTAAGTTCATAATTAATGAAATTATAGATCTGTCCTAAAGTGATAACAAGTTTTCACAGAACAGAATAAGGGATGTAAGAAAAGACTTTTAAATGGATAAGGGTAAATTTCATTGGTTGCTGACTGTAATTTAATAAGCTTCTTTAAATGTAAAGTAACTAGTCTTTGTGGTTATGGTTAATTACAAGGAGTTTGTAAAAGCATCTTCTAAACTGAAGCATTTAAATGGATAATTCCAGGAAGCTATTATTAATTAGAAACCTAAATTGATATTGACAACAAAAAGTAGCTTCATAACAAAGAAACCTGTCAGAGGCCACCTTGATCTGCATAAAAAGTCAAGTATTGAAATAGTTAAGTTCATTTAATATGTTATAGATTGCATGGGAAGTATTTAGAAAGTGTATAAAAATTAAGAGATAGACGTCAATATGGTCAAACTCACTTGTGCATTCAAGCCAGGCCCCTAGTGCCCTGAATAGTGCCTCTCCATTTGAGTTATTGGACACTGGTCACTATGACCCCTAAAATAATAAAAGTTTCTACCCCACCTTTGGACATGTTCCTGAAGTGGATGGAGAGTACATTGCAGTTTTAACTATTTTAGTACTTTGCTTTTTACTTCTATACCTTTCCATGATGACATTAATTAACAGGTATTTTACTTTAGCAGTACAGGAGAAACTACTTTCTCCATTATTTTATGAAAACTGAAGATTCCCAATGGAATCAAGGTTATCTTCCCTTACCACCACTTTAATATGCAGATTGAGGTGGCCTCTGACATCATATCCAGCTTTCAACAAAAAATTACAAGGCTAAAAGGCAAGGAAAGGGGGTCGGATGTAGCTCAACTGGTTGGGCGTCCGTCTCCCATATGGAGGGACCCGGGTTCGATTCCCAGGACCTCCCGGTAAAAAAAAAAAAAAAAAAAAAAAGGCAAGGAAAAACATAGAAAAGACAAAGTAAGCATCAGAACCAGACTCAGATATGCCACAGATTTTGAAATTATCAGATGGAAAATTTAAAATAATTGATTAATATGTTATAGGCATTAGTGGAAAAAATAGGCAACATGCAAGAACAGTGGGTGATGGAGATTCTAAAAGAATCAAAAGGAAATGATAGAAATAAAAGCACTGTAACAGAAATGAAGAATGCCTTTGACAGAGTCATCAGTAGATTGACACAGCCAATGAAGAATCAGTGAGCTTTCAGATATGTCAGTAGAAACTTTCCAAACTGAAAAGCAAAGAGGAAAGAAAGAAAGAAAAGCCAGAACAGATATCCAAGAACTATGGGACAATTTCAAAAGTATAATTGGAATAACAGAAAGAGAAAAAAGATAAGATGCAGCAGAAGAAATATTTGAAGTAATAATGAAGCAGCCTTCATATAGGGAATCAATAGATGGATCTGGAACCTGGCAAGAAGTCCACATGGACATCGATCCCCCAAGATGGCTGCTAGAAAACCTCACAAGATTTCTGCCACCCGGAATGAGATTCCTTCTGGAAGCCAGGAGAAGCCCCAGATATTCTCCAGGGACATTATCATTGGGCCCGCCCAGGGGATTGATGGGTGGGGTAATCAATCAAAACAGCAAACAGCTGGAACTCCTCCCATGCCATTAGCAAAGGGGCAGAATAATTAACGGTTTAAAAAGCTCCTCTCACTCTTAACCTTTATCCACGGTTTACCTTCCTACTTCCTACTACTGAATTTCTCATTACAAGTTTGTGTTAAAATGCTTTGGAATATCTTAAAAACTGGTTCTGAAAATGCATTTGCTAGTAAAGAAGTTATTGCCTCAGGGCCCCAAGTCCTGTTAGCTAGAACAATTGATCTCTAATCACTTAATAGCTTTTTGATGGCTGGTCTAACTGGGAAACTATCAGACAGTAAAGTCATAAAACTCAGACTGCTTTTTAAGACCTCTGTAAGAATAGAAAGAACAGCTTCAGTCCGAAATTGACCCCGAGATCTGTTCGACCCTGAGATTTATTCAACCCCGAGATCTGTTCGGTCTGTCTCCCAAGTCCACAACGGCCCCGGAAATACCCCGTGGCAGGGTCTCTGATTCCCGGGGTAGCAGGAACCAGAGAAATAACTCTGAATGTTCCCCAAGACTCACCTTGGGCCGTTTGATTCAGACAGCAACCAAACATCCTCTGTGACTTCTCTCAGATGCTTCTGTTTGGGTGAAGTCAGTCTCGGACTCTGAAATGCAGGGGTGCTGAGAAGCAGAGCAGTAATTCTGAATGGCCCCCAAGAAATTCCTTGGGCCCATCCATTCAGAGAGCAGTCAAACATCCTCTGAGACTTTTCTCAGATGCTTCAGTTTGGGGCAACTGTTCATGTCTCCCACCAATTCAGCTTGGGCACTTTGGCCTGAACTTTGGGGTTTCAGGCATCTCCCAAGATCTAGGTCAGCCACAGGAACACCTAGATTTGGATTTCTAGCAGCTCCAAATGTGGACTAAACTGCTGCCTGGTGGAATTCTCGACCCTCAGGGTTGAACGTCCACTCTTCCAGTCCAGCGGCCACTGGAGCCCTGTTATCTCCAAGACTGGGAAGTGAAGGAGGCCTCCTGCCTTGACTGTCCGGGGTTCTGAAAAGCAGCAATTCATGAGAGAAACCAGTTTCCCTGAGGCTTTGATAGCCTCAGTGAATATACATAAAATTAGTCTGCTCATCCAAGGTCTGCTAAAGTTAAAGTGAAAAATAAAGTTCTGAAGCAAAGGAAAATTATATTAAAGCATTGGGGACATTTTAGTTATAAGCCAATAATTAAGAAATGAAATTCCTGTGCAAAACTGCATGATCACAGTGCAAATTAGAGTAACTAAAAGGAGACTTCAAAGAAATCTTTTAAATGTTATCTTACATTTAAACTTATCTTGTAAGAGAATGAAAATTATAACGGTGAGTCCTGTGTTTCTGTGTCAAACTCTATTAATGTCTGCCTATTTGTTCAATATATAACTTCATATATCAGGACGATATCAAATTAACAAGTAAAAATTTTTAGATAAGCTCTATTCAAATTAAAAATCAAATATGCAGTTATACATGTGAATAACTACTCCTGGAGCCCAAATTAGGCTGAACAGGATGGAAAAGTAATATAGAAATCTAAATATAAAAACATTAAAATACACCAGGCAAAGAGAAGTGCAAAAAGAAATAGACAAATCCACTATTATAATTGGAGACTTCAATACCCCTCTTTCAGGAACTGAAAGATCAAGCATCTATAAAATCAGACCTGACGGTAGCAGTTTGATATTTTGTATGAATTCCAAAAATAGATATTGGATTATGTTTGTAAACCGGTCTGCTCTTTTGGGCATATTAGATTAAATTGGATTCAGAGGTTTCACTTTTACTTGATTAAATAATGATTAAAGCTTTGATTGGGCCAGTCAGTAGGACATTGTGTCACAGAGAAACCACACTGCAGAGAAGGGAGGTTGTAGTTTTGATGCTGGAGCCCCGGGAAGTAAATACACAGAGAAGCAGATACATGAGGAAAGAGACATTAGAGATGGCAGAGGCCCAGGGAAGAGAGATGAGCCATTCACCTGATAATTTATAGCTGGTCTTGTGGAGAGAGGAGAACAGGTGAGCCCTGAGAGAAACAAGCCCTAGGAGAGAGACAAGATTTATCCCAGCCTACACCTGATATTGGAAGAAGCTGGGACCACAGACACTTAAAAGGAAGAGGAAGCCTGAACCCTTGCAGCCATCGGCAGCCATCCTGCTTGAATATGGGGCAACAGACTTTGGTGAGGGAAGTAACTTATGCTTTGCGGCCTGATAATTGTAAGCTTCTACCCCAAATAAATGCCCTTTATAAAAGTCAGCAGATTTATGGTACTTTGCATCAGCACCCCTTTGGCTGACTAATACACTATCAATTAACTTGACTGAATTGACATATATAGAATACCCTATTCAAGAGCAGCAAAATGCACATTCTTCTCAAGCTCACATGGAACATTCACCAAGATAGTCTACATTCTTGGCTATATAACACACCTTAACTAATTTTTAAAAAATAAACATCTTATAAAGTCTATTCACAGAGAGTGGAAAATCCCCAAAGATTTGGAGATTAAACAACAAACTAAATTACAAATGGGTCAAAGAAGAAGTCTTGAGAGATATTTTTAAATATTTTGAACTAAATAAAAATAAAAACAACTTAAATTTTGTGGTATGCAGCAAAAAAAAAAAAAAAAAACGTGTTTAAAGGAAAATTCATAACATTAAGTGCACATATTAGAAAACATGAAGACAAAAAATCAATAATCTAAATTTTTTTTTTTTTTAGCAGTAACATTTGGCTTTAATGGCATTAACATCCAGGAGGGCACACATCGGTTCTGGTTGGCCACTTCCTCCACGGCCACTGAGAGCTCACCATCAACCAGCCCCTACCCCCACACACTGGAGACCCCACTACTGCAGTGATTGACAGGGCCCATTGTGGCCTCCTCGCACACAACCCGGACTCTGTTCACAAAGAGGTGGAGAAGGGCTTTGGTGGCTGCTCGGTGACGGTCCAGGGCTGGTCTCCATGAATATAGTGCTTATCAAACGGTACAAAGGTTCTTTTACAAACCGGGGGTCTGGAAGATTTATTTCTGTATTTCAAGAGACTCATCTCTAATGGCCTCTCTCTCAGAACTGCCAGAAGTTGGGCCTGGATAACGCTGAGTTGGTTGGTTCATTTATTTGTAAGGAATGTAAAAGGCATTTTAGTAACTTGAACAGTAACTTCTTTTTCCATGGAGGAGACTCAGACAGAGGTGCTCCTTTGCGCGGCTACCATCCTCTGCTTTGTCCAGCTGCTCCTGCAGCTTCTTCTCCTCTGCCACCTGCTCTGGGGCTGTCTCTAAAAGCTCCTGCAGCTTGGTGGCAGCTCGACCCAGATTACCCGTCAATTTCTTCTCTTTTCCTGTCTCCTTCATCTCTGTGGCCTCTCTGCTTCTTTTTTTTTTTTTTTTTTTTTTTTTTACCGGGAGGTCCCGGGGATCGAACCCGGGTCCCTCCATATGGGAGACGGACACCCAACCAGTTGAGCCACATCCGACCCCATCTCTGCTTCTGAAGACGCCAGAGGAAGGCTGTGCGGAGTTTCTCTAGCTCCTCTTGTAAGCGGTCCGCTGAGGCCTGAGCCTCCTGGAACTCAGCCATGAGCTTCTGCCACTGCATCTGCTCATCCTCCAGGATGGCTTCTGTGTGCTCTAGCTGTGTCTTTAGCTCTGTGGGGTCCTGCTCAGCTCGGGGGCAGGGGGGTGTCCTCTGGGGAGGTAGCCAGGGATCCAGCTGTGACACCATCCTCTACATAGCTCTTCATCTCACTCAACTGCTGCCTGACCAGGGCAAGCTCGTCGCTTTGTTTCTAGGCTTCACTCTTGGCTGCATCCAGCTGAGACTGAGATTCTAACAAGAGTTGCCTCACCCCTGCCACCTCCTGCGTGTAGCTCTGGCACTTGGCGGTGGCAGCCACCATATGCTTATCCAGTTCGGCCTCCAAGTACGAGGTGTGGTCCCTCACCTGATCTGAACTCTCTAATTCTCCTTTCAGCTTCTCTATGATCTCTTTCAAATGTTTCACTGTGACCCATGACTTTTGGAGCTCCTCCTCCATGGCACTCACTTTGGCCTTCCACACCAGCTCCTCCTCTTCCACGCTCTTCTGCAGGTCCTTGAGCATTCCATCCCTCTCCGCCAGTATGGTGCAGTACTGGTCACACTCCACCTGCAATGTGCCCTGGGTCTCCTCGGCCTCCCTCAGTTTGGAGTCCAGGGCCGCAGAGGGCTCCTCATTGGCTGGCTGCTGCCTCAGCAGCTTGGAGACTTTCTCTTTGAGTTCCTGTAGCTATTCAGCATACTTCTGGTGAGACGTGATGGAGAGCTGGTGGAGCAGTGACCTCAAGGCCTCTTTGGTCAAAATGGCTTTTTATAGGGGATACGGGGGATTGAACCCAGGACATCAAACATGTCAAGAGGTACTGAACTACTGAGCTACACCCACTCCCCTAAGAAAGAACAATTTAAACCTAAAACAAGAAGAAGAAAGAAAAATAAAAATTAGCACAGAAATCAATGAAACTGGAAAAATCAGCAAAACCAAAAGATTCTTTGAAAAGATCAGTAAAATTGATAAGCCTCTAGTCCAGTGTTGAGGACTGAATCATGTCCCCCACAAAAGATATGCTCAAGTCCTAACTCCCCATTTATAATAGGACTTTTGAAGACGCTACTATTACTTAAGGAACGGTCAAACATAATGAAGACAGGCCTTAATCCAATATGGCTAAAATCCTATAAGCAAAGGAAATCCTATAAGCAAAGAAATAGAAGCTAGAAGTAGGAGAAACCAGAGAAAGAGATTGCCATGTGATAGAGGATTGCCTTCACCAGAATGTTATAATCTTTGGAGAAACCATGGACTAGCCAAAACCTTGATTTTGGACTTCTGGCCTCCAAACTGTAAGCCAATAAATTCCTGTTGGTTAAGCCATCCAGTGGGTGGTATTTGTCACAGCAGCTCTGGCAACTAAGACCCAGCTAACCAAGAAAAAAAGAGAAAAGACACAAATTATCAATATCAGAAACGAAAGAGTGGCCATAACTACTAATGCCATGGACATTAAAAGGATACTAAAGGAATACTATGAGCTACTCTATGCCCAAAATTTGATAACTTGGTTGAAATAGACCAATTCTATGAAAGACACAAGCTACCAAAACTCCTACAAGGAGAAATAGATACCCTAAATAGACTTATATCTATTTAAAAAATTGAATCAATAATAACAAAAATAATAATAATCTTTCTATAAAAGAAAGTACCAGGTCCAGATGGTTTCACCAGTGAATTCTATTAAACATTTAAGGAAGAACATTACAATATCTTCCAGAAAATAGGAGAGGAAACATTTTCTCACTCATTCTATGAGGCCAGCATTATCCTAATACTAAAACCAGATGAAGACAACACAAGAAAGGAATACTACAGATTAATATCTCTGATAAATATAGATACAAACATTCTCAACAAAATATTAGCAAACTGAAACCAGCAATATATAAAAAGAATTATATAGCACAGCCAAATGGGATTTATTCTAGGAGTTAATTATGCAAGACTGATTCAACATTTGAAAATCAATTAATTAAAAAAAAAAAGAAAAGAAAAAGAAAATCATTTAATGTAATCCACCACATCAACAGGCTAAAGAAGAAAATCATAAATCATATCAATTAATACAGAAAAAGCATTTGATTAAATCCAACATCTATTTATAATTAAAACTCTCTGGAGACTAGGAATAGAGTGGTACATCCTAAAATTTACCAAAAAAAAAACCTACAAAAAATTCTAGAGCTCACATCATAATTAATGGTGAGAATCTGGACCCTTATCCCTAAGATCAGAAACAAGACAAGAATGCTGTCTCTTGCCACTCCTATTCAATCATGTACTGGAAGTCCCAACTAGTGCAAAAAGACAAGTAAAGGAAAGAAAAGATACACAGATTAAGAAGGAATAAATTAAACTGTCTTTGTTAGCAGATGACATGGTTGTCTATTTAAAAAATCCCAAAGAATTGACCAAAAAAACTTCTGAAAATAAGCAAGTATAACATTGTCACAGAATACAAGGTGAATATACAAAAGTCAATAGTTTTCCTATATGTCAGCAATGAACAATTGGAATTTAAAATAAAAAAAACACAATACCATATATAATAATATTTTAAAAAATAGATAAATACTTAGGTATAAGCCTAACAAAAAATATATAACATCTGTCTGTGGAAAACTATAAAACTCTGATGAAACAGATCAAAGAAGACATAAATAAATGGAAGGATAAATTATGTACATAGTTTGGAAGACTCAATATTGTTAATACATCAATAGATTCAAGCAATCCCAACTTAAATCCAAACAAGCTCTTTTGTAGATACCAACAAACTGCTTCTAAGATTTCTATGGAAAGACAAAAAAGACCTAGAATTGCCAACACAATACTGAAGAAGTACAAAGTCAGAGGACTAACACTACCTGACTTCAAGACTTATTACAAAGCGTAGTGATCAAAAGAGTGTGGCATTGGCAAAAGAATAGACATAGAGATCAAAAGAGCAGAATAAAAGTCCAGAAACAGACCCACACTAATATAGTCAACTGATCTTTGGCAATGAGCAAAGTTAATTCAACAGAAAAAATTTGCCTTTAAACAAATGATGTCAGAAAAATTGGATGTCTATGGGCAAAAACGTGAACCTAGACAGAGACCTTAAACCTTTCCAAAAAATGAACTCACAATTCATCATAATGGGAACAGATGTAGCTCAAGCAATTGAGCACCTGCTTCCTGCATGAGAGGTCCTGGATTCAGTTCCCGGTGCCTCCTAAAAAAAAGCAAAACAACGGTTGAGTGCTGGCTTCCCACATACAAAGTCCCAGATTCAATTCCCAGCCCTTGGTACCAAAACAAAAATCATCATAACCCCAAATATAAAGTGAAAAAAATGATGAAATTTCCAAAAGAAAACAAAGGAGAAAATCCAAGTAATCTTGCGTTTGATGATGAGTTTTTAGATACAACACCACAAGCATGACCCATTAAAGAAAAAATTGATAAGGTAGACTGTATTAAAATTAAACACTGTAAAATTTTTAATTAACTGTGAAAGACATTGTTAAGAGAATGAAAAGACAAGCCACGAACTCAAAGAAAAAAAAATATATATATATTTTAAAGATTTTATTTATTTATTCATTTGTCCCCCCCTTGCTGCTTGTGCTCGCCGGGTCAGCTAACCACGCTGTGCGGGCGGGCTTGCCCTCACCAGGAGGCCCCGGGAACCGAAGCCGGGGCCTCCCACATGGTAAACGGGAGCCCCACTGATTGAGCCACAGCCGCTTCCCATCAAAGAAAATATTTTTAAACATATATCTGATAAAGGACTTATATCCAAAATATATAAAGAACTCTTAAAATTCTACAATAAGAAAACAAATAACCCAATTAAAAAATGGGAAAACCATCTGAACAGACACATCCATCACCAAAGAAGATATAAACAGATGGCAAATAAATATGAAAAGATTCTCAACATCATTTATCATTAGGAAATTGCTAATTAAATCAACAATGAGATACAACTAAACACCTATTAGAATGGCTAAAATCCAAATAGCTGACCAAATATTGGCAAGAATGTCAAGCAAAGGACTTCTTATTCTTACGCATAAGAATGAAAAAATGGTACAGGCACTTTGGAAAAACATTTTGGCAGTTTCTTACAAAGCTGAGCATAGTATTACCATGTGATGTAGTAATCTCACTCCAAGGCATTTACCCAACTGATTCAGAAACCTATGTCCACACAAAAACCTTCATGCAATGTTTATGGCAGCTACATTCATAATTGCCAAAACTTGGAAGCAACCAAGATGTCTTTCTAAAGATTTGAATAAATAAATTATATTGCACTCATACACTGGAAGATTATTCAGTGATGAAAAGAAATGAGCTATCAAGCCACTAAAAGATATGAGGTAAATAAATAATTTTAAAAATCCAAAAAATAAAGATATGGAGTAAACTTAAATGCATATTGCTGAGTGAAAGAAGCCAGTGTGATTCCAATACATAACTTTAGTGGTTTGGGGGTTGGTGGTGGTGGTAACTTTACAGTGGAGAAACTTAACAAATACTGCCTTAGCCAGGTGATCAAGTTCAACATCAACAGTGATAAATCATGTTGATAGGATGTACCTTTGATATAATATGATGAAAATGGTGCTTGACCCCTGTGTTCTTCTTCCCAGAAACCTATAACCCCAGTCTAATTATGAGAAAAACATCAGACAAATTTCAACAGAGGGACATCCTACAAAGTTCATGACTAGTACTCTTCAAAATTTCAGGGTCATGATAATTAAAGAAGGTCTGAGAAAATGTCACAGCTAAGAGAGTCTTAAGAGACATGACAGCTCAGTACAATGTGGTATCCTGGACAGGATCCTGAAACAGAAAAAAAAAAAAAAAAGACATTAGATTAAAAACTAAGGAAATCTGAATATACTATGGACTTTAGCTAATAATAATGTATAGATATTGGCTCTTTAATTGTAACAAATGTACATTAGCATACTAACGTACCGTGTAATAAGGGAAACTGGTATGCAGTAAATGAAAACTTTCTGTACTATCTTCTTAATATTTCTGTAAATCTAAAGTTGTTCTAAAAAATTAAGTCTATTTAAAATAAATAAATAAATGAGCATAAGAAAAGGCCAGAATAAAATCTGTCAAAATGTTAACAAATTGTTCTCTCTGGGTGGTGGATTTTGGATGGATTTAATTTTATTTTTGTCCTTTTATGGATTTTTCCAAATTTTCTGCAATGAGTTTGTGCTAATTTTATAATGAGAAAAAATAAGCCACATAAAATAACTTTGTTAAAGATTCTACAGCCAAATAAATGAGAAATTTATTATATTTTATCTTAGTAGTTCTCTTTATACTCTTCTTTATTACATGACATTAATTTTTAAATTCTAAAGACAGAACATGCAAATCTTCATGACTAAATTCTACCTTTTTAATTAACAAAAATGAATAAAAGGGGACAGATGTGGCTCAAATGGTTGGGCGTCCATCTCCCATATGGAGGGACCCGGGTTCGATACCCGGGACCTCCTGGTTAAAAAATAAATAAATAAATAAATAATGAATAAAAGATTAAGAAATAGAAACATTTATTAGAATGAAAATTCCAATTCTAACTTCCTGGAGATTATAACATTTAATTCATGAGCCAGTAATGGAAGAAAGATCATTAAATTCTTCATCACCTAAATAAAGTGACAAATATATGGAGAAGGATTACTGAGAAGAGGAATTTTCTCGTTTTCTGGTTAACATGAAATGATGTTCTTCTTCTTCTCCTTCTTCTCCTTCTTCTTGTCCTCCTCCCCCTCCTCCCCCTCCCCTCCCCCCTCCTCCTCCCCCTCCTCCTCCTCCTCCTTCTTCTTCTTTGAATTAATGTAAAACCAGGGGAAGTTTTTAGACAGTATCAAGTTGTTACTATTTTTGTTTGTTTTTGCATAGAGAAATAGGGTAAGAAAGTAAATCTTGTCTTCAAAAAAACAATGGTACCAGTGTTGTGTCAAAAGGGCCAAGGAACTCACTTGAAGAGGCTCCTAATGGCTAAGGATGTGACAATTTGCACATCTGTAAGGATATTAACAGCAATGAATTGAAACACTTCAAATATGTTAAAATACATGAGTTTGTAATGATCCTCTTAAAAAATGGATTGGAGGGAGCCAATGTGGATCAGTGTTTGAGCACTGGCTTCCCACATGTGAGGTCCCAGGTTCAATCCCCAGTCTGGGGACCGCACCAAAAAAAAAAAAAAAAAAACGGATTGGACCTTGCTAGTGAAACAACTTATTGTTTTGAAAATTGGTAAAGACAGAGAATCAACCATTAATCCTGCTTTTCCTGTGTGAACGGTATAAGCAAGTAACCAAATAGTAGATGAGGGAGATTTTCTCTTTATAGAAGTTTCCCAGCTAATATATGAAGAAGAAATTACAAAATTAAAATATCACCATTTTGTAGCCCCTCTTAACTAACAAATCTAGATAATGATCATTGATTGCTGGTGACATCACCAAAAGAATAAGGACCAGAATTTAACAGCCTCCTGATGGAAGAGCACAACCCCACTTAAGAATAGTCCTGCCAGAAAAAGAAAATCTGAATCTAATCAAGGCTGTGATGGTTAGGCTAATGTGTCAACTCCGCCAGGTAATCATGTCCAGGTGTTTGTTCCAGCAAGCACTGGGCTAATTGTAATACAAAAGCACTTATGGACTTCGATCACCAGTAAGTTTACTGCGTGGATGGCTGATTACATCTGCATCAATCAGGGAGATTACATCAGGAATGGGTGACGCTTTTATCCAATCAGTTGAATGCCTTAAAAGGGGAAGTGATTTCAACATTCAGAGAGAATTTCCCAGCTCATCGTTGGACAGCCATCTTCTCCCAGAAACTCACCAAAGACCTTTCATCGGACTTGTATCGGAGCCCCTGGTTTGCAGCCTGCCTGCGGAACCTGGACTTGTGCATCCCCACGGTCGCGTGAGAGACTCTTAAAATCTCATATTATTGACAGATATCTCCAGTTGATTCTGTTTCCCGAGAGAACCCTAATACAAAGGCATAGCTCCTATTACCAATTTACAGAAAATACAAAGGACAGAAAATCATTTTAAACGCCATAGAGATAATAGTTTATTCAACAATTAAATTGAAAAAAAAAAAAAAAAGATGGTAGAAACATATAAATGAAGAGAGATTTAGAAGAGATGTCATCCAATCACAATGTGTGTACCTTACTTGGGTCCAGCATTTTATTTTTTTGTTTGTTTGTTTTTTTTTTTTACCGGGAGGTCCCGGGGATCGAACCCGGGTCCCTCCATATGGGAGACGGACGCCCAACCAGTTGAGCCACATCCGACCCCCAGCATTTTAAAAAATTACAAAATTTATAACAACTAAGAGATAATACTACATTTGAACACTGACTGAATATATGATGGTGTTAAGGAATTATTGTTAATTTGTATGTGTGATAATGGTATTATGGTTGAGAGTGTGTCTTATTGAAACACACTGAAATGTTTATGGACAAATAATACAATGTCTAGAATTTATTTCAAGATCATCTGGAAAGAGGAAAGTAGGTGGGAGTATATGTGAAACGAGATTTACCATGAGTTGATAATTGTTAAAGCTGGCCAATGGATTACATGCAAGATCATTATAGTATTCTGTCTACTTTTTAAAGTTTGAAATCCCCTTCCTTTTCACTCCCAATATCCAGTTCTGGAGTAAAGAAGCAACACATCTCTCTAGTAACAGACAAGTGCTTTCTTGAACTGAGAAACCTACCAAGCCATCACCACTGCCTACACAGACTTAACTGTTAATAAAAGTCCATGAAACTATGACAATTGAATAAAAATAAAGTGGCATCGACATCTGTGCAAAGATGCCATGAGAAGAAAACAGAAAATAAGAATAAAAAATTCTCCTCCCAAAACAACAACAAAAGAGGGGAAATCTTTAACTCACCCTTATCTGAATTAAATATTCACGATAAAAAGCAGTAGTGGTTGGGAGGCTGCTGTGGCTGAATCAATAGGGCTCCCGTTTACCATATGGGAGGCCCCGGGTTTGGTTCCCGGGGCCTCCTGGTGAGGGCAAAGCCCGCCTGCACGGCATGGTTGGCTGGCCCAGTGAGCATAAGCAGCAAGGGGGGATAAATGAATAAATAAATAAAATCTTTAAAAAAAAAAAAAAGCAGTAGTGGTAAGTTGAATATGTACCCTATCGAAAGACTTTCTTAATCATAACTAGATTATGGGTGTGAAATTGTGTAAATAAGACCTTTTGAAGATGTTATTTTAAAGGTGTGGCCCAACTGAATTAGGATGGGCCTTAATCCATATTACTAGAATTCTTTTTTTTTTTTTTTTTTACCGGGAGGTCCCGGGGATCAAACCCCGGTCCCTCCATATGGTAGACGGACGCCGAACCTCTTGAGCCACATCCGTTTCCCGATCATGTTCCCTTTTCATACTCCATTTAGGGGGGACGGATGTGGCTCAAATGGTTGGGCATCCATCTCCCATATGGAGGGACTGTAATTCTTTATAGGCAGAAGAAATTCAGACAGTGAATCAGAGAGGCCACCACATGAACAGACAAGCAAGGGGAGCCAGAAGATGGAAATCAGTGGATCACAGAAGAAAAAGACACGGAGAGAAAGATTGCCTTGTGGCTGGAGGCAGAGATGGAAGCCAAAGGATCCCAAAGATTGTGGCAAACCAGCACCACGTGGCTACAGACTTTGGGGAGAAAGCACAGCCTTGCTGATGCCTTGATTTTGGACTTCTAGTCTCTGAACCATACAATAAATTCCTGTTGTTAAGCCAACTTGAGTGTGGTATTTGTCACGGTAGCCTTGCAAACTAAGATAACAACTACTAAAAAGCAAAATGAAAAAAATGAATCTGGGAGTAGAGTTGATGGCTTAAACACAGAGAGAGGAATTATTTCAAGTGACTTTAAAAACACGGTTATTTGACTGTACATACCTAAGATGTGTACAGCTCCAAGAACACAAAGAATTATAAAGAAATTTCAAACCGTTACGAGATAGCACACAGTTAATAATAATGTTGGTATATTGTGATACTATTATATATATCTGTGTGTATGGATGAAGCAAAATAAGTAACCATACTAAAGTCATTAAGAAGTAAGATTGTCAATATAAAAGAGATACAAGTATAAAATCCAAGAAGTTATGTAAAAACCTTGTGATCTAAATTTGAATTGGAATCCATAATGTATTTTCTCTTTAAAAAGTGGTATTTCTTCACACTGTCCAATGGGGGGAAAACCTGGAAACAATGACCATAAATGAAGCAATGAGCACTCCTAGAAACTAAACACCCACTTCCCACTAAAAGGAAAATGGTTCATTCTAGATCAGGGACAGAAAATATAAAAGATGGGCCTGGTACATCTTATTATACCAGAAAGGAATAGATTTTTAAAAACTACCAGGATTATGTGAAAATGACTCAAAAGCAACAGGATAATTTCGAGACAATTTGGACCTCATAAAGGATACCTGAAAGAAAAAAAAAAAAAAAAAAGAAAAAAACTGCAGTGTTTAAAAAACACTAAATGGGTTTAAAATTCATAGCTTCATAATGTTTGAAACATAAATTTTAAAAATATCATTGATTACATTTGAAGGACTCTAAGGAAACAACTCCTTCTTTTGAAAAACTGGTGAATACAAGGAAAGATTCAAGCATTTATCCTGTACAATTTCAAACCTCAGTATAACCAAATAGTTGATAAGGGAAAGTTGTTATAGAAATATTTCTACTAATAAATGCAAAAGGAATGACAGAATATCACCAATCAGAAGCCCCTAGTGAAATAATAGATCTGGGAAATGATCATCAATGGCTGTTAAAACCATTAGGTGAAAAGTCAGTTAGGTACTTGGCATGGATGGATCAAGTTGTGATACCTGAACCACTGATCAATCTTAACATCCAACCAGATATTATGTGCCTCCAGATGGAAAGAACATACCATCCCCTATGAAATTGTCTTGCCAAAAAGTCAAACCTGAACCAGATCAAGCCTCCAGATCAGTGCTATCCAACAGAAATACAATGCAGTCACATTTTAAAAAGTAAAGAGAAACAGGTGAAATTAATTTTAATAATATACTTTCTTTAACCCAGTATAGCAAAAATATCATCACTTCAACATATAATCAATTAAAAACCATTACTGTTTTACATCTTTTTTTAATATTAAGTTTTTGAAATTCACTGTATATTTTACACTTTCAGCATAACACAATTTGGCTTAGCAACATTTCAAGTCCTCAGTAGCCACATGTGGCTAGTAGCTACTGTGTTGGACAGCATCATTCTAGATTTAAATTTAAATTTAGAAAATACCAGGGACAGAGAAAAATGTTAAAAGACAACATGGGATATAATCAGCAAATTTCAGACTGTAGGGAAATCTATAGGGAAAAGATCAGAGTTCTTAATCAAATTTGTGAAAAACAAACAGAAAACGAGGGTAAGAGAACCTCTAGATTATGAACCAAATGAAGTGCAGACTTTAGATGCTGATTCAAACAAACCAATTGTAAAAAAATTATAAGATGCTCACACAGATACTTCTACACAAGTATTCATAGCAGCACTATTCACAATAACCAAAAGGTGGATACAACCCAAGTGTCCAATGAATGGATAAACAAAATGTGGAATACACAGAAATGAAATATGATTCAGCCATAAAAAGGAAGGAGGTTCTGATAACATGCTACAACATGGGTGAGCCTTGAAAACATTGTGCTGAGTGAAATATGCCAGACATAAAAGGACAGATATGGTATGATTCCAATTACATGAATCTGGAATAAGCTAATTCATGGAAATAGAAAGTAGATTAGAGGTTACCAGGAGCAGGAGGAAGAGGGATTAGGGAGCTATTGCAGAGTTGTTTCCATTGATGAAAAAATTTTGGTAATGTATGGTGGTTATGGTAGCATGAAATTGTAAATATAAATAATACCACTTACATACATACTTTAAAATGGTTAAAATGTCCAATTTGATGTTATATATATGTTCCCGCAATAATTTTTTTTTTAGGAAGTACTGGGATTGACCCTAGGACCTCGTTTTGTACATGGGAAGCAGGAGCTCAACTGCTGAGCTACAATCTGCTCCCCAAAATTTTTTAAAATATGAAATGATGGAGGAAATTTGAATATGATCCAGATATTTGGTTATACTAAGAGCTTATTATTTTTAGGTGAGATAATAGTGCTACACTTAGTTTTTTAAAAGAGCTCTTATCCTTTAGAGATATGGACAGAAATATTTACAAGTTAAATTATATGCTGTCTGGGATTTACTTAAAAATAATCCAGTGGTGGAGGTCAGGGGATTGGGTACGAGTATAACAGAAACAATTTTGGCCATGAGCTGATAATTCATTGAAACTAAGAAAATTACACCAGCTTGCTGCTTAATGTTACTATCAAAGACTGTAGAGGATTTGTTCATTGAACCCACTGCAAATGAGATAATGGAAATTAGGATTAGATGTTATTACTGTCAATCACTTCTGACCCCAAGAAAGCCTATAAAAATGGCCAGAACACCTCCCCCAACTTTGAAACAGACACTTGATTGTAGACAATAGCCTCACCATGTCTTCTCTGCCACCCTCCATAACCCCACTGGTGAAGAAAATAAAAGATTGTGTGTCTAAATGTGCTCAGTTATGTGGGGGGGGGAAAAAAAGAAGAAGAAATTTCAACTGTTCTCAGGGAAGGAAACAAATGTTTTAAATTCAGCTTGAGCCAGAATGTTCCTGAGGGAGAAGCTGGCATGAGGAGGCAGCTCTCATCCAAATATGAAAACTCTACAGGGAAGGTAAACCTCAAAGAGAGAAGCAGAGCTATTTCAATCAGTGAACCCTCTCCACATGGAGTGGTTCCTTCAGGTGCTAAGCTTTGGAGATTCTGGGTCTTGTTTTCTCAAAGAAGGCAACGCTGCCTTCGTTTGTATCAGCCACATTGCCTAGTCAGTCAGTAAATTGTGGTCAAACGCATGAGTGGTTAACAATGAAAAGATCATCAGAGGCAACGTAGCACTGTGGGAAGAACGCTTGCGGATCTGGACTCAATTTTCAGGCCACTTTATAGGTCTCTCCAAATCTGGAATTGTCTTCCCTTGGTAAAACTCTACACATCTTTTTACTTATCAACTCAACTATTTTTCCTTTGTTCCCATATGCAGATTCACATTCATCAAACCACATGTTCTTATTTTGGTTCAGAAAACATGGTTAAAAAGACTTTCACACTTTCATACCATGGCATTTTTGTATATGTCACTACCAAAGTGATTACTATTCTGTTTTGTAATTAAGTATTTATCTGCTCCACTGAGCTGTGATTTCAAAAGCAAAAACCCTGACATTTTCACTGTTGAATCTCTACCACCTAGCAAATGTGGGACACAGTAGGCAGTCAATAACGTTTGTGGAATTAATAGTTCATGCATTTAACAAATATTATTGTACAACCAAACAGGTTAATAGCATGAAATTGCAACTTCTTCAGTCTATTTTACCTCTAAATGAACATTCCAAAGGTGGCTTCTTAGCTAGGATCTTGTCACTGACTTAAAAATTACTTAAGAAAACCAGTAAGTGACTCTATAGTCACTCTAATCCATACCCATGCCCTTTTAAAAATCAAAATCATACTAGAGTCTCTTGGCTTGACCTCCTTAGTCATGAGACATGGCTTTGAATGAATTTGGGTTGTTTTCTAAAATTCAAACCACAGATACAATGCTATCATTATGAATACTCAACTGGATGTACTGCCCAGTCTGAACTCCTTTCCCAAACTCTATTTCCAAAATGTTCTCCAAAAAGGTTTTGAATAAAAGCAGTGTTGCTAGAAAATGTCTCTGCCCCCAAGAGTATCTTCTTACACTTCAAGATTAATTCCCCTTTTACAAATTCCTGTAAAGAAAAAAAGTCATGGACACGACTGGGTGGAAATAATGTATTAAGAGTTGCAGGTTGAACTCACTTTTTATGCATTGCAGAGCAGGACCCTGGCATCTAAGTGGCAGGGAGTAAGATGGGAGTGAAGGTAGAAATAGCACAGGCTCTAGAACCAGATATTCCTAAAACCAAAGTGATTTTAAAGTTACTTAACTGCTCCAGTCCTGCTTCCTCAAATGTTAAATGGGAATAATCGTACATTTTTTGAGGACCATTGATTTATGGGGACCTCAAAGTCAAGAACACTCAAAGAGAATTAGTGTTGAGCTGATCAGGGCAACCATCTTAGAGGCAAACTCAGCTCACTAATTTAGCCTCATCCCTAGAACTTTGGTAATGAAGAGTACAAAGCACTGACTAACATTTTGATTTTATTTATCTATAGATATTGTTGTTGCCGGGTTTCCTCTAGATTCCTGGCTATGTTACATAAAATAATTTAAGAACATGCCAGTTTGATTAGGCCAGTAGTTTATTAAAGAAATGAGAGAAGAGAATAGAAATGGGAGAAAATAACAGATTATGGGTTCCCAGGTATACTCACAGGCTGGTCCAAGCAGAAAGGGTGAAAAAAGGGATGATTTAGTCTCTGCGCTTGCTTTTTAAACCATTAATTATTCCTCCCCTTGTTAATGTTTGGGAGATGGGTCCCAATTGTTTGCTGTTTTGATTGATTACTGCACCCATCAATTCCCTGGGAGGGCCCAGTGATAATGTCCCTGGAGAATGTCCGGGGCTTCTCCTGGCTTCCGGAGGAAATCTCATTTATGAGGCTCTTCCAGCAGCCATCTTGGGTGTATCGATGTCCATGTGGACTTCTTGCCAGGTTCCAGATCCATCTATGGAAGGAAGGAAGGAAGGGAGGGAGGGAGGGAGGGAGAGGGAGAAGGAGAAGAAAAGCAGTGGAACCACTTATGATCATGGGAGGGGCCCCAGGCCAGGGAGGGTATTAAAAAGGGTGTAATATTGGAGAAGGGCTTTGTCTATATAATCTTTGTGAGTTGGGTTTGAGTCACTTTTGTCAACTCCCATGATGCCAATGTTGCGGCCAACAGGATGAAACCCAAGCAGCACTCTAGAGGTACGGATGAACAAAGTTTTATTACGTGCGGGCCCAGAGGAGAATTCAGTCTTCAAATTCTGAGTCCTGTTTCTCAATTTTCATAAGCTTATATAGGAACACTAAGCGGGCAAATTCCTAAGCAAGTGGGCCAGCAGGGTTACAAAAGCGGAGGAGTGAGGTTAGCTTATCTTCCTCAAAGCAGAGGGCCATTAGGGAGGAAAAGAGTCATCTGTTTAGAGTTGTAAATTTCAGTTCAAAGGGGAGGTGGGGAGTGCTTATCTTCCTGATATGGATTCCATGGAGAAAAAGGCAGGCAGGAGGAGAGAAAGGGACCAAGGGGAGTTTATTTTCCTAAAGCTCTGGGTTTCTGCCAAGAGGGGTTAGGGTCCCAGCACTTCCCTCATCATTCTCCCCTTTTTATGCCCTTATAATTCTTTATGGGGCATCATCTGCTAACATGGGGGTTTTTCTATAGTTCCCAAGGGCTGATATTTAACACGAGGCATTACTTGGTGTTTTAAGGCGTTTAAGCGGGAAGTAATGTATTGTGTTAGGTAACCATAGAATGCATGGCCCAAAAGTTAAGAGGAAAAAGACTGAGGCTATTACTGGCATAAACAGCAAAATCCAGAAGAGGAGATACTGGAAGTAGTTCCCGTTGGCAGATGCCTGGTATACACAGTTTAAGCAGTCTTTGGCCCGCTCCTTTAACAGGGCCACTTTGTCCCTAACTATTCCTGAGAGTTTGCATAGAAACAGCATTCTTCCCCCAGGGCCTGGCAGATCCCCCCTGAACTTGCGGTGAGTAAGTCTAATCCTCACCTGTTTTGTAAAACCACTTCTGCCAATGAGTCTATCTGGTCTTCCAACCCGTTGAGATCCCCTGATATTTCTTTGAGGTCATTTGATGTTTCCCGTGCTAGTGTTTGTCAGCCCTCCTGACCAACTGCAAGTGAGGACCCTGCTACTGCAGTGCTCCTGACTACTCCTAGTCCTAAGAGTATCAGAATTGCTTGTATTGCTTGTTTGGCTCGGGTGAGCTCTCCAGGCAATTCATCTCCATACACCAAGAATGATGGTACTGGCCAAGCCAGGTAGCAGATGCCCTGGCCATCCTGGGGTAGGCACCTGTAGGCGTTGGTGCCAGACACCCAGATGGTGGAGTTTGCAGCACATCGGTCAGGCTGGGTGGGTGGTGTTACAGTTGGACCTTCCAAGAGGGAGGATGGTTGAAGGAGACCTGGTAGTTATGTTTTACAGTTAGCTGGTTTTACTGGGGGTTTGGTTAAGGGGGTCTCTGCAGAGGTATTTGTCATAACTCCCATAGTTGTGACCCCTACACCCTCTCCTGGGGTCAGGTATGGGGGCATAGGGGTATGGGACAACCAGCAAGGTATAAGGAGTGTGATCTTGGATTACCCTGCAAGCGTCAAATATTACAGAGGCTGAAGTTGCACCTGCCGAGAATGGGACTGAAGCTTTCAGCACGGATTGTTTGCCCCAGCTTTGACTAACTTGCAGCTGCTATAGATTTTGGGGGCAGGTATTGGCTCCTAGGGAGGGGACAAGGAAGGAAAGGACAAGCCAGTCAAGGCACAGAAGCATCCTATTATACACTAGTAAGCAATTGCAATTAGGGCTCTCTTCACAACAGTCCAGTCCACAGGGGCCACAGCAGCGAGTCCAACTCCAAATACCAAGGCGAGCAGACCGTACAAGCACAGGATCCAGCAGGAACAGGGGTCCATTCAGCAGGCATTTGACGAGGTTGGTGCTCAGGGATCCCAGGCGACTCGCAGTCTCAAGGGGTGACTGGGTAGGGGTTGGACTGTCCAGCTGTCCTGGTCTTTATTAGGGTGTGCCTTCTTGACCCTGGAATGATGGATCCAAAGGACAATGCCTGCAACTTTAAGAGCAGTAGGAGTTAGAAGGATCACAGTATGTGGCCCTGTCCAGGAAGACTGAATGGGGTTCTTTTTTCCAGTCTTTGACCCAAACTAGGTCCCCTGGCCAATAGGGGGTGCACCGGGTGTCCCAGGGCGATGAGATTCCAGGACAAGACAGTTTTATGTATTTTGGCTAGAGTTTTCACCAACTGCTGGAGAATGGAATCTTGGCTAGCCTCCCCCAGAAGTTTGAGATTCCCTCTGAAGGCCCAGATAATTGGGGGTAGCCACCCAAATAGAATTTCAAAGGGTGAATAGCCTGTGGGTCCTGGGGTGCACCTAATTCAGAGAAGGGTCAAAGGAAGTAAGTCTACCCAGGGGAGACCAGTTTCCTGGCAGAATTTGGATAGGGTGGCTTTTAGGGTTCAATTCATGTGTTCAACTTTCCCTGAACTCTGGGGCCTGTAAGCGGTATGGAGTTTCCCCTTGATTCCTAACATTTTTGCTAGCTCTTGGACTATGGCAGCCATGAAGGCTGGGCCATTGACACTTCCAATTGACAGTGGCAGCCCGTGTCGTGGAATGATTTCTCTAAGTAAAGCCTTAGTCACTTCTCTTGCCTTTTCGGTGCGAGTGGGGAAAGAGTCAACCCAACCTGAAAAGGTGCATATCATCACCAACAGATATTCGTACCCCCGACTTGGTTTCACTTCTGTGAAGTTTACTGTGAGATCTTCAAAGGGGGCTGTCCCCATGTGCTGGACACCTGCTGGAGCACGGGGCCCCTGCAAAGGGTTGTTTTTGGCACAAACTTGACACTGGCTGCTGATGGTGGCACAGAGAGAAGTTAGCCGGGCTACGTAGTAGTATCTCCCGAGCAAGACTTCTAGTGCAGTTTTCCCTAGGTGGGTGAGTTTGTGGTATCGCTGGATGAGGGCATGAGCGGCTCCTTTTGGTACAAAAATCCGGTCATCCGGGAGCAGCCAAGTTCCTTCGGGAGTTCGGCTTCCCCCTTTTGGTTTAGCCCACTCCTGTTCTTTCCGGGTATAGCTTAGTTGATTAGTCTCTTGTCCTAAGAGGGACAGCTGCGGTGTCAATTCCGGGACTTGTATTCCATAGGTTCCTTCAGCTGCTTGCCGAGTTACTTTGTCAGCTAACCTGTTTCCTTGAGCGACCATATCCATTCCTTTTTGATGTCCCCGGCAGTGAATGATGGCGACTTTGTTTGGTTTCCAGATTGCTTCTAACAGTTGGAGGATTTCTTCTTTGTTTTTTATTTCCTTTCCCCCTGCGGTTAGGAGATCTCTTTCTTTATAAATTGCCCCATGGACATGAACGGTAGCAAATGTGTACTTAGAGTCAGTGTAAGTGTTTACCGCTTGCCTGGTGGCTAGCTGCAGGGCTCGGACCAGCGCTCAGAGTTCTGCTCGTTGTGTAGACCATCCCCGCGGTAGAGACGCTGCTTCCACCACCCATTCGGTAGTGGTGGCTGCATATCCAGCAAGCTTTTCCCCGTTTTTAACAAGACTGTTCCCATCTGTAAATAGTGTCTGATCTGGGGAAGGGAGCCGTTTGTCTTGGAGGTCAGGGCGATTGGTGTAAACTTTTTCAGTCACTTCAACACAGTCATGTTCAGGAGCCCCTTCCTCATCTGGCAAAAAGGTGGCAGGGTTCAGACTGCACACCGTTTCTATTGTCACTCTGGGGTTTTCACAGAGTAAACCTTGGTAATGTGCAAGCCAGGGATTCGATATCCACCGATGCCCGTGTGAGTTCATTAGGGCAGTGACTGTGTGTGGCACCATAACATGAATTGCCTGTCTGAGAGTTAATTTGTCGGCTTCTTTGACGAGGGTCACGGTTCCTGCCAGGGCCACGGAGTCCAGCTGCTTGGAGAGGTAAGCGATGGGTCTTTGCCAGGGGCTGACTGTTTGTGTGAGAACCCCCAATGTTACTTTGTTCTTTTCATGCACAAACAGGTTAAAGTTTCGAGTTACATCCGGGAGCCCCACGGCAGGCACTCTGCCAAGTTGTCTTTTGATGTTTTGAAAGGCCCCCTGTTGAGCTTCTCCCCAGGCAAGAGGCTCTTTTTCTGGACCTGCCAGAACTTTGTAAAGGGGCTTGGCCATGGCTGCAAACCCTGGAATCCAGATGCAGCAGAACCTTGCAGCCCCGAGGAACTCTCGAAGCTTTCTTTTTGTGGAGGGGGTAGGGATGGTGCAGATCCCTTTCTTTCATTTGGGTCCGAGCATCTGGTGCCCTTGTGTGATGCTGAACCCCAGGTACTTGACCTGCTGTTTACAGATCTGGGTCTTTCTCCAAGACAGTTTGTACCCAGTCTGTGTTAGAAGTTGTAGGAGAGTCTGGGTCCCTCTCCAGCAGTCCTCTTCCATTTTACTGGCAAGTAGGAGGTCATCTACATATTGCAAGAGGGCACACCTGCAATCTTCCCGGGGGTAGGTGGCCAGAGCTGCTGCCAAGGCTTCCCTGAAAAGGGTAGGGAAGTTTTTGAAGCTGTGTGGGAGTCGGGTCCAGGTTAGCTGAGTTTTCTGCTGAGCTTTGGGATCTTCCCATTCAAAGGCAAACAGAGAAACAGAGGCTGGCTCGGGGGGGGGGGGGGGGGCAGCTGCAGGCAGAAGGCCGCATTTTTCAGGTCCAGGAAAGTGAACCAGGCGGCAGCTGTCCTAACAAAGTGTACGGGTTGGGAGCAACCTGATGTAAGGTGAGAGTGGGTTATTAATGGCTCATAAATCCTGCACTGGTCCATATCCGGTACCATCTGGCTTTTTTTTTTTTTTTCTTTTCAGGAATATTTATTGAAGTTTGAATTTATAATGCAAACACAAAATGTGTATCCTAGGGAAAAGCACTCTCAGTTGGAGAGCAGATTAAGGCATTTTAGTACATTTACACCAATAATATTGTACAAACATTAAAGACAATGTTTTAGAGTAGCTGTGGTGAAGAAATCAACATACGTTCTAACAGGTAACAAAATGCAAATGTACTTATAAAACTTTCCTCCATTTCTGCAAATAAAAAAGAGATAACACACAATAATTTCATATAATATTTTACATGCACGTCTTTAGTGGATAGGTATACATGTCAATGTCTAGGAAGATGTGGTTTAGAAGGGATTATTGGCTTTTTCACAGTGGCAAGATTTCAAATAACTTCTGCTTTATTAATTATAATTTTCTTGATAATTTGAATCAGCTACAATGAGAATATAACATGTAGATCAAAAGAAATAAAACTCAATTTTTATTCTGAAAATAATACAAAACAGAAAATGTATGTATTTCTTCTAATTGCTACTAAATGTCTTAAAGAATCTTATCATTTAGCAAAGAAACTTCAATAACAGACAATATGTCTTTGATTTGTTAAAGAAACAGATTTTTGTCATTTAAAAGGAATCAGACTATAAAATATATGTGAATATATCTCAATAAAACTGCTTAATAAATAAGTAAAAAATTGTGCAAGAATAGCCAGAAATACTTATATGTAGGGGAAGCAAAGAGAGATTGCAAAGTGAAGAATTTGCTTGTGTGTGTGTTTGTTTTTTGTTTCTTCTTCTTCTTATTATTATTGAAATAATGAAAATGCTGTACTAATGTTTGAAGTGATGATTGTACAATTATACGATTATACCAAATACCTTTCATTGTGCACTATGGATGAATTTTATGCTTATTAATATGTATCGATAAAATTAACTTTAAAATGATAGGAAAATTTACTATTCTCCTATAGTATTTGTCCTTCTCAATGTCTTTTTTTCAAACAATTTATTGAAGTATATCATTCATACATGAACATGCATAAACTGTAAGTGTTCATTAAACATTGTGAACTTAGAAAACAAACATGCATAACATCATGCAGGGCTCCCACACATCACTCCCTCACAAACACCCTGCGCATTGTTGTGAAACATTTTTTAACAAATCATGAAAGAGCATCGTCAAAGTATTACTACTAACTATAGTCCATATCTTCATCCCCTATACAATTTTTTAAGGATTTATTTATTTATTTACTTTTATCCATATTTTACCCCACCCCTCCATTTTTGCTGTTTCTGTGTCCATTTGCTGGGCAAACCTCTGTGTCCATTTCCTGCCCTCTCTTCTCATCCTTCTCCTCCTGTCTTCACTGGGATTTGATTTTCAGAATCTCCAATGTGGGAGAGAGGTGTCCTACCGCCTGTGCCACTTTAGTTCCTGTTTTTTTGGTGTGTTTCGTCTTGGCTGTACCTTGTTTCATTCTCCTGTTATATCATCATCTTGCTGTGTGGCTTGCAGGGCCTGACGGTGCACCTGCTCACAGGGCCTGGTGGCCCACACCTTTTATATTTTACTGTTAAAAATTTTTACCAAGAGGTCCCAGGGATTGATCCGACCACCGAACCACATCTGTCCCCCTGCTATATATCTCTTAAGGTTGACCAAAGATACCCAAAGTTACAGTCTTTTCCCATACAGGATGATCATATAATAAACCAGGATTATTTTATCACCAGCATTCTAACAACCAGACCTAGGGAGAAAAACTAGGTCTAGATTGCATGATTTCTAATATATGCAATGATATCTAATATAGCAAATATTTAGCCTACCCTGATAATCACAAAATAAAATGGCATGCTTATATTTGTTTTTTATAAATATTGGTTTTTCCAATTCTATTTTTTAATCAACCACTATTTCTTGAACATTTATTAATATGATAATATGTTAAATTTTCTGACTAAATATTCCAGTATAATTATGGCTACACATATTTTTTCATTTAAATATTTTTATTGATGTATATCATTCAGACATGAACACACATAAATAATAAGTGTATAGTAAAAGTTGTGAACTTACAAAATAAACATGCATATCATCATACAGGCCTCCCATACATCACCCCACCACCAACACCTTGCATTGTTGTGAAACATTTGTTATAAATTATGAAAGAGCATCTTCAAAATATTACTACCAAGTATAGTCCATATCTTTCATTTGGTGTATTTTACCCCAACTCCCCTGATTATTAGTACCCTGAATTAGTATGACACATTTGTTATAATTCATGAGAGAACATTCTCATATTTGTTCTGTTAAGCACCATCCATCTTTCACTGCAGGATTCATTGTGTTATACAGTCTCATGTCCAGTAAAACCCATTCAAAGTTTATACTCAGTGGCTCTCATTTTCATCACAAAGTTGGGCTGTCATCACCTCAGTCAATTTTAGAATATTTTCATTAGTTCAAATGGAAAAATCCCATATTCTCTTATACCCCCCTATCATTGTCCCTTAGAATTCATATAATATCTTCTTTGTTGTAAAAATATGGCCATATTACTGTTACCTATTTTACATGTTATATGGGTTGTAATTTTGCATGTATTGCAATATTTTAGCACTTTGTAAAAAAAGAACATTCTTATATTTATACTGTTAACCACAATCGTCATCCTTCAATAAAATCACTGTTATACATTCCCTGGCTCTAGCTTCCTTTCAATTGAGATTTATGTCCATAGACTATCCCTTTCAGCCACAATCACATTTATAAATCAGCAGTATTAGTTGTACTCACCATAATGTTTTACCACCAATTGTATTCACTCTACACTTTTACAGTAAACTTTTTAAAACAATTCTACACACATTAAGCATCAACTTCCATTCTCAATCCACATTCTATCTCCTCATAACCTATACTCTAGAGTTTAACTCTATGAGTTTAACACTCATCATATTTAGTTCATATTTGTGAGACCATACAATGTCCTATTGAATTTCTCTTATTTCACTCAACACAATGTCCTCAAAATTCATCCATGCTGTTATATGCATCCCAATTTAATTTCTTCTTACAGCTGAATAGTATTCCATTGTATGTATATACCACATTTTGTTTATCCATCAGTTGATGGACAGTTAGGCTGGTTCTGTATTTTAGCAATTGTGGATAATGCTGCTATGAACATAGGCATGTAAGTGTCAGTTTGTGTCCTTGCTTTCAATTCTTCTGAATATATTCCTAATAATGGTACTGCTGGATCATATGGCAGTTCCATATTCAGCTTCTTGAGATACCACAAACTGTCTTCCAGTTTGAGGCTGCACCATTCTACATTTTTACTAATTGCCAGTCTATAAGGTGTGAAATTATATCTCATTGTAGTTTTGATCAACATTTCCCTTTATAGCTTTTCATATAATAAACTTTATTTTTAGAGAAGTTTTAGATTACATTAAAGTTACATAAAAAGGGTTCTTACATACTGTACCCCTTCACCACCATCTGGCTTTTTTACTGGTAATAATGGGGTGTTCCAGGGTGACTGGCACTCGATTAGAATTCCTTTTTTCTTCAGGTGATCTATGTGTTCAACTATGCCCAATTGCACTTCGTGAGGGATTGGATACTGCCTCTGCCGGACCAGGACCACTCCAGGCTTCAGGTCAATGATGATGGGTGCATGGCTCCATGCCATTCCCAGAGGGTTTTTTTCTGCCCAAACCTGGGGGAAAAGTTCCAGCAGCTTTTCCTGATTCTGACCTGAACTTTCTTCTGCATGAAGTCTCCATTCTTTGCTTTGAGGTACAGTGACGAGGAGAGTGAGGCTGGTCCCGAGGCTTAAGCTTGCTGGCCCTTAAGGTTTGAAGGTAATCTGGGCTCCCAGTTTGGTTAAGAGGTCCCTACCAAGCAGGGGAACTGGAAATTCAGGCAGATACAGAAATTCATGAGTCACTTCGTGGCCACCAAGCTGGCAAGATCTTGACTGGCAAAAAGGCCGTTGGTTTGACTGGTCCCCAGTCACTCCTATGATATTAGCGGTTTTTCTGCTAAAGGGGGCAATGGGGGTTGTGACCACAGAATGTTCAGTGCCAGTGTCCACCATGAAAGTCATTGACTGGCCCCAGACTTGTAGTTTGACCATGGGCTCGTGTGGGCCAAGTTCCCGTGAGCCCAGTTGCCTCTATTCAGGGTTGAGTCCTGCCAGCCCGATCAGATGGTTTTGGGGCTCAGGTTGGTATTTCCCTTTAGGGATGTTCACTCTATGTGCCTGAGTCTTTTGGGGGCACTTGTTTTTCCAGTGTCCCCTTTCTTTGCAGTAGGCACATTGGTCTCTGGCCAGAGGCACCCTTCTGGTGCTTGTCCCCCCTTTTCGAGGTGGTCTTTCTCGTCTGGTGGGGGTCAGGATTTCCCAAGGCTGCTGCCAGTAGGGAGGCTTGATGTTTTTTTTTTTTTTTTTTTTTTATTATGGGTAAAAATCAAAATTCTCACAATACATACAAACATTTGCAAAATGATATATAAATATATATGCATATATGTGTATTTGCTTACAAAAATGTTGTTTATATATATATATATATACATATATTTTAAGAGGTGCTTAGATTACCCAAAATATTACATGGAACCCATTGGGATTCCCATGTTGTCCACCTCCCACACCTCCCATCACATCCCACACAAATATCTCCCACAGTGTGGCCCCTCAATGAGCTTACACATCCTGGAGCCTTGCCACCAACCATAGACCACAGTTCACACTGTAGACCACACTCTCTCCCACTCAGTTCTGAGTGGTGTGTGCTGATTTAAAATGGCCTACATCCGTTGCCACAACAGTACTCAGGACAACCTCCAACTCCCAAAGGAGGCTTGATGTTTTATTTGCTTCTTGGCTTCTCGTTCGGCGGTTTCATCTCGATTGATGAATACTTTGTTGGCAACTTCCAGGAGTTGAGAGATATTCATGCCCGTGAACCCTTCTAATTTTTGGAGCTTTCTTTTAATGTCCGTTGCTGCACGTGCAACAAAGGTGGCATTTAACATCCTCTGGTTTCCTGGAGCTTCTGGATCAAAAGGTGTGTAGATTCTGAAGGCCTTGCAAAGCTGTTCATAGAAATCTCCCAGAGATTCGTCTTTCAAGTAACTAAAGTAATCTCTGTCATGTTTGTGGGTCGTTTTACCCCTTCTCGGACTCCTCGGAGGAGTGCTTCCTGATATTGCTGGAGTGCGGCCCATCCCTGATCAGTGTTGAGGTCCTAGTTCGGTTGGACTTCTGGTGCCACTTCATGCCCAATCTTCTGGGTTTAAGATGCCAGTAGGGCCCTGCTCCTGCAGCCACTTTCGGGCTTTTGTCAGAATCTATCGTCTCTCCTCCTTATTAAACAAAGTCAGGAGGAGTTGGCGGCAATCGTCCCAAGTAGGACAATGGGTTTGGAAAATGGATTCCATGAGATCAATAAGGGCCTGGGGTTTTTCTGATAGGAGGGGGTGTGGTGCTTCCAGTTTAAGAGGTCTGTAGTTGTGAAGGGCTGGTAGTATAATACAGGCTTCCCAGGTTGGATGGTCCCATTCTCGCCGATCTGGGCCGGACCCCGTGTTTCACAGAGGGGCATCTGTAATGCGGGTTGTGCTGACCGGAGCCTCCTTGCTAGTGGGGTTGCAGGGCTTTCCTCAGAGGGGGTCAGTGTTCCCAGAGGGACTGAAGGTGGAGGTGTTTCTGGGAGATCTGCCTGCGCTCCCGGGCTAGGAGGAGAGACTGCAGGTGGGGGTGTTTCTGGAAGATCTGCCTGCACTCCCAGGCTAGGAGGAGAGGCTAGAGCAGTTGTAGCATATCGCGGTGGTGGTGGTGGGGTGGGTCCTCCTCCGAGGACTCTTGATGAATGACTGGCTTCCAGAGCCCCATTCCCTGTGCAACCAAGACCCTACTCTGTCCCCTTTTTCCAACACACAATTGAACCCAAGGGGGCAGAGTCTGGGCTATCTCCAACCAAGAGTTGATGTAGGGAAACTGATCGGGGTGGCCAGGAGTTCCTGTGACCACCAGCCACACTGCATGGACCCTGGCTATATCCAGGGTCCCTTCTGAGGGCCAGTCAAAACTAAAAGTGGGCCACTCTACTTCACATAAGCCTCAAAGGGTGCCGGGGTTCATCTGGATGCCATAATCTCTGGAAAAACCCTTCTTGAAATTCTTGAGCATGCAGTTTAAGATGGTAGGTTTTGACTGTGATGAGTCCATACCCTGTGTTGGTGGCACAGGACAGACAAGAGAAGGGGTTGCCTCTTTCAAGGCACTCAGATGCCTGCCTGTCCGCGTTTCTTGCGAGAACTTCAGCTCATCTTAGCTAAGGCGCCCGGGCAAAATTGGGGTGAGCCATTATGCCGTATGATGTAGCCGTGGAAATCAGGTTACAGCCCACACAGGCTCCGTAGCTGATGCAGTGGAGTCACAGACTGGTACAGCAGACACAAGCCTCTGCTGTCCTCACTCACTCACACAGTCACTCAGAGGTTATGCAGTCCCTCCCATAGGGATTAACAGTGTTAAATTCACACCCTGAGTCAGTGGCGCTAGACAGACAAGGGAAGGGGTTGCTTCTTTCGAGGCCACTCTGATGCCCACCTGTCTGCATCTCTCGCAAGAACTTAGGCTCGTCTTAGCTAAGGCGCCCAGGTAAAGTTCAGGGTGGACGTTATGCCAATGACGAAGCAGCAGAAAACAGGTTAGGGCCCACATGGCCTCCGTAGCATAAAGCTTTGGAGGCACAAACTGGAACAGCAGATGCAAGCCTCTGCCATCCTCACTCACTCACGCAGCCACTCAGAGGTTATGCCGTCCCTCCCACAGGGATTGCCCTATTCTGGAATCTCGGTACTCGAGATTTCAGGAGGCGATCAGTCTCTTCTTCCGTTCAGAGACGGGCCTGACTGAGGACTTGGCACCCGGGGCCTTACCTTTCTGGAGTCTTCTGGCACTGTTCAGTCTACCTCCCCACTGAGTCAGGCCGGGGTATAGGGACACGGCCTGCAGGGACCACCTGAGAAGGAGGTCCCGTCAAGAGGACAGGTGGCGCCCACCTCGTTCTCTGGAGATCGCCATCAGGCGCACCCATCAGCCCCAAGACAGAGGTGCAACGGGCCTGCTCGACTGGGTTTTTCCTGGTCAGGGAACCAAATGTTGCAGCCTATAGAATGAAACCCAAGTGGTACTCTTGAGGGTATGGGTGAATGAAGTTTTATTATGCCTGGGCCCAGAGAATAATTCAGTCTCCAAATTCTGAGTCCTGTTTCTTGATTTTCACAAGCTTATATAGGAATACTAAGCGGGCAAATCCCTAAGCTTATATAGGAACCCTGCGGGCAGGCAGGGTTACAAAGACAGAGGAGCGAGATTAGCTTATCTTCCTCAAAGCAGAGGGCCATTAGAGAGGAAAAGAGTCATTATCTGTTTAGAGTTATAAATTTCAGTTCAAAGGGGCAGGCAGCTAGTGCTTATCTTCCTGACAAGGATTCCATGGAGAAAAAGGGCAGGAGGAGGGGAGAAAGGGACCAAGGGGAGTTTATTTTCCTAAAGCTGTGGGTTTCTGCCAAGGGGGATTAAGGTCTCAGCACTTCCCTTATCACCAACAGTCATAATGAGGCCAAAGAAGACTCCTAAAAATGTTAATTTACAAACACTAGTCTCTGTATTCAAGAATCACTATCATCTCAGCAACCAGAGAGGCCATAGCCACTCTTAGGTTGTTAGCAGTAATGTATGTAAAACACCTAGCATGTGACATAGAAGCTACTTTAGAGAACTGAGGCTGCATCCCGCCAGAACAAGAAATAGGGATATTGAAAAGGGCTGGGGCTGGAGAGAGGAAACTGGGACCCTTGTTTCAGCCTTGACTCTCATTTCCTATCGGACCTCAGGTTAGTCGCACACCCTTTCTGGGCCTGGATTCCACCTCTATGAAAACGAATCTATGATCCGTAACATTCTTTCTGACTCTAACATTATATAATATGTGTCACCAAAGAAGCCTCTTTCTGAAAAGGAAAAAGCTAAGCTAAATTATTTTCTCTTTCTACAATTTAAATGTCCTCTTCCTTTTCATTTATATGTAAATGCCTTTGACCAAAACAAAATTACCATCTTTGGGTCATTCCTTAGACCTCTTATCATTAAAATGCAGCTGCAAATTTCTTACTGAAAAGGGAGTAGTTACTAAGTCATTTCTATTTACCAGTCCTGTAGTATTAGGCAGTAATTATGGGGGTAGTTCACAGGGCAACCAAAAAAAGGTGGTAGCCTAAGGAAGTTCTGTTTGCCATAGGTTTTGTTAAGCAAAATGAAACAGCCACCTATATTGGGCATTGCTGGGAGGGATCCTTTTCAGAGAAGGCGTTTTTCTAGAAGAAATAAACAATTGACTTGCAGGAGGGGCTTTCTGAGAAAATGGAACACACCTTACAGAGTTGCAGATAAGCAACACCTTGTGATAAATGACTTTTGGTCCAGTGGAGATAACTTATCAGAAAGGACAAGCATATTATATTTATCAATGTCTATCCATTCCCCACTTCGGTAAAATGGAAAGTTAACATCAGCCAATCAGAACATTTCCTTGGTTGCTTCTGTATTCACCCTATATGAGCTTCCCCTTTCCACTCTCTCAGCAGAGTTCCTTTCTACTTTCAGAATGGGATGCTGCCTGGTTCATGAATTACTCAATAAAGCTGTGAAATCCTAAATTGCATGAAAAGTTTTTCTTTTAACAGCCTCCTCCTATTTCTGACCTTTGTTCTAGAGCAGGGGTTCTTAATCCTTTTTGTTCTATGGACCCCTTTGCCAGCCAGGTGAAAACCACAGACCCCTTACTAAGTCCACACTATAATGTGAATTACTTATACATCACACCTGCACCAACATGTCCCCACAAGAATAATGTTTTTTTTTTTTTTTTTTTTAATTTAAATTCAAGCTCATTGACCCCTTGTTAAGAACCTCCGTTCTAGAAGGAGAGCAGGTGCTCTGTATAAGAAAAGCAATGTAGGGAGCTCAGGGAGTGAAATGGGAAAATCAAGGTCTCCAGAGTCCTGTGCTGAATTCAGGTCCTGGATTTACAGCTTTACAGCAAGTCACTTAAACTTTTCAAGTCTCAGCTTCTCTTCTGTAAGTTGGGGAAGATAATATCAACCTGAGGGGGTTGCTGCACGAAGTAAAGAAGGTAAGTGGCCAAATTACAGAAAGTACTGAACAAATAATAATGAAAAAGAGAAATGGGATAAGGCAATGTGTTAGAAATTGTGTACTGTAGACATGTGATGGGAAGAAAATTTGTCACCCATTCCTCCTGTAATTATTTCTGGGGATAAATATGTTACAAGCTGGGGCAGGGGTAGGGTACAGATGGGGAGAATATTGAGGACTTATCCTTTCCCTCACAGAGATGGTAATATGGTGAAACGATGAGGCTCCTAGATTTGAAGCCCTAAACTAACCAAAAATCCAGAGCAATGGCTATTGGTGCCTTTACCAACAAGGGAAGCCAGAATAGCTGTATCTCTTCTTCCAATCTGGAATGTTTAGGAGTCTAGAAAAGCAAGTTAGTTTTTATATTTGGTTCTTGGGCTGGACCTTAAGGAATGCGTAGGATTAGGATGGTCTGACCATTGGGAAAAAGTGGGTATTTCAGTTTCCTAGGCTGCTTAAACAAATAACATGAAATGGTTCGGCTTAAACAATGGGAATTTATTTACTCACAGTTTTGAGGCTAGGAAAATGTCCAAATAAAGGCATCACCAAGGTGATACTTTATTCTCAAAGACCAGCATTCTGCAGCTGTCTGATGGCAATCCTGGCTCCTCTGTCACATGGCAGCATCTGCTGGTCTCTCCCTTCTCTTCTGGGTTTCATTGTTGTCAGCTTCTTGCTTCCTTGGCTTTTTCTCTCTGATGAATGTCATTCTTTTATAAAGGCCCCCAGTAATAGGATTAAGACCCATCCTGAAAGAGGTGGGCCATACCTTAACTGAAGTAACCTCATCAAAAGGTCCTACTTACAGTGGGTTCACACCCACAGGAATGGATTAGATATAGGAACACGTTTTGCTGGGCGTATGTACAACTTCAAACCACTACAGTGAAAAAGCCCCTGGTACCTAAATAAGGTCAGATTAAGGCAGGTCTTGAAATTCAGGCCTTGGTCTGGACAGCTCTGGGGGGCCATTGAAGGATTTTGGTAAGATAAAATTGCAATGAAGAAACTATCTATGAAAGCTTAGCATAGTAGCAGTGAATAGTGGGGGGAAAAAAAAAAAGGAGGAAGGGAAGGGAACTGAGGTGGACACAAAGGTGATAAGGGCACGATTGGCTGGCAATCTTCCCTGAATCAGGCCTTAATTGGATCCTCGTAGTCATGTTGATCTCTCCCTTAACATATCTCACACTCATTCTTCCATTATATATATCATCCATCCACAGAGTAAGTTTTCCAATGAACTAACTGGAAGACAAATGCCACTGATAGAGGCAAGGAAGTTGAAGTGGAGAACTAGTTTGATTGGAAGATAGGTAAGAAATTTGGCTTTTGATATGTTGGATTTGTGGTAATAGTTAAATATTCCAGCAGAAAAGCAAAGCTGAATTTACGTTTTCAACATGACTAGAAGGGACTTTCTGTAACAAACAATATGATATTGGAGAATCTAACCAAAATCAGGTAATAGGTTAAAAAAAAAAAGTGTGTATGTGTTTTTAACATACTCTGTTTCTCTCTTCATTTCTCTTTTAATGTATAATTACTATTTGGGGAACTGAGTATATTTGTTTAGTTTGTATTTTCTTAAATTGCTATATGGGGAACAATAAATGGAATTGTCACAAAAATGTTATATAAGTGCTTGTTAAATTGAAATAAAAATAAAGATATGAGTGGAAAATGGAAAATGCTGGTAAATATTGTAGGTTTTTGTTTTTTAGGAGGTACTGGGGATTGAACCCAGGTCCTTGTACATGTGAAGCACACACTCAACCACTGAGTTATACCTGCTCCATTATTTTAGATTTTTTGAGGAATGATTTGAAAAACATATCTATGATATAATTGGATTCTATGAAAGGATTTATGACCAACATAAATGATACTAAGAGCATTCTAGGACAATATTTTAGCAATTTGGAAGGAAAACATCCTCAAAGGGAAAACTATCATCCCATCCATCCATAATAATTAGAGGAAAAGTTCACTAGAAACTGGACTTGCAGTGTTCAGTCTCTAGGGCTAATTTTGCCTTAATTTCTTCATAAAAGAAGAGTCGTGAAGATGCATGCCTGCCTCAATTACTGGAGCATCCTTCAGTCTCCTTTTGGGTTCTCTCCCCTTACTTTTATCTCCTTCCTCTTGCCTCTTTTTGATAGCAACTATAAAGCAGTGGTTATGAAATAATGATGAAACTTTTATGTGAAGCAGGGATGAATATGTGATTTGGGAGGAAAGAGGGGAAGGACTAAATAAAAGGAGGTGACTACACCATTCAGAAAGAGACCATTAATTAAGACCATTAATAAAAAATCAACATCTTGATTTTGTTAAGCAAGCTGAAGCCATCCGAAGCAGGCAGGGAACAAGGTGATAATAAGAGAAAATGTGTTTCACAGACAAAGGAGTAGACAGCAGGGAAGAGGAGTTCAGGGAAAGAGGCAAGCATTAGGGAGAATGTACAGAGAGAATGTGCTAATCCCTCTGCATCATACTGGCAGAAGCACCAATGCTTTGAACTCCTTGGTCTGATCTCAAAGTGGGTTGTGAGGAATGAAAATAAAAGTTCACCTTGAGTTCCCCTCACCAGGGCAGGGAAAATTGCTTTGAGACCAGGACTAGATAGTAATGGTAAAAAGCAAAACTGAGTAAAAGAAAAGGAAAAAAAAAAAAAAAAAAAGACAAAAACGCATCAGGTCACTGGGAGTTTGCCTATCAGAAAGTGAGATAAAACCCACTGCCGAGTTTTTCAGAGTAGGGCCTACCCTGTACTGCTGTGCCAGCCACTTCTAACAAGCGCTTAGCTGGCTATCAGCTGAAGATTATGCCTCAACTGCTCTGAGAATATTCATTCACTTGACAAACAGTAAATGAGCTCTCACTGTGTCAGCCACAAGTATTGCTCTTAATGCTGGAAGGTGGTATATGTACCCATATGTCCTTGTACTAACAATTCCATAAAGCGAGGGGGGCTCATTGAAAGTGAGTATTGGGAAATCACTGCTGACCCTAGAAGGGCACAGACGCAGAGAAGATGGGGTAAGATGAAGAGGCAAAGGGGAACTGGAAAGAAATGTTTACATTTCTTAAGAGGAAAGACACAAGTGACTGCCAGGCTTTCTTCTTCAGGGCTAACATTTCTCATGCATATAATAGAACAGGGAACAAGATGATGTCAAATGGCAAATATAGTATGGTTCTCGGAGTTATCTGGAGATCATGCCATGGAGTTAGGACAACATCGGGATCTATTAATGTGGAAATCTGTAAACAGCTGCAGGTGCTATAAATTATAAATGTTTTTTCTGTATATATTGATCAGCCATTGAGAATTTTTTAGAAAAACGCTAAAAGATGCCAAAGCCTTCCCTCCAGATTCTAAGCCAGAGGCACCCCTAGGTTTTTTTTGGCTAGCAGAGTATTTTATAAAAGTAGATCCAGTGTTGTAAAAATTGTGAGATTGTTAAATGTGGAAATCCAGATTTGGGGCTTCTTTTGAAAGACTGGAAGATTTGGCAGCATTGGGCCAACAGAAATCAGTCAGAGGGAAGGAGTAGCTTCCCTTTTAGATGGAGCACCTGCTCTCTAGTTTGACAGTGTCCACCACTCACATTAGGATGACATTTAGCCTGTTATCCAAACTAGGGCACTGTTGAGAGTAAAAGGCTGTTTCTGGATCACAGTCTTTTAAATGAGGATTGTCCTGGCCAGTTGGGATGTATGGTTACCCTAATTCCCGTTGCTTACACTGGACTTGTTTGCTCACTGCTGTTGGGGTTATGTGGTTATAAGTCAGGGGAGTTCATGAAGAAGGGAGAGAAAATGTGTAAAACGAAGAGACATGAAGGTTAAAAGGAAAGCCAAGAAATGAAAAGAATATTAAAATGAATGCCAATTACACCAAACCTTTAGGTTAAGGCAGAGCCTTGCTGGTGGCTGGCTCAGCATATAAGTTTGACCTTCCTGGCTTCCTGCCCTACACAACACTGTCAGTTTTAATAAGCATTAATCCTATAGCTATAAGTGAGACTAATCAAACTGTAGAGAACAGCCTGCTCCTAATCGGGAAGGCACAGGATAATCATTTAACTCTGTGGTTTCCCAGTGAGCTCCAAACTGCCTCTGCAGGAAAAAAGCAAACAAAAACATACTGGATATAATAGTGGTTTATACTATCTATCCTGGACTCTCTGATGGTCTTTGAAATTTTCTTAAAATGCTTTAATTACACATTAGTTGGTTTTAAAAAGTGTTTTTAGAATCCTTTCCCCTTACTTTATTCCCAGGGAATAAGAAAACATCCCTCCCTCAAGCCATATAGGAAACCTTAAGACTCCTATTGATTACACAAGAGTCCACTTGAACTGATCACAGCCACCAAACCTTTTCAACACCATCCAGGGCATGGTTATAATCCAAACTGGGGAGGGGGCTACAGGGGAAGGGCTTTAGGGGACCTGGAATGTAAACCCACATTAAGCACCTACATGTGCCAATGTGGTAGTGGGCTGCACATGCCAGAACCAGCTATTCCTCATTGGAAGAGCAGGAGACCTGGCTGGGCTGTAGCAAGGCTCCTAAAGGACCCTGCTACTTAGGGCCAAATGGCTCGCTATTCTGTCCTTGCTTTCCTTAGCCTCTTCAGCCCAAGATTTTCTGAGTCACAGTCTGTACAAAGCTATTTAGTGCACAATTACTAATTAACAGATGAGTTTTAGTCAGCTAGAGCTAGAATGTAAACTTGGAAATGACTACTCAATCTTCTGAGGCTACTTCACCTTTCCGAAACTCATAGGAGGCCCTGACACAGGCTATCCAATCTTCCTGAAACTCGGTTCTTAACATAAGGATAATTATACCTACACTTCACAGTGAGGCGCTAAGGGTCAATGAGATCTGTATGGGAAGCATTTATTAAGATGCTTGGCATATTAAATATGCTCCATAGATTGTGGTTATTATTTTTATTATGTGCTACCATGGCCTTAAGGCCTCTAATTATATAATTTAAAGACAATGTAAAGGGATCTCCATAATGTGTACTGCTGAATAATAGCTCCTTTTTGGATTCTGTCTTTGGTGAGAGTACTCAAAACAATGACTACAGATGGAATAAATATAGAAAAATATTTTTTTTCCCAATGAGAAATCTCTAGAACATTTCTGGTACCATGGAAATTTAATATTTTGTTTAATAGACTCACTACCATTTACAGAAAGCAATACAGAGTGAATTTTTTTAAATTAAAAATGTTTATTGGCAATTGCCTTTAATAGATCTACTACATTAAAGGAAAGAAACTTTTTTTTTTTTTCAAATGTGCTAATAAGAAAAAGACCCAGGAAACTGAACAATGTTGGGCAGAATTTCAGTGTTTGAGGCATAAATAAAACTTCTAAGTTTTTGTTGTTGTTTTATTTAGAGAAGTTGTGAGTTTACAAAACAATCATGCCAAAAAATACAGGATTCGCATATCTACCTTACCACTAACACCTGGCATTGGTATGGAACATTTGTTACTATTTTATATGGATTCTGGGCTATTTATTGATACTCCTTCAAGTCAATGGGTTTGACATTGAAGAGAAACATGAACATATGAACATGTTCAATCCAATTATACTTCAAAACAATCAGACCCTTGAGAACAGAAACTCCTTTCCGTACGTGATACCCCTAGCCATTCTTGGAGAAGTTATAGGAATTTCCATGAGTTCAAAACTTATGACCACCACCAATAATAAAAAACTATACAGAAGGGCTCCCAACACATAAAAACACAGTAACCATGTAATAATTTAAAATGTCCAGAAATGCCCACTAAAATAATGAACAGTATAATATGAACAATGAACAAATAGCACAAGAACATAAAACAAATATATTTCTGCCCTCCCTACAAAAAAAAAAAAGTATTTCTTTTTGGTTTTGTTGCTGTTTTTACAAAAACTATGAGTGTGTAAGTGCATGTATATGTATTCCTTATAAAAAACTTGAAAACTATAGAAAATTCACACAAAAAAATAAAAAATCACCTGTCACATCATCAACACAAATGCCTGTATCAAACTCCTGTATCAAGAGCAGAAAAACTCATAGACTCAGAGATGGCCTGGGAGGACCTTCCCAGCCTCAGGATCTGCTGATGCCAATTCACCAACCACTTCAAAATCCACAGGCCAAACCTTTTAGTCTCTCAATCCTTCTGCTGTTGCCTGACTCTTGGCACTGCAGCATTTTTCATCAGGTCAACAGGAATCAATAAACAAGGAGGGCAAGTGTGGGTTATGACTCTAGTCAAACTTTTTATTTTTTAAAATTTAGAGTTAGATGGAATCTTAGAAGTTCACTTAGTCCTATCCACTATCCCTGTCCCCATTTATTCAGGAGGAAATAGGAATTGAGAGGTTAAGTGATTTGCCTGGACTCCACAGTGAGTAGGACTGATACTTGATCCTCTCATTGCCAGGCCAGAGCTCAGCGAACACATTGAAAAAGAATCTCCACAAGTGATGGGGCTACATTTCTTATAAGGCTGTACTCCTAATGAGGCTGAGGGACAGACCAAACTTTGAGCTCCTAATAGGCACACTGCACCAGCTCTAGGAAAACAAGTCACAAATAAAACGTGGCCAAATGAAAGAGTATGGCCTGGGCCAATGAATCACAGGAACAATGTGTGAGTCCCATATTCCAGAGATGTGACCTGTTAAGTCACAAGAGCCATTTCTGCTTCATTACCCTACCAGGGCAGCTTGGAAAAGAAAAGTGTCCAAAAGAGTCCCCTGAGAGTATAAGGATCAAAATAAAGAAAACTCTTGACTCAGCCTGATTCCTTCTCCAGTCAATAGCCTGTTTCCACAGAGTCCTCTCCCTTCAACCCCAATCCCACCCAGTAGACCCTTGGATCTCATCACCCCTACTTTGAGGCTGTTCCCTTGCATCTAAATCTTTGTCTTTAATGACCTACCAAGTCCCTATTGACTAAAAGAGTTTGCCTAGAAATATTAAAGTTCAGTTCTCCCTAATCAATCCAGGTCATTTAAGTCTTTAGAAGAAATCTCTTCGGCCTCACAAAGGCAGAGTTTGGTACTGGCATTCTTTATCTGGGCAGACCTTATCCCCAAATATAAATGATTAAAGCTAACACCATTTCTTCTCTTCTTCCCACATTACAACAGTGTTACAGGCTCAGTGTTAAGAGTCAGCCTTGCGTTTGCTAGGTCTCAAGATGCTTGCCTGTGGATGAGCTCTTTCAACTGTGCCAGTCTGTCACTTTTTAGTGCTTCCCGGATGGAATGGAAAAATCCAAAGTAGTGTTCAAAATTGTGCATCATAAGCAGAACCCCAGCCAGCAGCTCATTGGTCACCAGCAGATGGTGGATGTACGCTCGAGTGTGATTCGTACAGCAGTAACAGGAACATCCTCTCACCAGCGGGCCAAAGTCCTCCTGGTACCTGAGAAAGGAAGTGATATTCCAGAAAGTGAGGAATAAAAGAAATCCACAACCTAGATGGTCTCTTCTGCTGGGGCATAGTTAGCAGTGTTTTTTTTTTATTTTTTATTTATTTTTATTGTGGGTAAAAATCAAAATTCTCAAAATACATACAAACATTTGCAAAATGATATATAAATATATATGCATGTATGTGTATTTGCTTACAAAAATGTTATTTATATATATATATATATACACATATATTTTAAGAGGTGCTTAGATTACCCAAAATATTACATGGAACCCACTGGGATTCGCATGTTGCCCACCTCCCACACCTCCGTTATAACAATGAGGTGGAGCCAGTAGCAGTGTTTAATAACATCACTGGCAGATGTTTAGTGTCTGGCACCTGCCTAAGATGGCAATGTGGTCAAAAGTTAAAAAAGAGAGCACAGTAAATCATGGAGATGCAGGGATCTTTCTCTGATGGGCGCAACTTCCAAGACTGAGGGTTACAAAGGAGTATCAAAAGAGATTCACTCATGGTTGCACAAAATTGTGAACAGAATCAACAGCACTGAGGTATAAATTTGAATGTGCTTAGAGAGGATATTTTAGGTTGTATATAAATTACTAGAATTAAAAAAAAAAAAAAACCATTGGACTGTAAACACAGTAGACCTTATTGTAAACAATGGACTACAGTTAATAGTACAATTATAAAAACGTTTTTTTTTTCATGAATTGTTACAATTGTACTGCACTAATGCAAGTTGTTAATAATGGGGTGTTACATGGGGACTCTGTATTTCAAGCAAGATTTTTCTGTAAACCTATAACTTCTCTAACTTAAAAAAGATTCTCTCAGCTGTTCACTCGTGTTGAGTGTTTTTGTCACACTGTAAAGACACAAAATGTTAGGAAATGCTGTTCTGGGTGAATGACACACCTCTCCCACTTGCCACCAGAACTAGCATCAGAAAAAAATGTTACTACCTGCTACTTGCATAGCTTTTTCTTTCTTTCTTTTTTTTTTTTTTTTAACTTGCATAGCATTTTGCATTTTACAAAGCAGTGTCTCAATCTCCACAACAACCCTTGGAGATAGGCCTTTTTACTGTCATTTTACAGATGAAGAAAGAAGAGCTAATATGGGGGTTAAAAGGGAGGGCCAGGGAAGCGGCTGTGGCTCAATCAGTAGGGCTCCCGTTTACCATATGGGAGGCCCCGGGTTCGGTTCCCGGGGCCTCCTGGTGAAGGCAAGCCCGCCCGCACGGCGTGGTTAGCTGACCCAGCGAGCACAAGCAGCAAGGGGGCGATAAATGAATAAATAAATAAAATCTTTAAAAAAAAAAAAAAAAAAAAAAAAGGGAGGGCTGTGGAGCTAAACTGCCTGGGTTTGATTCTTGGCTCCACAACTCCCTTGGGCAAAATTACTTGAACTCCCTCTGTGCCTTAGATTTCTCATCCATCAAATAAAGGACAATAACAGTGCCTACTCTGTAGAGTTATTGTGAGAATCAAGAGTTAATTGAATAAAGAGCTTGAATACTGCCAGGCACATGCTAAGCACTATATATGTGTTACCTTTTATCAGCTATCAAAGAGTTTAAATTACTCGGCCAAGGTCACATAGTCAAGAGTAGTGCTAGGATTTGAACTCCAAGCCTCCAAAACTTCAAGTATGGAACACTACAATTTCCAATTAAATCTATAATGTAAAGGGAATTTTAGTAGTAGCATTTTATATCGCCCTAACATTTTAAAATCAGAAATGAAGCTCCTCATCTATTTTTCATGAAGTTAAATGTGGTAGACCTATGATCAAGAAGTCCTTATAGAATATAGACAAGTAGGATTTTCATATCCTTTCATAAATTCTCAAGTCTATACACCAGACAGACATCATTAAATCGGGACCCAAGGATACTCCATCACACAAGAGAAAAAACACCCCAGCACTAAAGTAAATGCACCAAACTCACTCACTTTTGGCCAAATACAAAGTTAGAAGATATCTTAGTTCACTTCTTATAGAGGCAAATATTTTAAGATTTAAAATCTATGTATAATCCAGATGACTAAAGTCCCTTAAGAGTTATAACTTTAGTGTTTTATCTTGAAATCTTTATTTTGCTCTCTCATCATTTAAAGTAATTGTAAGAAGTAAAAGTCACCAAACACTATGGATTTGGTCTAATCTGACAGCTTTCCTAAACAAGGTAATCTAACCTTAGTTTTCTTGAGAAAGTACACAAATTCATTTTCAGAAAAAGAGGTTTTTTTTTTGGAACTGAATTTGCAAAGGCCCAAGAAATATCCAACTATAAATATTTTACGAAGTCATAAACTGAAAAGGGAACAGTTACATAAACTTTTAAGAACTGAAATTAAAAAGTCAGAAATCCAAATCCAAACTTAAAAAAAAATTCCTTACTTTTTTTCCTTCAGATTAATTTCAAATGATGTCATTTCTTCAGTGCAACCAGTAGTTTTAACTTTCTCTGTTTGGTCCAGATATTTTATTTCTTCTTGTGTCCCATTTTGCTGTAATACTGAAGGGCAAACCAATAAAAAATCTTAATGAAGATCAGATAAGGAGTGGCCATTGGAAGAATTTTACTTTAGTTATTACTTCATGCTCTTTGACCCTACAATTCCACTCCTGGGAATTTATCCTAAGGAAATCACACAAGAAGAAAAAAATAATATGCACCGATAGTCAGTGACCCATTAACTATATTCAAACTACTTAAGAGTTCCAAAAATGTCTATGCAAATTATGATTACAAGTATCTAACAGTTATGTGTGTGTGTGTATGTGTGTGAATGAGAAAGAAAGAGAATAAATATGTGTGTTTTGGGGTTTTTCCCATGTCTCATCATAATGCACATGCAAATAAATTTGGCCTTTTAACTGCTTATATTCCAAATAGATCAAAGAATATGGTTTTAATTTATATATTCTTTATGGAAACTTGGGCCTTCCAGTCAACCTAGATGGCAGAATTAAATGGGGACCTGAGTTGCTCTCTTGAACTCTTTGCTTTGGGAAGGAACATTCCTTGACCTGTAAAAAAACACCAGCTACTGTACAAAGAGCCACCTGCCTTGAACAAGGGCAAGTAGATATGAGATATTTTGGGGATGAGTGATAATAATCTCAGTACTGGCCCAAGAATTTGTAGATAGTCCTAGGAAGTTAGATTGTGTCAAGGTAAAAGGAAGAAGAGATGTGACCTGAGCACTGGACCCAGTGCTATTAGAATTTTGCTCCCATAACTAGCATGCTGACAAGGGAGACCATTTTAATGAGCTCAACACTAACAAAGTTAGCCCTGACATTTTGGAAAACTCCTGTTTTTTGGGGGAATTGAGGTCCATATTAGGCAACTTATTTCTTTGGAATTTTCACTTTATAATTGGTAAGGGACTTTTAATTTAACACACAAAGAGGATTAATAATATTTTATTTAAATGTTCAAAATATTCCAGTTTTCCTAATCATGAAAAAAGTAGGCTTTTTCTGGTCACAAAGGAACTTGTCTGTTCCAGAGATACTCTGCACCAGCTTCTTTTTAGAGCTTTGCATATTCATGGTGCTGAATGACTAACACCTCTGTGCTGGTGGAAGCAATTTAGTTTGTAAATGAAATCATGTTTACGGTATACCCCATCCACATATATTATATTCTGGTCTGTCTAAATGACAGTAAAATTGTCCTCCTATATATAAGAATTTGATCAATCTGATTTATTTTGTTTCCAGAGGTATTCTGATCTAGACTAAGGGGTAAATTGCTTTATAAAGATATAACACCTTCTGAATGAAATTTTAATAACTTGTGGGAAATAAAAGGAGTCTTTAAAGAAATTCCAGACCCTATTCAAATTTAAGGTTAGTGGTAGCTGAGGAATCATTCAAAGTTGAGCAAGAAGAGAAAAAGGAAATCACATCTCTGAAGGCCAGTGTGAAATGCAATATTCTCCTGAAAACCTGGATAGATGCTTCATGGGACCCCAGCCAAAAAAGTCTGTATCCCAGTTCCTTGTCTACTACCAGTTAAATGTTAGAATCTGAAACTGATTCTAAGGTCTATGAACAACTAAGCAATAAAAGAAAACGGAAATGCTTCAAAGCAACATTAGCAGAGGAAAATAGCTTCACATCTCTGTGTAAAAACAAACAAAAAACAACAAAAAAACACACAAGGATCAGAGGATGGTAAGACTCCCTATGTTTTAACAGCATGGGATTTTCAAAAAGCAGACAAGAACTCTTTTGTAGAAAAATGAATTAACTCTTACCAAGCAGTTCAAAGGTTTTCTTTTCTTAAATCGTTATCACTATTCAACCTGAATATTCTTTTTTCAGGCTACCAGAAGAGTCTTCATTTTTCTTGGTTATGCTTACTACAAAATCACTTCCTAGTATGGATGAGCTACACGTATAGTATTAAGTATATTAAGTACCTGGTTTTGAGGGCCAACATGCCAGGGCACACAGATAAGAAACAAAGATATAGTTTTATAAAAGACTGGCTTTGCTGCATGTATATATTTCTGTCTTGTGACTCAAGCCAAAAATTCATAGGGAATGAAGAAACTTAAAGTTAACACAAGGATTAACTTCAAAGACCTACATGTCTCTTCAGGATTTGGTTGGTAATCAAAGCAGAAAGTCAGGGCACATCCCCGTTCTGTCACTTGATAAGGGAAAAAACTCTCAAATAAATCCACTCCTCTTTCAATACACTCGAGCACCTCATCCGGCCGGCTAACACCACAGATGAGCCTGTGAAAAAAAACATAAGAACGAGACATGAGGACAACGCCAGGAATGATATCAGAGAGTCTTTCCAATGAACAGGGCACTAAATATAATAATAATGAAAAACAGCAATCATGGTTAGAGGGGCAAGTGGTGGATAGCAAGGTGTAGTAGAAAGAATAGTGGGCTTTGGAGGCAGAGCAACCTGGGCTTGAACCCAAGCTCTGCTATTCATTTACTTGCTGTGTTATTTTGGAAAGGGTTCTCTAACTCTCTGAGTTTCGGTTTTCTCATTTTAAAAACTAGAGCAAAGTGTCAGCGCTGCGGGGCTTTGGCGCAGAGCAGAGCTGCGGCCGGAGATGACCGACGCCCCCGCGTGAGGAGCGGGCAGCAGCGGCGCGATGGAGCGGGCCAGGGATCGTTTACACCTGAGACGGACTACAGAACAGCACGTGCCAGAGGTGGAAGTCCAAGTGAAACGTAGAAGGACAGCCTCACTGAGCAACCAAGAGTGTCAGCTGTACCAGAGGCGATCGCAGCAGCAGCAAGTAAGTACCTGTGGTGGATTTCCAGGCGGAACTGAGACAGGCATTCTTAGCTGAGACACCACGAGGTGGTTAAAGCAGTTTTGGAACATCGAGGTAGCTGATTCCAAGTGAAACCCAGTGTAATAAAGATATTATCCATGATTTTTCAAAAAAAAAAAAAAAAAAAACTAGAGCAATAAAATATACCCCATAGAATTGTTATGAGGATTAATGAGATATTTGAAAAAGTACACAGCCTAGTTTCTGGCCCCAAAGAGAAGTTCAGTAAAGGTTAGTTTTTTTTCTACTCTCATCCCTTCTGAATAACCTCCTTAGTCTTAGACTGAACTTTGTACACTCTATAATAATTTTTCAGAGTGCAAAGTTGTGTTCTTTATTTTTCCCTGAAATACTTTCTATATTCTAACTGTATTTTATCTGTTGTTGTTGCTGTTTTTTAAGTACCGGGGCTGGGGATTGAGCCCGGGACCTTGTATGGGGAAGCTGGTGCTCAACCACTGAGCCACATTCAGCTCCCCTAAGTTGGTTTTTTCATTTGTTTGCTTGTTTTTTGTTTTTAGGAAACACCGAGAAACGAACCCAGGACCTCCCATGTGGAAAGCAGGCACTCAAGTGCTTGAGCCACATTTGCTACCCTGTAATTCTTTTTTATAACTGTCTTTCAAGAAAGACATTTTTGCCTACTGTACTCCTCACAGGTTCACTTACAAAGCATCTCTAGTTCTCAATTTCAAATCTAAGAATCTGGTTGGTTTTCTTTATTTTTCCTTATATTTTCTCTGTTAATAAGAAGCCTGCACCGTGGGATGTGATGGTGTTTTCAGAGGTAATGGATAAAGCATTCTGAAAATGTTTATAATACTCAACCGGGTTTTGCCACTAAAACAAGAGGGGAAGACGCATTAGATCAGGGCTGGCTGCTGCTATTTTTTTATGTTTGATTTTCTACCCATAGCCTCTTTATGAACTGGCAGAGAAAATCTTACAGACTCCCTGGTTCCTAAAAGAAGTTTAAGAAAAGGCTTATGTAATATTAAACAACCAAAGCCCTTAAATATACGCCAGTTTTCCTGAGTACAGTTTCCTTAAAGTAATGTAATGTTTAAAACTCCTCTCCAACTGAAACTGGCATTTCTACACACTTACATAAAGGCAAACAATCCCAGCTTTCAAATCCAGTAACAGACATCTGTGAGCACTTAACTCAAATAAGTCTAAAAAATGATGAGAAATTCTAGTGCTGAACTGTTATCTTCACCAGAATGAAATAAGTACAGGAGGAGGAGCGAGAAACACATGAGAACTAGGTTAAAATTTGGGGGGCAATACTGGCTGGGGTAATGGAAATGTTCTATGTCTTAACTGGGGCAGTGCTTACACAAGTATATACATGTGTAAAAATTCATCAAACTGTACATAATAAGATCTATGCACTTTATGCTAAGGAAAGAGATAAAATTACATATACTACATGCTATCCAAGACACCTAGAGGAGCCTAAAGCAGCAATCCATAATCAAACCTCTTAATATATTTGCAGGAAAAAAAGCACAGATATTCACACCAAGAATGATAAAAGACTATATAATAATAGTCCTTTAAATAAAAAAGAAAAATATTGAGTGGCCTAATAAGACGACAGCCACACTCAAAAACTTGGAATCTGTAACTTTGAATCTTGCAGATCAGCTCTTCTCATCAATATATGGTGAATCCTATGATTTATGAAACCATAAGAACCAACCCCAATAGTTTCCCAGTCCACTCAAGGTCAAAAAATGACACCATTTGTTACATGCCTCAAATCTAAAAACTTCTTAAAAGTCCTTCATTCTACCAGGCATTCTAGATCTGTCCTCAACTTTCCTCAATTTAAGTCAGAGTTCCACATGACTTCATACTTGTCCCAGGCACCATATTATAATGAATAAAGAACAGTACTTGTATTTGGCACAAGAATAAGGGGATACAGTAAAACATTTGCCCTCATTTATAATGAGGATCAAATGAAGTAATTCACATGGCACTTGTTCTCTGGTCTATATTCTGAAATCAAGGAAGGACAGCCTTAATGGATATTCCCTCATAATCTGCCCCAGCCTATAAAGGACATAATCAAAACGTCAAAAGACACACCCATGTATGGACTCTGTCTCCATAATTTACAATCGGCCAGAACCCATGCCTTGCATCCCTCACGCCTGGCCTGCATCCTAACTCAACACTGGCCTTGGCTTGTCCTCTGGCAGCTCTGCAGTGACTGATGACAGCAAGTGAAGTCTAGCCTCCAGGGTCATGGGATTCCCTTGAAAGCCATCCAGAAGGAAGCCACCTACGGGCCGCTTGGCTGTCTCTCGTGCTGACCGCAGCCTCTCCTCCATCACATCTCCGCCTTCAATCACTCCGATGATCACACTTTTCTGAAGGACCTAATGTAAGAAAGAACTGAAAGTTTTTAACAATTTCCAGTGGCAGAGACCTTTCTTAAGTGAACCTTACACGAAAGCCCAGCAAATAGAAGAGATCTCAGTGCAGGTGCAGGTAGTTGAAGTATGCAAGGCAGATGGTGCTTCCCACTGGTAACCTCCCTGAGAACCTTTAGGGCTCTAAGGAATACAATTTGGGCAAGGAATGACTGAGGAAAAACAGAGGCAATCAATGTAGTCATATTCTAGCTTAGATTAAATTAAATACACACTGAGCAAGGAAAGGAGGAAAAGGACAAGAGGAACAGTTTTAATTTATTTAAATGATTAACCAGGCTTGTTTAGGGTAACTCCAAGTCTCTTAGTTGCACATAACCTAAAGAACTGAGAAACTGTTTGACTGGGACAATGACTATCCATTTGGAAAAAAATTAAATAAAGGCCTCTACTGCATACCATCCTCAAAAATAAAATTCTAGATGGACCCAAGATCTAAATAACTAACACATAAATTTAGTTATACAAGTATTAGAAGACTATATTGAATCTTCTTATAATTTAGGGGGTAAGGAAGATGTTCCTAAGCTAAGGCTTATAGAGAAAGGCTGCCATATTTGAGTACAAAAACATTAAAATTTTTCTAGTGTAATATATCATCAACAAAGGCAAAGGACAACATACTCCTTGGAAGAATAGAACAACAGCTACACTCCAACAAATCCTCTAAGACAATAGTCCAATAGAACCCTAGGCAAATACATGAATATGAAATTCAGGAAAATAAATGTGAATGCCTATACACATATGGAAAGCTGTTAATTCTCACTAGTAGGGAAATGCAAATCAGAAACAAAGAGATGCCATTTTTGCTCATCATACCCTCCACTGTGGATCTGTGTATATCTTTGCAAATCTTATTTTTCACAGTTACGCACACATAAATTCACACACACACACACACATCCATGCATACATGCATGCCTGTATGTGGTTTTATTATATGAATATGATCATATGTTCAGCAATTTGCTGGTTTTTTATTTAACATCTTGTATCTCTGGATTCTTTTTAAAACCGCTACCTATGAAGCCACAGTATGAAAATATCAAATTGATTTAAGCCATTTCTCTATTGATGTTTATGTTGTTTCAAGATATTATTATTCTAAAAACATCTCTGTAAATATACCTTGGTACATATGAATGAGTGTATTTGTAGGAGATTCCTAGAAATGGAATTTTAGGATCTAAAGATAAAAGGGTTAACATTTTGTTAAGTTTTGTCTACTTGCCCTCCCAGAGGCTGAACTACTTTCTATTCTCTCTATTTATCAGAGTATATAAGTACTATTTTCCTAACACTTCCACCTTTACTATGCTATCTGCCTTTCTCCTATTTATTTCATATATATTATTAACTTTATTGGCCAAATTATATTTTTATCAGTAAACTCAAAATAACATTATTTCTTAAACCCAATGTGCTTTGACATAAGTGGGACCTGATTGTTGCTCAGGATTACTCCACCTAAATGATCTCAGACATTGAAATACTCTCTGATCACTATATCCTATTCTTCTACCTCCTTGGTTCTCTCTTAGTGAGTGCAACTATCTCCTACTTCATTAACTCTGTCATCAGGATCCTTAATTACTCCAGTTACATCTCCTCCACCCCATCATAACCATTTTCCATTAGCCAGCATTATTGTAGGCTTATTATATGCCAGCATTGTGCTGATGACAGAAAAGATGTGACACAGAAATTGAGCTGAAGGAGGTCACAATCTAATAAAGACAAACACATAAATCATTGCAATGCAATATGTTTGGGGCTATAATACAGCTACATACAAATTAAAGTGGTGGCAAAGGGCAGATAGAACTACTCTTCCTAGGGAAGACTGAGGAACAGTATCTTAGGGAAATGAAATGAGTTGGATCTGAAAGCAAGAGAAGGAATATAGCTGGAGAAACGAAGAAACAGTTCAGAAGGAAGTCTGTGTGCAAGTACAGAGGAATAAATTAGGATAACGTCTTTGGGAACTGAAAGTAACTCACAAGGGCTACATGGAGGTCATGGGATAAAGCAGCACAGTGTGCTAGAGGAATAGGGAGAGGCCAGGTCGAGGCAGGCCATCCACGTCACGTAAGAGATGAAATAGAGAGTTATTAAATTCTTCTAAGGAAGTAGGTAACCAGCTTATATTTGTGCCTTACAAAGATCTCTCTGATAGCAGGGTTAAAGATGGATTGGATATAAATGAGGATGGAGGAAGAGAGAACAATAAAAAAGGTAAATGTCTACATAATAGAGAAAGAGGTTAAGGTGGTGATAAGAATGGTGGGGTGGAGGAGGCAATTCTAGAGATATTTAGAATCAAGGAAGGGCGAATAATTGGATATTAAATGTGAAGGAGGAAAAGGAGTCATGAAAGACTCAAATTTCTGGGCTGAGGGACTTGGTGGATGCCATGAACTGAGACCAAGTACTGAGGAAGGGGAAAAGGAAGAATAAGTTTGAGGTGATCAGATAATGAGTTTGGTTACCTCTGAGTGTGAGGTTCATGAGGGATATACCAATGTTATAACCTAGGTATATGCCAGTAGTTATGTAATTCTGAAGCTATGGAGAGTTGCCTTGAATAATTATACAATTTTAGAATAATTTAGCAATTAAAACTAAAGGGAAGTTAAAAATCAGGCAAAAGACTTGAACAGACATTTCTCCAAAGATACATAAATGGCCAATAAGTATATGAAAAGCTCCACATAAAAAAGTTTAGGAAAGTGCAAATCTAAACCACTTTACATCCAGTAGAATGGCTATAATTAAAAAAATAGAAAATAAGTTGGAGAGGATGGAAAGACATTGGAACCTTCATACATTGTTGGCAGGAATGTGAAATGGTTCAGCAGCTATGGAAAACAATTTGGCTGCTCCTCATTAAGTTAAATACAGAATTATCATTTGACCCAGTAAATGCACTCTTAGGTATTGTGGCAGTTTGAGATTATTTTATGAATTCCACAGAGAAAGATTATGTTTGTAAACTAATCTATTACTTAGGATGTGATACTCTTTGATTGCATTAAATTCAGCTGAGGGGACTTTGATTAGATTACCTGTTTAGACTGCATTAGGACTCTTGATTGGACTATGTCGGTAAGAGGTTGAGTTCCCACCCCCTTGCTGGGTCTGATATAAACAGATTCACAGGGACAGACAGACACAAGATGAGAGAGCTCTGTCATTTCTCATCCTGCCATGTGACAGAAAGGAGAAGGCTCAAACAGTTGAGGCCCCAGGGAGAGATGAGCCATTTGCCTGATAGCTTAAGCTGAAACTGGGAAGAGAGCAAACCAGCAGAGACTGATATAGGAGGCCTGGAAAGAAACAAGTCCTATACCAGGAGAGGACTACAGGATCACTAAAGTATGAAGCCTCAAGAGGCTGGGCCCATGGAGCTCAAGAGGAAAGGGTGAGCCTAGAGGGGAAGGCTGAAACCTAGGCAGAGATTGGTGGCCATCTTGCTTCAACATGTGGCATCTGACTTTGGTAACAAAGCACCTCTTATGGTGCCTTCAGTTGGACTTTTCACGGCCTTGGAACTGTAAGCTTTTATTCCAAATAAATCTCCATTATAAAAGCCAACAGATTTCTGGTACTTTCCATCGGCAGCCCTTTGGCAGACTAAGACAGGTATATACCACAAAGAATTGAGAACTGGTACTCAAACAAATACATGTTCTAGCACCACTAGTCACAGTAGACAAAAGGTGGTATAACAGCAGATGAATGGATAAACAAAGTGTGGAATATACATAAATGGAACATTATTCAGCCGTAGACAGGAATGAACTATTGATACATTATGACATGTATGGACCTCAAAATTATTATGCTGAGTGAAAGAAGCCAGACATAGAAGGCCACATATTCTATGATTCCACTCATATGAAATATTCACAATAGATAAATCCATAGAGACAGAACACAGATAGGTGGTTTCAGGAAATGGGGGGAGGTGGAAATGGGGAGCAACTGCTTAATGGGCACGGGGTTTCCTTTTGGGATGATGCAAATGTTTTGGAAATAGATTGATGTGGTAATTGCACAACACTGTAAATATACTAAATACCACTGAATTGTTCCCTTATAAATGTCTAATTTTACATTATTTGAATTTCATCTCAATAAAAAAACAAAACAAAACAAACAAAAACCTAAGGGAAGTCTGCCCAGGGAGAACATATGGAGTGTGATGGAAGAGAGCCGAGGATCGAATCCTAGAGAACAGTAATGCTTAGGTTCAGGGAAAAAAAATAAGAGATAGTAAAAAAAGAATTTAGGAGCAGAGAAGTAGGAGAAGGAAGAGAAAAATGTGTTGTCACAGAATGTAAAGGAGGTGAGAGTATGAGAGAAAAAGGAGTGCTCAGTGGTGCGGCCTTACCTCTGACTCTTCTTGTAGTCGCAGACAATTATCCAGGAACAAAAGAGATCGGTCAACAGACTTTCTGGTTCTTTTTATAGAAGTGGCTTCCATGCAAGATGCCTCTCCATCCGAGAGGCACTGGAACCAGTCTGGCTGAAGGGCCTGCTGAATTGCCATGAACTTGGAAACAGTCATTTCCACTCGGCCTCCAACACCCCACACAGACACAGACTGCTATGAAGCAAGGCAGCGAGGAAGCAACCATAGTAAAATGCAAACACAAAGAAAAATGATAAGGCAACACTGAATTTTAATTCTTCTTTGCAACCACAGAGATGGTGGTAATTCAATATCCTAGATATTGTGGGTAAAGAGGTTTCCTATACTATATTACAAATTCTTTAGCGACTGCATAGCCCATAAAGAATCCTTCAATAGCCACACAAGTCAACTTCCCAGCTAGCAAGAATTCTGTTATACTTTTCAAGCCGTCTTCCATTCTTCCCTGCCTTCACTTCACCCTGCTTTTCCTAAATATACCATGGTCTTTAATTCTTCTCTGACTTTTGACTGAAATGTCCTTCCCTGAATTCTGTCTAATAAAATATCATGCATCCTTCAAGACACAGAGTTCAAATACCATCTACTCTGAAGTGTTCCCCAAACCTTGGGCATCATCGCTCACTCTCTCCTCTAAGCCCTTACAGTAATTTGTACTTCTTTTATAGATAAAAGCACAGTTTAGGGCCTCACATATTATTAATGTTTAATAAATGTTCATTAGATTGAATTAGAGGTTGAATTAGAAACAAAAACATAAATCCTATAGTATATGAAAATCTCTATCATAATGTTGTTTCTTTGGTTTACTCCTTGCCAGAGCTCAACAAGGATAGATAGAGAGGCCACATACAGCCTTTTTATTTTGCCCTAAGGCACGAAAACACTGTTTAAATGAATCCTCTATTACAACCGGGGTAAAGTATTTTTTAAAAATTCAAATTATAAAATAAAAAGAATTAAGTTGAAAACAGAAGAATAATTTAAAATGGTTATCTTAGGTATGATTAATAAGTATTGTTGACATCAACAGTGTAAGGAAAAGTGAAATGTGTTTTGTAAAGTGGCAGTATATACTGAAGCCTTGCAAGAAGGCTGTCCTCAGGGACTATGCCAATGGGATAAAATCTTTTAATGAAGTCCTTTGGATACTTTTTATTAGCTAAAATTTCTGGCTGTGGATCTAGCTTTTCAAAGTCTTTTCTAAAAGCCAGCAATTTTACACTGAGCTTGTACTATATAGTTATATGTATATATATATATATAACTCTCATCAGCAACTTTCCCTATTCTTCCTAAAGATGTTAAAACTTCAAATAAAGCATGACATCAAAAGACTATCACTTCCCCCATCATGGAAATATATTTTGGCAAGTATTCGACTCTCCTCCCACCCCAAATTTTCTGCCACCATGAAAAAGCTAAGGATACATTACTTACCTTAAGCTCATTTTTAGGGAACCCTAGTCTAACTTGTATAAACCACTCTATCCCACTATATTTATAGAATGGGTCAGAATTGGGCCAGCATCCCCCCTCAGTGGGATCCTCACATCTGAGGGATACAACAGGCTGACTTCCTGGGACAAAGCTGCAGCCTGGCAGGCTCTTCTGAGAACACACCTTGTTTGTTACATAACCAGCTGGGCAGGGGTTGACTGGATCATGCAGGGAACAGTACAAGAGTGATTCTGGCATGCCTGTTCAAACACACACACACAAAAAAAAACGCTTGAAAGCACTTATGTCAACAATTATACAGAGTTGTAACACAGAACATCTGCATAATGAGTACTGCTAGATAAAGCAACTCTAAACATATTAAATTGCTGGTACTTGATCTTAGAATGATAGTAGGTCTGTCAACATGAATGAAAAGTTTACTTTGAAACCTACCAATCTGAAAGAAGAATAAAATGCAAAGGTTTATGTTTAATGACAATAGTTGCTATGAAAGAAAGATATATCTTAAAGCATGAAACACAATGAAAAGGTTTAATATCATGTTGATCCCACCCGATTTTCTTTGGAGAAGAATGTAATATTAAGTATATTCATTCTAGATATGGGAAATTTGCTATTGAAATCATGAAATGATATGGTCAAAAGGTAATCTCATCAATAATAAAGGCACCCATATCATGGGCCCCTAGGGGAAGAATTACAGGTAAGCTATATGATATTGCAAATGGATCTTATTCTCAATAAGTTTCACTAACTTGGGGTTTCTTAGGTTCTTCAGTCAAAAAGACAATCACCAAAATTTTTTTTTTTAAATCTGGTAAACCAGATGTGTTTAAATTGCATATGCTATCCCACATTTTAAAAATAAAAAAATTAACAGGTTTATTTCCCTGAAAAGAGACCAAATAAATAAGGCAAGTTAAAAATAAGGCAGCTTCTACCTTATATTCCACAATTTCAGTTATTATAATTATCTCTAGAAAGCTTATATTAACTACTTTCATTTAATTATATGCTTGTATATTTTAGAGCTGGTTATTAAAATTGGCCTCCAATCAAAGAAATCTATATTATATAAATTCCTCTACTGGCCTTGTGAAACCAGCAAGTCATCATAAATTTTCCCTTAGAAGCAGAGAAACGAATAGCCAATCAAAACTGGATTTTCATTCACTTAAATGAATTCTAGATATTGCAAAAAAGCTTCAGGAGAAAGTGGTCTGCAAAAGAATTGGTTATTTAGCTGTCACTGCTAAGCTTTTCTTATAAATAAAGATACCCATACATCTGCATAGGAAATCCAATTTCTGGAACAAAAGATAATGTTACTATACCAGAATATATGTATATATATGTATATAGAAACTATTCATCCTCTGTCTAGTGTTTTATGTTCAAGCACGAGGAGACTCCTTGGATTGCACACATGCTCTAGGCAGTTCTCATGTGAGTCTCTGCTCTGTGCCTGGAGTGCCTGTACCACCTCTGCTCCCACCTTTTGACCAGGAAATTCCCACTCTACCTTGACCCAGATAAAACATCCCCTCACCATCTCTCTCAAGAATCCTTTCTTTAATTTCACCCCTCTGCTCTTGTTCCACATTTACCTCAGAGCAGGTTATGAGCTCTCTCCTATCGACGCTCATGTTACATATACATATCCCTAATCCTGCAAATGCAGTGAACCACGCTCTGCTAGAATTGCCTGTCTGCTTCTCTTTATCCCAGGCAGGCTGTGAATTCCATGAGTAAAACAATTATTTCCTATTCATCTCTGAATCCCTAATGCCTGGTTCTTAGATACTCAATATTGCTTATTAAATTACTGAATAAATACATATATGAATGAAAGATCAAAGAGCCAACTGCACCTCCAAATTCACACATCACAAGGCACATACAAATATTGTAGTTTTTACCTATAAACTTTCCAACTCCTTCCTTATATTCTGCCAAGACTTCATGATGTTCTGCTCTAAAAGTAAACCAGAAAAATATGTAACATATTAAATCAATCCACAGGCAGCCTATATATCAACTGAAGCCCTCACCTATAAATAAGCTACATGACAGTAAATGTAGTCTTGAACAACAAAGGATACTATTATTCAAGGGTGCCAACTAACTAGGCTGGTTTCATTAGCCAGAATAAAGGCAAAGTGGTTCTGTGATAAGAAACTAACAAAGATCAAATGTTTCAGAATACTTGAATTTTCTTTCTCCTGTCCCTTTAAAATCACGTAATACTGCAGAGATATTTGATCATATAGCAGGTTCTTTAATTAAGTAAAAAATCAGTTTGTAAATTACACAAAATGATATAATTCCATGAGCTCTATTTCCATAAAGTAGTGCTAGCAAGTACATGTGCAGTAGATAGAAAAAACTTTGAGGCCAGTGCAAGAAGAGGGCCCCAAGTCTCCAAGTTTAGCTCTCGTGATATGTTTCCTGTCGCGTCACCCCTGGGAGCAGTGGCAATGAGGATGGCATGGGACCTCAGGTTTGGAGGAAAACCGAAGCAGCTCTAATATGGAGGTCTGGCCTATGGCTTCCACAAATATATATTAGATCTCTCTCTCTTCTGATTTCATTCTGCAAATCTACAAATTTTACACATATGAGCAAAAGAAGTCTTTCTCTTTGCTGTACCTTATTAAGGAAACTAGGCTGCTGCCACAGTTGACCTTGAATCATCAGGTCTAACACTTACAGTGATGACAGTGTGAGCTGAGCCATGGCTGGAACTCCGTGGATATTATGCAGCGTGTGATCAGTCAGGTGTGGGGCAGAGCCAGTCTTGGTGTACAGAAGGCAGCCTGGAATGTCCATGGTACGGTCCCCTATTTTACCTAGGTTTGCTATTTTTCCTAGGCGACAGCCATGAACTACCTTGATAAGACTCAGCTTCATCCTAAGAGTTCCTCTAAGTCCTGGTAAGAAAATAATCTTAAATTTAGAAGGAGCTTCATGATATCTAAAAGCCAAGCATTTTGCAAATAAAGCAACCTACAAAAAAAAAAAAGAACGATAGCACATACTCCTACCTTCAGTATACAATATTTTAGGTATCAGGAATATGAAAATGGAAAAAGTCTCAGAGCAATGATGATAACCCAATTTCCATTCAGTGATGGCTGTTTCTCCAAGATGATAAAAACCAACTGGAAGGGCAGAAAGTATAAAGACTAACCATTGAAAGAGCACCACAAAGCCACTGATCCTCAAGCTCACTCTCAGTCTTGAAAATGTGTATAAAGGTCATAATGCTTAGGCTATACTGAGTTGATCTGTTTTTTGTCTCTAATTTGAGAGAATACTTAACAGTATAGTAACTTTTCATAATATGTTGTTAAGTAAAGAAAACAGACTCAAAGTAGCATTCCAGTGATTATTAAAATACATGGAAGAATATGCATCAAAAAATAGAGATTATCCCTGAGTGGTGGGATAATAAGAGAGTTTTATTTTCCAATTTATTCTTGCCTTGTGTTCAAACAGATGTGAGGAACTGTGTGGAACATATCTGCAATCCACAAGCAATTGAGCATGACTTATATAATTGGAAAAAATGAAGATACACCTTCCATAGATACGATAGGAAAAAAATTAGAAAACATTATCAACTACTTTGCTGGATGTTGCTAAATAATTATTATTCAGTGAAACAAATCCTGGACCGCACTTTTTAAAAATACACTACAGAACTTGATAAGCATGCATGGCGGATTCTTTGCAAAATGTCACTGGATATTCCAACATTTTACAAATAATTCATTGCATCTCTAGAGCAAGTACCATAACCTCTGGAATTTTTTCCAATTGGCCAGGCCCACTTTTATTAGTAAGTAAATCATTCCTTCTCAAGGGAGAAGGAATTTAAAAATATTTCTTAGATGGATTCTCCATATACTGTCATGGAATGATGTCCATAATATGTTAAAGACCAAGTTTAGACGATCACATTTTTTTTAAAGATTTTATTTATTTATTCATTTATCCCCCCCTTGCTGCTTGTGCTCACTGGGTCAGCTAACCACGCCGTGCGGGCGGGCTTGCCTTCACCAGGAGGCCCCGGGAACCGAACCCGGGGCCTCCCATATGGTAAACGGGAGCCCTACTGATTGAGCCACAGCCGCTTCCCGATCACATTTTTAATGACAGGAAAACAGTGTACATACATAAATGCACACCCATATCCCCCCACCCCACCCCCTCTACAATTTTGTATTTGCATAGAAAAAGAGACTGAAGGACTTCTAAACAATATGGTGCACAGAGGTGACTCAGAAATGATGTACCCTAAAATTCTAGAAAACAATAATAGAGAAGATCAGAGACTATTTGGAGATGGAGCATTCTAAAATCCTCATACTATTTGAGAGGAGAGAGATTGAATAACATTAAACTTTAGGTTTGTATGTTAAAAATTTAAAAGTAACCATTAAAAGAATAGTGACAGAATGCATAACTTCTAAATCCAATAGGGGAGGTAGGAGTTGAATAATCCAAAGGAAGGCAAGATAGAGGAAAGGAAACCTAAAAAAAGTAATGAAAAACAGAGAATTCAAAATAGGATAGTAGAAATAAATGCAAATATGTAAGTAATCACAATAAAAGTTAACTAGTTTAATTCATCTATTCAACAACGATAATAGTAGCAACTAATATTTATTGGGCACTTACTACATGTGAAGTACTGTTCTTTACATATTAACTTGGTTAATCTTCAAATCAACTGCATAAGGTAGATGTTATTTTTATTTGAGTTGTGTGAGATAAGGAAATGGATGGTAATAAAGTCACCAGCTGGTTATATTGTAGAGTCAGGACTTAAATCATAGTCTGGCTTTACAAACTATACTCAATATGCTGGTGGTCGGGAAGCGGCTGTGGCTCAATTAGTGGGGCTCCCGTTTACCATATGGGAGGCCCCGGGTTCGGTTCCCGGGGCCTCCTGGTGAAGGCGGGCCGCCCGCTCGGCGTGGTTGGCTGACCCGGGGAGCACAAGCAGCAAGGGGGGGATAAATGAATAAATAAATAAATAAATAAAATCTTAAGGGGAAAAAAAAAATGCTGGTGGTCTATTAGAAGGTCCATCTTGTCCATAAGTATATACAATATCTATATATTAATTGTTAATATTAAATCAGTTTTATAGTAATATTTTCAATTCTGCTATAGTGTTCTTACTGTTCTTGTTTTCTCTTATTTACCTCTTCACTTTTGATGCATCTTCCCGGCTTTCACAATCTTTCTTCATACTCATACAAACATTTTAAACAGTTATATATGAGAGGGAATGTTTCTGAACATAGTTTGCTTCTACAAACATGCAAACATAATATACTATAGACACTTCTCTGTAATTTGTTTTTCTCCCAGTAATACACAGCAGATATCTTTCCCAAAGAAGAGACATGGCCCTAACTTACCCTTTTAAAATAACTCACGATATTGCATAGCATGATGTAACAATCAACCTCCCCCTTCGAGGGACACTAAGGTTACAAAGCAGGTCCTAGGGATCTACAACTGTCTACAGTAACGACTTCCCTGGCTTCATTTTCGCCAGTCTCGAGATTACTAGAGTTTACATTTCCTGGGCAGAGCGCTTTACATTCACTGGTTTTTAATCGTTACAATACCCCAATTATTTAGGTATTATCATCTCCATTTTGCCGTTGAGTAAATCAAGGATTCGAGAGTTATTAAAGAAGTTGCCTAAGGCCATACTGCCACAAAGTAGCTGGGTCCAAAGCTTGTGCTCTAAATCTCTGTCCTGCCTTATAAGCCTATGTACCCCAGAATGGAATGTTCCCGGGAATATCTAGGCTTGGCCATAAAGATGGATTTATCTTCGCTTCAGCGGCCATCACCAGGCGTCTGGCACAAGGATTCAAGAGAGTCCTATCCTCCCAAGTCTCCTGAGCAGTCCAGCAAAAACTTCCGGGTGATAAGACCTTGAGAAGACACCGATCGAAAGAAAGCCATTTTCTGTCAGAGATGCAGCGAAACCCACTCGATTTAGGAGAATCTGAATTTAAGAGAAGCCAATATCTACCAGGGAACCCAGAAAAGGGAAGGAGAGATGTGGTTGGGGTATAGTTACATTTACTGCAACAAATCAGGAAGCGACCGGGCGCGACACACCAGAAGAGAAAAGGGGCACTTACCTGGAAACCTCCTAACTTTTTTGGTCTTCAGAACCCCGCAAACTCCTTACAGTTCGCTACCACGTGTTCAGATTACAGAATTCTATCGGCCCCCTAAACCACCGCCTGCGGCACCAAGCCAATCCGGGAGTAGTTCGTCATCACAGTGCGCCACTAAAAGCAAAGGCAATCTCAAAGCAAGCTCTGGCGGCCGGGAGGCGGAGGAATCGCTGCCGTTGCCATGGGTAACCGAGCTAACGCGTCCCATGTGCGCAAAGCCTCCTGGGGTTGGTGGTTCTGGGGACCCAGACACCTACCTTCCTTGCCTACGGAGGAACTACAATTCCCGGTGTGATCCGAAAAGCAGCCTGGGCAAAGAAGCGTTTGCTGCAGCTTTGACCGCGGTGAGGCCTGAACTTGGAAAATGATACTGGCGCCCCAGGAAAGGTCCGCCTCAAGGAAGAGGACGGGGCTGAATCGCTGGGAGCGGTTAACAAGGAAGCTGAATCCCAAGGTGATCCCAAACTGGAGCTCTGGGGAGCGGGGACCCGCCCAAGGCGCTGTCGGGCTCCGGATTTGGTTGCTCCACTCTCTGTGCTTCCTCCCTGTTCTCCCTTCGGGCATCCTTACACGGGCCGCCCCTTCTTTCAATGCCCAGAGCCAGCCTGGCCGGGAGTGAAGGGGTCCTTGAAGCTTCGGAGTATGGGTACCTTACGGCTTTGATGGGCAGTATAGTGGAAGAACTGGTTTCATCTAAGACTTTTTCTCAAAACAGAGAGGTCTGGTAGTGTCCATCCCGGTGAAAGGCATTCGTCCGCAATCCCCTTTTCTCCTCCCCATCACACACACAATTTTAGAAAAAAGTCCCCGTACAATCATTTCCTCCCTCCCTCCCTTTTTGCAAATCGGGGACAACTAATCTTTATTTGGCGGTGGTTGGGTGCACATTAAATCTGCCTTGTTCAGGGGGAAATTATCTTTATTTGGCTATGGTAGTTGGGTGCACATTGAATCCTCTCCCTTGTGCCCCTCCCCTCTTAGTTTTACATACAGCATCTAAAATGAACTCAGGAATGCAAGTGGATATGGAATATATCAACCTTTGATTCACATGGGAATTTCTAAATTCAACCAACCTTCAAAAACATAGAGCTTCTTCATATCTGTTCCCTTTTTTGATGCATTAACATCCGAAGACAAGAAAAACTGATAACCTCGTTTTAAACTTGAGTCATAGGTCATCATATGTGCAAAGTTACAGTCACACGGTGTATGCTTTCCACAGGTTACCTTTTTTTTTTTTTTTTTTAATAACATTTGTTGAAATAGAATTTGACATTTTTTGTTGCTTTTATTTTTTATTTTTATTTACTTATTTATTTTTTACTGGGAGGTACCGGGGATCAAACCACGGTCTCTCCATATGGTAGACGGACACCGAACCTCTTGAGCCACATCCGTTTCTCCGGGCTACCTTTTTAACAGCCACTAAAATAAATGTTTTAAATGTAACTGAGAGTACCAAGAGGCTTCTCAACTTTCAGGCTTAGAGCAATTTTACCAGCTGTTTTCATTCTTTCTTAAAAAAAACATTCGGTAGGCATGTGGCCTTCTGAGGGCCCCAGGCAATTGCTTTTGCAGTTTTTCTAAATATACCAACTAAATAACGCACTAGGCATATTCCACTTGATGAATAGTTTGCCCCAGATACTGGAGGGTGCAGACTGGAGCATTAGACTTGGAAACTGAGTCTGTTCCAATTGCATTATACAAGTTGCATATTGGATTGGATTTGAAATAGATTATGGGTATAGACTTGATGAGAGGTAAAAATTGGGGGCAATTTCTTAGGACTCCAAAATGAAGACTTTTTGCTGCAAGTGCTCATTGTTGCTGCCTAGAGTATAAAAAGTAATTTAAAAACAAAGAGCTCCTTGAAGTTCAGTTTTATTTTAACAAGATCAGCTCTTTGTTGCAGTGACAAAATTATTCAGCATTCCAGCTGCATTAATTAGTATCTGTAAGGTGCTGTGAAGGTGAAATATTATGTAAGTGAAAGAGTATTATATCTTTTCCACCTCCAAGTGTCAGTATGCTAGTTTAGATATTCCCTTATTTATTTAAAAGCCCACCTGAATTATTTGCAAAGCAAACAGCTCTACTTGTTAAGTAACTATTAGAGAGAATTTTTCATGCTGCTGGGAGTTACAGAGAGTGAAGAAATGAGATGTTCTAATCGTCTTATTTCTACTTTCAGATTATTATCTGGCTAACCTGGGTGGAAATCTGCTTGATTCCTACCACATTTTCTGCTTTGCTAAAAAGTAAAGTAGGACTGGTTATCTCTCACCCTCACCCCATCCCAGCTCCTGCCCATCCCCAGTTCTTAGTGGAATGAACAATATCCCTGATCTGGGTAAGATAGGAAAGCCTTTTGCTATGGGCTAGGCCTTTAAAGAGGGGGCTGAGGAGAGGGACATACTCTTCTCCAGTCAGAAGATTTGCCACCATGACATTTGGATAAACTTGATAATTAATTAGTGTTTGAGTTTTTATGAGGAGTATTATACCTAGCGTTTCTCTATCTTGGTGCTTGATCCTGGGGAGTGTTAGAAAATACTGATGCCTGGGTCCTACCCTAGACCAATTAAATCAGAATCTCTGGAGGTAGGGCCCAATCAGGACATAAAAACAGACAATCAGACAATGTCCCAGAGAAGGCTTCTGTTGCTAATCAGTGCTGAACTTTCTAATAAAATGCTTTGGGGAAAGAATAAAAGGCACTTTTCTATATGCTTTAGTCAGAAGTATAGATTAAAATGGCAAGGATGATAAAGATAAAGCTGGGTATTAATATTCGGTATATATTATCTGCAGCCTGCTTTTGACCCTAACAATATGGAACACTGGATTAAGGTAAGGTCATTTTTAAGTTAAAATAGAGAATTGAGAATGAGACATAATCAGATGGAAAAAGAATACTAATAGGTCTCTATTTTGCACATTGTTTTGCTATTTTGTGTGAATCCATGTGACTATATGTTAAATTAGTTTCTTTTTAATATTTTTATCATTATTCTTTTGCTTCTCCTGAGAGAGTTTAAGTATGAATGACAAGAAAAGAGATCTAGATATGCCCTTTCATATGCCATGAGGATCATATGAAGAAGGATTAAAGGAAAAGGGGAAGAGAAGTCTTGGGACAGGATATGGTGGCTTCTTTGAGATATTTATAAGATTATTCTATGGTTACATTGACTTTGGGGACCAACGGATAGAAGCTATGTGTGCATCACAAGTAAGAATGTTCTGATGACAAGGGCTATCAGAAAATGGACTGGTCATTCTCATAAAGAGATGGGTTTTCTGTCACTGGGGGTATTCAAGTGGAGTCTAAGTGACCACTTAATGTTAGGGCTAATGAAGAATGTTTGAGCACTGAGTGACTGTGGGCTTGCATTAGATAACTTCTAAGATCTCTTCCAGGCCTAAGATATGTATATTTTTGAGCCCATGTACCATTTAAGTTGAAAGTACCATTAAATCACTTCAGGTTCATGACTCAGTATCAATTGGGCACCTTGCCATAGTAGTACATTTGTGTGCCACATGTTTCACAATCATGCAGCATTTTCCTGGGAAGATATTCTTCTCAATGATAGTATTTTGAAGAGTTATTACTTATCTAAACTGGCAGGCATCATGAGCTTCAGGCCAGATGGAGCCTAGGCTAGATGTGATAATTGTGATCCATTTATTCATTCAATCAGTATTTATTAAGTACTAGCCCACTATGGTGGGCATTGGAGATAAAATGGTGCTCAAGCAGATACAGTCCCTGCTCTCCCAGAATTTATAGTCCATGGGAAATAACTACTTAAAGCTGATGGGGAAATCAAGGGGGTGTAATGGAAGCACATGGTCAGGGGCATTAAGTTAGATGGGACCAGGAAAGGCTTCCTGGCTACTGGAGAAGGCCTGACTTAGAAGACAATTAAAATGGATCCATTATCATTAGAGGCTAACCTCTGGGAAGATCACTCCTATTTCAAAGTCTAGTGTATGTGTCAGTGCTGAGAGTCCCAGTACTAGAGGGATTAGTTGCATAGCTAGTTACCATTTCCTTCAGAGAGAAAGATTTTTTCAAACAGGAAGGTAAAATTCTGCTCTGACTTGTCTACATCATTTTCCTCCTTCATGCAGTTGTCAGCCACCTTGCCTCAGTGAGATTTTTATCATTCTTTGTATCATTTCTCTAAAATGTCTGCAGAGGCTTCTTCTCCATTCTGCCCTCAATTCTCCTCTGCCTTGAAAAAACAAAATCAGTAAGTCCTCATTTGACCCCAAAGCCCATTTTGATTGCCATGCGATTTATTTCTTTTCTTATCAGCCTCTTTGCATGTATAGCCTGGACTCCTTGCCTTCATATTTTTATTATTCTCTTGTCTCTACCGTTAGTTTCTATTTCTTATCATGTTATAGAAATTTTTGGCATAAGTGACTTCCTGGCCAAATCCAGCAGTCTCTTCTTAGTTCTCAAATATTTTAAGGTTAAGTTTGATACAGTTATCACCTTTTTATTCTAGAAAGGTTCTCTTCCATAATCTTTTTTGTAACTGTTTTCTCCTGATTCTCCTACTGCGTCTCTATTTTCTTCCTTGTCTTCTGATTTTGTTTCTTAATTTATTGCAGCTCTGATTGTACCATAAACAGTTATAACCTCTGGGCCTCAAATGTCCACATCCACTTGAGTGGATCACCATCTCCAAATCAGCTGAGACCTTGTGATGTGGAAAGGAATGGTGGTATTTGGAAAGGGCTTGGAAAACAGGATGAAGTTGAGCTAGGCCTTTCTTTCAAACAGAAAAGGGATTGCCCAGCAGCATTGAGGACCTGGTTGAAGTGGGTAACCATAAATTTTTTATGGCACCAAAAATTGGTAGATCAGATTGATTTAGCATTAGAGATTTTCATTGGAAAGGCAAGAGGACAAGGATTTTGAAGCTGATGTAAGAAAGTAGTTGGAGATCCAGGCTGGGCAGAAAGAATCTGACTGGCTGGAAGAAAAGGGAGGTGAAGAGTGACTGGAAGACTTTGAGGTGTAACATCAATGTAGCAGAAGGAGGAAGATGAAAGAGGGAGATGGATGGGAGTTGATGTTGGAAGAGGTAGTTATCAGAGTTTGATTTGAACAGTGGAAAATGCACTATGGCATGGTTCAGCCTAACCACCTGAGTGGTTGTCAAAATGGAATGGAGAAGGATGGCTGATGGGACACAAAAGATCAAGCAGACCTTGAGGCTGATATGTTGGTGAGTATATTAGTCTGCCGAAGGGCTGCCAATGCAGAGTACTAGATATCTGTTGGCTTTTATAATTTTTGTGGTAAATATTACAGCCCCAAGGCCATGAAAAGTCCAACTCAAAGCACCATAAGAGGTGGTTTCTCACCAAAGTCAGCGGCCACATGCCGAAGCAAGATGGTGGGCAATCTCTACCTGGTCTCTCCTTCCCCTCCAGGCTTCCTCTCTCAGGCCCAGCTGCTCTGCTTTCTTCTGGATTTCAGGTGCAAACTGGCATAGGGCTTGTCTCTTTGGGCTTCCTGTATCAGTCTGTGCTGAGTCACTCCTTACTGACTTAGTTGAAAAAGCCCTAAAGCAATCTTAACAGGTAATTGAATCAAAGGCTCCTCAGCTGAATTTAATGCAATCAAAGGTTATCATACCCAGAGGAATAGATTAGTTTGCAAACATAATCTTTCTGTTTTGGGGATTCATAAAATAATATCAAATTGCCACAGTGAGTCATCCTCAGGGATGTTGAAGTTCACCCCGAATCAGGCAAAAGCTGGAGTAGAACTCTGAACCCTGGGGCAACTTACCCCAAATATGACAGCACACCATGATTTACACTTCATCCTCATCCTGACTTAATTGACTAATTCATCTTCTTACTCCAGTGTGTTATGCTTCTTGGTTGAACTTTCTAAAAAAAATATTTTCATCGTGTCAATCCTGTACCATCAGTGATTCTCTGTTACATTAGATGAAACTCCCTAAATTCCACATTGGCATTTAAGGCCCTCCTCCAGCCTACCTTTATTATTAGCCTACCTGTACTGCTATCCTATGTGACTCCTATCAGGTCATTCACCTGCCCCTCCATCAGAAAAGTCTTCCCTTTGCTTTGACTCATGCTGATCCCCTAGCTGGGAGTGCTCTTCCTCTCCTAGATCTAGTCCAATCTAGATCCTTCTCTTAAAGCTCAGATTGAGGTGCCACTCTTAGTGAACATCTCTTGCTCACCCACCTTAACTACCTAATCTCATCCTCTAATTTTCCCTTGGAATTATTTTGGCAGTAATACATGCAAGCATTTATTCCTATAGGGTAATTAAAAAAGAATCGGACACTTTCAAAAATACATTACTCACAAAACTATTGTATATGAACATGCAGTATGCATTTGTGTTTGTAGCTCCTGTCCTTAAGGGAATGAATGCGTGCACTGTGGCTGCTGTTTCTGCTGTTCATGGTGACAGGGTACAAAGGGTATAGGATAGATGTGGAATTAATGTGTGCCTTGGGACACTGGGAGCACATATGGAGCACTTATTTTGATCATGGGAATAACTGTGATAGTTCCTTTACAAATTATATGCTTATATATAACCTAGTGACTGAGTAATCAACTTCTGAAGATGTTCCCTTCTTTTTGAATCTGTTTTCAAAAATCTGTATTGTCCTAGAATTTTTCTTAAGTTGTTTACTACACACATTGTATATGGGACCAAACCAAACCAAACAAAAACCTGAACTCCTTGAGAATAGAAGTTTTAAGCTTTTACTTTTGTTTCCCTCTTAAGGCCCACTACAGTACTAGGAAAAGGGCTAGCCTTTGAATCAGTGCTTACTGAAAGAATAAGTTACTGAAATATAATTTAAGATTGAGCTTTCCTGTCTCTTACATGCTTATTTTGGAAAAAAAAATAGTAAGTATATGGTATTTTAAAACAAAGAATTACAAAGATTATTTCTAAGCTTAGCATTATCTATTTTTTCCCCCATAATCTTGGGTTTCAGTGATATCCCAAACATTTCCTCTATTAGATCCAAGAAAACATTTCTTTTACTCCTTTATTTGTGAATTCTGGACTCTACCTTTTCTTTGTTTGTTTGTTTGTTTGTTTCAAAATTAGTAAACTTTATTTCAACTTCAAATATAAAATGACAGACAAAGGGCAGCTTAACAAATTATGAAAGCATTGCTTTAAAAATCCTGTCCAGGCACCTTTATCTTATTTAATCCTAAAAACAAACTCAATTGTTTCTCTAGTATTCAGAAAAATGGATAAATGAGCACAGATTGTTTAAATGACATGACTAAGTTCTCCTTGTTAATGAAGAAAATGAAAAAAAAAAAAAAAGCCTGATCATATTCACATCTCCTAAAACTAAAGGAAAGAATAGAGTTTGTCACTATCTGAGTTGGAAGACTGAGCATGCAGCAAGTGGAGGTGGCAGCAGCTCTGCAGGGACAGGGGAAGGTTAGGGGTTAATTGTAAGATAATTCTTCTGTACTGTGTGGGTAAACCAAAATGCCAAGAGTGTTTGCCTACTTCTCTCAATTCCTTCCCCAACCCCTTGAATTTGGCCATGTTTCTACTCGACTCACTGTTGAAGTAAAACATTCTGGATTACTACAGTTCCGTAACTGTTTATCCCAATTTTACTGAGACTGTAGTTAGCCTAACAGATGATGGAGAGGTTCCTTTCAGGGGTAGTGATTTGAGGAAATGTAATTATTCTGCCTGTGGTTCGTATTCATATGCAAGTCCTAGTGGCATAGAAACTAATAAAATAAAATATTTTATTTAAATAAATTACCTATGTCTCAGAATCCCATTATTAATGCTCTAAAATTATCCAAAATTTAAGTAACCTTCTGTGCAAATATAAAAATTGTGAATACCTGTTAAAACTTGGTAAAAATACTGCAATTTATTTCATATTTATATCAATAATGACCAGAAAATTATTTGGGCTCAGATCTGTTTAAACCTGAGTTCCTCTGAAAAGGAAAAAATGAAAATATCTGAGTATTTAGTAGAAAATCATTCTTGAATAGGAAAGAAATTCTCTAACTCTAAGCAAAATGCTTGTCATCAATATGGATTTTTTGTTGTTATATTGAAGAGAATGGAGAAAGCCTCAGAATTTGCAGCTTCAAAAGCATTTTCTGCTGGAAATTCAGATTTATGCAGAAGGCTTTGGGACCAAATCATAGATTTGGAAACATCTGAGCAAATAGAGGATCACAGTGAAGCCTATGCAGAAGGTGAGAGAATACATTTCTTTGTCGCCATGTTAACAATTCTTTGAAGTACAACTTATTAAAGCATAACCCATTATATATTTCAAAGTATAGAATGGAATCTTTTCTTTTTCTTGTTCTTAGTTTTGGTTTCTTTCTACTGCCCTGAAGCTAATTTACTCTGGAGTTAACTCTAGTATTATAAGTTAGGATATATTAAGGCCTGTTTTGTCCTCTGAAATAGTACCACATCCAGAGGCAGTTTGACATAACACAGTTATCTGGTGAGACTTATAAGGTTTCAGTCCTGTGGCACAGATATTAGCATGTTAATTTGGTATAGTATTATACAATTTGACCACTAGTTTATAAAGTGATTTTTTTTCCTTCTGAAGGGAGTCTAAAGCATCTCTCCACCTCCAAAAGCGTTTGCTCCTCTTGAATTCAGTGTTTCAGTCATTGATGGCCTGAGAATGCCAGCATTTAGGGATTGAAGAGATGAAGGGAAGAAAGCAAAGCAGACTGAGAAGGAGAGGCCGTTGTGTTAAGCACAAAATAGAGTGCGATGTCCTTGAAGCCAGTTTCCATTTGGATTATTTGTGTCTCCAATTATTCAGATTTATTCCTTAATTTATTCAACAGATATGTTCCTAATTCCTAGTACGTGCCAGGCACTATTTTGGCACTGTAAGTACAAGTTACGATCAAGAGAGACAAAGCCATTGCTGTCATGGAGTAGACATTGTAGTGTGGGAATAAAGGAAATTAAACAATCAGGTGACCGTAACTTTGGACCTGAATAACAAGGAGCCAGCTGAGCACTGATCAGGGGAAAAGCATCCCAGGCAGAGGGAGATGGGGAGTAAAAAGCCCAGAACCCCGATAGGCTTGGTGTGCAAGACTAAGGCAAGACCAGAATGGCTGGAGCTTGCAGTGGTGAGCAGAAAACAGATCACGTGGGAGCTTATAGGCCTGAGAAAAGAGATAAGATTTTATCCTGAGTATGATAGGACATCAGAGAATTTTTTTTGTTTGTTTGTTTTTTTTGGTAACACCTTTATTGAGATCTAATTCATATATCATTGCATTTCTCATTTAAAATGTGAAATTCACTGGTTTTTAGTACATTCAGAGTTGTGCAACCAGCACCACAATGAATTTTAGAATGTTTTTATCACCCTATTGAAGGGTGTTAAGCTGAGCAGTAATATGATATTTTTAAAACATGCAGAGACTGAATGCAGGAAAGGAAGAGGGGATGATGGGGGAAAATGATATCAATGGTTGGCTGTTGCATGATCTGGCTGAGGTACTGGCTGTTGGCCTCAGGTGGTTGGTAGTGCTGGAGATGGAGAAAGGGAACTGATTCTGAAATTGACGGGGCTATGTCTTGTCCACCCCACCTCCCACCCTGCCACTAGGGACACACAGTATAAATTAGCTTAGTAAAGATTCTGAGAAGTCCTGCAGTTAAAAGGAAATGTTTACTTATTCCAACTTTTCCCAGGCTTCCTAGACCATGAAACTCTTATCCCCAAATACCTATTAATGTCCTGAGAAATTAGTGATCTACTTTAGTAAGTACTCATGTATGGATAGAATATGGTTTTCAAAGGTTTATATCCTTTTCATGCCTCTCATTACTATTAATTTTCTACAAGAATTAGTGTTCTGAGGAACATACTTTGAGAAACTCTTCTTTAAGGTAATATTGTATACTTACCCTCTGATCCAAAATTAGGTATTCCTACAGTTTAACCTTCCAAGGGCAATCACCATTTCTTTGTTCTTTCAGGCACACTTCATAGTAAACCCCCAGTTACCAATGGCAGTGTTTGACATTTAGTAGGTCTGAATTATTATACATACAAATGTCTGAATTATTGTACACAGAAGTGACTCAGTAAATACCTTCTTCCTTTCTCCATTTCCTTTGAGTGCTAGTATACTTCCTTTTGTTGCTGCTATACTTCTCACAGTTTCTGCTACTTGGAATCATTTTTTTTTCTTCCTATTTTATACATCATGCATGCCTATCTTTATTAAAAGCTAAGCGGCTTTTAGTATATAGAAACTCCCCATTCCCTAAGAGCTATTTGATAGTGATAATAACAGTGATGCTAAAGTAGAATCTTTTTCCATACCTGTATATTTTAAGGAGATTTTCTGAATACCACTAAGAAAGTAATCCAAATGGAAGTTGGCTTCCAGAACATCATACTCTGATTTTCCTCCTACCTCAATGGCCTCTCCTCAGTCTGCTTTGCTGCTTCTTCCTTATCTCTACAATCCCTAAATGTTGGAGTTGCTCAGGGCTCAGTCCTTGAACCCTTCTCTACCTACCCTCCTCCTTCAGTAATCTCATCCTCTTCTATGGCTTTAAATACTGCCTGTATGCTGACAGCTGCCACACTTATTTCTTCAGCTTGGACCTCTCCCCTGAAACCCAGACTGGTTTAGCCAATACCTATTTGACATCCATATTTTGGATTATTGCCTTTGTCTCCCGATTGGTGTCCTCTGCTCCTGTAATTGTCCCCCTATAGCTTATTTCGGCATAGTAGTCAGCATGATCCTCTTAAAATATAAGTCACTTGTATGCTCTTATGGCTTCCCATTGCACTCAGAGTAAAAGCCAAAGTACCTAGAATGGCCTCAAGATTCTAACCTAGGATTTTTCAACCTCAGTACTGTTGACATTTGGGGCCAGATAATTCTTTGTTTTGGAGGATTGTCCTGTGCATTGTAGAATGTTAACAGCATTCCTGGCCTCTACTCACTAAATGCCAGTAGCACCCTCCACCCCAGTTTTGACAACCAAGAATGTCTCCAGGCATTGCCATATATCTCCTCAGGGCCAAAATCACTCCTGGCTGAGAATCACTGATCCCTATTACCTGTTCCACATCATTTCCTACTACTCTCCCCCTCACACACTCCAGCCACACTGGCCTCCTTGCTGTTTCTCTAGCACTATAGACACTCTTCCTTTTGTACTTACTTTCCCTCTTTCACATATCCATATGGTTCACTCCCTTACCTCCTTCCCATCTGTGCTCAAATATCTTCTCAGTGAGACCTTCACTGACCATGCAGTTTAAAATTGCAACACCCATCTCCCATTTCTTGTATTCCGCATTTAATTTCTGTGTCTCTTTTTCTCTTATTTATTTATTGTCTCTCTTCTCCAATTAGAACATAAACATCATGGTAGCAGGGTTTTATTTTTTCCTGTTTTGTTCACTACTATATTTTAAGCATCTAGTCAAGAGCTTGACATGATAGGTGCTCAATTAATATTTATTGAATGAATGAAAATAGTGAATGAAGAAAGTTAATCGTTCAAATATTTAAAAGATATTTTTGTTTTATTGATAGCTCAGAAGCTTGTCAATGATTGGTTAGACACCAAACTTAAGCAAGAACTAGTAAGTGATGAAGAAAGTGATGCTGAAGATACTGTGTCAAGAATTGCTCCTATGCCAGAAACTAATAGCATTTTGAAATATGAAAGATTTGATGGTAAGAGCTTCTCTGACTGTTATAAGCTTTAACATCTAATGAGTGGGCCTAAGAAGTCTTTTTAATTGTTTTGAATGATAAATGATATATTTGACTTTTTGATGTTTTGCTTAGTTTTATTATTGGTTTTCATTTTTCTTGATTGAATATAAATTATTTATACTATGTCCTCAGTAAGTTGATGGTGTTTTTTAAATAAAATATTTATAATTCTGCTTATGATTATAACATGTAACAAATAAATATATAAATAGCAATTAATGCTGTTTGAGTGACTCTTCCACATATATTGCTGGATATACTATTTACTTTGATGGAAACTACATTTAAGCATTCTTGTATCATTTTATATTGACAAAATGCTTCATATATCTTTATTCATTATTATTTATAAGGGAAATTATTACTTTCCTAGTTCCCCCATCTACCAACCCATAGGAAAATACCACTATTGTTTGCAGAGCTAGTGTCAACCAAGTTAAATAGCTACCTTGTGAGGGTTCATTGAAAACCCCAGGGATCCTGTGTTTTCCCCAGATCATAGAGGTAGGCATGATGGTGGTTTTGGAGACTCTTCCACATATCACCCTTGGTGAACTCACCTGGTAAGATTCTTCTGGTTTAGAACTCTAAAAAATCCCCAGGTAGGGGATCACAAAGTCATGCACTCATAAGATTAGAGGAGTCCTTCAAGATCACCTAGTCTTAGCTTTCCTACTCATCCTCCATTATAGAAATCTTTCTGTGATGTTCCTAACATGAGGTGATGTAGTTTCTGCTCGAACACTTCTGGGACAGGGTACCTGGTACGTCAGGGGAAGACCACTCAGCTGATGTGAGGCTCTAATCTTCATTGCATTCTCCCTTCTTTAGGGTTTTGTTCCCAGTAAATTTTATCCTTTGGTGTAATAGAAAATTTTTCATGTTCCCTCCCTTAAGAACAGCCTTTTTATTTTTGTAGGAGTTTGAATCATCTCTGACCCCTTATATACCTCAGTTTTCCTAGATTAAATAGCACCAGTACTCTCAACAATTTTTTATCTTGCCCCAAGACAAGATTTGTGACAGAGCTAAGGATTCCTTTCTAAATTAAAGTGGGTATTATCATTGAGCTAGTTATGAACCCACCTATCTATACTACTCACTTCCAACTCTTATTTGTATATCTTTTCTGTAATAATATTCTAAAAGCCTTAATAGGATGCCACCAACTAGCACAGTAAGTATACTTGCTGGTTCTGGGAGCACCTAAGCATTATTTGGCCCCTTTAGAAGTAAAGATTCCAAATGACTCTGGAGAGGTCTTTGGGAATCTTGTTTGATATAGAACTTTTAGAATAACTTGAATCCAAGAAAACCCCAAGATGCCTGGATTTATGTCAGACTCCCAATATACTCTTTTTTTTTTCCAGAGCACCTACTACAGTGATGGGCTAGAATGTTTTCCCTGGTTCTGGTTCAAACCTGTCCTCTATAGAGGTATAATACAAGTTAGATAAAATGTGAACTAGGGAAGCGGCTGTGGCTCAATCAGTAGAGCTCCCGTTTACCATATGGGAGGCCCCAGGTTCGGTTCCCGGGGCCTCCTGGTGAAGGCAAGCCCGCCCACACGGCGTGGTTAGCTGACCCAGCGAGCACAAGCAGCAAGGGGGGGATAAATGAATAAATAAATAAAATCTTTAAAAAAAAAAAAAAAAAAAAAATGTGAACTAGAAATAAAGACTCCAAGATAAGTATTTTTTAATACATGACAAAAGCCATGGAGTCATCTGTTTCTAGTCCAGATGGAGGAACAGGGACATGATTTATCCCCACCCCCCACCTGAGATATCCAAAAAATAAAAACAGACAAAAAATATGGTATAGTTTTCAAGACACTGGACATCGACAATGAAGGACCGTGATCTCTGAGAAACGGGAAGCAGACAATGTGAGCCATATAGTTGCCCCAGCCTATTGTCTTATAAGAATGTCCAGGTCATGGTACAAGGAGGGGGAACCCAGATGAACCCTGGTGGACTACCTGAGTTAAAGACATGGACCTGAGAGTCTAGGGAGAGACTAAGGACAGAGTACTGAAGAGAAGAGAGCAGCACAGGAAGAGAACCCCCCTAATAACTGAGGTTTAAAATATTTGAAGCAAAAATTGGTAGAACTACAAAGAGAAAGAGACAAATGCAAAATTATTTTAGTAGATTTCAATATCCCTCTTTTAATAATTGATAGAAGAATAAGTAGAAAGAAAATCATTTAAGGATATTGAAAAACACTTTCAATCAACTTGACCAATAGACATTTATAGAAAATTCTGTCCAACAATAGCCAAATACACATTCCTTTTCAAGTGCACACAGAACATTTACCAAGTTAAACCATAATTTGAGCCATAAAATAAGTCTCAATAAATTTAAGGGATTCAGATCATATAAAATATGTTCCAAACCACAGTGGAATTAAATTAGAAATCAATAACAGAAAGATAAGTGAAAAATCCCCAAATATTTGGAAAGTAGATATCTAAATAACCATGGGTCAAAGAAGAAATAAGAAAAAGAAATTAGGGAAGCGGCTGTGGCTCAATCAGTAGGGCTCCCGTTTACCATATGGGAGGCCCCGGGTTTGGTTCCCGGGGCCTCCTGGTGAAGGCAAGCCCGCCCGCACGGCATGGTTGGCTGACCCGGCGAGCGCAAGCAGCAAGGGGGGGGGGATAAATGAATAAATAAAATAAAATCTTTAAAAAAAAAAAAAAAGAAAAAAAGAAAAAGAAATTAGAAAATATTTTGAAATTATTGAAAATGAAAGCATATCAAGATATGTGAGATGCTGCTAGAACAACTTAGGGCAAAATTTATAACACTAAACACCTATATTAGAGAATAAGAATGATCATAAATTAACAACCTCAACTTTGACCTTAAGAAACTAGGGGGAAAAAAGAGAGAATTAAATCCAAAGTAGTCGGAGGAAATGGGAAAAACAACAACAAAACCTCTAGTCCCAGCTGTCTTTATAGGTGAATTTTACCAAATACTTAAGGAAGAAACAATACCACCAATTCTGTACAAACTCTTCTAAAATTTTGAGGATGGAATAATTCCCACTCATTCTAAGAGGCTAGCATTATCCAGATAATAAAATGAAATACATTATAAGAAAAGAAAATGACACAGCAGTATCTTTCATGAATATAGATGTAAAAATTAAAAACAAAATTTTAGCAAATAGAATTGGTAAGAAAGATTAGGTAAATAAGGATAATACATTATGACCAACTGAGGTTTATTCCAAGAATGAAAAACTGGTTTAATTCTCCCTTGTGATTTCTTCATTGACCCATTGGCTAAGAGTGTGTTGTTTAATTTCCATGTATTTTTGAACTTCCAAAATTTCCTTCTGTTTTTAATTTCTAATTTCATCCCATTTTGGTCACAGAACATGCTACATATGATTTCAGTATATTTAAATGCATTGAGATTTGTTTTATGGCCTAACATATGGTCTATCCTGGAGAATGTTCTATGTGCACTTGAGACTATTCTATAGATATCTGTTAAGTCTAGCAGATTTATGGTATTGTTCAAGTCTTCTATTTCCTTGTTGATCTTCTTGTCTAGGTTTTCTACTCATTATTGAGATGGGATATTGATGTCTCCAACTATTGTTGTTGAATTGTCCATTTCTCTCTTCAATTTTGTCAGTTTTTGCTTCATGTATTTTGGGACTCTGTTGTTAGATGTACATATGTTCATAACTGTTATGTCTCCATAGATTGACCCTTTTATCATTATAAAATGTCCTTCTTTGTCTTTAGTAATAACTTTTGTTTTCTGGTATGAATATAACTACCCCAGCTACCTTTAGGCTACTGTTTGCATGGTTTATTTTTTTCATTTCTTTTACTTTCAACCTGTATGTGTCTGTGAATCTTAGATATGTCTCTTGTAGATGACATATAGTTGGATCATGTTTTTCTCTATCCATTCTTCCCATCTCTGCCTTGTTTGGAGTGTTTAGTTCATTTACATTTAATATAATCACTCATAAAGTAGGATTCACATTTGTCATTTTTGTATTATTTTCTTTATATCTTTTTTCTTCCTATCTCCCTCCATTACTACCTTTGTTTGTGTTAAATAGATATTTTCCAATGTACCGTTTTAATTCCTTGGTTTTTTGTTTTTTAAGATTTATTTATTTATTTCTCTCCTCCCCGCCCCCTCCACCCCCATTGTTTTGCACTTGCTGTCTGCTCTCTGTGTGTTCTTCTGTGTCTGCTTGTCTTCTCTTTAGGCAGCACCAAGAACCAATCCTGGGACCTTCCGGAGTGGAAAGAGGCACTCAATCTCTTGCACCACCTCAGCTCCCTGGTCTGCTGTGTCTCTTATTGTCTCTCTTCTGTGCCTCTTTTTGTTGCGTCATCATGCTATGCTAGCTCTCTGCGATGCCAGCACTCTGTGTGGGCCAGCACTCCTGTGCAGGCAGGCACTCTGCATGGACCAGCACTCCACACAGGCCAGCACTCCATGTGGGCTAGCTCTCTGCTCAGGCCAGCTCACTGTGCGGGCCAGCTTGCCTTTCACCAGGAGGCCCTGGGAATCGAACCCTGGACCTCCCATATGGTAAATGGGAGCCCAATCGCTTGAGCGAATCCACTTCCCACTTTTACCATGTTTTTAAAAATTATTTTCTAAGTGGTTGTTCTGGGGATTACAATACTATCTTCATTTATAACAATCTAATTCAGATTAATACTAATTTAATTCCAATAGTAGACAAAAAATTTGCTCCTATATAGCTCTGTTTCCTTGGCTTCTGTGGTGATTTAAAGCTGTATGTACCCCAGAAAAACATGTTCTTAAATTTAATCCATTCCTGTGGGTATGAACACATTTGAGTAAAACCTTTTGATGAGGCTACTTCAGTTAAGTTGTGACCCACCTCATTCAGGTTGGGTCTTAATCCTTTTACTGGAGTCCTTTATAAATGGATTGAATACAGAGAGAGAGAGAGAAAGTCGTGGAAGCAAGAAGCTAAAATCAGTGAAATACAGGAGAGAAGGGAGAGACCAGCAGACACTGCCACGTGCCTTGCCATGTGACAGAGGAGCCAAGGAATGCCAGCAGCTGGTCATCAGGAAGAAAGTATTACCTTTATGATGCCTTGATTTGGACATTTCCCCAGCCTCAAAACTGTGAGCAGAGGATTGTGGGATGATGGTGATGGGCTAACAGGCAGGGCTGAGGGAGAAAGTCTGCGCCCCACTATTGAGTCCCTGCCCCAATTTTGAAAACTTAAGCTGAGCAATTTTAAAGACTGAGAATAAGTTGAAGCAAATATCAAAGAAAAGCTGTGAAAAATAACAAAACAGTAGGCAGGAGAGAGAAATTGGCCATCAGACTAAATTCACCAACATATTCAGATGTCTAGACACCAAAAAATTACGAGCTATACTAGAAAACAGGAAGAGATGGTAGACATCAAAAAATTACGAGCTATACTAGAAAACAGGAAGAGATGGCCCAGCCAAAAGAACAAACCAAATATCCTGAAGAGATACAGGATTTAAGACAATTAATCAGTGATAATCACACAACTCTCCTAAATCACTTCAAAGAATTTATAGAAAATATGACTAAAGAAGTAAAGGATATAAAGAAGACACTGGGAGAGCATAAAGAACAATTTGAAAGCCTGCAAAGAAATGTAACAGACCTTATGGGAATGAAAGACAAGATGGATGAGATTAAAAATACATTAGAGTGGGGCAAATGTGGCTCAAATGGTTGGGCGTCTGTCTCCCATATGGAGAGACAGGGTTTGATCCCCGGGACCTCCTGGTAAAATAAAAATATAGAAGGCGTGCTGTCAGGCCCCACCTACGGGCGTGCCAGGCCCCGCCAAGCCATGCAGCAAGATGATGACATAACAGGAGAGTGAAATAAAGGGAGAGCCAAGACAAGACATGCCGAAAAAAACAGGAATTAAGGTGTGCAGGTGGCAGAACGCCTCTCTCCCACATTGGAGGTTCCCAGGATCGAATCCCAGTGAAGACAGGAGAAGAAATATGAGAAGAGAGGGCAGGAAACAGAGAGAATTGCCCAGCAAATGGACATAAAAAACCAGCAAAAATGGTGTGTGTATGTGGGGTTGTTAAAAATGGTTAAAAGTAAAATAAATAAATCTTTTAAAAAATATACATTAGAGGGGAAGCAGATGTGGCTCAAGCAGTTGCCACCCACCTACCACATGAGAGGTCCCGAGTTCAGTTCCCAGTGCCCCCTAAAAAGAAGAAGAGCAGACGCAGAGAGCAGGCAGCGAGTACAAACAACAGGGGTGGGGGGGGAGAAATTTAAAAATATATATTAGAGGCACATAGAAGCAGATTTGAATTGCTTGAAGACAGAATTAGTGACTTCGAAGGCAGAACATCTAAATTGTAAAAGACAGGAGAACAGAAAGAGAAGAGAATGGGAAAAATAGAATAGAGTCTCAGGAAACTGAATGATGACATGAAATGCACAAACATTTGCATTATTGGTGTCCCAGAAGAAGAGAATAGAAAAAGGGAAGAAAGACTATTTGAGGAAATAATGACTGAAGACTTCCCAACCCTTATGAAGGACATAACTATCAATATCCAAGAAGGACAACGTATCCCAAACAGAATAAATCCAAATAGAACTACCCTGAGACACCTACTATTCAGAATGATAAATATCAGAGATAAAGAGAGGATTCTGAAAGCAGCAAGAGAAAAGCAAAGTATCACATATAAGCAAAACTTGATAAGATTAAGTGCAGACCTCTCATCAGAAGCCATGGAAGAGAGAAGAAAGTAGTACGATGTATTTAATGTACTGTAAGATAAAACTGCCAACCAAGAATTCTATATTTGGTAAAGCTGTCCTTCAAAAATGAGGGTAAGTTCAAAGTCTTCACAGACAAACAAAAACTGATAGAATATGTTACCAAAAGACCAGATTAACTTGAGATGCAAAAGGCAGTGCTGCAACCTGAAATGAAAAAAGAAAGAGTGAGGGATTTGGAGAAGAGTTTAGAAATGGAGATTTTTAGGAAGAGTAAACTAAAGGATAAGAAGGCCAACGATAGAACGGTATGACAACAGAGAACCAAGGACAAAATGGATGAAGTAAGTAATGGCTTTACAGTAATAACACTGAATGTTAGTGGATTGGACTCCCCAATCAAAAGACATAGACTGATAGAATGGATAAAAAAAAAAAAAAGAGTCAGTTGTCTACAAGAGACCCACCTCAGACATAAGGACACAATCAGGTTAAAAGTGAAAGATTGGAAAAAGGTATTCCATGAAAATAGTAACCAAAAAAAGAGCTGGAGTAGACCAGATAAATGTAAAATAACAATATTATAGTATGTGAACAATAATTACTCAGTGCAATTAGCAAAATTGTTCCTTTGATCAGTACTCTGTAACTTTCTTCATACAAAATAAACACTTGCTTTTAACTGAGGACTGGAAAAGAGGTATTTTTTTGGATACTTCATTTCTCTTAAACCCTTTCTTATGCATACTCGTTAATTAAAATAATCCATCTGGATCAGTAATGATTTAGCATGATCACTGTTGAAAAAGATTTTGAGTTTTTCTGCCTCATAAAATTATGAGTTGGCATATTGTTATCTGCTGTAACTCATTCCAATAAGATATGAAGAATTCCCAAATAGGAATTTGATTATCCAGAAAGAATTTCGGCCTAAATGGAAATTAAATAACTAAACCAATAATTTATTTCATTCTTAGCTATTATTATGTCCAATAGTTAGAGCTGTAATATAAAAATTAGAATTATGTTATAATTACTTTCTATTATATTAGAATTATTATTTATGTTTATAAATGTTTGTTGCTATACTATCTATTTCTTATAATTGATTATATTAAATCTAACCTGGCCTTGCACTCTCTTTTAAAATTTGTAATTTCTTTCAATCTGTTTTTCCATTTAGTTTACAATTTTACAATCAAGGTCTTTTTAACAGCTGCAGAAAAAAGCCGTTGATTATACACTTTGGATAGAGCATACGGTATATGAATATATCTCAGTAAATCTGCTTAAGAAATAAATAATTATGCAAGAATAGCCAGAAATAGTAGCTATGTACAGCAGGGGAAACAGAGATATTGAGAGGGGAAGAATCTCCTTGTTTGTTTGTCTGTTTTTTTGTTTATTATTATTATTGAAATAATGAAAATGCTTTAATAATGATTGAAGTGATGAATGTACAACTATGTAATTATACCAAATACCATTGATTGTACACTTTGGATAAATTGTATGCTTTATTAATATCTATCAATGAAACTGATTTATTTTTTTTTTAAATAGGATGTTGGGGGGAAAATACACCAATTGTAAGATTCGGACTATACTTAGTAGTAATATTTTGACGATGCTTTTGCATAGTTTGTAACAAATATATCAGGACAATGCAAGTTGTTGGTGGAGGGGTGATGTATGGGATCCCTGTATGATGTTATACATGTTTATTTTGTAAGTTCATAACTTTTACTATATACTTGTTTATATATGTTCATGTATGAATACTATACTTAAATAAAAACTATTTTTAAAAATAATAAAAATTTAAAAAAAGCAACCCCCCCCAAAAAAAAAACAAACCCAAAACACCCAAGAATCAATAAGTGTAGACTGAATGCCACATTTTAGGTGGATTTGGAGATTTAGGTTTATTTGAACCCTAAGCCTTTTCCATATGAATGCTGTGTTGGCAGGTCCCTGCATCTGATGCTTTGGCAGATGTTTTTTTTCCAACCAAAGAATAGGATGTATATTTATCCCTAATAAATTTCAACCTTTAAATTAAAAAAACAAACAAACAAAAAAACATGAGCAAAGAAATTCTCATTGTTTAAGCTAAACCATTTCATGGTATTTGCTTAAGCAACCTAGGAAACTAAAACAGCTTACTTTATACTATTATTGTCATACAAGTTGAATCTTTATATATCAGAAGCCCATCAACACAGTTTTATAATTGTTGCTTTATACAGTTGTTCTTTAAATCAAATAGGAGGAAAAAGAATTACAATCTAAAAATGTATGTAGTTACCTTTACTGGTGCTCTTTTTTTTTTTTTTAAAGATTTTTATTTATTTATTCATTTATCCCCCCCTTGCTGCTTGTGCTCACTGGGTCAGCCAACCACGCCATGAGGGCAGGCCTGCCCTCACCAGGAGGCCCCGGGAACCGAACCCGGGGCCTCCCATATGGTAAACGGGAGCCCTACTGATTGAGCCACAGCCGCTTCCCATTTACTGGTGCTTTTTATATCTTCAGGTGGACTTGAACTGTCTAGTGTCCTTTAATTTCAGCCTGAAGGACTCTCTTTAGTATATCTTACATGGCAGGTCTGCTAGCAAAAATTCTCTCCATTTTTTGTTTATCTGGGAATGTCTTAATTTCTCTTTGATTTTTGAGGGATAGTTTTGCTAGATGTAGAATTTTCATTGAAAGTCTTTTTCTTTCAGCATTTTAAATATCATCCCACAGCCTTCTGACCTCCGTTGTTTCTGATGAGAAATCAACTATTGATCTTATTAAGGATCCCTTGTATGTGATGAGTCATGTCTCTTGCTGTTTTCAGGATTCTCTTTGTCTTTGTCTTTGTCTTTCAACAGTTGGATTATGAGATATATAGGTGTGGATCTCTTGGAGTTCCTTGAGCTTATTGGACATGTAGATTATTGTTTTCCATGAAATTCATGAAGTTTTTGGCTATTATTTCTTCAAATATTCTTTCTGTCCCTCTCTTTCCTTTCTTCCTGGAATCTCCTTTATGCCTATGTTGGTACACTTGATGGTGTCCCACAAGTATCTGTGACTCTTCAGTTTTCTTCAGTCAGTTTTCTTTCTATTCTTCAATCTGGAAGGCTGTTTTAACACTTAGAAATCAATAAATGTGATTTACTGTATTAGCAAACTGTAAAAAGAAATATAGAATTATCTCAGTAGACAGAGATATAGTACTTGATAAAATGTAACATCCATTCCTGATAAAAACTCTCAGTAAGGTGGGAATAGAGAAATTTCTCAACCTAATAAAGGGAATCAATAAAAACCCTACAGCTAATACCATATTTAATGATGAAACATAATCCATTCTCCCTGAGATCAGGGAAAATACAAATATGTTTAGTCTTACCACTTCTATTCAATGTTTTCCTGGAGGTTCTAGCCAATGCAATAAAGGAAGAAAAAAGAAAAGAGGAGGGAAGGGACAGCATCAACATTTGAAAGGAAAATGTAAAACTGTTTTTATTCCCAGACAACATAATCATCTCTATAGAAAATGTGATGGAATCTACCAAAAAACTAGTAGAACTAATAAGTGTGTTTAGCTTGGTTGCAGGATACATGATCAATATATAAAAGTCAGTGATATTTCTAAATGCTAGCAATGTATAATCAGAAATTTTTTAAAATACCATTTACAATAGAATAAAAATATTAAGTATTAAGACAAGTATAACAAAAGATGTGTAAGATCTATACACTGAAAATTACAAAATATTGTTGAAAATTCAAGTCTTAAAGAAATAGAGAAATATCTTTGCTCATTAGTCAGTAGAGCATATTAAGATGTCAGTTCTCCTTAAACTGATCTTTAGATTCAATATATTCATTGTAACCCCATTTAAAATCCTAGCAGAATTTTTTGTAGAAATTGACAACTGATTCTAAAATTCATTTGGAAATCCAAATAAGCTAGAATAGCCAAAACGACTTTGAAAAAGAAGACAGTTACAAAGTTGGAGATTTAATGCTACTTTATTTGAAAATGTCTCTTAAAGCTATAGTAATCGATATAGTATAGTAATTGTGTCTAGATAGAGAAATAGATTACTGCAACAGAATTTAGAGTCCAGAAATACATTCACACATATGAACAACTCATTTTTGACAAAGGTGCAAAGCCAACTCACTGAAGAAGGATAATAATTTCAAAAAATCATACTGGAACAATTAGATATCTGTATTTGAAAAAAATGAACTTGAATTTTTACCTTGTACCATATAAAGAATTAACTTAATATGGGTCATTAGACCTTGTGATGGTTAAGCTAATGTGCCAACTTGGCCAGATAATGGTGCCCAGCTGTTTGGTCAAGCAAGCCCTGGGCTAACTATAATGCAAGAGCATTTCATGGACTTTAACCATCAATGAGTTCATTGCATATTTGACTGATTACATCCACAATCAACTGAGGAGATTGCCTCACTCAGCAATGAGTGAGGTCTCATCCAATCATTTGAAGGCCCCAAAAGGAGAAGTGATTTCAGCATTCAGGGAGAGAATTCCCATCTCTACTCCAGACGGCCAGCATTTCCTGGGGAACTCATGGAGACTTGCAGCTGGCCCTCCGGAATTTGAACTTGTGCATCCCCACGGTTGTATGAAACAATTTTATAAAATATCATACTATCTACAGAGATCTCCTGTCAGTTCTGTTTCCCTAGAGAATCCTGACTAATACAGACCTGAAATATAAAACCTAAAACTGTAAAACTTATAGGAAAAAAATCTTTGTGACTTTAGGTTAGGCTGAGATATCTTAACTATGACACCAAAATAATATTCAATAAATGGATAAATTGATAAATTGGATTTCATCAGAATTATAAACTTCTGCTCTTTGAAAGATACTGTTGAGATGGAAAGCCACAGACTGGGAGAAAAATATTTGCAAAGCATTTATCTGATGAAAGATTTATATCTAGCTAATGCAAAGAATTCTCAAAAGCCAGTAATAAGAACCAAGTTTTAAAAATGGGCAAAATATTTAGACATACCCTTTAAAGAAGAGATATAGATTGTAAATAAATGCGTGAAAAGATGTTCAATGTTGATGGTCCTTAAGGAAATGCAAATTAAAACTACAAGTAACCATTGCGCACCTATTAAAATGACTTAAATTTAATATACTGACCACACCAAATATTGGTGAGAATGTGGAGGAGCTGGAACACTCCTACACTACTAGTGGGAATGTAAAATTGTATAACCTCTTTGGAAAACAGTTTGAAAGTTTTTTGTTATATGCGTGTATATATATGTGTGTGTGTGTGTGTGTGTGTATATATATATATTTCTTTAGTTTGGCTGTTTTTTTAAAAAAGTTATGCATATACTTTTCAAATGATTGAACCATTCCACTCCTAGGCATTACCTAGAGAAAAGAAAGCACAAGGCCAAACAAAGACTTATACACAAATGTTCGTAACAGCTTTGTGTATAATAGCCAAAATCTGGAAATAACCCAAATGTCCATCAAAAGATGAATGAATGAACAAATTGCAGTGTATGCATACAATGGAATACTATTCATCAATAAAAAGGAATAAACAATTGATACATACAAAAGTATGGATGAATCTCAAAATAAGTATCTGAGTTAAAGAAACCGGACCAAGAACAGAGTAGATAGCATACAATTTAATTTAATTACATTCTAGAAAATGCAGACCAATATATAGTGATAGAAGCAAGCACCCTGGACCCTGGGGTGAGTGAAGAAAAACAGGAGGAAGAGATTATAAATCAGCATGAAGACACTTTTGGGGCTGTTGGACATGTTCATTATCTTGATTGTGGTTATGGTTTACTCGTATATGCATATGTCAAAGTTATGGTATAGACTTGAAACATTTGCAGTTTATTTTATGTCAGTTATATCTCAATAAAGATTTTTTTTTTTTTTTTAAAGTAATGGAGTCCTCAAGGATGATTAGATTAAAGTATTATCTTTTAGACTTGGCAGTGAGGAGGTCTTTAGTGACTTGGGTGAGGGCAGTTCCTGATGAGTGGAGGTTTTCCCTCTCGGTTGAAAGTGATTGCTAATGCTATAATCATCCAATTGGCATTATCAGTTGCTATTTATTGAGCTTTATATTTTTATTGTACTAAAATCTTCATATAAATATGGAAATTATACTAAAATTAAGATTAATTATTTTTTTTCATTTTCTTGTTGTTTTGTTTTCCTCAGATTTATGTGGATATTTGGAGGAAGAAGAAGAAAGTACCACCGTTCAAAAATTTCTAGACCATCTGCTCCATAAAAATGTGGTGGATTCTGGGATGCTGGAAGATCTTGGAATGAAAGAAAACCAACAAAAGAAACAGCAGAAGGATCCTCGTCTTACCATGGAGATGAGACATAAGCAGGTGGGAGGGGAAAAAAATTAAAATGGATAACAGGAAGCAGTCTTTGTGTAACACATTTAATAAGCTTAAATAAAGACTTATGCTTTATTATGAAAAAGGTTGCCATCTGTGGTTTGGTTAGAGAGAATAAAAATAAAATATAGGAACTTCAGAAGAAAAATAATACTCATAACTGATGTAGGAATAACCAGAAAAAGGAAATAAATGCTTTTGACCAGTAAAGTGGTGAGCTAAACTTTATTAGTTTGGATATGGTACTTCCTATTATAAATATGTAGATTGGGTTTTGCTTTAATTTTGTTTTTGAAATGTGATGTTAGTATATTAATAGCATGAATATTCTGGTGAATGTTATAATGATAATTCTTTTCTCAACAGCTGAAATTCACTCGTTTTCTGATTATAATTTGAAAAGGAAGACAGATTTGAATTAAATCTAGTTCAGCTGTTTTGAATTAGAAAAGCATGTGGGAAATTTCTTTTCTTCAAAGGGAAGAGTAGGTTATAGAAAAAAGACTGGCATCCCAACACTTTGTAGAGTTGCTTCAGAGAATCAGAATGACCAAGTCTTTGCCATATGTCCAGAACTATGATGAACTGGAATTAATATCTACGTGTGTTTGCTACCTATTTATAATATTGAATTTCTGATTGCCAAGTTTGAAAATCACTGCTTTAAACCACTAAGGATTGCCTAATCTGCACGCTGGGAATGCTGGGGAAGCAGGGGTAGAATTATGATCCTGCATTGGGTTTATGACACAAGGGAGGAGTGAGGGCTCAATAAAAGATGGGCATTGTCTAGAAGTCATATCACCACTGGAAGGTATCGCTTCCAAAAAAATACCCCTATACTTCCTTAAATTGTAATTAGTATACAGTCAGGGCCTAAATAAATAATGTACACATTGGAAATTCTTGTGCATGGGAAATCATTACTAAATAAGAATCCAGAACTTGGGATTTGACTCTTGAAGTTTTCAACTTTTCCATGATGCAGATCATTCACAGATTATTTGAGAGCCATCTTACCTGACTTCTCCTAAAATTTTGTATTGGCCCTTACCGAGCAAACAAATGAAGTCCCTCTATTTTACTGATCAACAGAGGGGTTCTGTGCCAGAATATTTCAAAATGGGTGTATTATGAATTGCAAAATGTGTTCTCAGGTTTCTTTCTTCTTAAAAGGCTGCATTTCACCCTTGTTTTATTCTCTTTTAGGTTAAGGAAAATCGCTTAAAACGTGAGAGAGCACTAGAACGCAAGAGAATTGAAAAAACCCTGAAGAAATCGGCCTTCTTAGAGGCTCAGTATCTGGTGCTAGAAGAGAAGAAAAGGAAGGCTCTGGAGGCTAAGAAAGAGGAGGAGGAGATTCAAAGGGAGATGGTGAAGCTGCGGAGGGAGATAATTGAGAGGAGACTCACCGTGGAAGAAGCATGGAAATTGTAAGCCAGCCGTGATGAGCAGTGTGGAGTTCTCATATGTTAGCAGTCATTTTGGAAGTTCTCTGAAGTTTTTAAAAATGCACAAACATTGCAGTAACAAAACACTAAAGAGAAATCACTCACTATTCCACCATCTTAACAAATTAGTTATTTTCTTTTTTCCATATTTCCTCCTGGTTTGGGCCCCTTTACTAACCTACTTGCAATCATAAAGTACATTTAATTTGGTATTCTCCTTGTTGTAATTAACACATCCCCTGGAGTTCTGAAGTCTGTATATTACTCCATTGAGTACCTATACTATAATTTATATAATGACCCCTTCCCCATATTGGTGAGCATTTAGGCTAATTTAGGTTTTTCACCTATATTATTATTATTGCAGTGAACATCCTTAAGCATAGAGCTTTTCATTCTTTTGAATTATATTCTTAGATAAATTCTTAGGAGTGTAATTACTGAGTTAAATGGTATGATCCTTTTTATGACTCTTGAAATATTGCCAAATTGTTTTCCAAATGGGTTGTGCTTACAACAGCAGTGGGCTAGTTTATTTGACTCTTCCCAGCATTGGGGAGTACCATCATTTTCAATATTTTTGCAGTTTTACTAAGTATAATATTGATTAATTTGCATTTCTTTGCTTAGCTTAACATTTTTAAAACTGAACATTTTTCCTTCTGCGTGTTTGGTAATGATGTCTGGTCCTATTGTGAATTGCTTCAGGGTCTAATTTTCTAATATGCATTTGGGAAGTCACATATGCATATGGAAAGTAAAGCATATTGCCTTACTGCTACTGATAAAGAAAAAGAATGACCTAAGAGGAAAGCCCAAATAGTCCTCACAGGATGAAGTACTATTATCCATCCTCCATGCAGAAAATGAGCTTCATAAATGAAGTAACTAATGTTTTTATTCTGAGAAACAGCACTGATGCTTGAACTGCAAAAGCCTCAGAACAACGTGACTCAAGTGCCTGAATACTCAAACCGAGAAGCCAGAGACCTCTTAGAATGATAATCCCTTCCACCCCCATCAGCCTTCACAGCTTTTTCCCCCTGTGTTCTTGATTGCTCTTATCCTCCCCAATTTAAAACAGCTCAGCAGTGGAAGTGTCCCTCACTCTTTCAAGTGCTAGGCACAGGCCTCCTCCAGATGCTGTTCCTTTCAGAAAGCAATCACCAGTGTTTTAGTGAGTTCTTGCTAAGGTCAACCTTGCTTTTCAGATTGCTTTCAAGCCCTGAAAAAACTAGGCTGACCTAAAATAAATTGTGAAAGCAAGTAACATTTGATGGTAGCAGGATGTTCTGCTCACAGTGGGCACTCAGCAAATATTCACTGATGGGTCATTTCTTTTTTGAAGTTAAAATCTATCCATGGTTACAGTGAGACAGATAATATGCTATACTCCTAGGTGGATGAACTGATTAAAACTCTTCAGAAAGCAATTTGGCAATAAACAGCAAGAGCCATAAAAATGGTACTATTCCTTGACGTGGGAATTTCAGTTCTAGGAAAACTGCCCTAAGAAAATAATCAGAAATCCAGACAAAGATTTATATAAAAAGATAATTATCCTAACATTACTTATAATAATAGGCATTAATAAATGGAGAAATTAATAAGTAATGATTGTACAATGAAACAGCACTGACATGTTAACAGTGTTTTTTTTTTCTGGGTGAAATATTGATGGCTTTTATACTGCTCCAATTTTTCATAATGAGCAGATATTACTTTCACAACAGATACATATTTAAATGTTATTTTTAAAGATAGGATCCGTGGTATTAGAACTGTATTTCTTTAAATGCCCACTACGACCTGCCTATAACCATCTAATGTACCATTGTTATGCATTAGTAAGTTTGGAAAGAAGTCAGTAAAACTTTATTGTTGGTAGGTTCTTCAACTTATTTGTAAGTTTATTTACAAGCTCTCTACTTCATTGCATAGTTTCAAATATCTCTTCCAAGAGATTTATTCATTGCAAAGGGAAAAATAGTTTGGAGAAACTGAGCAGATACCACCTTAACCAAGTAATCAAGGCTATCATCACCAGCAATAAGACAATCAACATTGTGTACTCCCTGTATTATATATGAGAATTAATGAGAGAATGCCTATTGAGTATTCTGGCACCTCTCTGAATTTGAGTTTCCATCACTGTAAAATGAAGTTCAGAAACACTGGGTGACTTAGCTGAGGTTCCACAGCTGGTTTGTGGTCAGAGTCCATGAATCCTGATTCCTAGTCTGGTGCTATCTTTACTATCTCATTTATAATATACACTTTGTTCACATACACAAACTTATGTGGTTTAAATACACTCCTTATTGGAATAGCTATGAGTTTGCTTGAATTTGGTGGTAAAAGAGGAATGACCTGGTAGAGAAAAAAATTAGGTAAGTGGGTGAGAAAGAAGATGGCCGAAAGATTTATCCATGAGTGACAAAATTACTAAGACATTCTGATTACTTGCCTAAAGACTTTATTGTCATTAAGGTTTATCTTTTCTTCTTTTCAGCTATTTTAGAATTATTCTAGATTCCATTCTTTCCTTACTTCCTTACTCTATAACACCTTTTTTAACTTTCTCCCAAGAAATATTGTAAAAGCCTGTGTTAAGATTCTCATTTCTTCTTTACTTGATCCTTTTTGTCCCTTATGAGAAGAGAGAGAACTTAGGTCTGTATTAGGCAATACCTAGTTGTTAACTATCAGATCTTCATCAAAGTACCTCTCAATATTAAACTCAATAAAAATACTTTAAAGTTCTTATAACAATTTTATTTCCTTTAATTAGTATTTTATAAAAGAATAGACTAATGCTCAGGGAAGCAAAAATCACCTGACTAGGTAGTTTTAAGTAAGTCGTAGAAAACTGTGTCTTCTGATGGAGAATTCAGTGTTCATTGCAATATACTAGGTCCTACTTTCCCATTCTTAATTTAATTGTACATGTATTTTTAAATTAATATTAATAGAGAGAAGAAAAGGCAAGAAGAAAATTCTCAAAAGAATCCAGAAAAAGCCATATTTCCAAGTGCTCACGATCTTCTGAATGAAGAAAAAATGGCAAAAGAAAGAAAGAAGAAACTGAAAGAATTATTAATCAAAGTTTCCAAGGATAATCACCAGGTGAGAGTTTTGATATTTCTTCATTCAGCATTCTGTGGTGGAAATGACTAGGAGCTCCATCAGAGATGGGACAAAATAAATGCTAAGTCCACCTGAGCCTTCTCACAAATCCCCAAATTGCCCGCACTGTGACCTAGTGAACAGATCAGTCCTTCAATCCCCTTTTCTGGGCCTTCTGTATACTCTGGCATGGTCCTTGGAAATGGGGAGATAAAATTGGGACTTTTTCCTAAATTACCCTCTTCAGAATAGCATTTGACTACTGAGGTAGCTCTCTGGCAGTTTTTGAAATCCTTGCTTCCACTTTGACAGTCTGAATAAGACCATTGTGTTCTGGATCTTTCAGAAGTTACAAAAACTGATTATTTGCCTTTTTGGTAGCTCAGATTCAAAAGCAATGCTACACTCATGTTTGTGCTTCACCTTTTAATGGTTTACATTTTGTTTTGCTCTTCTCTTTATCTTTCACTTTCTTTTTTTGTAAAATTAACTAACCAATTTTTTAAATTGAAAAATGAATATCTTCCCCAGCCCTCTTAAGCAGAAAAAATTTTCTCAGTGAAGTAAGATTGATAAAAATATGAATTTGGAACCTAGGACATTCAGGTAAAATGATTAATTAGAAGGTTTGTAAATGAGAAGATTGGACAAGAAAAGATAAATATGTGTATTTTTATACCTCCCACAGCACCCACTCCGGGACTTAGGTATTGCTGAAATTTAGTGAAAGTTAGTGGAATGACTACTTGAATGAATGGATTTAAGAGAAAAGAGAACTTCAGGAAGATATTTAGGGAAGTTGATAAATGTAGAGATAGACTTGCAAAGACCCTTGAAATCAGGAATTAGAATTTGATATGGATAACTGAGATAGGATGGAAATACAGTAGTAAAATAATTTTGAAAAAAGGTCCACATGTTTGATGGTGGCATTTTGGATTGATTGGCAGGAAGTCATAGTTGTGAAGATATTAAATAACTTGAGTTTGGTCAAGTTTTGACTTCAGGAATAGAGAGGCACATGTGGTTAGAGGAAATGTGGAGAGTTGGGATTAATATTTCAAGAAAGATTGGCAAAGACTTATATGCCACATTTCTGGCATAAGACAGATGGAGTTAGTGTATCCTCCTGCAATGACAGTTTGGATTTTTAGGAGAAAATAAGAGGGGAAATAAGTACTCAAGGGGCCACCTCTAGAAGGCATAGGACATTAATGCCAATGAGAGACAAGTGACTGTGTTCCCTATATAAATAATTTTGTAATTTATTGAACTCCACTGTACAAAAAGTAATTATATATGTTTTAAATAGAACTGCTAAATACAAATGTTAGACATATATGTAAAGTTTTATGAAATTAATGACTCACCTAAAACAGATTACTCAGTTCTAAAAGGACCACTATTTTGTTTAAGAAGTGAAACAGAGAGATTATGAATAAATTATATCCACTTTGCCAAAGATTCTGCTTGATTTGAACCTATATTTTTTGTATTTAAGTTTTTATTTTGAAATAATTTTAGATATAAGGAAAGTTACAAAAATAGTACAAAGTTCCTGAATACCCTTCACCCATCTTTTCCCAGTGTTAACATTTTACATAAGCATAGTGTAAATGTCAAAACCAGGAAATTAACATTGGTACAATACCATTAAATACCTTATTAGAATGTCACCAGTTTTCCTGCTAATGTCTTTTTTTCTGTTCCAGGGCTCAGTCTGGAGCTCCATGTTGTGTTTAGTTGTCATATCTCTTTAGTCTTCCACTTCCTCCGTCTTTCCTTCTCTTTTATGTCCTTGACATTTTTGAAGAGTACTGGTCAGTTATCTTGTAGAATGTCTCTCAGTTTGAGTTTATCTAATGTTTTCTCATGCTTAGATTGAGAATAAGCATTTTTGGTAAGAATACTACAGAAGTGGTGTTATGTCCTTCCCAGTATATCATATCAAGGTACATAATGTTGATGTGTCTTATTACTGGTGACAAGCTTGTTCACTTGGTTAAGGTGGTGTCTCCACTGCAAAGTTACTGTTTTCCCCATTATAATTAATAAATGTCTTGGAGGAGAGACTGTGAAACATTCTACAAGGAATCCTGGTTGCTTTTATTGGAGAATGTTATTTAGAAACCAAGATCTGGGTACTAGGTCTGCTCACAGCTACAGGAATGTCATTGTTTCTAGACCTCTTCATAGGGACAGAGGAAATATATGTGTGTATGCTAACCCACACGTATATACACATTATGTTTATTTCTGTGTTTATCTGTATACATATTAAAAACCATTAGTTCATACTGATGTTACCTCCAATTCCAGTGCAACAGCACAAGGATCATGCTATCCTTCCCCCTTTCCTTATTTGTATCTTATTTCTGTATCTATCTGTACATATATTAATGAGAATGTTCATAATTATATCTCACTCTAATCCAGCACAATAGGTTTCAGTGTAATCTTTCCCCCTTAGTTGTAATAGCTTCTGACAGTGAGAAACCTGGCTCTTATTATATACAAAATATTTACTTATTTGTTCAATCTTTAGGTTCCTTTGTTCTCCGTTCCCTTCAGTATGAATATTATTCATTTGTAATATAGTTAGTGAACCTCTGATTTAGATCTCCCGCCTTCCAATATGGATATAATTGAGACATGGTAAAAATCTACCAACCTGACTCCTCAAGCATTACTGGAGACAGGACAGTCCTCTGATAAAAGCCACTGGGGTTGACAGTCCTTCTGGGCTAATTATCTTGGTTCCAGTCCACATTCCTAGACTGGCTCTAAAGGAGCCTGAAGCTGCCCTCTGGTAATGAAACTTGGACACTCAGCAGCTTAAAAATGACCACAGGATGTAAAAGGGGGGAAATGCCCAGCGGGCTTGCAGTGAGCTGCTGGATAACAGGAAGCTATTGTCAGCACCCTCAAAATGATTTACTGGCACAAACCCAGCAGAAATAGCTGTATAGAATATTTGCAGGAAGACTTTAAAGAATCTGTTTCTAGGAGGTGCTCTAGTTCAGATTTCTTTAATCTGTAATTCTTTGTATTTTGACTCTGATTTATTCCCCCAAACAGTCCCTTAACATCTCATTTTGACCATGATATTTAATAGGAGACTTTCTGAGGGAAACAGTGTAGGCGTTCTTAACAAACACAAGCTCAGGTGCAGCATTTTTTTTTCTCACATATTTTATTACCAGGTCTTTTTCTTTTATCAAATACCTTTCTTTTTTGTATAGATTCTTTCTGCTTTCAGCCTATCTTATTTTCTCTTTGATCTTGCAGTGAAATCTCTTGGGGAGATTCAGCAATCCACCTAAGTGTCAGTGCTAATTAGCAGAAACAACAAGGGATTATCTATGATATTCTTATACTATTTGGAATGGTCTTCTTTATTCTCACCCTATTCCGAAATACATTTTATGTTTTCTTAGTAAGATTAGAAAGTCTATGATTTTTCCAGCTTGTGCAAGTTGAAGAGACCTATGGAAGATGGGGTGACACTGACCTAAATCCTAGTTCTATGGGGGAGGATGTTGACGTGCTTATTTAGTTGGGTTTTTCTGTTAGAATGTAATAATGACCCAGAGGAGTCATTGTTAAACTTGTGGCATAGTGCCTTCCAAAAAGCCACCAAGCAAAACCAAGGGAACATGAAGATATATAGAAAGAAGCCTGGATTTTTTTCTGACAGGGATGATGAAAATTGTATTTAAGCACCTCATTTATATTGCATAATTCCTTCCCAAAGTTCTTAGTTTCATCAGGACTGCTTACACACCACTGAAGCAGAATCCTTTCTACACTGAAATATAGCTACCATATTCTCAGCAATGTTATCTTATGTTTGAGGAAGGAAATGAAAGACAAGCCACTTTGCAAATAAAACTGCAGGGAAAGAGAAATGTTTGAGGCGTGGGCACACACTGGAGAATATTGGGATTTATGTAACCCTCCCAGGCTTAGTGCCAAGGGCAATGTGTGGTATACATTGTAGGAGGCATTTGAAACATTATTATGTATTACTCTGTAGAGCCAATTCTATGGGAAATTTCCCAGTAATTAGAAAGGTGGTTACCATTTATTTTGCTATTATATTCTTCCTTACTCTCACTCTACCAGTAGCCCAGATTTCCCATTCTCACAAAAGGGTGAGAGAGAGGGCCTATTTTCCCTCACTTTTTCAAATGCCATGAACCCTTTTTTTTTTTTGATACTAAAAGTTCCAGTCTTTAAGTATCTTATTATTTTTTCGTCTTTTGAAGAAAAAAAAAAGTCCTGATTAGATTCTGCTTTTAAAAATGTAAGAAAAGAACCCATGACAGAAATAGAGCCTCTTCCCTAAAAGTTTACACAGTAGAATATCTTTCCCATTTCTGGTAAATATGTATAAGGATCTTGAGAACCATGGAGGTGAGGAACAAATGATGTCACATCATTGTCTTACTGTCACACTATCCTAGAGGTGAATCAAGCACTTGTCTAATCCATTCTGAGATAACCTGTACTTTTGGCATAGTTTGTGTGTGTGTGGCAGGGGGATGGGTGGGGAACGGGGATTGGTGGAGAGAGGGAAGAAGGTCTAGAGAGGGAAGAAAGAGGAAAGGAAAGAGAAGGTGGTGGGGAGCAGTAGGTCTCCCTTCCCTAAAGACAGGAGATCATGTAAATCATCCTGGGCTATGTTGGAAAAGAAGCCCGATTCTAATGAATAGTCAGGTTATAGGCTATGTTATGGGAATTCTTCTTTAAAAGAGCTCAGAGAACTTTATTGGTTTGAGAATTTACTATATGTTGAGACTAAGCAACTGTTTCCTGAAAACTTACTACTTCTGGAGTGAAATAGAATAGCTATTAGATAATTACAACAATATTATTGATGGAAACTTCTCAGCAGAATTAAGAAGAATTTTACAAGAAGTTTTCATGTTAGTGGTGCATATTGACATATTTATGGGTTAAATGATATGTCTGATGTCTGGGATTTACTTTTAAGTACTTCAGAAAAAAAAAAAGTGGATATGGGGAGAGAAGAAACAAGATTGGCAAACTGTTGAAAATTTTTGATGCCAGGTGAAGGGTTCATTCTTTTCTACTTTTAGGTATATATGTTAAATTTCTTTATTAGTTTTTGTTGTTGTTGTTTTTGTTTTAAGTTTAAAAAAGAAAGTAGAAAAATATTAAATACAAAAGTAAAACGAGAATCACATTTTCCAGAACATTAAAAAGTAGCTTTTTGTCTATAGCCGATGGTAGTTATTTTACACAGCAGTGGTTCTTAAAGTTTATGGCTCTAGGCTTTTCCATGGAACACGACAGCAAGTCTAGGTCTTGGCAATCTGTGCTGGGAACTGAATATATTTTTTTCTAATGCAATTAGTTATACGATTATATATGGTTGGGAGTTGGGGGAGGTTTCCTCTCTTTTCTTTGGGGAAAAATAATGAAAATCAAGCTCGGATTACAGTGTACCTTTTTTCCCTTAGCAAAATTCAGTGCTACTTCTTCCTATAGGGTATTCATTTTGCCATGGTAAAGATCCTCCTTTACCTGACTTGGAGTTACTTCAGGGAGTTTGGGGAGGTCTTTTGCCTAGCTACAGTAGTCCCCAAAAGGAAAAAAGAAGTTGGTGATTTCTTCCTTATGTAGAAATAGGGTTCCTGTTCCTTCTGGCCTGGGAACAGCAAAGAGCCAATGATGGTCTGGGGTGAGAGTAGCTTTGTTCCTAACACTCGAGCCTTGGCCGACTCAACTAGACCACTGGTTGCACTATGTTTAGCTCTGTTCAGCAAAAATAAATTGTAAACTTGTTGACATTTTTGTCCTCTTTACAATTGTTTGTTTTTTCATGACTGAGAAATTTGATGTAATTATCACTGAGCTTTCTGACAAAAGGGAAATTGCTGAGGAATTTTGATGAGTTACCCACTTCATTAATCAGAACAAGCATCTCTAGTGACAGGGTTAGAATTACAATGAATATTAGATAGCAAATTGCTGTTCCACCTAACGTCAATCATTCCCAGTGACAGCAGTGTGATTTACGCATCAGGAAAGAGCTTTTCTTGCTAACAAAATGAGGGCAGCTCCAGTGCAGGTAATAAATTTAGCAGGGCAAGCTGTCATTTCTTCTCTTGAGTGGAATCCTTAACAACTGAGGTCTTACGGAAGATTTTGAGGGGAGGAAAGCATTTCACTTAAAAACTTTTCAGTCCCCATCCTGATTAAGATGGTGGAGTGAAATGCTCCAGGACTCCATCCCTCCACAGAAGCTTTGAACAACTAGCAAGAACTGGCAGAAATATCTTTGTTTCAGAGCACCAGAAAACAGTTAAAGGACTGCAGTAACAGAACAAGCATTAAATCAAGAAGAAGACTACTTAAAAGAGGTAGTATCTCATGGTGCCTTGGCTGACTCCAACCCCAACCTCTCACCAGCTCAGCACAGAGATGACCCACACTCTCAGTGTAGATCCCTGGTCCTGGTTCTGGAGAGAGGAGAGTGACCCTTGTGCCTATACTAGGAGCATGTAAGTCTTGCCCAATCTGTCTGGTGGTGGCCTGAGGGACTCACCATCCCAGAACTTGTTCTGAGAAGGTGGCTCACCGAACTCTTCAACAGAAACCATTGGCGAGCAGTCAAGTTGTGCTGCCTCAGGCAAGGCTGTAGGACATACAGTGCAGTGCTCAGGATTGTGAGGAACTGTTTCCTAGGGAAAAGGGAACTTTGTACCCATGTAAATAGGGATTTCCTAGGGCCACAGTGTGTGCCCAAGACAGGATACTTGCACAGAAAGGATCAGGAAGGCCCCTATGCTTTGGCTTGGAGCTATTAGACAATCCAAGTTATAGATAAGCCCTGAAGGAGAGCACTTGTACAGGTCAACCTGCAAAGACTGGGAACTGGGAAAGGTGTTTCCTTCCTTCCTTCCTTCCTTCCTCCCTCCCTCCCTTCCTCCCTTCCTCCCTTCCTCCCTCCCTTCCTCCCTCCCTTCCTCCCTCCCTTCCTTCCTTCCTTCCTTCCTTCTTTCCTTCCCTCCTTCCTTCCCTCCCTTTTTTTGTTAACTTCTGGCATTCAAGGAAAAGTAAGTCATAACACTGGTGGGACACAAGCTTAAGGAACAGATACCACAGCATCTAAATTTCAGTGATAACATATTAAAATATCAAAATATCCAGATTTCAACAAGATGTTACAAAGCATACAAAGAAAAATGAAGTGGTGGCTCAAGTAAGGAGAGGATTAAGGCATAGAAGCCATTAATGAGGAGGACCAGACCTGGGACATATAAGACAAAGACTTATAAAAAAATGTCCTGTGCTCGCTTCGGCAGCACATATACTAAAAAAAAAAAAAACATTGGAACGATACAGAGAAGATTAGCATGGCCCCTACACAAGGGTGATATGTAAATTCAAGAAGTGTTCCATTAAAAAAAAAAAAAAAAGTCCTAGATTGCTTAGAGAGCTAAAGAAGAACATGGACAAAGTAATAAAAGAAATCATGGAAATGACAGATGAATCCAAAGAGAATAGATGGGGGAAGCGGCTGTGGCTCAATCAGTAGGGCTCCCGTTTACCATATGGGAGGCCCCGGGTTCGGTTCCCGGGGTCTCCTGGTGAAGTCAAGCCCGCCCGCATGGGGTGGTTAGCTGACCCAGCGAGCACAAGCAGCAAGGGGGGGGATAAATGAATAAATAAATAAAATCTTTAAAACAACAACAACAACAACAACAACAACAACAACAAACAAAGAGAATAGATGGATGGAAATTATGAAAAAGAACTAAACAGAGCTGAAGACCATAGGTATGCAAATTAAAAAATTTCCTAGAAGGGTTCAACTGCAGATTGCAGCTGGCAGAAGAAAGAATCAGTGAACTTGAAGATAAGATAATTGAAATAATCAAGTATGAGGCACAGAAAGAAGAAAGAATGAAGAAAAGTGAATAGAGCCTGTACAACCTGAGGGACACCATAAGTATACCAATATATGCATTGTGGGAGTCCCAGAAGAAGAAAGAGAAAAAGGGGCAGAGAGAATATTCAAAGAAATAATGGCTGAAAACTTCCCAATTTAATGAAAGACATGAATATACACATCCAAAATGTTCAACCTACTCCAAACAGAATAAACCCAAATTGACCCATGGCATGTGATAAACCGTCAGATGCCAAAAATGAAGAGAGAATTCCAAAAGCTGCAAGGCAGAAGCGACACATTACATACAAGGGAGCCTCAGTAAAATTAAGGGCTGATTTCTCATGGAAACCATGGAGGCAAGAAGACAGTACGATGGCATATTTAAAGTGCTGAACGCAAAAAGCTTCCAACCAAGAATTCTGTATCTGGCAAAACTGTCTTTCAAAAGTGGGAGAGAGATTAAGATACCCAAAAGCTGATGGAGTTCATCACCACTAGACCAGCCCTAGAAGAGATGCTAAAGAGAGTTCTGAAGGTTGAAAGGAAAGGACAATAGACAATATATCTTCCCATCCTGGGGAGCTCTGCCACATTCTCTAATGGAACAGCAACAATCCTCCAACTGTAGGGGCAATGACTAGTGAAGAAGGATGGTCCACTGATGGGCCCTTGATGTTGACAACTATGCTTGTGAGCCTTTTGCTCTTGAATTTGCAACTTAGCCTAATGTTGGAGAGTGCCTAAGAGTTGCCACCTGAGAGCCTCCTTGTTGCTCAAATGTGGCCTCTCTCTAAGCCAAACTCAGCATATAAATGCATTACCTTCTCTCCAGTGTGGGACATGACTTCTGGGGTTGAGCCTCCCTGGCACCAAGGGATTACTACCAAACACCGGCTGGTGATACAACCGGAAAAAGACCTTGAATAAAAGGGGGGAAAGGTAAAGACAAATGAATGTATATGGCTAAGAGACTTCAAAGTGAGTTGGGAGGTCATCAGAGAGGTAACGCTTATGTATGTCTCAGCAGGATCTCATAGACGGCCAAGGTAGATACTACCCCAAATAGTAGGGATCCCGAGGGCTCTGTAGATAACCAGGACCTACAGTCATGGCAAATAGCTCTGGAGTTTGGTACCTTGCCAGTGGCCCTACTTTGGAGTTTGTGCTCCCAAGTGTGACAGAGTTGGACTCAGATGTGACTTCTCTACACATGCCTCTTCTGTCCCTTTTATTTGAATCTATAGTTGGTGCTGGAGTTGTTAGGTGTATGTCCAAGAGACTTTAATCTCTGGGCTGTCCATGTGCCAGGTGGGCTCTGAAATTCAACGGAGTTGCAGTACCTACTCTCCAGTTCATTGGACTCACCCAGGACAACTAACAAGGAGATGATGATGGACAACAACCATCCCCAGGAATCGAGAGAGTCTGCAACTGCAAGCAAGAAAGTCCCATCCATCTGCCCCATGGGATCTAAGCCTCCTCAACTAGAGGTGGAGTGGGCAACACTATCCCAGAATCCTCAGGATTGGGGAATGAACTATGGACTAAAGTAGACTTAACTGGTATTCCACTATAGACTTGTGGTTCTAGCAATGGAAGAAACTATATCATTCATGTAGAGGCAGTGGCCACTAGAGGTTCTGAGGGCAGGGAGAGGGAAATACAGGTGAAATATGGGAGCATTTTGGGGACTTGGGAATTTTCCTGAATGACATTACAATGACAGATATGGGCCATTACATATCTTGCCATAACCTACAAAATTGTGTGGGAGAGAGTGTAAACTATAGTGTAAACTAAAATCCATGCTTAGTGGCAATGCTCTAAAATGTTTTTATCAATTGTAATGAATGTACCACACTAATGAAAGATGTTGTTAATGTGGGAAAATGTGGGAGGTGTAGGAAGCGGGGCATATGGGAATCCCCTATATTTTTATGTAACATTTATGTAATCTAAATACCTTTAAAATATATATATATATCTATTTTAAAAATAGACAATATATCAAATCTGCATTAAGAAATAAAGATCTCCAGTGAGGGTAATGATCTGGATGTATATAAATACCAGTACTATAGTATTTTTGGTTTGAAACTCCATTTGTTACTTCATACAGTATTTAAAAGGCAGATGCATAAAATGTAATGATAAATCAATGATTTTAGACTCATAATGTATAAACATGTAATTTGTGACAAGAGCAAATGAGTAAAGGAACATAGTTTGTGTATACCATTGAATTTAAGTTGGTATCAAAGATAACAAGATTGTTGGAGCTTTAGGGTGTTAAATTTAAGCCGTATAGCAACAACAAAGACAATATTGGAGAATATGCAAGCTCATAGAGAAAGAAATTGGAGGACAGGTTGCCTAGGGCTGGGGGGGTGGGCAGGGGAAATGGGGAGTTAATGCAAAATGGGTGTAGGACTCCTATTTGGGGAGATGGGAAAATTTTAGTAATGGATGATGGTGAGGATACCGCAATATTGTGAATGTGATTAATCCCATTGAATTGTATACTTCGGAGTGGTTGAGATGGGAAAGTTTATGTTGTATATATGTTCCTACAATTTAAAAAAGAAAGAGCAACTAAAGAGACAATGACAATTAAATATAATACATGATCCTGGATGAATAGGATCTAGCAAGGGAGGAAAGGCTCAAAGGGACATTGTCAGGACATATGAAAAACTTGAAATATCAACTGTAAGCTTTATATCACTGTCATATGTCTTGAACTTGATAACTGCACTTAAGGTAGTTACATAAGTGAATATCCTTGTTCTTAGGAAATATACATGGCAGTATTAAGTGTTCAAAGAGTGTGATGTATACAACTTATACTCAAGTGTTCAGAAAATGGATTGATAGGTGGATAGATAGATAGATAGACTAATGCAGCCAATGTAGCAAAATGTTAAAATTGGTGGATCTGGGCATCTTGGCGCGTAGGGGTATGTTGGAGTTTTCTGTATGGGGTTTGCATTATTTTTGTAACTGTCCTGTGAGTTTGAAAGTATTTCCAAGTAAAAAGTTTTTTAAAAAAACAAAAAATGTTAAATTTCATATTTCAGTATTTTATTTTTTAGAAATTGTTATAGATATGTACATAGAAACATTTATAACCATGATGATATTCTGTATTTTGTTTACATTTTTCAAGCCTTATTTATCACCACATGATAAAGAGATGGTTGAAGTTAGGGAAAGAGTACATGACGATATTTGAAAATCTATGAGAAATAAAAACATGAGGCAGAAACAAATGAACTAGGTAAGAACTTGCGAGAGCTGGCAATAGCTGACTGGCTGGTTAAAACTTTATTTATTTATTTATTTATTTTTTTTTTTAAGATTTTATTTATTTATTCATTTATCCCCCCCTTGCTGCTTGTGCTCGCTGGGTCAGCTAACCACGCCGTGCGGGCAGGCTTGCCTTCAGCAGGAGGCCCCGGGAACCGAACCCGGGGCCTCCCATATGGTAAACGGGAGCCCTACTGATTGAGCCACAGCCGCTTCCCAAAACTTTAAATTCTCCATGGCTTAACCAGAGTACATTCCTCTCCCAACTCAGTTATGGTTTTAAATAATAGTTCCTGTTTGAAAGAGACTATCGTAGTTCCAGAGTGTAAACCAGAAGAGGAGAAGCAGGTCTGGGAGCTGCAGGGAGTCAGCTGGGGTGAGGCGGAAATAAAAAGAGAACTTTTAAAACCGATCCTTTTGCTCTCAAAGTCTGAACTTCAATATTTTAAAAGAAAAATATTGCCTATAGCATTTATAAACTCAAATTTTCCCCTCCTAAATTCAAGCGTGTTTTCATCTAGTGCTTTTTTTTTTTTGCCATGATAAGTTATGTATAGAGTTATTTTTATTGTAAAAGAATCACAAAGTTTGCTCTTCCATCTTAGGAGAGAATTTTTGCCTACTCTACTAGAGTCACCAGGATGTCGGAATATTTCAATTTTAGGCTTAGGTGTACCACTGACTCTTTACTTTGTGAATTCAGTCATTAAATACTTCTCTACGAAGTTTTAGTTTGATGAAGCAAATCATACTAATATCTGCATTCTCTCTATTTTGTAATGATAATCTAAGAATTAATAGTACATGTAATGTGCTTTGAACTCTACACAGAAAGGGAACGTAGAAACCCAAGAACACTATTGATAGTGTCAAGGCAGATTACGTTTGCATTATTTCCTCATCAGAAATATTTCAGGAGTTGGAATTACAGAAAGCTATGCATAGACTATTTCACCAAGTCATTTAAGAGGAATCTCTTAAATGAAACTGGTAAATGGACACAGGATTTTTTTCTTTTTGACTTTCACACTCAAGTTAACATCAGTCGTTTTGATGTATTTTGGGGGATAGATAGTAAACAGTAATGCCAAAAGCATACCCTTTCAACCTGGCTGGCAGCTGTGTATTCTTACCTTATCATGACTGAAGGCATTTCCTATATTTGGCAAATCTTTCTTCCTTCCCTCCCTCCTTCATTCCCTCTTTCCCTTCTTTCCCTTCCTTCCAAGGGATTTAAGGTGAAAGTATGAAAAATATGCCTGCATTTGACATAGGAAAGGGATTTAGTGCTGTTTAATGTTTGCCATAGTTTTTCCTGATGAGGAGTTATAATAAAGAAAATTTTGTAGCTTGTCTAAATGAGAATATAACCGATTTCCTGTGTACAAAACATATCTGACCAAATGAGCTATTTCTAGGAATTCTTGTCTTTTTGTTGAATATCCTCTCTTCCTTTAAGCCTCTGAAAAGTAGAGATTGTATCTTAAACAACTTTGTTCAAAGTTCCCAAATCAAAACCAGTGCCTGCAATAGTGAAATAAGTATTTTTACAGAGAAAGGAAGCAGTAAATGGGGTTGACCCTGGTAAAGCTGCCAAGTCCCTGAAGCTGGTCATCAGGCATCCCTGTACCGGTTACTTTTGGATTTAGTGCTCCCCACACTCGGTGCCAATCTCAGATTTGCCATTCCCAAGTCCCTGTATTAGAGCAGTTCACAGGCTTTTGGAAACTAGTGAACAGATGATTAAATATAGTGTGATGAGTGTTTTGACTGGAGAAAGCACAGTTTGCTCTAGGAGTACAGTAGAGGGACCCTTACATTTGGGGAGAGGGGTTGGTATTAGGAGGTCTTCCTGAGGGAGGAGACTCCTGAAGTAGTCAGGAGAGAGAGGGGCAGAGAAGCACCACTCAATGGAGAAATTAGTGTAAACAGATAGGAAAGTGTGAAACAGTATGGTTGGTGTAAGACCCAAAGCCAAAAGTACTATGATGCAATAGAAACAAAGTTTGCTGTGAGGACAGAAGATGTAGGCAAGGACTAGTTCTCAGAGATTTTCTTAGAATAGGACCACGAGTAAAGTACTCATCCTGGAGACATTCTTCGGGTCTGTAGTCCTCGTGTGATTTGCTGTCACATGCATTTACTGGAAGATTGCCAGCTGGCTCAGCATCCAGTCTCTCTAGGCCTGCTCATCAACACCTAAGCATGGTCATGGTAGCCCGGCTGAAGTTATTGTTTTTAGCTGTCGTGTTTCCAGGGGCCAGAGACGCCCCCACCCCCCATGAAATCTCCCATGTTTGCACAGAAGGTGAGAGCAGTAACAGGAATGAATTAAATGGTTGATATTTTGAACTCCAAGACAGCAGAGGAGATCATGTTGGAAGCAGGTATTTCAAGCCACTCAAACAAGCCCCTAACTCATGAATTAGATGTGATGATTACTCCAGTTCCCCCACAGGACTGGTATCTTACAGTCAGAATAAATTATTGTAGTTTAAGTCGTGATGCTGAGAGTGCCTCAGTCACTATTAGCATAAAGAAATTGTGTTTTGACCTTTCATCAAGACAACATTCCCTAGATTTGTTAGAAAAAGTGTAAGGGGAAGTCTGAGAGGAGAGATCTCTTGATATTAGATATCAGAAACACTGGCGCTGATTGGTGGTAATTTTCCAAATGTTTCCAATGCAGTGTCAAAGACGGTACTTCTCTGCTTGGCACAAGCTGATTCTGGATCATAGAATTGAGCTGGGGAAAGCTGGGACCTTATCCAACTGGAAGTTTCAACTGAAGGTCCTGAAAGCCTGGAGAGACTATACAAGATCCCAGAAGCTGGAGCGGGAGACTCAAGCCGTGGAAAATGACCTCAGGGAAGAAAACAGGTACCATTATTTGTACCATAGAAATCCTTCTAGTATGTGTTTTTTTAGGACATCTCCCTTCTGAAGAATTGAGGAAATGAACTCTAAAGTGCTGTTCTCTGGAATCATTTTAGCCACTTATAGAATGTGGGAATCATTGTTTTTCCACATTATATCTTAAACTAGAAAAATTTAACTGAAAATTATAAGCAAATTATTTGATTAAAATATATTAATGTACTTCCTTTCCTTTTTTCCAAAGAAGCACATATTAGGCTTTTCCCTTCCGCTCTAGTAGTAGCATTGTACCTTTGACCTTACCATTCAAAAAAGAGGTTTTATTTTATAAGCCAATAATTCTCATTGATAAAAATAACTCTTTTCACATAAACTGTTAGGGACACAGGGAGTATCAGTCTGAGAGAGCAGACTTGCCAAGACGGATTTCTCCCACTTTCCCATCTTTTGTTCCATGTCTTAGACACCTTTATATATCAGCTCCCTTTTATGTTAGTGAATGATGCAAAATTTATCTTCAAATGAAACTTTCTTTGTTCCTTCATCTTAAAATTAAATCCATTTTCTACTCCTTATTTCCAAGTTTAACTTTGTATTCTTGAATCAAAATCATAGATATAGCTGGAACCATTTGTTTAGTGGTTGGGCGGCAGTGTTCATGTTCCTGTGTGTAATCATTTCTCTGTAGGCAACTCTGACATTCATTCAGCATGAAAAGTTGAGTGAAGGTCCATGGAAACATTGTTGTGTAGAAGGAATGGCACTCCCCGGAGTACTGCAACCCTGTGATAGCATCAGACTCTGGGATATAGGAGACTTAGGAGACTTGAACATGGTGCTTCATTCTCAAATAGCTCACAGTTTTGTGGAGAAAACAAGGATTAGGAACATTACAGAAGTTGAATAGCATTTATAAACCGAATAGTACATCCTCTTCATCCTGCTAAGAGCTCAGCAGAGGAAAGTGCCACTGTGGCTGAGGAGGCTCCTATAGAGTTCCAGGAAAGGTTTTATCAAGAAGATGGGCTCTGCAGGGTGAGTAGGATGTCCCTAAGTGGAGACGGGGAGACCAAGGACATGGCATGAAACATAGCCATCCAGATTGGCTGGAGATCATCAAGCATATGGTTGTCAAGTTCACAACTTGTGTGAGGTCTCAAATACCAGGACAAGGAGTTTAGGTATTCTTTGAAAAATAAAGGTGAATTCTTAAAGATTTTAAGCAGGAAGGTAACCTAGTCAATTCTTTTTTTCCCCCATATTATGCTTGAGAAAATCTTCAGTGAAAAAAACAAACATCAATGTAGAAAACGCATCCATAATTTTTTTTTTTTTTTTTTTTTTTAAGATTTTTATTTATTCATTCATTTATCCCCCTCTTGCTGCTTGTGCTCACTGGGTCAGCCAACCACGCCGTGCGGGCGGGCCTGCCTTTACCAGGAGGCCCCGGGAACCGAACCCGGGGCCTCCCATATGGTAAACGGGAGCCCCACTGATTGAGCCACAGCCGCTTCCCGCCGCGTCCATAATTTGCGCTCTAAATTTATTGGGCTTAGTGATTGTTAAAAGGAATTGGGATGATAACTTACTGAAAAAGAATGGTGGGCAGGATTTGTTGGATAAAGAAGGGAAACTGATGCCTGAAGGGGAAGCAACATGAGTGAGGGCAGAAAGCAAGTGGAAATGGGGATGTAAAAGTGGCTAGAAGAGACTTGAACAAAAATCTAGAGAATTTAAGATTCCATTCAAATGAAATTGCTTAAATATAAAAACACTAAATAAGGATTTCATAGTCGCATGATGCACCAATAATTTTTTTAAAATTTTTTCAGAACTTTGTCTCATATCTTTAGATTTTCTTCAAGTGTCTATTTTTGAATGTTCAGAATGAATACTAAGTTTTTCTAAACTGCTAGAGTTATAAAATATTAAACTTAAAATATTATACTACAAAGCTTTGGAGCAAAATATCTTAGAGCAGGAAGACACCTCAAGGATCATCTGAGTCAGCCCCTCATTTCACAGGTGATAAAAGTAAGATCTAGAGTGGGCAAACACTCTAAGGTCACAGAGCTGAGTAGCAAGACCAGGACTTGTCTTTTTGATTCTGAGTCAGATACTGTTCCTCTATTACACTGCTCCTCTATTAAAACAAATAGTATCTAGGTTCCCTAAGATTGACTGTTTTTCAATTATGTTGCAGTTTACTTTAGATGGTTGAGATGAAGAATAAAAGCAGTAATTAAATGTCAAGTCATGCTAGAAACATATGAGAAGAAAGGCCACAAATCCCTGGCTCTCTCCATATTTGCACTTTGATCTAGAGATTGTTTTAGGAAATTAAGTTGGGTGATTTTGTTCAGAGATGGTTGGGATATTAGAGATGGAAGAAAAAAGCTGAAGGGTAGCTACTACAAGCAGAAACCAAGAAATGTCAGCAAGCTAGTGGGTGCAGGAGAGCTGGGTTCTCTCATTACCTAAATGGACACCAGATACATGTTTGTTGAATAAGAAGTGGGCCAGTGTCTGAATGAAGAGCTCAGTTGCTTTATAACTCCTCTCCTGCAATTTAACCTGACAGGGTTTCCCAGCATTTTTTTCTCAATAATGATCTCAAGGGACAGGTGAGAGCATTTATTATAATGGGTTATTCATCGTAGAAACAAAACTTTAACCAGATTGACAAAGTACATCTGATTCTGTTGCCCATCCACCAGGACGTGGAAATCGTTAGTTATGTGTTCCTCAGATGTCAGCTTTCTCCTTATCCTCCAGCTTCTACCTCCGTATTTGCTTTTGCCAGTTGGGTTTTCCCTTGCTGGCCTGACCCCATGCAGGGCCCAGGCTTGTGGGCTCCTTCCTATTTCCTCTGTAGAACAACAACAAATCCTTCTTTTCCTCTTATTCATAATTTAGCAACCATCTTTTCTTACTGAGTCCTTGGTCAGAGTCTTACCTCCACTCCAGGGAACTCATCCAAGTATTTCCTCTACGAATAGATCTAGCTTTCCCTAAGAGGAATTCTGGTCACGATTTTTATCTATCTCCTTACTTTTCTCTTAGGTGGTTATAGAAATGGTGTAATAAAGTTTCAATACCTTATTGAATTGCAATATTTTAGTACAATTTCAACATTAATAAACAGATTCCCAAACTCTGAGGTTTCACTTAATTTAGGTAAAATAACAAAATTCTAGAACACCTACTAGGTTAGATCCTTTGACATGGTGGTATTGGAATTTGCACTATATTTTCAGTTTCCTTAGCATGATCACCTTTGAAAGTTGGTCCCAAATCTTCAGTTCTTACTCTGTTCCTTCCTCCTTGAATTAAGCATCATCCCTAGATGAAACTGGGAATAAGCTGGGTTTGCTTTTCAACATCTTCCACCATCCATTCCTGGGCCCTGCTTCCCTGATTTCTCTTCTTTCCTGGGCCTTTGCCCTTGCCTTAATTAATCTTCATGTTGTCTTTGATCCTATGCTGTCTTACACCAGTGCTATGGTCCTTCCTAGAACATTTCCTCATCTATTCCATTCGTCCCTCAAGACCCTCATACTTTGTTTCTATTATGCTCAACGGATATATTATCCCACCTGGGATATATATTTATCCTTTAACAGGTATTGTCTGGAAGCAGTACCCAAAAACGTGACAGGGATTTAGAGGCACATGGCAGGCCAGTGGAAAAGCTAGCCCTTTGGCATTTCTCAAACCATGTCATCTGTTTGTTTATCATTCATTCATTCATTCTATTTGATGGAATATATTCAATCAACCACCTTTACTGATGCTCATGTACTAGACTTTCTTCTCAGTACTAGGAGGGGGGGGTGTACTAAAAAAAAAGTAATAAACACTCTTCTTGCCTTTTTGGTATTTATAGTCTGAGTGTCTTAGTTTGCCAGTCTTCTGTGACAAATACCACACAATGGATTGGCTTAAACAATGGGAATTTTTTGGCTCACAGTTTTGAGGCTAGAAGTAGTCCAAAACCAAGATATCCTGGAGGCTCTATTTCTGATGGATGGTCATCCTTGGGTTTCTTGACTTGTATTCCTGGTCTCATCACATGACCTTGTCCTCTTCATTGCCTTCTGGCTTCCGCTGACTTCCTGTGTCTAGAACCTTCCTATGGCTTTCTCTTTATAAGGCCTCCAGTAATCTGGTGTGAGACTTACCCTCAGTCAGTTGTGCCACACCTTAACTAAAAATAACATCTTCAAGAGGCCCTATTTACAGTGAGCTCACATCTGCAGGAAAATGGATTAAGATTAAGAACAAGTCTATGTTGGGGTAAGTAATTCAGTCTTCTACAGTGGAGAAGTTAAAAAATTGCACCCAAATACTAAAAATAGTTGCCGCAGAACGCACCATAAAATTAATACTTCAGAGTGACATAGACTTGACTATCATGCATTATAATTTCCTGAGGGACCTTTTAAAAATAGGACTTCATGGACCCCACCCTCTGAGAGAGACTGAATGTGGCTAAGTAGAGGAGGGCATTTTTCAGTTTGGGGAAAAACTCTTAAAACAGGCATTTAGGCAGGTTTGTGTGGAAACAGCCAGGGGTGAGCCACTGCTAGCACGGAGGAGGGAGGGGAAGTGGGGCTGAATTGAAAATGGGCTGTCAGGTATTCCCTATACCCAGCACCCCTGATTTCAGCATTGTCTCTCTTAATTGATTATGGGGTGCCTCCATTAATCATTTTAGATTGTCCATCCCTCCGGGCTCCGGGCTCACGTGGTATCCAGGGTAAGAGATGTGAAAGCAAGTGTGCATGACATATGCTGCTGGCAAAGCTCCTGATTTATCTATCTGAGAGGCAGGAGGACCTGACTTGCATTGCCTGGCTTGCTCTAAAGCTCTTCAAAACAATATAATGTTATCTTCCACCTTTTTCCTATGCATTATTAAATTCATTCCTATTCCTACTGAACCTGCTTATTCCAAATGCAGCTGTTAGTGTCACTGCTGTTTTTATAATCTGCTTCAGATTTTGGTGCTCAATCAGATCAGTAGAATGTGGTTATTATTATTTCTGATTTCCTTTTTAAAATCAGGACACTTTTTAGATATCTAATAGGCTTGTTCTGAGATACTGCTGTTACCTTATATGTGAACTTTGTTCTATGTTTTCAGGTTCCTTTTTATTTAGATTCTCAAACAAACAAAAAGTCCCATGTCATAGGCAGTGTACACACCATTTTGAGGGGGAATCTGAGGCTTAGAAACTTTCACTGGCTTGCTCAGTGTCCCATATCTAGTTAGTGTTCTGACTTCTATTTTCTAGAACATCCATCAGTAACCTAAGTGTCAATTGAGGTGTTGATTCTGGGCAGCATGGTTCATATTTTAAGTCATAGTCAAACTTTCTATATTTTATATTTTCATCTCTGTAGAGATAGCCTTTCTGTGGCAAAAAGATAATTGTGATGATCAGTTTACATACTCTTGCCAGAAATTCCTTGATTTCATTTTGGAAGCATATTAGGGCAGCATATTTTCCATGAAGGAACTCTGTCCTTAATTTCCTCATCACCTGGAGTACAAAAAATTACATCTGACTGAGCTACTCTAACAAAATTTGCTTGATTTTTCACTTTCAAAAGTATTTACAAAATAGCATCATCTTTACTAAAGTATAGAAAGTGGCTAATCTAGAATATTGTTATGCTCCTGAAGGAAATGGCAAGGGAGCAGGCGTGGGAACCAGCCTTGTCTCTGGGTCCCTAGCTTCTGTGTTTCCACCCACAAACATAGCTATCTTAAATACATTTTCAAATCCCCTACATAACTATTACAAAGTAGGCATCAAACATGATGGTGAACATGAATTTTTAATTTATTACTTAGTGTTTTTTGTAATATTTAAAGAAATATTTTTTCTCTTTACCTTTTCATAGTGTCCAAATAATCTACTCACTGACAGTCAAAACTCCAGGGCTTCTTTTGGCTGTTTATGCTGTAAAAACTTGAAATTAACACATCAGGTAAATTTTACACTCCTTCCTGAGCAGATTGATGTAAATTGAATTTCACATTAGTCAGAGTCATGTATATCTTCTGTGGAAATTTATGATTTTCATTCACTTGATTATAGGTCCCCTCCCCACTATTTATACCATGATTTTTTGGACTTATTTTCTTATGTGCATTGTCACCTGATTTATTATGCTTATTTCTTCTAAAATTTTTATTCCCAGGTTGTTAGTGTCATATTAGATATCAATTTTATTTCCATCAAGGTAAAATATTACATAGAAATATTTATTAGCCCTATAATGTTCTTTTATTACAAAAAATCACCAGGTCAGCCAAGTATGTTTTATTGAGTACCTATGATCAGTGCATTAGAAGGAAGCAATTAAATATAATGAAATATGCTGTTGGCATAGTTGCTATTAGTGTTTATCCTGAAATGCATTATTTCAGTTGGCTCTACTCTAGCTATTTAGTTGTTTCATCCAACTCCTCTGACACAGATTACATTCTATGACCATAGAGTATTTCATACTAAGAGTTTTAACCCGTTAATGGGTCCTGAAATTAGGCTCAAGATGAGCCCTCCTTTTTAAAGAACTGGAACAGACTAAAATAGAAAGTATCAGAGTGTATCTCTCATAATAAGAGTAAATATTGTTTGGTGAAATTTTCATTTCAGTTATTTATACTGTTGTTTCTTACACTCATACAAACACATACACTTATATATTGAGCCCAGTGTAAAGATTTTTCTTACTATATGTGGTAGTTAAAAAAGATTTAAAAGTCACTTAAGCATTTAAAAATGGTAGAAATGTTCTTTTAACTTATTGATTTAACTTTATTATGTTCTTGACATACCCCAAAGAGTCCATGAAGAGACTTGAGCATTATATATATTTAACAGAAATAGATATGCAATCAGTGTTGTATAGAACTTATACGAGTCCCTTTTACAAGACAAAATCAAGTAGATACCTAAACAATATTAGATTTTAAACCTCAAAACTGACCCCTTATGCTATATAATAATCTTTAAGCTCTATTGCTCACTTCTTCAAGGACAATAATCCTCTACTTAAAGATCTTAAATACCTCTGTTCTTGAATTATTGACTGGCTGCCACCAATAGATTCCTAATGAAAATACCCTTTGGGGATGGAAATGGTGGTTGGCATTGACACTGCTTCCTGATTCTACACAATCATGTCCTTTAACATTCATAAAGTTTCCAGGGATCAAAGGGAGTTCTTCCTTAGGAACAGCTTGAACGAGCCCCCTGCTAGACCATGGGTTCTGTGATAGCAAGTGCTAGTCTTCACTTTTCACACATTTCTACTGTTTAGGAAGTAGCTTCACAAGACAGCCATTCAGTGTAAGAGTTTGGTCAATGAGTCCTTGTTTTGAGTGACCACGTTTGTTCTTTTTCATAAGCTCCACCCTCAAGGTTTCACTTTGACTTTTTTTTTTTTCAAGATTTATTTATTTATTCTTCCCCTCCCCCCGCCCCCATTGTTTTGCGCTCGCTGTCTGCTTTCTGTGTGTTCTTCTGTGTGTGCTTGTCTTCTCTTTAGGCGGCACTGGGAGCTGATCCTGGTACCTTCCGGAGTGGGAGAGAGGTGCTCAATCTCTTGCGCCACCTCAGCTCCCTGCTCTGCGTCTTTTATTGTCTCTCCTCTGTGTCTCTTTTGGTTGCGTCATCTTGCTAAGCCAGCTCTCTGCGCAGGCCAGCATTCCACGCAGGCCAGCACTCCTGCGTGGGTCAGCACCCCAGCATGGGCCAGCACTCCATATGGGCCAGCTCACTGCACAGGCCAGCTTACCTTTTACCGGGAGACCTGGGAATCTAACTCTAAACTTCCTATATGGTAGGCAGGAGCCCAATCGCTTGAGCCACATCTGCTTCCCCACTTTGACCTTTATAAGTCTTACACTTAATTATTGACAATTCACTTGTTAAGTGGTATGGTTTTGTTCCATTTTCTTTCTGCAAGCCTTTATATTTCTCAGATTTCCTAGCATAGTTGAATATCTCCTTCCTTCATATATTCATCTTTTCAAAAGTAGTTATTTGTACACCTATTCTTTTTGCTCCTTCCTCTGCAAAAGCTGTCAGAAACTACTTTATGGTAATCAAGAAATTTAATATGTCTTTCTGATGTGATAGGACAGTACAGTCACTCTTTCTTCCAAAGAAATGTCTTGAGGTACCAAAGCCTTTCCACTGGGGTTATAGAGCAGTTCCACCTAGCTTAATATGAAAGGATTAGCTGAAACTAAAATGGGACATTTCTGGGACAGACTATAAGTGACTTCTTTGTTTTAATGGAAGTGCTTTGTTGCTTAGAAAACAACAACTGGCCTCTGAGTATAACCGGAAACAAGTTCTTAGACACAACTTTACAGAATGGCAGCGTTGGTACCATGGAGAGATCCAAAAGAGAGAGCTGGCTCTCACAAAGGAGGAAACTAGGAAGAAAATGGATGAGCTACTGAAGGCAGCATCACTTGGGAAGCTCGGCGCAAATGGGTCATCAGGCTTAAGTCTACTTGAGGAGGCAACAGCCAGCGTGGATCCATCTGTAAGAAATGGAGAGGTACATTGCTTTTCCTTTGTTTTGTCTTCCTGCTTATTAAACACTTGTATTTGTGCTTTGAATTTTTGTAACCTGGGGAATGTTAGACATTGACAGATTGCTTTGTCTAGACTATCTAAAAGATTAGAGCTGCTACAGTGCACAAAGCTTACCTTTCAGTCAGTGTTTGCTTTTTTGAACTGTATCTTTTTTTATAATCACATAAAAATGTTGATATAGTTGGAACTTGGTTAGAACCAACTATGTGAAAGGCTCTTTCAGGAACAGATAGGTAAAGCACTGTTTACAATTCTTGAATTCCTCTTAGAACTTCTGACATTTTCTTTCTAAATGAGCTTGTAACTTATAAGAGGGCACTTTATTTTTCTAATAAGAAAAGTCACCTTATTGTAAGAATTTGATAAGAAAAAATCACGAATAAAAGAAAAGTAGCCTGTCTTCCATCACCTGAAGATAACCACCATTAATATGTTGATGGATAGCCATCTAGTCTCTACTCTATTCAAGTATATGCAAGTTTGTTCTTTTAGCATTTTATGTAGCTTTTAAATTCTCTTCAGTCAGGACATTGAGGATCTTAAGTCTCCCATAAGAAAGGCCATGCTTTTTTCCTTCTTAACAATAATGTAATTATTGTCTTTTCTAACATTTTTTTTTTTTTTTTTTTTTTTTGCATTTTTGCAATATAATATGAGCATTTTCCATGTCACTAAATGTTCTACAACAGTAGTTCTCAACTGGGAGTATACCTTAGATTCGGACTTACTAAATCAGAATTTCTGGATGTGGGTCACTTGTATTTTAAAAGTTCCATGAGTGAACTCGATGCATATCCCTGGTTAAGGACTGCCATTCTGTACCATCATTTTGTAAAGGGTACATGATATTCTATGATGAACCATAAGCTAAAATCTATTTAGCTACTTCTCTATTACTGGACATTAAAGTTGTTTCCAGTTTGCCATGACTGTAAACAGTGCTTCAGTGAACATCCTTGTAACTAAATCTTTGCACACATTCTTGATACTCTACTTAGGATAAATACCTAAAAGAATGCACATTTTAAAGACTATTACCAAATTGCCCTTTCAGAAGGGTTGCATCAAAAATGTGCCTGTTTTTTTTTATGTTGCCAGGTTGACAGGTAAAACATTTTCATGTTATTATTGCTACAGTATTTGCATTTCTTTGACTACTATTGAAGGTAAAATACTTTCATATTGGCATTCATATATATATATATATATATATGGATAGAAAGGTAGATATGGGTTTATGGTGATTTGTCTTTTCATACTCTGTCCACTTTTTCTTTTGATTATCTTTTTCTTATTTTGAAGAACTCTTTATATTTTTAAGACTATTGATACTTTTATTATTTTATATATTGTAGATATTTTTTTCTAGTTTGTCATTTGTCTTTTTGGTTTATTGATGGTGTTTGGTATTATATCCATTTGTTAAGTTTTATAAAGTCAATCCTACCATTTTTTTTCCTTTCATAGTTACACTGTCATGTTTAGAAAGCCTTTTGGAGAAGGTCATCTCCCACCCTTTCTATCAACCCTCCCCCCAAACATAATGCTGTTAAGTACTTAACTAAGATATGTGACATGAAGTTGGACCCTGGAGGGACCCCAGCCTTGCTTTTTACCCGGACTACTAATACAAAGGGGAAATCCTGAGGATGCTTACTGGGACTTAGGTAATGTTTTGGTCCCTTCCTCTGGGTAATTTATCAACCTTTTTATGTCAGTTAGATAATTTTGTCTTCATTGAGACCCAGGAGAGTTTTCTATCTTAAGAAATAGCTGTGTGGAACGTTTAGCTTATGAAGTTCCACTGTTATTATCTTTAAAGGAATAAAAGCAGAAAGTATTTTTTATATGCACAAAACAGAAAAATTACTAAATATACATTTTCTTAGACTTAAGGAAAAAAGCTTCCAAATCTGTGAAACCAAGTACAAAAGATTTTATCAAGAAAGGGTAACATTGTAAAAAAATAGAGCAAATGAAAATAAAGGACATATACTCTGTAGTTTACTAGATAAACTCTGATCTTTTCCAGAGTGTAGAGTTTAAAATAAAGAAATAAAAACATAAAATCTTTAGTAATATGCTCATTAATTATATAATCATAGGAACTTATGTACCAAGAATGCACATAATGTACCTTGAAATTTTTCAAAATCATCATTTAGCTAATAGGTGATTTTCTCTAATTAAGCCAGATTGTTCAGTCCTGTTCTATTTACAATCTGTACCATTAAGCTTATCTTTTATTCTCTTATTTTCACCTTAAAAACTTAGCATGATCCAGAAGAAATTGGTTTTTTTTCTGTTGTTCTTCTCAGGCTTTTATTCAGTCTTGCTGGGTTAATAACATATTATTACCACAAAATTTAAAGTAAAACATATACCCTGCTTGATGCTAAATTATTGAAGCAGGTGTTCTCATAAATAAATGTCCACTGACATTTCTGAAACAGAAGGTTAGAAAAAAGTCTTTAATCATGTCAGAGTTTCCACATATCACATGTTTTCACTTCAGTTGAGTCTTTAGAAAGCATTTCCATCAACATCAAAAATGTTTTAAGTACCTGAGTATGGCACCCTGTTAGGGCTATTCAAAGGAAACTAGAAGCTTCTAATATTAGATAGTTAAGAGTGTTTTTCTTCTTGCACCACTGCAGATATCATAAACAAAAACTGTTCAGACCTTAGACCATGGAATCCAACCATTCTAGAACAGACGTTTTAAAAATGACATTATTTTTGCCATTATAAGTTTTCTGATTAAAAATTCTCTTTCCTTCCCCTCTATATGGAACTTGAATTGAGCATAATACCTCAGTCTATTACATGAGATTTATATGGTAAAGATTTATGATAAAACAACATGCTAATGCAAAAAATCATCCATACCATTATCCCTATGTAATATAGATATTTCTCCAGTGATCCTGGTCTTGCATATATTTCTCACAAATAGATGGTTCAGGAATAGTTGGAGACTGCAAACTAGGCTTTAGTCCAGGTATTTATCCTGGAATAAATAAATACGTGGCAAATGATTAATTTTCAAGTGGCAGGAAAAGCATTGACAAAACAGAGCTATTATTGATATGTTAAGGTATTTGTTTGTTTTCAAATATTTTTGAGGAAAAAAAGTTTCCTTTTCCACAAAATTTCCAATTTTCTGCAAAGTTTAGAATCCAGTCTTACATATTAAAATTCCTGTAATATATATCTGGATCTGTAAAAATGTTCCACAACAATGTAATGTGTTGGTGGAGGAGGGATATTGTATCAGAATTCTGCACATTTGCATGAATGTTTTGTAAGTTCACAACTTCTCTAATATATATACATATACATATAGATATATATATGTATATAGTTGCCAAACTATAAAAGAATGTTTAAAAAGAATTTAAATTGAAAATAAAACTCTTTATAATATATATTGCAAAAAGATACATGTAGCTTTAAACTGGAGAAAATATTAAGGCATTAAAATAATAGTTAATGGGGAGATTGTGGGAAGATGGCATCAGACTAACAGGCAGGGCTCAATGTTCTCATAAAATGGAGAAAAAGCCAAAAGCTGTCCAAGGGACCTGCTTTGGGGATCAGCAGACCAGGACAGTGATACACAGTTCCCAGGAGGGTGAGGGATAGAGAGACAAAGAACCGAAAACAACAAACATGCCAAGCCCCCATGGAGGCTGGGAAGGGCTCCTCTCCCCGACCCCCAAGATATTAAGTTAGGGTAAAACCCATGGCTTACTGCAGCTGACTGAGAGGGGAACAGACATCTTCCTCCCTGTCAGCTGTTTCAAGGGAAAAGAGAAGGGAAATCAGGGGGTTTGCTTCAGTGAATTTGGCCAGCAGAACCCGCTTTGAATGTCGGCTCTGGATATTCAACACAGGAACACAGGAAAGCCGAGACTGAAACACCTCCATGGAAAGATGCATTGATGAGTGCTACCTGCTGGCCAGTCTGGAAATTGCATGGACACAAAAACTCAGTTCTCTCTGTATCCTAACCCCTGGGAGAAAATCTGAGTCCCATTAGTGAATCCCTGGCCCAGTTTTGATAACTTAAGCTGGGCAATTTTAAAGGCTTAGAATAAGCTGAACCAATTATCAAAGAAGAGCTGTGAAAAAAAAATTAGGCAAGAGAGAGGAGTTGGTATTCAGAGTAAATTCATCAACATATTCAGAGGCCTAAACATCAGCCAAAAATTACAAGCCATACTAAGAAACGGGAAGACATGACCCAGCCAAAGAAACAAACCAAATATCCTGAAAAGATACAGGATTTAAGACAATCAGTGATAATCACACAACTCTCCTAAATCAATTCAAAGAATTTAAAGAAAATATGACCAAAGAAATAAAGGATATTAAGAAGACACTGGGGGAGAGGATGTTGCTCAAGCGGTTGGGTGCCCACTTCTCACACGAGAGTTCCCGGGTTCGGTTCCCAGAACCTCCTAAAAGAAAAAAAGAAAAAAAAAAAAAAAAATAGCTCAGGGAATCTAATGTGGCTCAGTGGTTGAGTGCTGGCTTCCCACATGCGAGGTCCCAGGTTCAATCCCCAGCCCTGGTACCTCAAAGAAAAAAAAACAAAACAAAAAAACCACTGAGTGAGCATAAAGAACAATTTGAAAGCTGCACAGAGAAGTAACAGACCTTATAGGAATGAAAGACACAATGGATGAAATTAAAAATACATTCTTGTGAAATTGAAACTTAGTTTAATATTATATATTGCCTAAGAGTTTCCTCCTGAAAGCCTCCTTGTTGTTCAAATGTGGCCTCTCTCTAAGCCAAATTCAGCATATAAATGTACTACATTGCCCCCAGCCTGGGACATGACTCCCAGGGATTAACCTCCCAGGCACCAAGGGATTATTACCAAGTGCTAATTTGGGATGCATTTGGAAAAAGATCTTGACCAAAAGGGGGAAATATTAAATACAAACAAGTTTTTATAGCTAAGAGATTTTAAAGTGAGTCGGGAGATCATTCCAGAGGTTATGCTTATGCATGTCTCAGCAGACTCTCATTGACTTGCCACAGTAAACAGTGTCTCAAACAGCGGGGCTTCTGAGGGCTGTAGAGACATCTAAACACTATAAGCAGGACAGACAGGCTCAGGAATTTGGCACCCTATGAGTGGGCCCTACTTTGGAATTTAGGCTCCCCAGTGTAAGAGAGTTAGATTTTTATTTATAGGTTCCCTATGCATTGCTCTTGCTGCCCCTTTTATTTGAACATATAATTAGCACTACACTTGTTAAATATATGCCCCAGAGACTTAAATATTTGGTCTGTTAATGTGCTTGTTGAGCCCGGAATCTCAGCAGAGTTGCAAAACCTACTCTCCAGTTCATTGAACTTACCCAGGACAACTAACAAGGAGATGATGATGGACAATGCCCAACCCAAGAAACAGAGAGTGTCTACAACTGCAAGCAAGACAGTTCCATCTATCTGCCCCATAGGATCTAAGCCCTCTCTCAGTCAGAAACAGAGTAGGCATCACAATCCAGAAATCCTCAAGATTTGGGAATGAACAATAGACTAAAGTAGACTTATTATTATTCTATTATAGACTTATTATTCTAGCAATGGAAGAACTTCTATCACTGATATAAAGGCAGTGGCCACCAAAGGTTCTGAGGGGAGGGAGAGGGAAAAATAAGTGTAACATGGGGACATTTTGGGGACATTGGAATTGTCTGCAGTGATGGATAACAGACCATTATACACTTTGTCAAAACCTATAAAGTGGTGCGGGGCAAAGTGTAAACTATAATGTAAACTATATTCCATGGTTAGTAGCAATGTTTCAATATGTGTGCATCAGTTGTAACAAATGTACCACACTAATTAAAGATGTTGTTAATGTGGGAGGGTCTGGGAGGGGGAGGGAGTGGGGGATATGGGAATCCCCTGTATATTTTTTGTCCCCTATATTTTTAATGTAACATTTATGTAATCTAAAGCTTCTTTAAAAAAAAAAAAAATTAAAGGCACATAAGAGCAAATGTGAATTGCTTGAAGACAGAATTAGTGATTTTTTTTTTTTTTTAAAGATTTTATTTATTTATTCATTTATCCCCCCCTTGCTGCTTGTGCTCGCTGGGTCAGCCAACCACGCCAGGCAGGCGGGCCTGCCCCCACCAGGAGGCCCCGGGAACTGAACCCGGGGCCTCCCATATGGTAAACGGGAGCCCCACTGATTGAGCCACAGCCGCTTCCCAGAATTAGTGATTTTGAAGAGAGAACATCTGAACTGGAAGACAGAAGAACAGAAAGAGAAGAGAATAGGAAAAAATGGAACAGAGTTTTAGGGAATTGAATGACAACTTGAAACGCACAAACATTTGCATTATCTGTATCCCAGAAGGAGAAGAGAATGGAAAAGGGGCACAAGGAATATTTGAGGGAATAATGACCAAAAACTTCCCAACCCTTATGAAAGCCATAAATATCAATATCCAAGAAGGACAATGCACCTCAAACAGAATAAATCCAAATAGACCTACCCCAAGACACCTACTATTAGAATGACAAATATCAGAGATAAAGAGAGGATTCAGAAATCAGCAAGAGAAAAACATAGCAGCACATATAAGGGAAACTCAATAGGATTAAGTGCTCTCCTCTCATCAGAAACTATGGAGGTGAGAAGAAAATGGTAATGATGTATTGAATTTACTGGAAGATAAAGCTGCCAATCAAGAATTCTGTATCTGGCAAAGCGGTCCTTCAAAAATAAGAGTGAGTTTAAAGTCTTCACAGACAAAAACTGATAGAATATGTTACCAAAAGACTAGAATTACAAGAGATACTAAATAGAGTTCTGCAGCCTGAAAGGAAGAAACAAGAGCGAGAGATTTAGAGAAGAGTATAGAAATGAAGATTATTAGGAAGGTTAAAACTAAAGGGTAGGAATACAGACAATAGAATGATGTGACAACGGAGAGCCGAAGGGCAAAATGGATGATTTAAGTAATGCTTTTACTGTAGCAACACCCAATCAAAAGACATAGACTGATGGAATGGATAAAAGTATATGAGCCATCTATATGTTGTCTACAAGAGACCCACTTCAGGCAGGTTAAAAGTGAAAGGTTGGGAAAAGATATTCCATGCAAATAGTAACCAGAAAAGAGCTGGAGTAGCGATACTAATATCGGACTAAATAGATTTCAAATGTAAAACTGTTATAAGGGATGAATTATATATTAATAAAAGTGGCAATTCACGAAGAAGAAATGATTATACTAAATATTTATGCACCTAACCTGAGTGCCTCAATATAGATGAGGCACACACTAACAAAACTAAAGGGAGAAATAGATGTCTCTACAATCATAGTTGGAGACTTAAATACACCACTCTCAGTATTAGACAGAACATCTGGACAGAGGATAAATAATGAAACAGAGAACTTGAATAATACGATAAATGAACTAGACCTAACAGACATCTATAGAGCATTTCACAAAAAGCAGCAGGGTATACAATTTTTTCAAGTGCTCATGGATCCTTCTCCAAGACAGACCATATGTTAGGTCACAAGACAAGTCTCAATAAATTTTAAAAGATTGAAATTGTACAAAACACTTTCTCTAATCATAACAGAAAGAAGCTGGAAATCAATAATGGACAGAAACTTCATAAATAGATGGAGATTAAACAACACACTCTTAAATAACTAGTGGGTCAAAGAAGAAATTGCAAGAGACCTTAGCAAGTATCTTGAGACGAATGAACATGAGAACACAACATATCTAGATCTATGGAACACTGCAAAGGCAATGCTGAGAGGGAAATTTATAGACTTCAATGCTTACACTGAAAAAGAAGAAAGAGCTAAAATTGAAGATCTAACTGCACACCTGGAGGAAATAGAAAAAGAACAGCAAACTAATCCCAAACCAAGATGAAGGAAAAAGAAAAGGAAAGATCAGAGCAGAAATAAATGAAATCAAGAACAAAACAACAACAGAGAGAATCAAAAAAAACCAAAAGTTGGTTCTTTGAGAAGATCAGTAAAATCGACAAACCCTTAGCAAGACTGACAAAGAAAAAAAAAAAGAATACACAAATAAAACAGAAAGGAGATGAGGAACATTAACACTGATCCTGCAGAAATAAGAGATCATAAGAGGATACTACGAACAACTGTATGCCAAAAAACTAGACAATGTAGAGGAGATGAACAAATTCCTAGAAACACACGAACCACCTACACTGACCCTAGAAGAAACAAAAGACCTCAACAAACCAATCACAAATGAGATTGAAACAGTCATCACAAACCTCCCAGGGAAGCGGCTGTGGCTCAATCAGTAGGGCTCCCGTTTACCATATGGGAGGCCCCGGGTTCGGTTCCCAGGGCCTCCTGGTGAAGGCAAACCCGCCCTCACGGCGTGGTTAGCTGACCCAGCGAGCACAAGCAGCAAGGGGGGGATAAATGAATAAATAAATAAAATCTTTAAAAACAAAACAAAACAAAACAAAACCTCCCAAAGCTGAAAAGCCAAGGACCAGATGGCTTCACACTAGTCTTGCTCAATCTCTTCCAAAAAATTGAACAGGAAAGAATGCTATGAAGCCAACATCACCCTAATACCAAAACCAGATAAAGATAACACAAAAACAGAAAATTACAGACCAATATCTCTAATGAATATAGACACAGAAATCCTCAACAAAATACTTTCAAACGAAATCCAAAAGCACATTAAAAGAATTCTAGGGTGGATGTGGCTCAAATGGTTGGGCATCCATCTCCCATATGGAGGGACCTGGGTTCGATCCCCGGGAACTCCTGGTAACATAAAAGAAAAATATAGAAGGCATGCAGGCCTCTAGGACCCTCAAGCAGGTGAGCACCCAGGCCCCGCGCACGGGTATGCCGCCAGGCCCTGCATGCAGGTGTACCAGGCCCCGCCAAGCCACGCAGCAAGATGATGATGTAACAGGAGAGTGACACAAAGGGAGAGCCAAGACGAGACATGCCAAAGAACCAGGAACTAAGGTGGCGCAGGTAGCAGAATGCCTCTCTCCCACATTGGAGGTTCTCAGGATCAAATCCTGGTGAAGACAGGAGGAGAAGGATGAGAAGAGAGAGCAGGAAACAGACACAGAGAATTGCCCAACAAATGGACACAAAAACAGCAAAAACAGGGTGGGGTGGGGGAAGGGGTTAAAAATGGATAAAAGTAAAATAATAAATAAATCTTTAAAAAAAAAAAAAAAAAGAATTCTACACCATGATCAAGTGGGTTTTATCCCAGGTAGGCAAGGGTGGTTCAACACAAGAAAATCACTTGGTGTAACAAACCACATTGATAAATTGAAGAAGAAAAATCACATCATCTTCTCGATTGATGCAGAAAAGGCATTTGACAAAATATAGCATCCTTTCTTGATAAGAACATTTCAAAAAATAGGAGTAGAAGGAAGTTTTTTTCAATATGGTAAAGTGCATATATGAAAAACCTACAGCTAGCATTGTACTCAGTGGTGAAAATTGAAAGCTTTCCCATTGATATCAGGAATAAGACAAGGATGCCCACTGTCACTATTGTTATTCAATATTGTGTTAGAGGTTCTAGCTAGAGTGATTAGGCTAGATAAAGAAATAAAAGACACCCAAATAGGAAAGGAAGAAGTAAAACTTTCACTATTTGCTGATGATATGATCCTATATCTAGAATCTCCTGAAAAGTCTACAACAAAGCTACTAGAATTAATAGACAAGTTCAGCATAGTGGTGGGATACAAGATTAATACAGTATCAATAGGATTTCCATACCCTACTGATGTGCAATAAATCAGAAAAAAAAATTCCATTTATAATAGTAGCTAAAATAATCAAATATTTAGGAATAAACTTAACCAAGGACATAAAGGACCTATATTCGGAAAACTACAAAACATTGCTAAAAGAAACTAAAGAAGACTTAAATAAATGGAAGGACATTCTGCTTTCATGGATTTGAAGACTAAATATCATTAAGATGTCAATTCTACACAAACTGATTTACAGATTCAATGTAATCCCAATAAAGATCCCAACAGCCTTTTTTGCAGAAATGGAAAAACCAATTAGCAAATTTATTTGAAAGAGTAAGGGGCCCCGAATAGCCAAAAAGATCTTTAAAAAGAAGAATGAAGTTTGAGGACTCTCACTTCCAGCATGGTACTGGCATAAAGACAGACACATTGACCAATGGACCTGAATTGAGAACTCAGAAATAGACTCACACATCTACAGTCAAGTGATTTTTGACAAGGCGGTCAAGCCCTCCCATCTGGCCCCGAACAGTCTATTCAACAGGTATTGCTGGGAGAACTGGATCTCCATATCCAAAAAAAAGAAAGGGGATCCCTATCTCACACCTTATAAAAATTAACTGAAAATGAATCAAGGACCCAAATATAAAGTGACAGCCATAAAACTGCTAGAAGAAAATGCAGGAAAACATCTTCAACATCTTATGATAGGCTGTAGTTTCTTAAACCTTACACCCAAAGCATGAGCAACAAAAGGAAAAATAGATAAATGTGACTTCCTCAAAAGTAAACACTTTTGTACCTCAAAGGACTTTGCCAAAAGGGTGAAAAGGCAGCCGAGCCAATGGGAGAAAATATTTGGCAATCACATATTTGATAATGGTTTAATATACATCATATACAAAGAGATAATACAACTCAACAAAAAAAAGACACACCACCCAATTAAAAAATGGGCAAAAGACTTGAAAAGACAATAGTCCAAAGAAGAAATACAAATGGCAAAGAAACACATGAAAAAATGTTCAACATCACTAGTGATTATGGAAATGCAAAGCAAAACTACAATGAGATATCATTTCACACCTATTAGACTGGCCGCTGTTAAAAAAATCAGAAAACTGTAAATATTGGCGAGGATGTGGAGAAATTGGAACACTTATTCACTGTGGTAGGAATGTAGAATGGTACAGCCACCGTGGAGGACTGTTTGACAGTTCCTAAGGAAGTTGAATATAGACTTGCCTTGGGACTCGGCAATATTATTTCTAGATATATACCCAGAAGAACTTAGAGCAGAGACATGAACAGACACCTGCACGGTGTTCATATCGGCGTTATTCACGATTGCCAAAAGTTGGAAACAACCTAGGTATCCATCAACTGATGAATGGATAAACAAATTGTGGTGTATACTCGTCATGGAATATTATGCAGTGGTAAGAAGAAATGACACCATGAAGCATTTGACAACATGGATGAACCTGGAGGACATTATGTTGAGTGAAGCAAGCCAGACACAAAAGGACAAATACTGTATGATTGCACTATTATGAACTAAGTATATTGTGTAACTTCATGGAGTTAATAATTAGAATATAGGTCACCAGAAAATAGAATGTGGTTAGAGAATGGAAAGCTTAGGTTTAATCTGTGCAGAATTGGTAAAAATGTTGTTTGTAAATCTTTGGAAATGAATAGAAATGCTGAAAGCTTATAATGGTGCAGTAGCAGAGCTATTATATGGGTGTGGCAGTGGTTGAAAAGGAAGGTCTAAGGTCATGCATGTTACTAGAGGGAAAGCTAAAAACTGTAACATGGGACTGTATAAGATAGTAAAATCTCATATAAAACAAGAATATGGGTGATATTGCATATATAAGACTGTTTTTACAAAATATAAATATAAATATACTAGAGAGAAGGAAAAAGAATAGCAGCCATGTACAGCATCGAGAGATTGAGAGGTGATGAGTTTTGTTTTATTTTTTGTTTATTATTATTATTGGAATAATGAAAGTACTCTAAGAATGATTGAAGTGATGAATGCATAAATATATGATTATACCAAATACCACTGATTGTACACTTTGGATGGATTTATGCTTTATTAATATGTATCAATAAAATTGATTTGTTAAATATTAATGAAAAAAATATGAGTGAACCCTAATGTAAGCTTTGGACTCTAGTTAATAATATAATTCTAATAATATTGATTCATCAGTTGTAACAAATATGCTTCACTAATGCAAAATGTTAAGAGTAGGGAAAATGGGGGAAGGGGATCAGCTCTGTACTTTCTCCATAAGTTTTCTGTAAAAATATAACCGCTCTAAAAAATAACTCTATGGGGAGTTAAAAAATTCCTATAATATATATCTGGAGTAATCTTGCCTAATTCACAAATAAACTGTCTAAATTACAGATTTATAAAAGCACATTTTTCTTAGTGCAAATGTCCTGGCCCATAGGATTGGTTCATATAGTTATCGCTACACTCCCACACAGCTTCCATGGTGAGCCACAGTGAACATTCTAGGAGTGGCTCACAGAGCTGAGGCTGGCAGCCTCAGACAGCCCAATCCAGGGGCACAGTGCAGCTCTGGCTGGAGTGCAGGGAACTTTTGCCACTAAATTGAACTCTGCCATCTGGATGAATGTAAACTCATTAGCAGAGTCCTTTAACAGCCAAGCTATAACATGTTCCTTTCTCTCAGGTGACTGCTGTATGCCCTCGGTGGGACAAACCTTTCTCCAGAAGCAATGATTGTATGCCAAGCCCTCCTCCAGGAAAACCAGCAGAGTGCACCTTGCAGGTTCCGCTTCAAAATGTCCGTTTGAACACACCTGATAATAAGCAGCCCACACCCCTGTGTGCCGAGTCCTCCCAACAGTCTGGCAGTGAGAAGCTCAGAACCACCATCCAGAAAGCAGAACCCATTTGCATGGGTCATTTCCATAATCGCCACATCTTTCAGCAACAGCTGATTGAGAAGCAAAAGAAGAAACTTCAGGAACAGCAGAAAACAATTCTGGAGCTGAAGGAAAACCAGCGGTTGGCAGAAGCTCGCTGGGCAGCAGAGCGTGCTGCAGCAGTTACAGATGCCCAGAGCCGCCTGCTGTCAAATCCCAGAGAGGAAGAAGAGCCAAAAATAACATGTCAGGTGCTTCTGAAGTATGTCCATTTTATCAGAACACTATTTGAACAGTTTATTTGGGGTTTCTCACTTTGGGGTTGAAAGGCTCCTGAACTTCTTTGCCCTGCTTCTAGACTCCATGATCTCTCCTTTCTCTTCTTTTACGCTACATTCTTAAAGCAAAGAAGCCCCATACACTGTGATTGCTACATGGCAGGTATGAATAGGTATTTAAGGCAAGTAGCCTCCTGTGCTGAGTCAGCTATACAGATAGCATGTGAGTCATGGTAACCTTTGTCTGAGGTGCTCTGTTACGCCAGTAAAAGAGAAAAACGATTACTTGCTCTAACTAGGTTTCTGGGTTTCTGATTATGTTATTGCTGAGAAGCCAAGTTAGACAACACCATGTCCAAATGGAGCAGCCCCTCAGCTGGGCAGACCTAGCTTAAATTTGCAGTTGTTTGGAATAAAACTAAACACTGCTTGCTTCTTTGAGCTTGGAATAAGATTCCAGTTTTACCAAAAAGTATTTGAGATGGTTTCAGACGTGCCTGAGACATATGCAGTGCATGTGATAAATGATAAGAAGTGGTGCCACTTATGCATTTGGAGCACTAGGATGGAGAGTCAGAGCTCCTGACTTAAGTTGTAACTCAGGCTGATTACTCAAACTTTCCATGCCTCATTACACCTATTTATCAAGTGGGCATAATAATAATTAATTACCCCAGAGAGTAAGGATTAATTAAAGTTTGTAAAATGCTGTGAGATGCTCAGGTGGAAGGGTTTTAAAGGAAGTTGGTTATTGATCTGAATTCTTTCCCTTTGTTTTTCCCTAGTTTGCCTGGTGCTTTCCCTGGGACTGAAGGCAGTGGAAGTGACTCCCGAAATTCTCTTCCTAGACCCAAAAGGAACCCAAAGCAGCTGATGGCACCCCATCCCATGCTGAAAGGCAGGGCTGTCTTCGTGGTGGTCTTGGTGGTCCACCTTCCCTCCTGCAGTAGAACATGCTGCGATGCATTTTGGCAACTCTTGGGTTTTGAGCTTCGGCAGAACCTGATCAAAGTCGGAGATGGGTAGACATATGAGGAGTGGAACGCACCAGGAGGCGCTAGTGTTTTTTCCCTGCCACTTTGCCAACCTTTTTGGCCTTTCCAGCCAATGTGAAAAAATTGCTGAAAGGTGTATCGTTTTTCAGTAATTTGAGATATGGTTTGTGAAAGGAAAAAAAAAAAAAATGGGACTCTTACACATAAGAGAAAACTGCTAAGGATACATTGATAAAGCTCACCTACTTTGTTGACCTTAATATATTTGTCAGGTTACAGCAGTCCAAGTTAAGCAATCGATAGACTTTTAGTAATGAAATCTAAAACCAGACATTTTAATTTGATAATACTTTTGATGCATATAAAACTTTATTTAAACCAAATTATACTATGAGAATAATTAAATAAACTTTATTTAAACCAAATTATACTATGAGAATAGAAGCCTTCCTCAGAACTCACCTAGTGAATCTCATAATAGTTCTTACTATATACTTAGTCCTTCATTGTACGTATGTTTGTGCATGTTGGTGGGCACTTTGAAGATTCTACTGTAGTTTGTAAATCTGCTGCCCTAAGAAGAAGTGATGCCATCTGAAGGACACAGGCCTGCAGGCCATTCATATTAGAGAAGAAATGATCCATCTTTGCATTGACAATCTGCCATACAGCAATTCATGCCATTTTTGCCTGCCAATAAGGCTGAGCAAGAAATGCCCCGTTTGGTGTAATCATTTTAAAATATTATTGTTTGATTGAGGAGTTAGCATTTTTTAGGACCCCACATTACTTTTCTACTGACCTTTAATGATTAGATTTAGAAAAGACAGGGAAACAGCATGTTACCAGAGACTCTGTCAGAGGTCTCTCATTTTGATTATTCTATTTCTGCCTTCTTAAAGACATTCCCACTCCTGCCATATGTGGCACTACTGCTGTTTTTTTCTGTAGCTAAGCAGGCACTTATAGCTTTACAAAATAGTCTGGTGTGGTTTTGTTTATTAATTCTTGAAATTAGGATTTAAGTTTTCTTCCCTGTAATATGGCATGAAGAGCTGAAAGTAGCTATTGGCTGGGTTAGGAGAGCAGAACTCTGATACTCTTCCCACCCATGCCCCCATCCCCATGAAAGCCCCAAGTGATTACAGTCACATTATCAGACCATCTTGCACATTTGCTTCTTTTGGATTGATTTTTAATAGACTGTCAAGAACACAAGTCTGACACTCATATTTGTTCAGATGCCAGTTCTCCAAATGCCTGGTACAATTCCATTTCCTGCCCATCTGGATATCCAGGCCTCAAAACTAGATCAAAATGTATTCATTGTGACCCTAAACTTTAGTTTGTTTGTTGTCATTGTTACATATACAGACATATGTACAGCGACTTTAAGAAAAATTAGCAGACTCATTTAGTGAGATTTGAGGAATGATTCCATTCCCAAAGTTTTTATTAGATGTAATTACATTTTTCTACATTGATCAAAGGCATTATCAAATTGAAATTCTGGTTTCTGAGTTGCATGTACTAAAAGCTTCTCGAGGCACATTGTATTTAAACCTGTAAACTATTCTAATAGAAATGTAAACAAAGACATAATCTGAAAATTGCTCATCATTGCTGAGGATAGGATAATAGGGCTTTAACCTAGAGGCTATAGATTTTCAGGATTGTGAACACTCAAATTGCATGAAAACCCTAATGATAACTGCATTTCTTTTGCAGTGTTCCTCATGTTTTTTGTATTGGAACTCTGTTACTATTTTCTAGCCATGGAAGAGAGAGCACTTCAGCGAGCTGAACGTAGGCAAATCTTGGCAGAGAAGAAGAAAAAGCAAGAAGAAGAGAAATTGGTAATAAATACAGAATGCAAACTGAGGCAAGAAAAAGGACATATATAAGACTTTATTTGAAAATGAAATCTTGTTTACTTGAGACAAAAGAGTTAAACCAGCTTCAGAAAAGGCCTTACCTAACAGCTTGAACCCTGTGACAATTTTAGGAAAATAAGGGGGGGCAGCGGTGGGGGGGGGCAACATCAACATCAATAGTGTAGCAGGAAGGAAATGTTACAAAAATTGATGGGTGCTAGTAAATTGGGAGATTTACACACAGCCAAGACTACCTAGCATGTTATAGGTAAATGTCCAATCTGATGGGTTTGCAAAGGGGAGTAGTTCTTATTTTCCAAAATTTTTTCCCTAGACTTCCAGAAGCAAGTCTTTATACCTACCAAGAAAAAAAATGAACAGTTCCAAGAGTGAGGTTTTTTGGTGAAATGAAAGGAATCTTTTTTTAGATGGGACTTTGTATTTGAAAGTAAGAACTGAAAACCAGTCATTTTATGATGAAAAATGAATCATCTTCATCCTCCATCTCACTTTCCAAATTGAAAAGAATTTTTTGGAGAAACTTTCAAATTGCACAACTGACCATAAAATGGTTGGGTTTTCTATTTTTGTCACAAAATGCAGACTTCTTCCAAAGCCAAGGTAGCTACTTTAGTTACAGAGACTTGACTTTCCTTGCCATACAAGTTCTTATTTCCATACAGATTGGAAGTTCTAATTTTCACACATTTTAATCTTGATCAGGCCCAGTTAAAGGCCCAAGAAGAGGAGCGTCGGAAGAGGGAGGCAGAAGAAAAGGAGGGTCAGCTTGAAAGAAAACGAGAAGAGAAGAGACTGAAGAAAATGGTTAGTAGTGTCTGTATGGTCAGTCATCTGGATCTTCAAGCCTATTGTGTGTAATCCTGTGGTCCTGTGCCCGTTTCCCACCCCAAAACTTCTGTCTGGAATACTCTTCTCTCACTTCCACCCTTTTGTCTACCTCATTTAGTTAACACCTATTCATTCTTCAGCTCTTACCTCAAACATGACATTTTCCAGATTAGCCTTTCCTGCCCCACTCCAACCTCTTCCCAACCCAAGGTTTGGTTAGGACCCCTTTATGGACTCTCATCAAGTCTTTCCTTCCAAGCATGACCAGTGCTTGTAATTATACACCTATTTTTGGTTATATTATTCATTTATGGCCGCCCAGCTAAATTGTACTCTCCATTAAGGGCAAAGAGACCAGTCTGGTGTGGCTTGCTGTTGTATTGGCTAGTAGTGTACCTGGCATATAGTAGGTTACTCAGCATATGTGTGTTGGATGAATGAATAAGTAAATGAACTAATGAAGGAACACATGGAGGAAAATACAGAGAGAAATAAGAGACAAAGCTCTTACTTTCAAAATTACTAAATTCTAATTGGGAAGATGAGATCTACAAATACATACCTGTCAGAGACAATATAGTACAGCACATGCCGTCTTGTGAGAGCCATACAAGGCAAGATCCATGGAGATTTTGGAGAAATAGGCATTTTCCTGGGAAGGGGGATTTGATTTGGGAATCAAAGCATATAATACGTGGAGCAAAAAGACATATAATGCCCTACGTTCCATGTAATCCTAGTAGTGCCTAAGATATTAAGTTGTTCTGACAGAGTATAAATTTGGTAGTTGTTTGGCAAATGTTTTTAAAATAAAGTTAAACAGGTTTCTTTATTAGCTGATTTCTCAGAACCTTTAACATCCTACCAGATACCATGAGTCTGCAGAAGAGGGACCCATTGTGTCAAGTGGTTACAAATACCTGGCCACAAGAACCCTTTTTTTAATGGAGCACCCAGTAACATCATGGAATAATCTGGGGCCCTGCTGCTGTAAACTAGTGAGACCATTTAAAAAATATATAGCATAAAAATTTAACCTGTCATAATAAAAGTAATATTTGTTCATTGTAGAAAATTTGAGGAATACAAAAAAGATGAAAAAACAATCTGTGAGCTCAGAACTAAGAGGTAACTGCTAAGACATAACCACTCTAAAATATGTTAGTATGTACTTCTGGTCTTTTGTTCTGTGCATCTATCTGTCTTTTAATAGTTAAATTGCTAATTTGTGTGTGTGTAGGAGTATACATTTTTATAAGCTTTTTTCATTTAAGATTTTATCATATTTTCACTCACTGAAAGTTCTTCAAAACCTTTTTTTTTTTAATATGTGAAAGGTCTTTCTTAAAAAATAAACTTTTTATCGTGGAGTTATTTGGATTTACAGAAAAGTTGCAAATTTACTACAGAGAGTTCCCATAGACCCCTCATTCAATTTCAGTTCCCCGTAATATTATATTACCATGGTGCATTTGTGAAAATTAAAAAACCAATATTGATTCATTACTGTTAACTCCAGACTTTATTCAGTTAAACCAGCTTTTCATTAATATCCTTTTTCTGTTCCAGTATACAATTCAAGATGCCGTGTTGCATTTAGTTGTCTTGTCTCCTTAGTGTCCTCTGGATTCTGACAAATTTTCACTCTTGTCTTTCATGTCCTTGACAGTTTTGAGGAGTACTAGTCAGGTAGTTTATAGAATGTTCCTCAGTTTGTGCTTGTCTGATGTTTTTCTCATAATTCTTCTGGGCTTATGGGTTTTCGTGAGGAATGCCACAGAGGGTAAGTGATATTCACATGACTTACCACTGGTGGTATAATGTTGATGAACTTGATTGACAGTTTTCTCCACTGAAGAGTTATTATTTTTCCCTTTTCATACTCTATTCTTTGGAAGCAATTCATTATGTCCAGCCCATCTCAAGGTGGGGGGAAGGGGAAATTAAGCTCTATGTCCTGAAGATATATTGTCTCTTCCTCCATATCTTTATTTATTCAACCACTTATTTTTTTAGTATGGATTCATGTATGTTTATACTTTGGACTACAGTACAGTATTATGTTATTTATTTTGTTCCTCTAATTGTTCTAGCTCTGGCCTTTGGGAACTCTTTAATGTTGACTCCTGTGTCCCTTTCACACATCCCCATCCTTTTGTTTTTTTAGTGCTTTACTTTCTGGTACTATAAGATGCTCCAGGGTCATCTTATATTTTTACTGTCCTAGCCCTAGAATCAGCCATTTCTCCAATCTGTCCTGGTTTTAAGTGATGTTTAAAAGTAAAGTCTTGGCATTGAGGGTCTCTTTCCTGTTGGGGTGCCATTGATTCTAGACCCTCAGCAGATAGAGCTTAGTAATATATATTTGTACACTAAGCAATATATAAACACCTATCTATACTTGTTTCTATATCTATCCATCTGTTAAGCTAAACATGAGTTCACACTGATATCTCCAACTTTAATCTACCACTAGAGGGGTTATTCTACCCTTCCCTACTTTCTTATCTGTAATGTCTCTCTCTGACAGTGTATAACCTGCCACCCATCATCCACTATACATTTATCCTAGTACACAGACAAAGCAGTTTCAGAACTGTTAACCACACTCCATGACAAATAAATTTATCAACTAAAATACAGTGGAATATATAGTTCCTTTTGTATTTAGTCCTACAGTTTCCAGTTAAAGCACAGCTTTCCGAAGTTACATAGGTTTAGATTCCCCCAAACCCCACCCCTACCCCACCTCCTTGAGTACAGTTATGTCATATATTTGAAATACAGTTAGATTCATTTGCCACAGTCTGCACTTTATCCTAGGATCCCTCCCATCCTTGATGAGTTTTGTTTGTCTGCATTAAAGTTCACTATTTATAATTTACAATTCTGTGGTTTTTTTTTTTTTTTTTTTTTTTCTACCGGGAGGTACCGGGGATCGAACCCCAGTCTCTCCATATGGTAGACGGACGCCGAACCTTTTGAGCCACATTCGTTTCCCTTCTGTGGGTTTTAACAATTGCATAGTCAGTATCCACCACCTACTGTCATACAGAATAGTTCCTTCACCCAAAAAGTTCCCCGTGCATGCCTTTTGTAATCAACCACTCTCCCCAACCCTCATCCCTGGACTGATCTATTTTCCCTACCTGTAGTTTTATCTTTTCCAGAATGCCATATATGTGGACTCAAATAGTATGGCTTCTTTTACATAGTAAAATGCACTTAAGATTCATCCATGATGTTGCATGAATTAAAATCTCACTCCTTTTTATTGCCAAATAGTATTCTAATAATGCTACATCTGGATATGCAGAGTTTATCTTTTCCTTTATTAAAAAACCATAACTTGGTTGCTTCAGATTTTAGCAATTATGAATAAAGGGCCTATAAACATTCATGTACAGGTTTTTGTTTGGACTTAAGTTTTCAGTTCACTTGGATAAATATCTAGGTGTCTGATTATTGGGCAGTATGATAAATCTTTTTTTTAACTTTATAGCTAATTAGCAAACTGTCTTCCAAAGGGGCTGTACCATTTTGCACTCCCACCAGCAATGAATGAGAATTATCAATATTTGTTATTGTCGGTTTTCTGGGTTTTAGTCATTCTAATAAATCTGTAGGGGTATCTAACTATTCATGGTGTTTGTTTGCATTTCCCTAATGACAAATAATGTTAAGCATCTTTGCATATGTTTATTTGCCATCTGTATAACTTCTTTGATGAGTGTCAGTTCAGATATTTTGCCCATCTTAAAATTTTGTTTTCTTATTGTTGGGCTTTAAATGTTTTTGTTTTGTTTTGTTTTTTAATATATTTTAGAGTCTTTTATTAGGTATGTGATTTGCAAATATTTTCCCCTATTCTGTGCCTTGTCTTTTAATTTACTTAGCAGTGTCTTTCACAGAGCAAAATCTTTTTAATTTTTATAAAGTCAGTTTATCAATTTTTTCTTTCTTTTGGTATTGTATATAAAAACTCATCCCCAAACCCAAGGTCACTCAGATTATCTCCTATATTTTCTTCTAGAAGTTTTATAGTTTTACATTTTACTGTAAGTCTTTGGTCTATTTAGAGTTAATTTTTGTATAAGCTGTGACTTATGTGTCCCGTCTAGGTTAATTTTTTTTGCATCTGAATACCCAGTTGTTCCAGCACCATTAGTTGAAAAGACTACCTTTTCTCCATTGAATTACCTTTGTACCTTTGTCAAAAACCAGTTGACTCTATTTGTGTGGTTCTATTTCTGGGCTCTCCGTTCTGTTCTGTTGATCTACATGTCTTTTCCTCTTGCAGTACCACACTCTTTTTGATTACTACAGTTTTATATTAAGTCTTGAAATTGGGTATTGTGAATTTTATGCATTATTCTTTTTCAGAATGTTTTAAGTATTCTAATTCCTTTACCTTCCCATATAAATTTTATTCTCATTTGTCAATTGTAAAAAAAAGCACGTTGGGATTTTGATTGGGATTATATTGACTCTATAGATGAAATTGGGTTGAATTGACATCTTAACAATATTGAGTCTTCTAATCAATGAACACGATATATCTCTCCATTTATTTAGATCTTTCATTTCTTTCATAAGTCTTTTGTAGTTTTCAACAGATCTTGTACATAGGTTGTTAGATTTATACCAAAGTACTTCTTTTTTCTGGTGCTATCGTAAATGGTATCTTTTTAAAATTTCAGATTCCAATTGTTCATTGCTAGTATCTATGAAGAACCTACAGGAACAAAACTTACTTTTTTATGTTGACCTTGTATCCTGAAACCATTTATTAGTTCCAGGGGTAATTTAAAAAAAATATTTTTTTTTACATAGACAGTCATGTTGCCTGCCTATAAGTGCAGTTTTATATCTTCCTTTCTAATCTGTATGCCTTTTTTTATTTTTTATTTTTGCCTTATTGAACTAGGTAGGACTTCCAGTGTGAGTTTTAATAGAAGTGGTGAGAGAGGACATCCTTACTTTGTTCCAGATCTTAGGGGGAAAGCATTCAGTCTATCACCATTAAGTAGATTTCCCTTGAGACGTCCTCTTTGTCCAGTGGGTTATATAGAAGTATTTTGTTTAATTTTCAATTATTTGGGGATTTTCCGGATATCTTTCTGTAGCTGATTTCTAGCTTAATTCTGTTATGGTCCAAGAATGTGCATTTGTATGATTTCTGTTCTCTAAAATTTGTGAAGGTTTGTTTATTTGGCTAAAAATACAATCTACTTGATGAATGTTTCATGTGCCCTTGAGAAGAATGTGTATTCTGCCACTGTTGTAGTGTTCTTAAATGTCAGTTAAGTCAAGTTGGTTGGTAGTTCTGTTGAGGTTCTCTCTATTCTTACTGATTTTCTGCCTGTTTATCAATTATTAAGAAAGGAATGTTGAAGTCTGTAACAATAATTGTGTATTTGTCTATTTCTCCTTTCAGATCTATCAATTTTTGCCTCATGCATTTTGAAGATCTCATTAGGTGCATAAACGTTTAGGAAAGAGTTCACAGCTAAGTCTTTATATACAAAATGACTTTTTTTTTTGATTTGTTTCACATCTTATTTTATTGTCATTATATACGATATTCGTTGTTGGTTTTAGATTTTAACACATTAAAGAAGCATCCTTCTATTCTTTGCAAAATGACTTTTTATAGACAGCATATAGTTGGATCTTGATTTTGTATCCAATCTGATAAACTCCATCCTCTAATTTATGTGTTTAGACTGTTCACATTTAAAGTAATTATTGAGATAGATTAAAACCTGTCTTCTTTGCTCTTGTCTATTTGTTGTTTGTTCTTTGTTTCTTTTTTCTCTTATTCTGCCTTCTCTTGTTTTAATTGAACAATTTTTATAATTCCATTTTATCTTCTCTATGGACTATTATTCACATCTTTTTTTAAAACTTTTTTAGTGGCTTATTTTTAAAATAATCTGTTCAGACCTTCAAATAATATTATATCCCTTCACATGTAGTAAAAGGACCTTATATCATTATATTCCTCCCATCTTTTGTGCCCTTGTTGGCATATATTTTATTTTTTTATATACTATAAGCACCCAATACATTGTTATTGTTACTGTTTTAAACAGTTATCTTTCACTGCAATTAAACATAAAAGATTATATTTTACCTTCATTTCTTCCATTTCTAATGCTCTTCATTTCTTTTGTAGACCTATATTTCTAACCTATACTATATGTCTTATGCCTGAAGATCTCCCCATTCCTTCCCCTCCCCAGCTTCTGCTAACCTGTATTTTGGTTTCTGCCTATGAATTTGCTTAATTCTAATTATTTTATATCAGTGAGATCTTACAATATTTGTCCTTTTGTGTCTAGCTTATTTCATGAACATGTTGTCTTCAAGGTTCATCTATGTTGTTGCATGTGTCAGAACTTTGATCCTTTTCATGGCTGCATAATGTTCTATGGTATGTATATATCACATTTTGCTTATTCTTCTTTAGTTTTGAAGGATATTTTGACCAGATATAGAATTCTGGGTTTACAGGGTTTTTTCTTTCAACACTTTAAAGATGTTACTCTCTTGTACACTTGCTTACATGGTTTCTGACAGGAAGTCTACTGTAATTCTTCTGTATATAAGGTGGGTTTTTCCCCTGACAACTTTGAAGATTTGGTTTCCAGCAAATTGGACATGATATGTCTAGGTATGTTTTGATTTTTCTTCTTGATGTGTGCGTTTATGTGGTTGGTTTTTGTCTTAATCCTGGTGTTCTCTGAGCTGTTTTGATGTGTGGTTCATTGTCTGTCATTTTGGAATATGTTTGTCCATTATTTCTTCAAATATTTCCCCTTCCCCATTCTTCTTCTTTTCCTTCTGGGATGCTAATTAGGCTTCTGTTCCACTGTTTGATATGGTCCCACAGCTCTTGAATGCTCTGGTGTGTTTTTTACTCTTTTTACTCTTTACTTTTCAGTTTGTGCAATTTCTGTTGCCCTATTGAGTTACCTGATGCTTACTTTATCTCTTTGGACTGTTTTTTCCCCTTGCCTTTTGGTATACCTTTATTTTTATTGAAAGCCGGGCATGTTGTACAGGGCAGTAGATACTGAGATACACATTTACTGTGTGTTAATCTAGTCAGGAGTTAGGCTATGTTTGAAGTTTGTTGTTGCTATTGTTACCAGTGTTGAGCTTTGCTGTTGGCTTGGGCACTAGAGACTTCAAGTTTCTCTAGTGACTTTGTTTTTTCTCCTCCTTTGGCTTTGTGGCTTCCTTTGTGTTGCTCCCCAGAGAGTATCCATCTTGTGCAGCTCTCTCAGTTGTTATCCACTGTTATTACTGGAGGCTTTTTAGCAGGTGGTGGGGTGTGGAGGAGGAGAGCATTCTCTAATGTTCTGATTAAGTCTCAGTTCTGGAGTGTACAGTATTGGGTCCTTTCAAGCATCTCTGCCCCTCCTTTCCCTTCTTTGAGCTGAAGTGGGTAAGCCCCCATTATCCCCGTCTATGACCGACCTTAAGGTCCCTCCTGTAGAGTAAAGTACTTTGTTACCTTCAGGGAGATAAGGGGTTGGTTCCCTTCCCCTGCTGGTGTGGTATTCCACTGTACCATCAGGTAGTATCCCTCCCCCTGCAGGTTAAGCCTTTTGTTTGCTAACTGGGAATGATCTAGGCAGCTCTTGCAGTGGCTGCTGTTCCTCTTTTTTAGCCAGAAGCACAGCAGAGGCTTTCTGTGGATTCACCCTTGGTCCTCCCTGTGAGAGCTGCTGGGGTTCCTGGAGGAAAAACCTGCAAAAAGGTGGGAACCTCCTGAGGACTCTGGCCCCCAGGAGCTTCACAGCCTCACAGTGGCCTACTCTGGGCCTCCAACAACTTACTATAGTTTCTAGTGTAATTGTCTTTTTGGCCTATATGGCATTTGACAGCTTCTGCTTCAGATAAGCAAATGCTTGAGTCCCCTGTCTCCCTGAAGTTGCTTTTCAAGATGGCCACTTGTCTTGTGCCTTCAGTTCTCTGATGTGTTCATGCAATATCATTAAACTGCTGCTTGTCCAACTTTTTTCTTGTGAGAAAACTGCTTATTCAAAAGTGATCGTGTAGGGAGCAGATGTGGCTCAAGCAGTTGAGCACCTGCTTCTCACATGGGAGGTCCCAGGTTTGGTCCCAGTGCCTCCTAAAAACAAAAACAAACAAACAAACGACAAGCAAACAAATAAAAGAACCAACTCAGAGGAGCCGATATGGCTAAGTGGTTGAGTGCCAGCTTCCCACATACAAGGTCCCAGGCTCATTCCCTAGGCCCCAGTACCATTGAAAAAAAAGAAAAAAGAGAAAAAAAGGTGATCATGGAACAAACTCAAAATGCAGAACAAAAGGATGAGAAATATGCTGCTGACCAATAGGTTGTGTTAGTTCTCTTACTGTACCATCCCCAAACCTACCATTTATCAAAATGATTATCAAAAAAATTATCAAAATGATTATCAAAAAAAATTATCAAAAGATTATCAAAGATTATTAAAAGCTAAACTGTAACTTCAGTAGATAAAAATAGACTAGTTTGTACCTAGTTAGCTAACTATTTCTAGCTGTCTCAATTGAGATAGATGCTTTTACAGAACTGGCAGTGCTTGGGCCTCCTTTGCAAGCAGCTTTAGATCTGAAATGCACTTGGCCATTGTCTCCTTTTCCTGCTTGGGCAATGATGTTCTGTACAATATGCTTCTCCACCTAGTTTATCATGTGGTCTTGTTCTTTTTGGCACTTCATATTCTTTACAGAGATCTGATAGTCCAGGCAATTCCTTATCTCCTTTTATACTTTATATAGGTGTCCCCAGTAAGCAGTCTCCAAGGCCAAACCAATATATTACTCTGGAAATGAAAATGCTAATAGTGCTCTGAACCAGGTCTGCTGTGACTTCTACAAATCAGGCACATCCTGGGTGTATTTGATGGAAGTCAGCCTCACTCTTCTAGTTAGGCACTTTCTTGCTTATTGAGTTTATCAGAAAATTGTCCAAAAGAGGCACCCTATTTTTAAATTACATAGGTAAGCAACCCTACTGTTGGTATGGTTGTAAAGGTCTCTGGGGGTAATCACTTGGATTTCTTTGGATAGAAAATACAAAATAACCTCAGTTGTGAGCATCTAGAGTCCTGTGACAAGAGTTTTAGTATAAGGGAACTGGAAGAATTCCTTAGAGATAAGCTTATGACAAAATTTCTTTCATCTATAGGATGGGGTGGTCCATGGGCAGGACATTCTCCTGGACCTAAGAGGGCTACATTCTTCAGAAAGGGCCACTGTGGTAGCAGCAGGATGTACCACCTGGGATGGTGTTTTATTTGCTAAGCTGCTCAAAGCAGATACCATAAAATGGGTTGGCTTTTAACAATGGGAATTTATTAGCTTACAGTTGAGGCTGTGAGAATGTCCAAATCAAGGTATCATTAAGGCAATGCTTTTTTCCTGAAGACCGGTTGCCAGTGATCTTGGCTTCCTCTGTCGCATGACAATGCATATGGTAGCGTCTGCTGGTGTCTCCCTTCTCTTCCAGGTTTCATTGCTTTCATCTTCTTGCTTCCATGGCTTTCTCTCACTGTATTCATACCATTTATAAAGGATTCCAGTAGGAGGATTAAGACTGACCCTGGGCCACACCTTAACTGAAGTAACCTATTCCAAAGGTCTACTTACAGCAGGTTTACACCCACGGGAATGGATTAGCCCAGGGTATGTACAGTTTCAAACCACACAGACAGCATTGCCAGTGATGGTCCAAGCAGCAGCTTAGAGTCTATGTGACCCTGATTGGAGTGACCTTTTGAAAATAAAAATCTAACCTCCTCTTAACATCCCAATGCTCTAGTTTATTAAATATTTACTTCCAAGTAACACTTAGCAGACAGTACCTTTTATGGCTGTTTAAATATGCTTTTTTTTTTTTTTAAAGATTTTATTTATTTATTCATTTATCCCCCCCCTTGCTGCTTGTGCTCGCTGGGTCAGCTAACCACGCCGTGCGGGCGGGCTTGCCTTCACCAGGAGGCCCCGGGAACCGAACCCGGGGCCTCCCATATGGTCGAGCCACAGCCGCTTCCCTAAATATGCTTTTGATTAATGGACAATTGATGAAGTTTGTGATTGATAATCTGTATCAGAGAAGACCAGGAAAAATTTGGAGTCTTCTATAATTGCTTAACAAGTGTATTTGTTCATTCAGCAAATATCTAAAAAGTATCTGCTAGGTGTCAGCCACTGCTTGAGGTGTTGGAATAGAGCAGTGAAGAAGACAGACAACAGCCCTGCACTCGAAAAGCTTATATGTTAGTTGGGGAACAGGCAATAAACAAGTGAACACACAAAGAAGTCGGGAGGATGGGAGAGGTATAAGAGGGAAGCAGAATGGGAAAGCCTTTCTGAGGAAGTAATATTTGAGCTGCTGGATGCTGAAGATGCTTCCACAGTGTCCACTAGAGGCATGTTAAATGTGAGGGGCCTATTAGACAATCCAACTGAACATGTCAAATAAGCAGTTGTATATATAAGTCTGGATATCAAGACTGTAGTAAGGAATATGGGAACCAACACTGTGTCAATGTTTTAATGCCTTGCAAGTAAATGAAATCAACTTGATAAATTGTCTGGATAAAGAAGTGATGAGGCCCCAGTTTGCAGTCTTAGACTATATGAATAATTATTCAGAGAATGAGGATCCCAGTAAGGTAGAAGGAGAACCAGGAGAATATAGAGTCTAGAAGCTGAGAGAAAAATTTCTGGAAGGGGATGGTGGTGGTTAACCCTGCTAAATGCTGCTGAGCTAAATGAACTAAAAGGAGGACAGAGAAGTGACTCTTTGATTTAGCAACATGAAGAACATTCATGTCCTAAAGAGTACTTTTGGTGGAGTCAGGGAAGGGAGCCCCATTCCAGTGGGTTGAGAAGAGTACAGGAAATAAGGCGTCACATGGGATCAAATAACTTTTTGGTGGTGATTGTTTTGTTGTTGTTTGTTTCTGGTTGTTTGTTTTGTTTTTTAAAGATGAGAAATGCCAGCATATGTTTGCACAGTGATAGGAATGATCCCATAGTGAGGGGTAATTTATACTGTGACAGAGTAGAGGACATAAATTACAGGAGTGGACAAGAAGAAATAAGTTCCAGAGCAAATGGAAAGGTGGCTTATAATGGACAGAAGGCAGAGAGAGCTGGGGTAGTGTTGACTGCCCATTTGAGTTTTGTGAATGTGAGTGTCAAGTAAATAGTGTGAGCATGGTTAGGTGACAACATGACGTTGTCATGTTCAACAACGTTCTGCTGCTTTGGTTTCCTTTAGCCTCCCTAAGAAGAAACAAGAATGGACTATACCAGCAAAACCATGTGCACAGTCCTGTGCTTTTCTTAACACAGCTGTAATTCTTGTTTTTTCCCCTAAAGCAGTAATATACATTGATACCGAAACATATTCAAAATAAGTTTTACTTTTTTGTATACCATTTGTTGAATAATTTAAATCAGAGAGAAACCCTGATTTTGTATTCCTTTTTAGCTTGAGTGAAGTATTTTCTGTAAAACCTAACTGTGTAAACAGGGGAAACAGAGAGAAATTGAAAGGTGAGGAATTTTCTTCTTTGCCTGTTTTTATTATTATTATTGAAATAATGAAAATGCTCTAATAATGATTGAAGTGATGAATGCACAACTGTGTGATTATAACAAATGCTGTTGATTGTACACTTTGGATGAGTTGTATGCTTTATTAATATGTATCAATAAAATTGATTTGTTAAAAAAAAAAAAAAAAGCCAAACACCTAACCCTGTACCCCGCATCAGTGCTATCTTAAAGTAAACAATATCACCTCATGTAATTCTCACAGCAAATCTTAGATGCAGGTGTTATTACCCTCATTTTTTTTTTTTTTTTTTTTTTAAGATTTTATTTATTTATTCATCCGCCGGGGGGGCGCGGCCGGGCAGGCCGCGGGGGGGGGCCCGCCCCCACCAGGAGGCCCCGGGAACCGAACCCAGGGCCCCCCACACGGCAAACGGGAGCCCCACCGACTGAGCTACAGCCGCCTCCCATATTACCCTCATTTTATAAGCAAAGAAATGGAAAATTCAAGAGTATTCATGAAATTCATCCAACTCTGTTCAAGAATTCTTAATCGAGGGAGGAAATACACATTTGAACTCTGAAAACATGGCTCTTTAAAGAATACAGAATTTTGGCTCAAGCAGAGTTCTGCTTTTATTAAATGTATTTCAAAGAAAAGTAGACATTGAAAAAAACCTATTTTTCCCCACAATTCATCCAAAGATGGTTTTCCTTTTGAATGCCAGAGTTGTAATTCTAGGAGGATAGTGGCATACCATTACTTACATGTACATTTGAGGGCATCTCCAGAGGCTTCTTGTCTGTATTAGATTCCTGTCTGCAAGTTGCAGCTGCTGCCTTGATGCTTCAGGGATATTTCAGTAAGATTTGGAAGTGGCCACTTTCTCTGTTTTCTTCCCCAACTTAACCCTTGGCTTCCTCTAATTACTCATAAGAAAATTGTTTTAAATAATTTTTTTTTAAAAGATTTATTTATGTATTTATTTCTCTCCCCTTCCCATTGTTTTTGTGTTCACTGTCTGCTTGTCTTCTCTTTAGGCGGCACCAGGAACCGATCCTGGGACCTTCCAGAGGTGCTCAATCTCTTGTGCCACTTCAGCTCCCTGGTCTGCTGTATCTCTTATTGTCTCTCTTCAGTGTCTCTTTTTGTTGCATCATCTTGCTGTGCCAGCTGTCCAAGTGGGCTAGCACTCTGTGCAGGACAGCACTCCTGCGTGGGCCAGCTCGCCGCGCAGGCCACCTCGCCGCTCAGGCCAGCTTGTCTTTCAACAGGAGGCCCTGGGAATTGAACCCTGAACCTCCTATATGGTAGACGGGAGCCCAATCGCTTGAGCCACATCTGCTTCCCTGTAAATAATTTTTATTTCAGGCCTTTCAATTACGCAAGGGCCTGGAATAAAGATTCAAAAGGTTATTTTGGTTTAATGCCTTAGAGAATATGGATGTTTAATTTTGAGGAAAATAGGTACAGAAACAGATAATTTGGATCGGAAGATAAGAAAGAGTACTTCTCCCTTCTGGAATGGAAACATTCCCTTGCATGCTCTCTTACTTTTTCTCACAAAAGGCTTCATGAACATTAAATAGCTTCCCAGAATCCGCCAGTCTACCATGGCCCTTTTCCTGCAGTGAAACTGTGGGCAGTAAAGAAAAAGAAGCCTAAATGAAATGTTTTGTATTTATACTACGTAGGATGTCAACTACTGTGAAGGCATTTTGAAGTCTTTGCTTTTGCTCTTGTCTTTCATAGCAGGTGTCACTTGCTACCTTGCCATTCTTAGGTAGATTTTTTTTTTTTCTCTCACCTTTATTATAGGCTTTTTTATTTTATTTTTTTCATTTAAAGAGAAAAAGAAATAAAAGAAATAATGTCATATGTACATGACTATTAAGTTTTTGTCATCTTTCCCAGGCACCCCCCCAGGGGCACAGTTCCCCCGTGAGGGGCATGGGGGTGTCTTTTCTCAGTGCATTATCAGGGGTGGTTAACCTTTTACCTCTTCAGAGGAGGGTTGGCCTCTTAACGATAACCAAATACTTTTTTTTTTTTTAACAGTCCCTGCCTTCCTTTCTTCCTGCTTTTTTTTTTTTAAAAAGATTTCTTTTTATTTATCTATTTATCCCCACACATACACACCCTTGCTGCTTGTGCTCCCTGTGTCCATTTGCCTTGCATTTTTCTGTCTGCTTGCCTCCCTTTTTGGTTGCATCATCTTGCTTCGCCAGCTCACCACGCCATGCGGGCCATCAGTTCACTGCGCAATGTGAGCTGGCTTACCTTCACCAGGAGGCCCCGGGAATCAAACCGGCGCCTCCCACATGGTAAACAGAAGCCCAACCAATTGAGCCACAGCCATTTCCCATTAACGATGACCAAATACTTTTTTTATTTTTAGTTTTTTATTTCATTTTATTTTTTTTACCGGGAGGTCCTGGAGATTGAACCTGGGTCCCTCCATATGGGAGACGGACGCCCAACCGTTTGAGCCACATCCATCCCACCAAATACTTTTAACTAGCCTCTATGCTTATCATTCATCACTCTTTAAAACAAAAGTTTTTAAAAAGCCCTCAGTAGTAAGATTATTCTTCTAGACTTTTAGTGGAGTATCTTTAAATTTATCTCTGTACTCCATAATCTAAATAAAGTGGCCGCCTGGCTAGGTTTTCCATAATAATGAGGAAAAAAGTCCCGATTGCTTTACTATAAATAGATGTTTTACTTTTTAGCAGCTTGGTGCAAAGTAAATCATTTCTGTGAACAGTACCAGATACGTGAAGGAACATGCATAGCCCTGATTCCTATAGGGCTCATGGCCGCCTTTCTCTGACCCTGTGAACTGAATTGTCTCTTTTTTTTTATGCTCCAGAGCTCTGTTACCATGATTAACACACTGATGAGTGGTTACACGTTCAGGTTAGATTCATTAGCTTTTTGTTAAATACAATAGAGCATTTTTACGTCTGTATTTTCTAGAAAGAAGTAGAGAAGCAGAAGAGAATAGAAAGGAACCGGCAGCTGGAAGCAATAGCCAAGGAACATTATAAAAAGGTCTTGCTAAGAAAAAATGGTCTGGAGCCTTGGAAGAGATTGAGAATGCAAAGCAAGCAAAACATCCAGGTACATTGTCACATTATTACCATCTCCAAATTAGAAAATGGACTTTTTCAAATAGGATGATAGCCCAATTAGGCTTTGAAGGGGAATTTGATTACTTGTAAGCAAGCACGATAAATGAATTGAGTGTGTTTATTTCTTTGTTTATGATGAGTTTAGATTTGGTCCTCCAAGATAGAGAAAAACTACTATAATTAAACAGGTTGAAAAAAACCTAGAGTAAAATTTTGATTAGAGACCTGCAAGGTAAAATAGATAGACGCTTCTCTCCATTTTAGCAGGGTTTAAGAGAAAAATTACTACCTTAGGTTATATTAGTCAGGTTTCTGCTATGTTAAAGCTGTATAACAAACAGCTTCCAAATGCCAATGGTTTGTAACTCAAGCATTTAATCTCATTCATGTATCTGTGGGCCAGTTGTGGATTAGGTTCAGGTCTCCGAGACCACAAGCCTCTCATTCTGGTTTCAGCACCTGCTTAGCTACTGTAATGTCAGAGGTCCAAAAGGCCAAACCAAATTATGTAAGCACATAGGAAACCTCTGTTTGCATTATATCCACTAACACTCCACTGGCCAAAACAAATCATAGGTCAAGCTCAAAGTCACTGAGAATGAAAATATAAAAGCTGGTAAGAACATAAAGTGAGGCTTTCCACTCCAGACTGTTTTCCCTTTGTTTATTTTTTTATTTTTTAAAGATTTATTTATTTATTTCTCCCTATCTCCTCATTGTTTGCACTTGCTGTGTCTGTTGATCTTTCTTGTTTCTTTAGGAGGCATCAGGAACTGAACCCTGGGACCTCCGATAAGAGAGGGAGGCACCTAATCGCTTGAGCTACCTCCATTCCCTGCTTTATTGTGTCTCTCATTGTATTTTTCTTTTAGTGTCTCTTGTTGCATCATCTTGTTGCATCAGCTTGCCACACCTGCCCATCGCATCAGCTTACTGTCTTGCTCATCCTCTTTAGGAGGCACTGAGAATCTCCACTCCCTGGTTTTTTTGTGTCTCTCATTATGTTTTTCCTCTTGTGTCTCATGTTGAATCAGCTTGCCACGCCTGTCCATCATGCCAGCTCGCTGTCTTTTAAGTGCCACTGGGAACCAAACCTGGGACCTCCCATGTGGTAGGTGGGAGCTCAGTTACTTGAACCACATCTGCTTCCCTTCCTTTGTTATTAATGATTAAAAACAGAGGCAAAAAGCAGATAAAAACAAAAACAAAAAACTAGGAGCACTCAATTGGATATGAAACTATCTTATACAACCAATCTTTGCAGTGGTAAATTGTAAGAAGCATGGTTCACATGTCATTTCTGGATTCATTCACTCAGAGGACTAAGGAATCAGCCATTCCATCTCATTCCTAGGAAGAGGCCAAAGTAAAATAGTGGGCACAGCTGGGTCCAGGCCCCATGAACACCACAACCTGGTCTCCTCAGCTGGTACAAAACTCAACAATTCCAGAAACACTGGGAAGGAGGTTGAGGCCAGCGACAGAGTAAAACAGTGGGGAGAGCATTTGTGGAGATAAAAAGAAGGAAACAAAGTATGATAATAGGAAGACAATGAAGAGAATGGAGAGTGAATAAGTTGGCTGGGGGGGCGGGGGGGGAAGAATTCAGAGATGTGTTACCTGAAGCATTATCAAATTTAGCTGGAGTTTTATGATCTGAAGCATTATTGTTCATTTTTAATCCTGGTTTTTATAACTAAAATACCAGTCTTATTCTTCAGTATTAACCTGGCCAAATGTATACATAAGAGAGGTCATAACTGGTATACACTACTGAGCTTATTATTAAATCAAATTCTAAAGATAATATTTTGATTTTGAGCTTCTTGATCATTTAATTGAATGCCCTGTTCTGTGTACTGTTAGGAAAATTCCAGAAATTTCAATAGTATTTGATTTCCTAGATCTCTGTGTGGTAGTTGCCTATAATAGGATTATACACCCACAACCCTTTGCAATGTGACTTCACAGTGCCTCCCAGTGGAGTAGATGGGCCCTCCTTCTCCTCTAAGTGACTTTGAGCTTGACCCTGTGATTTGCTTTGGCCAATGGAATGTTAGGATGTGGACATCTTGGGAGGACATTATTTAGCCTACCAAAGGAAGATTATAGAATTTTAGAACATAAGTGGTCCACTCAATCTCTTTCAATTTATAGATAGAGGAACTGAGCCCTAGAGAGGAGAAAATCACTTTGCTTAAGGTCACACAGTGTGTTGGTTACAAATCAAGAGGAGAACTCAGTGCTGCCCTTTCCATGACTCCTGCCCAATTCTGGCATGCCTTTTGTGTTGTGAAGGAAGCAGTTAGAGGTGCATGTAGATGCCAGTCACAAGTTGGAAGTAAAAAGATAAAAAAAGGAAGTAAAATGAAAAGTTCTGGAGCTGTGAGGTGGCAGCTTCTTTGCCAATCGGAATTGGCTTCCAGGAAGGGACAGAAAAATTAAGAAAGAAGGGTCCAGTCCAACTGTTCTTGGCTTGTTTGGAACCTTTCTTCTAGAAATTATTTAGTACTTTCCCTTAAATTCATTTCTTTAGATTCATACTTCTTCCATTAATTCCTGCAACCATTTTTAGAACTTCAAGAGACCTTCTGATAATCTTTTTCCTTATGGTTCTCTTTTCCCAGAGAATGAAGAAGAGGGAAGGCAGGAGGCCATCCGTTCCTGGCCCCCATTGTCTCTTGGCTCCAGGCTGGGATGAGTCAGGACAGGGAGCAGCCTCAGGGGCTATGGAGACCTCTATGATGTCATTTGGGCCAAAAAGTATGACTGTCAAGAGACTCACTTGGATCAAACACATTCACACTGCTGGATGGCTAGACAAGGCTTAGATAATGTGGAATTGTATGGAGAGGATTAAGAGAGAAGGGTTTTCCCCTCCTATCTCTTGAAAGAACATAACAGTTACTTTTTACTGATAATCGTCAGCTGTGTGTTTGATAGAGAAGGGTGTTTTAGGTTGGCAAAGCATTAAATTATTCATCTTGTTATTTTTCTATCAAATGCTTTTGTAGTTTATTGATAATGCCTAAATTTCAATACTAGTGACAGCTCATTCTAAAAAACTAATTGAAAGTCTTGGCATTTTCTCAGTCAGACAGTGGTTAAGTACACAATGAAGAGAGGTTTCTTATGGAGTTGCTGTCCAAGCTCCAGGAGAGCAAACCGAGACTGTTGCCAGCCACCTACTCCAAAACTCCATGCAAGTGAAGATATAGAAATAATGGCTTGGATGTTGTTTATTCTGTTTCCTTAATAGGCAGCCAGGGAGTCAGCATTGAAAGGCCATACATGATGACTCTAAACCCCCATAGAATAGGGTCAGAGTGAAAGCTTTCTAGAACATTAGACTGAATGTACCCTAAGAGTCTTTTCTATAGTAACTGCCTACATGTGGTTTATAGCATCTTTTTGCCAAGGTAAAGTATGTTTCAAATTATTTAAAATTTAAGAAATAATTTCCTTTTATCATTTAAAATATTATCTAGGTGGCAGAAGAACATCACTCTTCGACAGTACAGAGGAAATGCCTGCTGACCTGGCACCATTATAGTCAGGAAATCCTGGCTACAAAGACTGCCTGGGCCGATCAATTTTATTCCCAAATATTGCTCAGGAGAGTCTTCCGAAGCTGGCTACAGGTAACATCTCAGGGAAGGATGCTTTATATACATCTTACTGCTCTCTTCTACTAAAAAAGCTAGATGGAATCCAGAATGTCCTTGACATTATGTTTTTTTCAAGAATAATACAAAGAAGTAAATTCAATTCATTGCTTTGAAATGAATTTGAAAATGTCAAATGACTTTTTTGTTCATTTGAAAATCAAATGTTTCTTTTCACAGTGTTCATCTGTATAACTGTAATGTATCATCACATCAGCTTTTGTTTTTATCCTCATTTCTTATTTGCTGCCCCATAGTGCTCAAGTGATTTTTACTAGTAACCTTTTCCTACAGCCTATAACTGCTTCTACCCCTCTGCTTCTGTTATTATTATTATTATTATTTTTTTTTTTTTTTGAGGTACCGAGGCCGGGGATTGAACTTGGAACCTCATATATGGGACGCCGGTGCTCAACCACTGAGCCACATCGGCTCCCTGAATTGTTTTTTTTCATTTGTTTGCTTGCTTGTTTTGTTTTGTTTTAGGAGGAGCCCAGGACCTCCCATATGGGAACCAGGCACTCGACTGCTTAAGCCACATCTGTTCCCTGTTATTTTTAAATACATGACAGAGGATATTATTGTGGCTGCCATGTTATTATCCTTTTCTCTTTGATCCTCTCATTTTGTTTTTGTGTTTTGCTTCTACTTTGATTCTCTCTCTTTTGTACTACTTGCTCTGATTCTTTTTCTACTGAGATTATTTTTCTCCCTTCTGTTTCTGCCCTCTTTCTTTAGTACCTGACTGATCTAGAGGAAGAAGTAAGAAAAGCTTATGTACATTTTCTTCAGAAGAAGATTTTCCGGGCCTGGTTTAACATGGTCAGGGAGGGGAAGATTGATTTTCAGAGCAAGTATGAGATTGCGGCAGAGTACAGTGACAGGTGAGTTTTTGATCTCTAAGGAAATTTCACTTGCTGATGTCATGATTGCTCTGCAAGACATTCTACTTCTGGAATGGGTCTGAAAGATGAGCTGGACGCTCTGAAAGCAGAGCACTTGGAGACCTCAGGTAGGAGTGGAAATCCCTGGCTTGTCCCCTGCCCCCATGGGTAAAGGCAAGATAGTAAACCCCATGGAAGTCCAGGGTCCCCGTCTTTAAAATGAGGAAGACGAAGGGAATGCCTGCCCTCTGCCTCACAGAGACTGTCAAGAGAATAAAATGATGTGAAGTACCTGAAACACATCTCAGCAAATGTTCTATATTCTTTACTAGATATAGAGGACATGGAGTTTTATTTTTAAGTCCACGATTTTTTTTTTTTAACTTTTTGTGCAATATAACACAAATATAGAAAAGTGAGTAAACCATACAAGTACAGCTTAATGAAGTAATAAAGCCGACATCCATGTCACCAACACTGAGGTCAAGAAGTAGAACGTTGCTGGCCCTTTAGAATCCTCCATGAGCTCATTCCCAATCACAACTGCCTCTCTTCCCTCCTAATGGTAACAATTCTTCTGACTTTTATGATTACATTTCCTTACTTTTCTTTTTTACTTTAACCTCCTATGTATATACCCCCAGTATTAGTTTAGTTTTGTCTGGTTTGGAACTTTTTATAAATGGAATCATACTGTATGTCATCCATATTTATAAGACAGAGGGTCCTATTTAATCTATTACCTTAGGGGAAAAAGGTATTCCATATCAGTAAGGGTTTTTTAAGGCATTTTGGAAAGAAATTTTCTAAATCTTCTTATGCATTTTCCTTTGAGAGTAAACAAATGATCTGTCCTTTTTTCGTGATTCGAGGTCCTTGCTTCTGAGCATCAGTTACTGTGGAGGGCATATTTCGTGAGGCTTTCACACTCTGAGGCTTGAAGAGTGAGGTGGGAAGTGCCTTTTCTCCCTGCCCTCGCACTCACATTTGGTTGCTTTGTTTTCATTTGTGTGCAGGTATGTGTGTCTCTGTTCTTTATCATTGTTTCCCACCTTGTTGCCACTAGGGTGTCCATCTCTAGCAAAACCTGCTCATGCTTGTTTAATTTACAGTTTCTGAAAATCTGTGGGCTGGAAAAGCAGATAAGCAAGTTGATTATAGTTTTGTGTAAAGAAAAATAAATGAGCTATGAGTGAAGGTATTCAGAGGACTTGCCTTTGGATAAAATGCTTGCACTTTAGCATCTGAAGTTTATGACTCAGTATCTGTCTGACTCTGGACAAGTATCTTAGCCTTTCAAAGCCTCCCTTTTCCTCTTCTGTAAAATGAGGATAACACCTGAACCTATGTTATGGGTTTGTTGAGAAGACTAAACAAGATAATTCAATAACTCTTTACATTCTACTTGGCCTGAAATAATAGCTTTTTTTGTTTTACTGCAGTTGTTAGGGTATTATTATTCATCATCCTTTTTGCCTGCCTTTGTTTCCTTTGTTTCTTAGCCACTTTGTACAAGCAGAGAGCTTGATGTAGGGCAGCTGTCTGATGTGGCACAGGGCATCAGACAGGGCTCTCATACACACCACCTCATCTGACCAGTGTGAGCCAGAGAGGGAGGGAGGGCAGATGTCACAATTCCCATTTTCAGGCAAGGACACTGTGGCTACAAGCAGGTAGAATTGCCCAAGATATACAAATTATACCTAGTAGGGCATGGACTCCAAACCAGGTTTTCTAACTTCAAAACGTTCTCTTCTTACTCCTCATTTTCCTAATTCAACCTCATTTGTAAACTATAAAATACAGATAGTAGTGCTGTCAGGGTTTGAAGTTATGAAATCAGTGTGGGAATGCATGCATTCAAACAAGAAATACATTCCCAGTCCATATCTACTTTCTGGAAACAGCACAGCAGTGACTTCTTCTCTTACCACTTGGTTCCTTGTTCCCCATGTCCCAGCCCTACTAGCTTCCCACAGTGGCCCTCAGGCAAGCACAGCTCACTCCAGCTTCAGGAGCTTTCACCTGACCTGGCTCTCACAGGGCTTCCTCTGCACGTCATTCAGGTCTCTTTTCATTGTCACCTCCCTGACCACCCACCTCCATCCCTGTCTGTCCCATTCATGTGCCCTATTTCCTTCAAAATACTTAAGACTTTCTGAAATTACTTAATTTATTGTTTCCATGTTTATCATCTGTCCCCTCTCAATAAAGTGGAAGTGCCATGGGCTGCTCACCTCTGTGGCCTCTGGGTACAATAGTGCCCAGTATATAAGTGTACGTGAATATTTGATAAATAAATGAATGCATTTTATTGTGGGAGTGATACTAATATTTGAAGTTATACAGGCCTTTTAAAAGAAACCTAACATTTAAAAATTGACAGTTCTCATTCAATTTTATCTGAATGAATATCATATAGAAAAGCTTGGGTTAAAGGGAAGGAAGAAGAGAGGTTTGTTGGCCTTAGGCCTGATCTTTAAATTGCAATCACTTTGAGAAAGATAATTCCTATTAAGATCATGAAGTTTAATTTTATTTATATCAATTCTAGGTAATTTTATCAATCTGGAATTTATATATGGTAGAACTAACAAATGTCACTAGGTCCTAGTTTCTTAGTATGAGTAGTTATTTTTGTAGATCTACAGAGCTCAACTGCACACTTGTCCAGTCCTTCACAGCTGAACCAATTCCACACTAAGTTGGTTAGTGAAAAATAGATGAAAGTTAAGAAGGATGGGCCACACTTCTTAATATGGCCTTGGTTCTTTGGGGTCTATGACCCGTCTGAGGTAGTGATGAAATCTACAAACCTGCTCCCCAGAAAAGCACATATACACATTACAAACAATTTTACACAAGATTTAGGAGTTTGTAGATCCCAGGATAAGAACCTCTACCTTGGTGACCTAAATCACATTTATTACACAATATATGCACATATAACTTATCAAGACATATTTGCCAAGCACAAAAAAATATGTATTAAGTATTTATGATTATGGTCCCTGGCTCTCTTAATTTAGAAGAAAAAGAACAGATTGGATAGACAGACAGACAGACAGACTGGCTGTAAATAAGTGCCAGACCAGTCATAGTGACCAGTGACATGGGTTTTATGAGTTCAGAGGAAGGAAAGATAAATGCAGGCAGTGATGATCTAGGAAGACTTCCCCAGGGAGCAGAGCATTTCAGTTAGGAAAGAGCAGCAGGAGCTAAAATGTAGTGGTCAGAACATATGGATATAGCCAGGACAGAGAAGATGTGAACAGCAGGTAAGAGTGGGAAACATGGTCAAGCATGAGGGGTGCACCACATAGCCGAGTACAGGGGGCTGTGAGCGGTGGGTTGGCTGGTTGAGAAATGAAGCGGCTCCTAACTAAATAGTAATACCTCCACCAACAACAAAAAAACACATGATCAGAAACATCAATCAACAGCCATAAAATTAATGAGGACTGAGATGCAGTTAGATGGTCAAGAGGCCCAGAACAAATCCCATCTGTGCCTCTAGATGTGAAGATAGAAACTTAAGTGCCTCTGCACTTTTGTTTCAACAATATAACTCTGGGCTTAAAATTCCGTATACACACCATGCTATTCTTGCCTTTATGACTTTAAGGTTGTTTTTTTTTTTTTTAAGTAGGTACTGGGGATCAAACCCGGGACCTCATACATGCGAAGCTACACCCACTTCTCCTTTATGCCTTCAATCAGGACATGCCCTTTTCTAGGAAAAGCCCTATCTTTGTTTCAGACACTGTCTCTTCCGCAAACATTTGATGCTTCTCACCAGCAGACTGTGTAATACCCTGTGCTTACCTCCATGTGTTTCTCCCCCACTCGGATGACATGTTCTGCTCACCACTGTTAACTCCCTCCTTGGACAGAGACTATCTTGCTTCCATTTATATGCCTGGTGCTCAGCTATAGTAGGACTAACAAACCCTGTTTTAGTGCAAGCCATGCATGTCTCCCAGTGACAGTAGAGGCCTCCACATGAGCCCCTACATAACTGTTTCCAGAACCTGACATTAGGGTATTTTTCTTCTCAACTGAAATTCAAAGTGTCATTAGTTTTTTGTTACTAGCATACTTTTAAAATGCTATATGTCTAAGCACCAGGTCCCAATGCCTGCAACCGGCACATGCTGCATACTATTTTCCAACATCTTTGTTTTGGGGACTTGGGGACTTGGGGACTTGTCTGATAGGGCCCCTCCTGGTTTGGGCTAATGTGCAGGCTGTGGTCAGATCAACTGAGCGTGTCTGGGGCCTGCACTGGAAGAGGCCACAGGGTGCTCTGCTGGAAAGTCACCTCCCTAGAGAGGGTTCCACTGGCCACTCAAAAATAAAAATAACCTTTCAGTCACTCACCCTTTTTTCTTCATGGCACTGCTGTCTGAATTCCAGTTGTGATTTCCACACCTTTTATATGTCTTATTCATGTAAGATTTGTTATTTACAAAGTTTAAATGCACTTCAGATGGAAAGTCAACTTTTTCCTTAGTATGTTTCACTTGTGTTTTTTTCTCTTTATTCTTAAAAGGAGGATTCACTGGATCACATTTCAGACATGGAAGCAGTTTGTAAAATTTATGAAAGAGGAAAGATTAAAAGAAAAAAGGAGAGAGCAACTCCGGAGGAAGGTAGCTGAAATTCTTCCAGATTTCCAGATACACCGACCATTGTGACTATTAGTTGTACCAGCGATCTGATACTCAGCCCTCATGTAAGATAAGTCTGTGGTATGCCAGTGGACACAAACCAGCACAAAGCTGAGGGGAGTAACGATCGGTTCACCGTGTGTATCTCCACTCACTCACATACATACCTATATACATACACCTGATTTCTCTGAGATCCTTCTAGGCGCAAAGGAATTATTTTAGAAACTTTCTCCTTTGAATTTTCCTGATTGCTACTCAGGAGTTCACTAAAGCATTTATCACAATGAGATGATTCCAAAGGAGCAGTCTAGAGCCCCATGTTCAAATACATCCTAGTTAGTTTTACCAGAGTATACTTCAAAAAGGACTAGTATTTGCCTGCTTTAGCATGGGAAGGAAAATATGCGCCTTTGTAAATGAGTTGTTGATAAATATTAACTTTTAATTAAGTAGTAATTAAAAGTAGTAAATACTTTACTTAAAAAAAAAAGAGACAGCGGTAATCAGTCTTCTACTCCCTTAGTATAAGAGCCGGCATACTAACAGACCCCGTCCTCTTTGACACTCCTGCATATCAAAGGTACTCTACGGTTCCTGCAAAGAGTAGCAACATATCCTGATTTCAGAGAAACTGAGACACCTAAGTACTTCTCTTCATTGGCCATTGACAAGCATGAAGCAGCATTCCAAAAGCTAACGACTCTATCAAAGACAATCTACAACTCATTAAATTATCTGCTCATGCTCCCGATTGCAATTTCTTAATAATACTCTATTTGTCTTCCAGTCTTCAGCTCAGCTTGATCCAGATATCAAAATACCTATTTTCAGTTCAGAATGTTTTAATCTTTAACAGTGCTAAGACTATGAGACTGATAAAATGGTCCCTTTTATGAACTTAGAGAACTAGAAAACATTTTCATTATAAAATACATGTTTATTACAAGTTCAGGTAGTCATAAATGCACACTGTCAAATGAGAAAAACTCCCTTCCCACTCTGAGGTAACTAACAATTATTTGGTGTGTTGAAAATGTGAGTTGGTAAAATAAATTTCTGTGGTTGTTGAAGTGAATATTTCTGTTATTTTCTCTTACTTCCTAGAAGGGATCTCTAGCTAAACCACCTGCAAAATGACATTTTCTTCCATGGAATGTGTGTGGTGATATACTCAGACACGACAAAACACCCTTTTGTTTTGAATTGAACTTTTATTTCTTCTACAACATTCCTGTCCCCATGCATCTTTTCCTTTTACATGATTAGACAGTTGCCATATAAAAACCCCTAAGTTCTTTTTCCTTTTTACGACTAATGGCCACTAAAGAAAATGAGAGTAATGCATTCCAAGTTCAGTACACATCAAGAAACACCAACTCTTTTCCTTTAAAGAAAGCACTTTATTTTCCATTTAAACAACTTGGTCACAGTACATTATTTTACATAAATGGCAGTAATTTTTAAAATCTCCATTTACAAGGCCTTATGTCTGAGTCTTGAGGTGATAAGAGGATATGAATACAAGTACAAAAACAGTGCAAAATGTTTAGCACACAGCCTCCAGAGTTGGCTTCAGAAATCCTTTTAATATTGCTGGGCCAGTTAAATTAAGTATTAAATATTAATTTAATAATAATTAAGTATTCCTGGGTTTCCTATAGTCTAACATCAAACCCAGAAATGTAATCAAATGAAAAGGTTCAAAACCTCTATTAGCTCAAACCATCAAATCAACCCAACATAGGATCATAATGACTTGAGCCTGTAAGCTGTATACTGTGGCATCTTTTCAGTGGCTCCATTTGAAGAAATAAGAATTTTAGTTGCATCATTAACTAGAATAGACTAGGTCTGGTTTTAAAGCCTTGCTTCTAAAGTATGGATTTTCTAGAGGTGAAAAGTGCCACAGGAAGGCTAGCATAGTCATAAGTCACAAGGCCAGCTCAGAGCTAGCCACAACCCTTAAGGAATTTGTCTTCAGTAAGCAGTCCTTGTTTGGCCTGTTGCTGATGCAACAGTGAAACACTTAATGCCCAATGAAGTGTGGATAACTGTCCATTAGCAACAGGATTACATTTAGCTGATTGTGCAAAAAGTTTATAATAATCAGAACATACTGAATTTTATTCATTATTAAGCATGGCTCTCATTCTCCCCTTCCATCCCCTTAACGTGTTTAATATAAAACGGCATACTTGTCAAGTTCCTGATGAAAAAACTAGACTCCAAACAGATGCCTAAAGTGAAGTTCTCTATAATCCATTGCTTCTTTGAGGAAATTCTCACTTTCAGATCGTAGGGTATCAAAATTTGGCTAGATAAAGTCAGTCCATAGAGACCTATGTACCCGTTTAAAGAGATCTTAAACCTCACAAAACAATGTTTAAACATCTTGGTTAAAACTGTGCTTCTAGATGTCATATTTTTGCTTACATTAGTTGAGCTTTATAATAAAAAAACTAATGTCCTGTATCCAAAGGAAATAAAGTCTGTTAAGTAGATGGTCAGTATTATGTAGACCCTTATTGGCATTGTGTTTTCTGGCAGTAGAAGATTCTAGTGTAGAAAATTTTCTCTTGCTAAAAATATTAGATGTACCAAGGACTTTTGCGTAAGAGAAAGTTTCTGCTAAGCAGATGGTACAATGGAAGACAATTATTTCATTTACTAAACAAAACACTACAGATGGTAAGAATTTACCATTTTCTAAATACAAACACATATGTAGCTGAGGTGAAACACAACACATTGTCCCTAAAACATGGGTAAGGCCTTACTTTAGCAGCATCGGAGTAACCTACTAAAGAAGCATTGTTAATGATCATTTCATTTCAGGGTGGGCCTGGCTATAACCATAAAGTATACTCTTTGGGTATCAGAAGAAACATCTTAAATATTGAAGGATTTCCTCCTTTTGGACAATCCTGATCCATAACTGTTTTCCCCTTGAATCTTTCAAGTGGACCCATTTCTCTTCCCCAGAATACAGTAGAGTCATTTACTAAGCTTTATATCCAATGTATTTATTAAACAGAGGCCAAGGATATAGGGCGAGTTAAGGGGATCTGCTTGTCTGGAATCACGTTCCAGGGGCTTGTTCCTATGGCCAAGGTACTGCTGGTTTATAGGTTCACTGGATAACCAACCCCACCCCACCCCCCTGCCCAAATGCTTGTTTATAGGGACCCTTGTCCTTGAAAAGGATCCTCAATAATTTCTTCTTCTCTCCAGACAGAGCCAAGGCCTATAATGGAATCCCTCCAGTAGTTCCAGATTATAAAAAGCCCAAAAGTGTAGGGGTACAGACTAAGGTTGTCCCAGAGGCATAGAAGCACTGTTCATGGATAGTCCTTTGTTTTCTGCTCCTTTTGGGATAAAACATTCTGTAGGCTTTTACCCCACAAAAAAGTCTTTTGACAGTTTTTAGCTTTCTTCTATAAAATGCCAATCATGAGTTCTCAAGGAACTTAAAACAAGCATCATAATTCCAATAAGCCAGACTGATATATAAGGAGTCCCTATCCAAGTGAAGGATACTGAGTTATCCCAGCCAGGTAACACTATCAGAGGCTAAAATTAATTAAGCATACTAAAATTTCTATACATTTTTATCATCAACTGCTAGAGCCAGAATCAGTTATGTATCTGGCATTCAAAAGGCACTACAACTACAGATTTCTTGGCATTATAGCGATCTCTCTTCTCTAAGACCTATACAGAAAGGAATTAATCAGACCCAACTACAATTCCAAATTAACATTCAACTCTGGGCCAGGAAGAGGACATCACTGTAGAATCCATGGCCTCTGCCAACATCGCCAGGCTTGCTGTTTGGTTCATCCCTGGGGGACATGGAGACTACCGTTCATTACACAATTCATCTCTGGGGAAGCAACAACAGGCAGCTCCCAAGCCTGAATAAAATATGGTGACTGTTTTAAGGGCAGCCCTTACTGAAGGCAAGCAAGGCAGGGATGGTGCTAGCTGCAGAGGGTAGGGCTGCAGGAAGTAGCAGTACTTCCTATCAACATTTCTAAATCTCTTGCTAAAACAAGTGTGCACACAAAGAGAAAAAGCTGGCAATATTTTCCCTATACTAAGCTATAAACCAAGGCAAATGTAAGGACTCATGATTATCTTTGGGGTTGCAAAAAAGTACATGTACAAAACTGGACAGTCCAGAGGGTGTTTCCCCAGCCCAAATTCCCTCATCTTAATTGTATGTCAGAATGACCCATTCTAAATAAAAGTTTTATCTTTTATACATTTGCAATTTTGAGACATGATTAAAGAAACAACTTTTTGTGATTTTGGGAAGAGCTAGAGAAGAAATCCATAAATTAGTGGAAACTACATATACCCTGTTTTCTTCTCTCCTAGTGAGATACTTTTATTTAGAAGTACTAAAAGGGAAGGGTGAATGAGAAGTAATGTGCAAGTTAAGTGGGAAGGTGCCAATCAAATCCCCAAAGAAAGTTCATGCCAGAATAATGTGAATGCCAGAAGACTGATTTTTGCAATTTCGTGCTATAACTGACAGCATTTGAAATACGTACTTGAACAAAAAAATCAAGCCCTTAATATTAATCAGCCACCCTACCTAGGGAAGAGAGTAAAGTGCTCCCCATAGGAGTGAGGTCTGTTCTCTTCCAGCCACCATCACGAGACTGCTAGCACCTTACCAGGTGAAACATGGAAAAAGGGAAAAAGCATTAATGCCGACTGGAGTCATTTATAGTAAATCAAGAGAGAGAATACATTAGGAATAAGATAAGATAAATACATAAGAACTCATCGCCTAAACTCACCATCACTGTACGTTATACTGACAATAATTAGCATTATAATAGTTATCAATCATCCTTTCAGGATCTGATGACTTGTAACAAATCCACCTGGTGCTCTTCTATCCCTTTGAGTCATGTCTACTACTTCAGAAAGAGAAATCCCCATAACTGTATGACATGGTTTATGGGGACCTTTTTTCACTCTGAAATGCTAATGACTGATTACCCTAAATAATATGAGCTTCAAGGTTCTGACCAACCAACATTTTTCTTGGGCCTTAGTTTATTCCTAATACTTCACACCTCAATATGGTGCGTCAGTTTTGTTTTTTGGGTTTTTTTTTTTTTTTAGAGCGTTTCACATACCTCACCCCTTACAACATGACCCTCATGGCTGCTCTGTGAGGAAGCCAGGACAGGCATCAGTACCTCACTTTACAGATGAACCTGAGACTTGGGGAAGTGACTCAACCAAGGGTCACATGGCTATTAAGAATTGAAAGAGGGATTAGAAACTATCCTAATCTAAAACTCTTTCTGCCATACTAATGGATAGAAATTGCTTCTATGGATTTGTGCATCAGCAATCCACATCCTTTTAACTCCTGGGGATTGAGTTAATTAATAGGTAACTGGAAAGGAGTGGCTCTTTTACTGCTTTGATATAAAAATCTCTTTAAAGTCACGAAGTCAGTAAAACTAACTTCTCGCTAGTCCAGTCTCTAAACCTGAGCATGGCCCTAAATGCTTTTTAAGAAACTGGAATAAAAAGAAACATCCTGCATGGACACTGAAGTGTAAAGTGGAAGGGAGCAGAGGAAAAGCCGTCCCTCAGAGAGCCACACAGAAGGCACTTCACACAATGTTCTCAGCAGGGTGGTGGAACACACGCATGCCCAGGGTGGAGAACTGGTGCCAGTTCCGCAGGAAGCCCCTGTTGTACTGGCCTGTGTCTACGATGAGCCCACAGAGGAGCCGGCGCCCGGTCTTCTGTCGAAGGGCCTGCTGGACCTCTCTCTCAGTCACGTTGTAGCTGATATTTATCAGCTGGATCAGGAAGATGTAGGCCATACCGGCCGTGATGATCACGGAGTACCACACGCAGGTGAAGGACAGAGCCGAGCTGGGAGGGGAGAAAGGGCTGATCATGGCTGCCGTTTTTTCACATTTGGAAAACTGGCACCATTATAACATTTTCCACCTGTAGCACTTACTATTTAAGGACACTGAGGCCTTCCCCCAGGCCTTCCAACTGAAAGATGGACTGAACTCTCCTCGGAAAACTCATAAACTGCTTGACTTCTGACAGCATGTTCTATTTTCTAAATTATTGATGCCTCCTTTCTATTAGATTATACTAGAACAACAAGGACTCTTCTTTTCCATTTGTATCCCCCCCAACGACCAGCCTGACATAATAGTTCAACATCTGTTTGTTGACTGAATTAATAATCCAGAAGTGATACCTAACTTATGAGAAAACTAAGACCACATGCAATTGCTACAAACCTCCTCAAGGAAACTGTGGGTTAGGAACCATGCAGCAGTGCTAAAGTTATAAATCTCCATTCTTTTCAGTCTAATGCTGCTGAAAACAAATACAAAGATAACTCCCATACTGAAACCTTTTAGTTATTTATATGTAGGAACACTACAGCGTTTCAAATATCAGCTTCCTAAAGCCAAAGAGAATCAGAGGACAAGAAAGTTTCTTTCACCAGCTTGTTAATGAGACTGCAAAGAGGAGCCTGCCTGGTGTCTATTTGACTATTTTCACTCAGGCTTTCACAAATGAAGAGTTAGCTGAAAATAAATGCATTTAGAAACTTCATTTTTAAAGCTGAGAAGGACCTCAGAGATGATTAAATCCAGGGCCTCACCATAAAAATGGGAAAAATCAAGGCTATGAGGTGACATGAACAGCATGTGCAGAGTGGGGTGAAAGCCAGTAACAGGACTGTGCTCCCTGTTTCGTTTAAACCACCCACAAAGTCTACAAAACACATGCTTGGTAACATATAGACATGCTCTGCTTGAGGACATTTATCACCCACGGTGTTACTGAAAAATTTCACAACCTACTAAAACTCTCAATATGGCTGAGAAAGAAATAACCAAAGAGAATCCAATCTATTCTAATAATGCCATTGGGGAGATGTGTCCACAGAACAATAAAAATGAAATCCTGGATAGGGGTACTATGTTGACAGAGCACAGATTGTTCTGAAAATGAATGGGAAAAAAAGAAAAGGAAGGCAGCTTGGTGGCAGAGCTGCCCCAGCATGGACTGGGAACCACAGAGCCCACAGAGTCCCCATGTCAGAGGGAAACACTGGAGGAAAGGGAACAAAGAACTGAGGCAGGGGAGTCTATGGGCTTCAGGGTAGGGGTTGCTGGGGCCAAAGCTGAAAACTCCCAGCTTTTACCATAGCACAGATATCTTCGCAATCCATAAATGTGCCCCAACCTAAAAACACCAAAGGAAATTTTGACCCAGATACCACAGTAATCATGAGTGGTGATTTTAAAAAGTAGAGCAGGGAAAACCAATAGAAGTTAGAAAGGTTATAGAGCACTTCTCAAAAGGGTCAGAAGCAGTAACTTAAGATTGGGCTAAAAAAGCCTCAAAAATCAGCAATAAAGTGGGAGGAATTCCCTGATATTTATCACAAAGAGACCACATGCATACCTTGGGACCACTAGTTTTGTTTACTGTTTTTGTTTCAGTTTTCCTCCTCTGGACATGTGAATGTCCTTTTGACTCTGCAAGTCCCTAATTAGGTCTGGTCCTATTTACAGAGTATTGGTCCCTCACTTTTCAAGAGCCAGGGATCCTTTTGTCATCACCCTAAAAAATGCACATATCCACTGCACAATTTTATTGGCAATTTCAGGGGATACCCAGTATTGTCACAGGCTCTCTATGTTTTGGGTTGAGAACTCCTAACCTAACAGAGCAGCAAATAATAGCTCCCTTTACAGGCAACATCCATTCCTTCTTCCGTGGGCTTCTCTACTGTGATGTCCACATCTCACCTGTAATTTTCATAAACTCCAGGACAATAGAAGAGAGCTGTGAAGACACTTCTATCTCTACAAATGGTGTCCAAGGTCAGCATTATCCCGTACACCGAGGTGAACAAGAAGATCGAAAGGGCAAGTATAAATGCTTGATGATTTGATTCTCCAACACAGCTATTTATCCTCAAAACAGCATGGGGGGAAAAATAAACATGTTTTAAAAAGTTCTCTATATACCTCACATGATAAACAAGAAAGCTTTTAATAGTAGTAGTGTGAATTTCTGTTATTAAAAAGTAACCATCTTATTTTTTAACTTTAGAGAATTAAAAACTTGTCCCCACTGAGGGATGTAATCATATATTCTCTGATCTTTGCATAGAGGATATAGTCTTATTATCTCTGTCCTTTGCAAAGTGGAATCATATCATTAGTTTAAGGACTATTCATATTAATAGTTGTTAAAAAAGCAGAACCTAGCTAACATATCTTTCAAAGATTAATAAGTGAAGTCTATTATCTAACTCTGAAGAGATTTAACACAGTAATTTCCATGATAAGGAAAAGGGATAAATATCACAATTATGAAAACTTATAAATGCTAAATCAGAAGTAGTATACAGTATGGGAAAATAAATATTAAAATATATATTAATAAAAATATCCAAAGAGGGAAACGGATGTGGCTCAAGAGGTTCAGCATCCGTCTACCATATGGAGGGACTGGGGTTTGATCCCCGGCACCTCTCGGTTAAAAAAAAAAAAAAAAAAAAAATCCAAAGAGGCTAGAAACATGGTGTGGAGTGGAGGACAGCTCCATATGCAGATTGTTACCAGCTAAAAGCAGTAACAGGTGAGGGCCATTTTAGGGCAGGATAGACAGCAGGTCTCTCCTAGCACCTGCACACTGCAATGCTCAAGTGGGTAGAGGAGGTGTCTTTTAGGCCAGGCTGTCAGGCCCTCTGCAAACCAGCATTTGTAAATGGGCCACTATGTGCACATGGGAATAATGACAAGGACACATAAGTAGAAAATCTAAAAATGAAAATCTGTTTGCCCCTAAAGAAAAAGCCCCAGACAAGTGCATTCCTGTACTTGAGGTCCCCTCCGATGCCCTCCTGACTTTACTGCACCCTCACCCTCTGCTACATCCCGTTCTGAGGGGCAAGTCTCCTACACGACCAGAAGCCAGACACAACTACCTGAAGAGTGGTAAAGTTCTAAGCATTCTGCTTACAAAAGTCACATCTAAATTATTTACATCCCCTTTAGATTTACCTGGTAAAACAGCAACATTATCTTTTAAAAGTTGTACTTTATGTCTTATGGGCCGTATATGTCTTCCTTTGTCACTGACCAGCCAGGAGGTACAAAAGAGAGTTCATCTCTCTGCATATCACCAAATAAGGAGTTATCTAGTAGGGCCTCAACTCCGTAATGTTAAGTGGAAATTGATGGCATTAAAAATGATTAAAGATGTATGGTGAGAAAACATGAGAAAAGTAAGAGAAGGCTTTCTTGATTTCTGTATTCAAAAGGAATAGCACAATGAAATAGGCCTATACTGATTCTAGTAAATTAAAAAAAAAATAAAATAAAATCACTCAACTGAAGATGGTTCTTCATTAGAAAAGAAGATAAATAAGGAATAATTCAAAAGAGAATTGAAAAAAAAAAACAAAAAACTTTTTGCTATTCTCCTTCAAGAAATGACTGAAGGAACTAAATTTGTGAAACTCGAAAACCTGATGACTAAGTGGGAACATCATAACAGCCCACAAATATCTACAAGGTGTAAAGCCAGGAAGGAGAAATTTTAGGATGGCACAAAGATCAATCAAGGCTTAGAGAGTTTTACATGAATTTAAATTTTCCAAGCCTTCGGATTTTTTGAACATACCAGACACAATGATGATCCATTCTCTTCACACAGATGCCACATATCCGGCAATGCCACGCCCGGGCTGGCCGCACCAGCTGGCACTTGGCACACCAGTCCTCCTTCACCTTGGTGGGGCTCCCGGCCACCATCTTGGAAGAGCCCTTTGGTTCATCCTTCATGGTTCGATTGTTGAGACTGCCCGACATATCTACTCCAGGGAACCCTTTGGTCTTCTCCTGCCCTTTTCTGTTTGCGTATTGACCGTGGCTGTTGCTTAGGGAGCTGTCATTTCTTGCTGGATTTCTGAGGTAGCCTGGATTCGTCTTGGCTCTGTACAAGGCTAAAAGTATCAGAACTAACCCACAGGTAAGAACAGCCAGCTGAATGGGCCCCACACGTCCTTTCGGGACCACTTCTTGAAGGAACACATAGTACATGTAGCCCAGTGAGAACAGTCCGAGGCTCAGGAAAAACAGAGTCTGCTCTTTCCTTCTGTGAGTGAGGTAGTAGTACCACAGTGCCAGCACAGGAAGGGAAATCAAAACTACCACCCCCAGGAGGAAGTGCCAGGAAGCCACGCGCAGGAAGACGGGCAGTAAGATGAGTGGGGGAATGATGCTAATGTTAACTTTTTTGGCTCCCCTAAGCCAAGGAATTCGGAGGCGATCAGAAATTGTATCCATGATTTTTTCACAAGTCTCTGGCTGCAAAGATTTACATGTAATCCATCTATCCAGAAAGAGCACAAAGAGAAGGCACTTTCTGTGGATTTGCTGAAATAAAAATCACTGAACACTGTGTCCCAAACAGCAGGATAAATGACAAGAGGCCAAAGGCCAAGAATTCTACTTTCTTAACACAAAACACAAGCTTTAAAGACTCATTTATTTTTCAATATGAATGAGAAAATAATTTTTAGAAATTTAACAATCGAGATTATTTCTCCACTAGGCACATACACATAAACGCACATCTATTCCATTAAGTACCATTTAGACCTGGGTGGGCATACAGTCTTAAAAGTATCCAAAAATTTTGCAATCTAGTTGTGAAGACCAGAAAGTACTGGAATTCAAGAAATAGATAAGTGGCAAAGCAGCAATAATCAATCAATAAATTATTATGGTCAGAAATCACCAGGAGAGCTAAGAAGAGAGTGAACGCTTCTGAATGGCGTCATCGGAGAGGTGTCCGTGGAAAAGATGGGATCTGTGCTCAACCCTGAAGCTGGCTAGCAATTTGTACAGATGGAGAGGAAGGGAAGGAGCCATCCAGTGGAGAGAAATGTGTACAGTACAAAAGCTGTCCTGGGCCCAGGGAATAAACCAGGGGCAGGGTTCTACGTAAGGAAGACTAGAGATCAAAATTGTCTGAACCAATTGAGCCTGCAGGGCAGAATGGTATTTGCTGACCTTTTTTGCACGCTTAGGCTAGTAAAGAAAGGGAAGAGTTTAAGGAAAATAACTGATTTTAGACAGGCAATTAAAAAAAGTAGGGCTGGAACTTGGGAATTGGGCAGGAGATAACTAGATGGGGATCAAACTGAGCAAGCAGGGACAGTGGAAACACTGGGAGCCTAGCTCTCAAGGAGAGGAAGGAGAGAACAGAGAAAAGAACTCAGGGGACAGCCCAGATCTCAAGGGCTAGGAAGGAGGAAGTTATAGCAAGGTTAATGGAAGAGCTACAGTCTTGAGCATTGGGAGGGTTGGGTATAGAAACAATCATTTCTCCATGAGTGCAAAGTGCTCCATTTTCTTGTTAAGGATTTCAGACTACAGATTCTAGAGAACCTATATTTAAAGATACCTGTAAAAAAGACTAGGAAGAATTACAAAGAGGTTATGGGGTTTTTAGGAATTAATGTTAGTACCAGACTACAGTAGTCCCTAAAGAACACGTTTAATGGCTAGATTAATGCACCAAGCTCTAAGTCAGCAATTTGTAGTTGCAGTGACTTTTTTAACTACAAGTAAATATTAATGAGGAAAGCAAATTGCCAGTACCATGTTCCTCTCACATTAGGCTTTCCATATGACAGCAATTTAAAAATAGGTAATTTTTTTAAAAAAAGATAAAAACCAGGTTATTACTGTTGGGTACCACATTTTTTTTCAGTGATAGTAAAACTTATTTTCTGATAGTAATTCCCATCACTGGGGATAGTGGTGAAAATAAAAGCCAAATACAGTATGATCAATCCCAACAGTGCTGCTCTCATACTGAAAACAGCAAGTCCATCCAGACGAGCGACAGGCCTTCTGGCTGGAAAATGATGGTTCAAGACCCTTTGCAGCCAGGCACAACCCAGTCTCAAGCAGTCAATCAGTAAGTGCTGAGACACTGCCAACACAAGAACTTTCTGGAACTAACTTGTTCATTTTAAACTTTAAACTTATAGATTCTGCTAGCTTGCACTGTATTTTTTTATATATTTAACTTGCCCATTGCACTTTTAACTGCCTGCTCTCTCTCTGATCTCTCTTTAAATGAAAAATAATGTTCTAGTAAACTGAGTTACATCGCTGGACAGACAGCTGTCCCCTCCTGAGTAATTCATCTTTATAAAATTCTCACACTTGACATGGAAGACAACTCTTGATTTTAGATCCCTGAAAGAGAATGAAGAGCAAATTCTAGCCTTCTAGATGGCTAAGCTGAAAGTATACAGTAGTTCTCGGAAGGCGCAGTGGTGTCGGCACCAGCACTCACTCTGTGCTTACCTTTCACACCCTTCATCGATATCCTGGCAATCACACAAACAAGCAGCCACGTGGTTCTTTTCCCCATTTCGATCTATGTACTCGCAGCAGCACAGGGGCTCCAATTCAGGCTCCTCCGTTTTTTTTTTCTTCACAGGCTTCATACTGCCCTTCTGTGTCATGATTCGCGCCAGTCAGAAGGTGCCTTCTGAAGGTTAAAGTGTTAAGAACACAACTCGTATTTTGTAAATACATCCACGGCTCTCACTGATTAACCGGCAACGCCTAAGCAATCAAATATGAAAAAGAAGGGGGTCCCGTTTTCATCAGGCTTTATGCACCGCTTGGCCAGGCACGGGGGAGTCCAGGCCTCTGGGGGCTTCGAGGGCAGGCGCGGACTGGGCACCAGCGTTCCCATGCGTTCCCATGGCTACAGCCGACCACGCGGCCCGGGACATACAGCGCGCGGGCGGATGCGCTCACCTGCGGAACTGGGGGTGCGGGTCTGCCCCCGCCGGAAGCTTGGGCGCAGGTGGAAACCCAACCTCGGGATTGCAGGGAGAGGCGAAGCATGTGCCTTGGGTGCCTGCGTACCCGCCCGGCTGCTAGGAACCGCGACCCGACTCCGGGGAGGCCACCAGGCGCCGGGGCAGCGCTCTGGGCCGCCGTCCAGCCCGGTTCCCCGGACCCTGCGCGGGACATACCTATCCGCTCTTGCCAACCGTGAAGACGTGGGCTGCCGCGAGCGCCGCCCAGTCGGGAAAATAACCTTGGAAGTTACCTGCCCTCCTGGTCTGAGATGCGGCCGCCGCCCAAAACGCCGATGCCGAGGGAAAGACGGTCGGCTCGGGCGGCGCGAACTCGTTTCCAGATCTCTGCTCTCCGGCCCTCCGGGCGTGACGGTGGGGCTCTCGAGGACCCGGGCTCCGCTTGGCCGCGCCCTCGCCACCGCCGTCCACCTGTGACCCCAGCCCGACGCGGGTCGGGCGGCGCGTCTCCCGCCGGCGCAGTCCCCGCCGTCCCCCGGCCGGCCCGATTCGGCCGGCAGGTCCGCGCGTGCTTCCGGGTGACCTGCCTTCGGCGCCCGGGATCCCCGCCCAGCCCCTCACCTTCGGTCCGGCCCGCCCCAGAAGCGGACGTGGCCGCCGCCCGTCCGTCGCCAGTCCCCCGCCGGTGCCTGCGGGTGGCGCGGGGGCGGGGCAGCCCCCAAAGTTCCGGGAAATAGGGGAAATCCGGGGGCCTGGAGGATTTCGGAACTACGTGAGACTCGCGGGTCATCCAGTTTACATTCAGAAGCGGGTAAAAAGGCTTTGGGGGCAGACTTCAACTGCAAAATGTTACCGACGTACCGCTCCCCAATTCAACCGTACCTCAAAGGCCCATCACTTCCCCTAAATCTGTTAATGCATCTAATTTGTTCATTTTCATTCATTCTGCTGGACAGTCCAGATATTGGACCAGCAGTGTGCATATTTGAAATGAAACTGCAATAAAGTTAGTGTAGGCCCATATACACGTTTTCACTAAAGTAGGCTTACTAGCATTTTTGTTGTTTTTGCTTTGTCTTAGAAGAAAAACTAAAACTTAGATTTTTGTGTTTTATTGAAACTCAATTTACATAACAGGCTTAAGTTTATTAACAATTCTGCATGCATACACATATTTAGTTTTAATTGATAAAGCAACTTACTTTGGTCATTCTTTGAGGTATGTTATGAAGTACAAGTAGGATCTCATTTTAAAGAAACAACACAAAAATATTCAGCTTCTCAATGGTCGTTTTTATGAACTTAATAGAGAACAAGTTTCAAGTTTATAATCTTCCCTCTTTCTCACAGCCAGACACTTTGTAAATCCTTACAAAAGAACCCCCAGGTAGGTAACCCCTAGCGAGGACAGGTAGGATTCACCAGTCAGTACTTTCATTCTCAACAGGCATCTCAAAAAGGACTTTACCAATCCCATGTGGCATTGGTGACTGTGGAAAAAAGGAAACATTTAACTAAAGACAACAGTTGTTCAAACAGTAAAACATATACCAATTCCTCTACACTCTTTCTCTTGTTCCAGAGAAAGAGCTCAGGAGGACAAAATTAAAAACTTACTGAATTTTCCCTAACTCCAAAAAAAAAATCTTGTTCAAAGTCAGTTAACAAAAGTCTTAATTTTCATGAACCACCTGTATTAAAACACATGTGCCTAAAAACTGTTTATGAAAGTGTCTAAACCTGTGTCTGGCTTATAATTTCAAAGTCAGTGCACTTGTATTGGGACATATATGCTCCCAAAAGTTTTTATTAAAGAGCTAAAGTTTGTGTCTGCCTTATAACTTAAGTTACACAAGCCACACACATATATAAAGACTATATAAAGAATGAAGCCATACTTGTCTACTGAAAAGTAATACACACATCCAGATGGCTTTCTTCCACCATGAAGGACTGCTAAACTGAGGCCAAGCTTAGTTCAAGTATTTATTATGTGTCACTAATGCCCAGATTTTAACATAATCTTTAGGTTTTTAAAATTCAAGAGTATGGTTTTTCATTTTGAATGCTGATGTCATACGTGTTTCCTTTTTCTAAATTGCCTGTTCTGTCATTTGATGTATAAAGAGGCAAGACAATCTTACCTCTGATAACCACCTTCAGAAAAAGCAACTATTTCTTTCATAAAGGTACAACATGGCTGAAGAATCTTTCAGATACAAACCATCAACATGTAGATAGAGCAATGTATTAATAATTTGCACACTAAAATAAGAAATTTAATATTTACAGTGCACAGTTCTAGAAATGTTATATGTCTGAAACTGATCCTTTAAAATTAGCAATGATTTAAAGGTTTTTCCTTATATTGTCTTTTGTAGCCTCTTGAATGGATCTCAGCTGTAATATCAGTCTTTCAGACACATACAGATTCTGTGCTAAGAGATAAATTTAAAGCATCAAACCTCAACCTTCACTGTTTTAGAAATGAGGCCGTAGCCCTCAATTCAGTGTGCTTCATTTTCTTTTTATATCACAGAAATTCAATTGCACAATATATTTCACGGTTCAGTTGAGAAATTCACAGCTTAGCATTATGTGTAAGAAGTGAAAGGATGGATTCTTAAGGCCATAGATGACTAATTATCAAATAAATGTTATTGAAAAGAATGTTCATAATAGAAGTGACAATAATGAGAAAACCTGGAAATATTCCTAAGACAATTAAAATCATTCATACTTTGGTTTTCTTCCTGTTTTCGTTTAGTTCCAAGTGTATAATTTTAGTCCTTAAGATCACTAGTTTTCAACAGCCATGCCAGTCTTGTTCTTATTCAGTAGATCAAAGGTTTTCTGAAGCATAATGAGTGAGCTCTTCAACTGGAAACAAAATTAATTTTAAAAATCAGATTAATTGTTATGATTATTTTTATGCCAAAAGTTTACACTTATATTTAATATAATTTTGTTTATAGTAATGCCCAAATAAGAGACTGGATATAAAACACCTGATTCCCTAGGGTATCTGTTAGTATGACTGCTACAGAGTTATTCCCATTTGCTGGAGCACTGCACCTCTACCTCTCAAAAGGTCTATTAATTACCCAAAGTGATAGGCTTATTTTCTTAAATGGTTTCTGAAGTTGCCGTGGTCTCCTCACTATCCCCATAAACAACTCAAGTATCACTTCCAGGCCTATTCACCTATAGAAAACCTACTCATTCCCACTGTCTCCATGTTGTTTTCCTAATCATCCTGCCTCTAAACTCCCAAAGCATTACCCTTAGTATGTGCTTTGACACTTAACTTTGTCCTTTTTTAGTCTTTAATGATACACCTGACCATCTGGTTTGCCTAATAAAATTGTAGACACCTTGAAGGTAAGAATTATGTCTTTCTTTTTGTATTCATTCATTTGTTCATTCATTCAGCAAATATTTATTGCTTGCTTGCCTTTGTGGAGCTACAGACTAGTGAGGGAAACAGAACTAAATGAGTCATCAGATGCATAGAAACATACACATTTTATTATGTGTAATAATAATCTATGAACAATTGCAAGATGGTAGTATTTTCTGAAATGAGGATGGTTACAGGAGAACTGGGTTTTGGTGGAGGAAGAAAATTGAATTCTATTTTGGACACGATCAGTTTAGGATACCTGTTAGTCATCCAAGTAAAGATGCCAAGTAGGCAAGTGACTGGGAGTTACTGGCATATGTGATGTGGTATTTAATGCTTGGGGATAGATGAGATCACCAGGATGGAGAATAGAGGAAAAGGGTGAAGAATCTAACAGAACCCTGGGATACTAGGTCAGGGAGGGGTCAGGTGGAAGAAATGGTTTTAACCAGCAAAAACAAAAGCAATTTTATGTTATGCTAAGTGAAAGGAGCCAGTAACAAAAGGCTATACGTTGTATGATTCCATGTATATAAAATATCCAGAATAGACAAAACCACAGAAACAAAGTAGATTGTCAGGGTCTGAGGGGTGGGGGGAGTGGAGAGAGACTGCTAATGGGTAAGGGATTTCTTTTGGGAGTGATAAAACTGTTCTGGAATTAATATAGTGGTGATGGTTGCACAACCTTGTGAATATACTAAAAATCACTGACTGTACACAAAAAGGTGAATTTTATAGTATGTTAATTATGTCTCAATAAAGTTTTTTTTTAATGGTTTTAAGGAAGGCAAGATTAGATAGCATTTCAAGAAGGAAGTGAGTTGGCAGCTCTGTCAAATGCTGACCTTGTAAGATGAAAACTAAAAAAAAAAAGCATTCAAAAAAAATTTTTTTCTTATTTTCTAGCATTCACTTTTAAAAGTCCCAGGGGATATTAAGGACACTAAGGACCTTAGATAGAGCAATCAGTGGAATTGTGGGAGAAGAAAAATCATGCAGGAGTGAGCTGAAGAGTGAATGAGTAAACTACTTGAATCCAACTTTGTTTCCTCCTGAAACCCACTGAAAGCATAGTGAAGGAATTTGCTTTTTAAAGGCATAAATCCACAAAGGCAAGGAGGAAAGGAAAGGCGATGAAAGCAACACCACTTTGGAAATTGGAAAGCAGATGGATGACAGTGGGCCTGAAAAAAAAGAGAAATCCAAAGCTAACAGTAGGAGAAGCTGAGAACCAACCAAATTTACCCTGAAGAGTTCTCAAAAGCCTCAGGAATTGGTGGGCAGGAATTGCTGGAAGTGGAAATAAATAGGAAGGGGCTAAAATAAAAAGGATTGGGTGAAACGTTGGGCATCTGACCTCTCCTAATACCTGGGGACAAGTCTGGAATTTTATTATCTGGAGAAAATAAAACAGGGTCTCTGGCTGGGGCAACATCAGGCATCACTAAGGACAGTGGTACCATACTTCAAACAGGTATTATGTAGAAAAAAAGTACACTGAATTTTTTTTTTAAAGGAGGTAACAGGGATTGAAGCCAGGACCTCACACATGGGAAGCAGGCGCTCAACCACCGAGCTACATCCGCTCCCCAGTTTACTGAATGTTGAGATCATCCCCTCTGCCCTGCCCTTCCCTAGCCTTCTTCCTTCACTCAGTTTCTAAGGTGCTGGCAGCCAGCACCTAACCATTTAGGTAGGAGATTGGAAGAGTCTTCTCTGTGGTAACTGACCAGTCTAAGAAGAAAGACCAGACACTTCTACCAGGATTTCTCAGCGATTACCCCACCAAGCCAAATCTACAGAGAGGTTCAGAGTTGACGAGCCCTACCATGTTAAGAGCTTCTGAGCCACACAAGCAAGCAACCAAGGTCTACCCCACATCTAAAAAAATCCTCTAACCTCTAACCTAAAAGACAGAAATTAAAAAGAGGGAAAAAGAATCTTGATGGAAAGAGTATAAGGAAAAAGAAAAAATTTTAACCATCAGTAATATGCTCTCAGAAATAAAGATAATGCAGTCATTTAAAAATGTCATAAAAAGAAACAATTCAGAGAAGTAATAGATCTTTGAAATTAAATACTTGTTAGCAAAAACTGAAAACCTCAATAGATGAATTTGAAGATAAAGTTGAGAAAATCTCCCAGAATGTAGATCAAAAAGGCAAAGAGATGGAAGATGGAAGGAAAGGTAAGAAAATTAGACAACCAGTCAAATGGAGAGCCAGCATCTGAATAACAGGAGTTGCAGAAAGTCAAGAGAGGAAACATGGAGAGGGAGGAAATCATCAACTGTATAATTCAAGATTTCCCAGAACTAAAGGGCATGAGTTTCCAGATTAAAGGATTAGGAATGATAATGGCCTCAGAGTTCTCAATAGTAACACTGGCAGCCAAAGACAGCCAAAGAACAATGGAGCAATGTCTTAGAACTTTTGAAAGAAAATTATTTCCAATCTAGAATTCCATTCCTGGCCCAACCATTAATCAAGAGGGAGGGTAGAATAAAAAAATTTCAGACAGGTAAAGTCTTAAAAATATTTACCTCCATACTTTCTTTCTCAAGAAGCTATTAGAAGATATGCTCTGTTAAAATGAGAGAGTAAACCAAGAAAGAGGAAAACGCAGGATATAAGAAACATTAGATACAAAGGGAGAGATGAAGGGAATCCCCAGAACCATAGTTGTAAACTGGCAGAGAGGCAACAGGACCTATCGGAGCCAGCCGGAAGGCTCCGTTGATCGAAGACCCGAGGTACATGAAGATTTTGAGGAGAGAGTTGTACAACAGATAATTATGGGATGAAATACTTATAAATACTAATAATAAACTAATCAACTGTGACCTTAAGACAATTTCAAGGATCACAAAAAGCACAGAAAAGGAAAAGTAGTCATGGTTTATTCTGTGGCTCAACTCTGAATAGCAAACTTGTTTAAAACAAAGTAAACACTGAATATTGAGCTAATTAAAACTATGTTATAATTTCATAGGGAGGATTAGGGGAGGGGAGAAAACCAAATCCTTGTCTTACATAATGAGAAATCAAAAGATAATGTTTAAAACTGAAAAATTAAGACATATCAATACAGTATGACAGTGATTGAAAGGAAAAGTCTAAGCATATGTGTATTACTGGAAGAAAAGCTGAAAAATATATAATATTTTTATTATATGTCATATTTCACATGTAATGAAATGTCATGTGAAACACGAATATGGGTAATATTACATATATAAGACTTTTTACAAAATATAAACAAACTAGAGAAACAGAAACAGAATAGTAGCTATGTACGGCAGGTGAGATTGAGAGGTGATGAGTTTTTCTGTCTGCTTTTTGTTTTTATTATTATTATTGGAATAATGAAAATGCTTTAATAATGATTGAAGTGATGAATCCACAACTATGTCATTATATCAAATACCATTGATTGTATACTTTGGGTGGATTTATGCTTTATTACTATGCTTTATTAATATGTATCAATAAAATTGATTTGTTTAAAAGAAGTATCACAACATATTTGTTTATAAATATGCAGGGAAATATCAAAAGAACAAACTAAAAGAGTTGAAGATTGTTGTCTTTGGGAAAGAAATGGAGAAGAGGGTGCTAGGATTGATATTTTTTCTGAACAAACTTTGTACATCTTTACTCTTTAAAATATGTGACTGAATGATTTTGAAGAAAATTTTTAAAAGTGAATTGGTTATGAAGGATAAAGTAATAGCAGCAGAAGTAGGCAACTCTTTGAAAGAGCTTGACTGTGAAAGGGAGTAGAGACAGAGAACTGAAATAAAGTAGTATGCTAGGGGATGTGGATGATGTGGGTTTTTAATATAGGAGATAATAGAGCAAGATCATTTGCTGATGACAATGAGCCACTTGAATGAGGGAGACTGAAAGTTGGGAAGCCAGAAGAGTAACTGATGGAGTCTCCGGCTGGGCAACGGCTGAGGGATAGAACTGAGAAGACACATATATGATTTAAAGGGGAGGGATGTCCCACCTTAAGCTTCTCTTTTCTCTGTGAGGCATGGTCATCAATTGAGAGTGAGGAGGAAATGGGAAGAGAGAACGACAACGAGAAAAGTAAGAATCTGTGATAAACTCCTTGCTGTAAGTAGAAGAACATTACTAAGATATAGAGCGTTTAATTGAATTTGCAACCTGGATGCCTTACATAATACCATAAGAAATGTTCAATAAGTGAATATTCTGAAAAAAAAAAAACCAAAAAAAAAAAAAAAAAAAAAAAAAACCGAGGCACAGAAGAAAGGGCTGGAAGAAAAGGAAACAAAATATTAACAGTGATTGTGTCTGAATGGTAAAGCTATTAAGTTTTTCTCACTCCTACTATTTTGTATTTTTCAATATGAAAAATGGTCATGTATAATGGAAAAAAGTAATCTTTATTTTTAAAAGGCCATCCTAAGTTTTGGTGCATGGGACTGAGCAATAATATTGACGATGTTACCTTCAAGAGTTACTGTTATTAGCAAAAGACCAGACATAACCTAAATGTTCATTCTCTAATGGAGAACTGGTAAAATAATTGTGGCACAACTATACAGCTGAATCCCATGCAGCTGTTAAAAGAATACAGAAGCACTTTATATACTTGGATATATGGTTAACAGATAAAAACAAAATAATGAACAATGTATACATATCTACCATTTGTATAAAAAGAGTTATTATTGGGAGCCAATGTGGCTCAGTGGTTGAGCAATGGCTTCCCACATATGAGGTCCCAGGTTCAATCCCTGGCTCCGGTACCTCAGGAAAAAAAAAAAAAAAGAGAGTTAATATTAAGTGTGGTAGTTGGAATCTTTTATGGACCCCAGAAAATTATGATCGTAAATAAATCCATTCCTGTGGAGGTAAACCTATTGTAATCCTTTGATTAGATTACATAAGTAGGGCATGACCCTCTTACTGGAGTCCTTTATGAATGGGAAAAAAGGCCAGAGATGCAGAAAAAAACCCTAGAAGCTGAGAGAGAAAGTCCCAAAAGCCAGAAGCTAAAATCAATGGAACCCAAGAGAAAGCAAGCCTAAGGAGCAGAGAAAATGCCATGAGAACAAGAAGATGAAAGCAACAGAGCCCAGAGGAGAAGCAGAGACCAGCAGATGCCACCATTATGCCCTGCCATGTGGCAGGAGCCCAGGATTGCCAACAGCAGATCTTTGGGGAGAAAGCTTCACTTGATGCCTTGATTTAGACATTTTTCTCAGCCTCAGAACTGTAAGCTAATAAGTTAATAAGTCTCCATTGTAAAAGACAACCCATTTCTGGTTATATTGCTTTGGCATCCTTTAGCAAACTAAAACATTAAGCATAAAATTTTATCTAGCAGGAACAATAAAAAGAATGCAGATGCGTTCATGCTGATATGGAAACATCTTCAAAATATATTATTAATTTTAAAAAGGTATACAACAGTGTGTACAGTAGGCTTCCATTTTGTGAAGAAAAAAAAATATAAGTGGTTATATACACAATATACATAATATAGAAATTAGCAAGCATAGTTGCCACTAGGAGGATTTCTTCAAATAATGATATCGTACATATTCTCCCGTAACCACAAGAACAACTGACTTATCCTAGGCCCAAAGGCACTAAGTGCTATGGGCACATAGAATTGCCTACCTGTTCAAGCATCACTATGGAGTCTCGGAGCACTCCCTTTAGACGATGGGCTTGATCTTTGTTTTTCTGAGTATTTTCTGCTCTTGACATTATATCAGAAGCTAAACTGAAAGAACAATGCCATCTTCAAAACCAAGAGAAAAGTATTCTGAGCTTTCATTTCTAGAAATTTTCAGTGCCCCCATTTATTTTCAAACAAGACACAAAATTTTAAACAAACAAAAAGAAGCAGTTTATTATTATAGGATAAATGGAACACCAAAATCTCTAAAATTGGAATTTTTTTTTTTTTGCAGCTAAATACTTATTTAAATAATGTGGTGTAAACAGGTTGGGGGAAAAAAGACTTACTTTACAGATTTCTCTTCTTGGAGATGAAGACGGTAAAACGACTGAGCAGCATATTCTATCTTTGACAGCTTCAGAAACAGTGTCACATTCAATAGAACTAACAACAGCAAACTAGGCAGAGCAAATTATACACGATTAATCCACTCTGATCCAGACCTAAGGCACTGATCATGTAGAATATACATACAAAAGCTTCAAAAACATGTATTATCTAGACTATTTTTCAGTCGTTATTGTGTAAATCAATTATGCCTATTTTAATTGCACAAAATAATTACTTTAAGTATTAAGTGGATGCAAAGAAGAAAACTGGAGGGCAACCAGAATGACAATAAAGTCTTCAAAAGTCTTCAAATAAAGCGGGTTGTTATTATCTCTGACACCTCTCTTCTCTGCTAGGAATCCTAGCCAGTGTGGATGTGCTACCACCAACTTAAAATCTATCAGGCAGGCTTTCAAGATCTACTTTTGAGTACCTTTGGCTTAAGCAATTACATACCCATAATGCTGCATTTCAACAAGGAAATGAAGATCAATATGGAGTTGATCTTAGGTAGATCGTGATTAGCCTCATTCTCAGTGGAAGCCAAAAAAATGACCACTCGGCAAAATTTTCATCTTGGACAAAGAAAGTGTCATCTTAGTTCATCTTGGGCATGTAAAATGTTACATGCTAAAATGGACTTTTTCTATTGGTTTTCACAACAGCTTTCCAAGTAAATGGATACATACCTTATTACACATATATGTAAGTTATATAGATAGTATCATCTCTTGCTGTTAAAATATTGACCTACCCTTAAAATATATATAGTATTCGCCTTTACCAGTCCAGACAGGATTAAAAAAAAAAAAACTAAGGTAGTAGTAAGAACATCATATTTATGAAATTATTATGGCATTGAAATGGTTTATAGGTTAACAAATATTTGAGTATAAATTTTCTGCAAGTAATGCAAAAGATAATGAATAATATTATTCAAAATTGTCATAGCAAACCTATTTAACCAGAATATTAAAACATTTTAGAAAACTTGAAGGAATTATAAACATGTTCCATGTTCTGAAATCTGTAAGTAGGAAAAAGAGTTAATATAAGAGCGTCATTCCAAACAAAAGTCACCCAGAGTATATCACCAATTCAATTAAATCTAATGGAATACCTACCTCAAGATTCAAAGAGAGCCATGTAGACATTAGGCTAAATATAACTGAGCAGATTCCTACTGAAGACTCTGGTTCAGACTGATTGCTCCAGTATTTCTCACTCTGAGGCCCTGAGATCATGTGCATCAGAATAACCTGAGGTGTGTTTTAAAATACTGATTCCTGATCCCTACCCATCACTTACTGAATCAATCTCTGGGCTTGGCCCCAAGAAGCTGCATTTTAGCAAGCTCCCCAAGTGATTCTTATGCACAGTAAAAGGTTAAGAGCCACTCTTCTATTCAAATAGATTAAAATAGTATTATTGGGATTTCACCAGTGTGTGTTTGTGTGTGCATGTGTGTGTGTACTCCCTTTAAATTTATGAAACTCCCTATAAAAATTTATAATGGTAGAGATAAATCAGATTATTTGAAAAATAAAAACATAGCTGAATATGTACTTTGTATTCCCTCAGATTTAACATTTCCTCTTAAAATAATTCAATCAAAACTATCAGATTGAAGCCTCTGAAATTACTGTTTTGGTAGGTGAAAAATGGCCAAACATTGGCAATTTCTAAACAATAATATACAATTCCATTCAAATCCTTTTGGAAAGTAGCTACAAGACAAAGACCCCAAATAAGCATTTAAAATTAATACTTACAAAATACTCATCACCACAATAAGAGTGGTGTTATAGCTTTCAATTTCCTTTTTCTTTCCTACAGATAACCAAAAAAATAAAAGGCTGCATTAGAATCAGGGTTGTGATTACAACTGGTAAAAATTTAATATTCCTTTGCAAAAAGCCAGAAAGGAAATTTTAGAACAATTATTTGTAAGGACAAGTAGATTTAGGGTCCATTCCCTACAATCCTTTTTTGATTTCTGATATTCTGAGTCATATGAAACAAATCTGCAAAATGAAAACCTATATCAATCCTTCATATTTGGCGTATATTACAAATGAATTTACTCTAAAATAACCAATTCAACAGATCATGTAGGACCTCTAGCTAAGTGCCATCTCTGCAAATAATATTTGAGTTGAGTTTTTGTACATTGCTTCCATGCTCTAAAAAATAAAAATATTCTCACATATTTTTCATTGCCCAAACTTTAAAATTCCAAAATAAAAGAGCCATTAATATTAAATGGTAGCAAAACATGTTCACATTAAGATATATGCCTTAAAAAAAAAAAAAAAAAAAAAAAGATATATGCCTTAAAAGAGGATTCAATAATGTAGGAGAATGAGAAGGTATGAGAGCTTTATACCTTTAAGAGGTATAAAGGTATAAAAGTTCATAGAGGCAAGATGTCTTCAAAACTGAGAGTGGGAAAAATAAAAGTCAAATTCCATCTTTGCAGTTTTACTGGGCTGGCCCTGACAGTGCATAAGGATTGAAAGCATATAATCATTGTAGTACACTCTAAGTTAGAAATCAAATGTTTGCAAATGCTAGGCAGGAATCATAAATAAATGACTGAAGCAGACCAGGAGTCAGGGAGAGTGGTTAGGGAGTGGTGGGAACTGTGGTACACTGGGGAGCATATACTCACTCTACGGGGGCAGCTACTAGTAAATTCCAGCCTACTGTTGCTATGAAGGGAAATGGGTCAAGGACTGTCAGATCTGATTTTTTATATAAAAATGTCCAATTTTTAAAATACTGTGTGGCGCAAATAAAATACTTCTATGGGCTATAGGCCTGCCATTTTGCAACCACTGTTTTATACTTATGTATTAATTAACTTTAAGGTACTCAGAGTTTGATAAATATTATCAAAAAAAGAGAGAAAGATAGCTCTCCTTACTACCCTTTATAACATACTCGAGGTACATTCTGCTTCATATAATCGAAAGAAAAAGTTTTTGTCTCTGTTTACCAGGTTAACAGCTACCTGTAATATCCCCTTTGGCATCTAAGCCCACATCTCCAGAAACACGTTGAGAAGAAAGTTTAGGAACTACTTCTGCTGTTCGGTTGAATATTCTCCTTCTCCTTCGTAGGCCACTAAGTTTTCCAGGGTCTTCAATGGACTGGTTTGACGCAGATTCTTCCATTAATAAATCTGATTCTAAGAAGAAGAAAAAAATAATATTTAGTTAGTGGGGAAGACTTCTCAACTCTAACATACATGGGTTTTGGGTAATTGATTTGTTTTTTTATAGCTTTTTTTTTTAAAAAAAAAAAACTATTCCTTAAGATTTTATAGCATAGATTCAAACTTGATCATAATGAAAAGCTTTAGAGAGTACAATGACCCCATAATGAGATTTCATTATTCTAGGAAGAATGAACTGTATTAATAAATGATGGGCTCACTAGAGCACATTCGTCATATATTATCTTAAATACGAACATAACTATTTCAGTTATGGAAACAACAGGCTACTCATACTGGATCATTAAAAGAATTTCCAAGATAGGTTGTGGTATTTAATTGCCTACCTCAAAGAAAGGAGTAGCATATAATAGTTCTAATTTCCAATGAGGATTTGCAGGAAAGGAAATGCTAGTAAAGAAAATCTGCAAATAATGTAACCTCAATTTTGTCATTTGTTTTAAACTTTTCCTTCACCAGACTTTTTTATTAGAAGTTTATTACCCAGTAGTCAAACTAATTTTTGAGTTTCATTTTCCCTACAACTGATTAGGAGTCTAATAATGAAAAAATCAAAGGGAGAAAAGCAAGGAAAATAAATATTCAATAAGCTTTATTCAGCAATAAAGCCTTAAATAAGGGTTCTTAACCAGGGGTCCTTGAGCTTGAATTGAAATTCAAAAAAATATTATTCTTGTGGGGATGTGTTGGTGTGGGTGTGATATATTTATTAAATAATACACAGTATAGTATGGACCTAGTAAGGGGTCCGTAGTTGTCACCTGGCTGGCAAAGGAGTCCATTGAACAAAAAAAGTTAAGAACCCCTGCCTTAAATTATCCTGAGTTGATTGACCCACCAGCCTTTCTTTAGAATTATTGTGCTTACGTATGTTATAGTATTTTTACCCATGTATATTTTAAAGAACATACAAACAGAACAATTATATCACTTGTCCCCAGTCAGTTTCCAACATGTCCACACATGTACATAGTGCCATTGCTAAGTAGACTGACATCAACCCAGGAAAGATGAATCCTAAAAGGGAGGCGTGGGCCCAGGACTCTCAAGATGTTAATGAACACAAGTGTATTTTTATGACAGGCTATGAAGTCCCTCACGGCAGTGAGCCTCCCTAGATCCTTGCAGAGGCAGGGAGTGTGTCAGCTCTTAGCTGTGTGATCTTGGACAAGTCACTTAACCTCTCTGTGTCTCAATTTTCTCTCGTGAAATGGAAAAAATTAATGGTACCTACTTCACATGGTTGTTATGAAGTAACAAAATATGCTAATATGTATAAGACACATAGAATAATGTCTGGTAAATAATAAGCATTATAAGTCTATTAGATAAATAAAATCAAAACTTCTGGAATTCTACATGTAGTAAAACAAGTGGAGTAGTTGGAACCACTTCAGTGGGAGTCATGTCATTCTAACATCTTCTACCAGTTCCTGTAATGAATCCAAAATGAAGAATAGATCCATTTCATTAATAAATGTTATCTTTGCAAAAATAGATAAATCAAGAAATTTACAAACCAAGCTGTTTGAAATAGTCCTCTAACGAACTCCAGGAACTCTTCTCAATTAAAGATTTCACAAGGCCCCATGGTTGTTTCCTATATTTCAAATCTGTGGAAACTCTAATAGGATAAGAAGGAAAAGGGTGATATATGCATGAAAATTATTTATTTAAAGGATAAACTTTAGTCACATTAATACTGCAATTAAATGTAAGATTGAATTCTATGGAAAGTCATTAAAAAAGGATTCAAAGTCAGAGAGATTATAAAAGAAAATTCATTCAATGATAATGACTTCTTTAAAAAAGTATTCAGTGCTGTTAATAATTTCACCAATTTTCCCTTCTAAAGTGCCTGGCATTTTCTTTCTTCCCTTTCTCTAGTCCTGAATTTTTCTTTACCTAAATAGCAATAAAAGCTCAAAATAAATTCTAAATTTTCTAAATGCTTTGCATAAAAAACCTCTAGTGGTCATACATTGGTTGAAAGTAGCTACATTAGTTAAGACCAGACGAACCATATAATGGCCCATCATTATCTTTCTTAAAGCACCAACATCTCTCATTTCTCATTGCAGCAGAGGGATTTACTGCTCACCATATGCTCCCTAAGAACTCCCAGCCCCCTTGCCATGTGACTAGCTCTGGCCAGTGCACTGTAAGCTTATGCAAAATTCTATAGCTCTCTCTTCCTGCAGCAACTGAAATGGCACAGGTATTCTGGATTGTGCACGTCTAAGATGTCAAAGCCTTCATCAGCTTGTAGCCTTGAGTGAAGAGCCCCATCCCTTTGATGACCACTGTTGGACACGTCGTTTGAATAAGAAATGAAGCTTTGTTGTATAAAGCTACCACTAATATTTCAGGATTAATATGTTACCAGAGGATAATCTACCTTATCCTTACAAACATACTCACTTAAAATAGCTCACCTTAGCCTGCATTTCTGTTTTGAAGATCGGATGATACAGTATCTATTCAGAGTATAGAAGTAATCATGGTAGGGGACATCATGTGTCAATACTTCTGAATCTACCAAATAAAATTGTGCTTCCCGACTTTCTCTATACAGTGTCTGCCAAAATAAGATAAGGAATTTTTGCATGTGCATGTTTAATATATAAAATTTCTTGCCAATTTAGAACATAGATATGATAATAATTCCTTTTCAGAAGTCACAAAAGGCATAAGAAGACCATATACAAAGCTAAAAGGGCCAATATTTTGGATTGTCCCTATTTATGACTTGAGAAGAAGGAACCTGCAGAAATAGTAGTTGCTTTCTCTGTCATTAATTGCATTATAAAATTATTTTTTTCTTTCTTTTAGGCATGAAGATGGGAAAGAAACCATATAATCTCTTTTGTGTCTTATTAGTTCATAAAGAGTTTCAAATGTTTCTGTTAGGGGAAAAATTCAAAACTCAATTGAATGGAAGAAGTATCCTACTCTAAAGTTCATCAAAGTTTCACAGAACTACCCTTCACCAAAAAAGTGAAAGGAAGGGGTTGAACAAACAAAACACCACTTTCCCTAAACAGGATTTAAACTGGTTGTTGGCAAAGCCTTTCTAATTTTAGCTATACCATTTCCACCCATCCTAAAGAAGAAAATGGTTTACAAGGTTATATATCTTGTAAATTGGTTATTAGATCTGGAGGCTAAGTTAGATTCAGGTTTGATTATTTGGCAAGAATTCTCATAAGGAGGTGCTATCTAGTTCCAAATGATTCACATCTGAAGGTACATAATATATAAATGACTCTCTTTGTTGATGTTAAGATTGGTCAATATAAATTTCCCATTCAGCCTTGCATTTAATGGTTTTATCAGCCTTTGATGATCAATGCTTTGATCCATGATCTTATTAAAAGTTGGAAAATACTGATATTGTAATTCTAATGATGATAATTCTATCATTTCTTGTTTACTTATTACCTGGATTGCTTCCAAAAAGAAGTACTTTCCCTCATGACCCATTTATTTATGGTAAAATGCAGTTTATATAGAAAAAGCAAATATTTCTCCTCATTCTTTCCCATAATTTACCACATTTCATAATAGTGTATAGTTCCTTTGCATCTTCCTAAGGTAATGAACTCATTTCTTTTTTTCTGAAAATGTTATTAACTCAGGAATTTTTCATATTTGATGTGCTTTAATCCATTGCAGTCATTATTCTTTTTGGTGTTCAAACTTTCCTATCTTTGGCTAGTGGGAGCACTTTCTTGTTGGCTCTTAAATCTTTTGACAACATCCCAAGCTTTTTTTTTTTTTTTTTTTAAATATCTTCATTTTTTTTATTTAATTTTAATTTTTTTGGTGTACAGTTCTATGAGATCCCTACCCCCTCAATCCCACTTGCTGTCTGTATCCATTCGCTGGGTGATCTTCTGTGTCTGTTTCCTGCCTTCTCTTCTCATTTTTCTCCTCCAGTCTCTTCACCGGGATTCTATGCTAGGGACCTCCAATGTGGTATAGAGGCACCCTGCCACTTGCGCCACCTCAGTTCCTGGTTTCTGGCGTGTCTCGCCTTGGCTCTCCCATGTCTCTCTTTTTGCTGTGTCATCATCTTGTTGTGTGGCTCGGCAGGGCTTGGCTCGCCGTGGTGCAGGTCTGTGGCTCGCCTGCTTTCCTTCTATTTTTATTTACCAGGAGGTCCCAGGGATCAAAACTGGATTCCTCCATATGGGAGACGGACACCCAACCACTTGAGCCACATCCGCCCCTCAAGCTTTTTTGATATCATTTTCTGGTATGACAAAGTGATCCAGATTCATCGTATATATTCCCTGCCTCAGATGTGCAAACAGCCATTTCTCCAAGAAGCTCTAGTTCCTTTTGTAGGGAATAGTGCTTAGAGATTATAATTTTGATAGTAGAGTGTTCACTGCTATATTTTAAGTCTTTTTGATGGTCTGAGTATACTTTTAAGGAAAAAAATCTTCACAAATTCATACTGATGTTTACAATTCAAATTTAAATGTACAAAGTGTTTATTAAATGTCCTGAAATTTATATTGGTATCATTTTCTCTTACACTCAAAATGGCATTAATGTGGATTTTGGTTGACTAAGATGGGAGCATAAGACGCTCCAGGATGCTGTTCCCCCACAGAATTGTTGAACAACCAGCAAAACTGGCAAAGCCATCTTTCTCAAAATTCTGGAAAACAGTTAAAGGGTTGAGGTAACTGGGAAATTATTGAATAAAAAAAAAAAAAGCAGCTTTAAAGTGGGTGGTGAAGCTGTTGGCACTCTTAATGACCCCTCCCCTAATCTCTCCCCAGCACAGTGGGCAGTCACCCTGTGCTCCCACTGTGGGTCCATAGCCTTGTTCCATTGGGAGGGGAATAACCTCTATAAGCATATTGGGGTGACTGTTTCTTGGTTCCAATCAGTCAGGTGGCAGCCTGAAAGACAACTGGAAAACTCTCAGGATGGCCCTTGAAGAACTTGCCCTGCAGGCAAAAGCTGCTTGTTGACAGCTAAAGCAGCATAAGAAACAAGTTAAAATGGCTAGAGGCAAAAGGTTGTCTGTTTTAAGTTTGACAATAAGAGTATTTGATAGAAAGTAGAAGGGGCATTCAAATTCCCTTAAAAGGGACACAAGACAAGACACACACTCAGAAAAGATAGAGAGAATCCTACATTTTATATTCACCTGGCACTGATCTTCATGATAGGAAAGCTAAACTCTAAGGGAGAGCACTTGCCATTGCAGAGCTAATTTGCAAAGATTGTAAAAAGTGTTTTGTTTTGCTTTGGTTTGTTTTTGTTAGTTCCTGACACTCAAGAAAATCTCTGTCTTATCCCTAGACAGATACAAACTTAAGGACCATAAGGATCAGGGACTAAATCTTATATTTAAAACATTTAAATGTACAGTGTTCATCAAAAAAAAATTAAAGAAAAACAAGGAAACAGAAAATGATAGCTCATCCAAAGAAACAGGGTAAAAATCCAGAAACCATTTACAAAGACCAGACTTTGGACATACCAGAAAAAGACTTAAAAAAAATATGATCCTCCCTATGCTCAAGAAGACAAAGGAAAAACACAGAGAACTAAAGAATACTGAGGGAAAAAAATGAATGAAAATATGAGAATCTCAGTAAAGAGACAGATATTTTTAAAAGGACCTAAGCAGAAATATTGGAGATGAAAACCACAATAACTAAAATGAAAAATTCCCTAGAGGGTTTCAACATAAGATTGGAGATGGCAAAAAAAAAAAAAAATCAGTGAACTTGAAGACAAGACAATTGAAATGATTCTGGCTGAAAAATAGAAAGAAAAGAATGAAAAATAAAAAATAAATCAACCAACCAACCAACCAACAAAAAAACCCAGAGCCTAAGTGACCTATGGAAAACCATCAAATATACCAACATACACATTATGGAAGTCCCAGAAGACAGAACAGTATGAAAGAGCAGAAGGAATATTTAAATAAATAATGACAGAAAACGTCACAAATTTTACAAAAGGCAGAATATACACATTCAAGAAGCCCAATGAACCCCAAATAGGATAAACTCAAAGAGAAAAACACCCAGATAGTAGTCAAACTATCAAATGCCAGGGGCAAGAAGAGAGTTTTGAAAGCTGCAGGTGAAAAGCAAAGTGTTAAGTTCAAGGGAATCCTAGTAAGATTAAATGCAAATTACTCAACAGAAACCATGGAGGCAAGTAGGCAGTGGAACGAATTATTTAAAGTGCTGAAAGAAAACAATTGCCAACCAAGAATTTTATATCCAGCTATACTTTCAAAAATGAGGGAGAGATTAAAGCATTCCCAGATAAATAAAAGCTAAGGGAGTTGGTCATTACTAACCTGCCCTACAAGCAATGCTATAGGAAGTTCTTCAAACTAGAAGGAGAGGCCACTGGACAGAGGATCAAAGTGACAAAGAAATAAAGGCTTCCAGTAAGGGTAACCATGTGGGTAATTATAAATGCCAGTACTATTGTACCATATTTTTTGGTATGCAACCCCAGTTTTTACTTCTTACAGGCTTTAAAATGAAAATGCATAAAAAGTAATGATAAATCTGTGGTTTGAGTTACTGAACATATAAATATATAACTTGTAACAAGTCCAAAAAAAAAAAAAGGTGAGGAATTTGAGGGGGTAGAGGAATAGTGTATATGTATGCTAGCGAAGATAATTTGGTATGAAATAAAATGTGACTGTTATGATTTAGGATATTAAATTTTAGACCTATGATAACCACAAAGAAAATATCTGACAAATAAATGCAGAAAGAAACAAGAAGGGAATCAAAATGCTACAATACAAAAATCAAATATATGAAAATAGGCATTAACAGAAGAATTAAAGAACAAAGAGGTATAAGCCTTACAAAGATCAGTAGTGGCTGCAAATATAAATGGATTAAATTCTCCAGTCAAAAGGCAGAGATTGGCAGAATGGTAATAAAAGCATGACCCAACCATATGCTGTCTACAAGAGACTCCCCTTAAATTCAAAGACTTAAGTAGGTTGAAAGTGAAAGGAGAGAAAAATATATACCATGCAAGTAGTAACTAAAAGAGAGCTGGGGTGACTATACAATATCCAATATAATACACTTTAAGTCAAAAATAGTTATTAGGGACAAATATGGTCATTATATACTGATAAAGGGGACAATCCAACAGGAACACATAACAATTATAAATATATATGTACCTAACACCAGAGCCCCAAAATACATGAAGCAAATACTGACAGATTTGAAGGGAGATATAGATGGTTCTAAACTGATTCTAGGAGACCTTATTAAAGCACTTTCAATAGTGAGTAGAACATCTAGACAGAAGATCAATAAGGAAATAGATGACTTGAACAATATTACAAACTAACTAAACCTAACAGATATATAGTATATAACAACAGAATACACACTGTTCTCGAGCGCACATGGATCATTCTCCAGGATAGAGCCTATCTTAGGTCAAAAACAAGTCTCAATAAATTTAAGAATATTGAAATTATACAATGTTCTTCTCCAACCATAGTGGAATGAAGCTAGAAATCAATAACAGAGGGAGAAATGGAATATTCACAAATAAGTGGAAATTAAACAACATACTTTTAAACAACCAATGAGTTAATGAGGAAATCACACTGGAAATTAGGAAATATCTTGAGACAAATAAAAGTGAAAATACAAAACACCAACACTAATGAAATGCAGCAAAGACAGAGCTGAGAGGAAAATTTATAGCTCTAAATGCTTACATTTAAAAAGAAGATATGGGGAGGCATGTAGCTAAGTGGTTGAGCACCTGCTTCACATGTATGAGGTCCCAGGTTCAATCTTGGTACCTCCTAAAAAAAAGTTAAAAAATAAAAAATAAAAAAGATAGATTTCTAATCAGAGACCTGAAAAAACTGGAAGAATTAGAAAGAGAAGAGCAAATAAACCCAAATTGAGCAGAATGAAGGAAATAAAGATTAGAGCAGTGACAAAAGAGACAGAAAATAAAAAAGCAATAGAGGGACTCAACAAATCCAAAAGTGGATTCTTTGAAAAAATCAATGAAATTGACAAACTTTTACCTAAACCTACAATGAAAAGAAGAGAGGACACAAATGACTAAAATAAGGAATGAAAAGGGGGACAATACTACCATCCCTACTAAAATAAAAAGGACTATGAAAGGACACTATGAACTCTTTACCAACTAACTAATCTAGATGAAATTTACAAATTCTTAGAAAAACACAAACTACACTGACTCAAAAAGATATAAAAGATTTCAATACACCAATAACTAGTAAAAAGAGTGAAGCTGTAATTAAAAAAACCTCCCAAAAAAAGAAAAGCCCAGGACCAGATAGCTTCATAGGGGAATTCTACCAAACATTCCAAGAAGAATTAACACTTATCCTGCTCAAACTCTTTCAAAAAGTGCAAGAGGAGGAAACACTCCCTAATTCATTCTACAAGGCCAATATCAATCTCATACCAGAACCTGATAAAGATACTAACAAGAAAAGAAAATTACAGACCAATATCTTTTATGAATATAGATATAAAAATTCACAACAAAATACTTGCAAAGTGAATCCAGCACTATATTAAAAGAATTATATACCATGATTAAGTGGGTTTATTCCAGGTATGAAGGCATGGTTCAACATAAGAAAATCAATTAATATAATACACACATTAACAGAATGGAAGAAAAACAAAAACACATGATCATTCAAACAATGGGGAATGGATGTAGCTCAAGTGCTTGAGCACCTGCCTACCATGTATGAGATCCTGGGTTCAATACCCAGTACCTCCTAAAAGAAAATTAATGAAAAAAAAAAGATGTAGAAAAGGCATTTGACAAAATCCAGCACCCCTTCTTGATAAAAACACTTAGAAAACTAGGAATAGAAGGAATCTTCATCAATATGATAAAGGGCATATATGAAAAACCCACAGCTAACATCATACTTAATGGAGAAAGACTGAAAGCTTTCACTCTAAGATTAAGAGCAAGATAAGGATGCCCACTGTCACCACTTTTATTCAACAATGTACTGGAAGTTCTAGTTAAAGCAATTAGGCAAGAAAAAGAAATAAAAGGCATCCATCAGAAAGGAAGAAGTAAAACTTTCCCTGTTTGCAGATGACATGATCCTATAGAGAGAAAAACCTGCAAAGCTACTAGAGCTAATAAATGAATTCAACAAAGTGGCGGGGTACAAGATCAACGGCCAAAAATCAATAGTGTTTCTATATACTAGTAATGTATAATCAGAAGAAGAAATTAAGAGAAAATTCCATTTACAAGCAACTAAAAGAATGAAATATCTAGGAATAAATCTAACCAAGGATATAAAAGACTTACACCAAAAAATCTAAGACATTGCTAAAAGAAATCAAAGAAGACCTCAATAAATGGAAGTATATTCCATGTTCATGCACTGGAAGACTAAATATCGTTAAGATGTCAATTCTACCCAAAGCAACTTACAGATTCAGTGCAATCCCAATTAAAATGCCAACAGGCTACTTTTGCAGAAATGGAAAAGCCAACCATCAAATTTACATGGAAGCGAAAGGGGCCCTAAATAGAAATCAACCCTCACATTTATGGTCAACTGATGTTTCACAAGTGGGGCAAAGACCACATAATTGGGAAAGAATATCTCTTTAACATATGCTGCTGGAAAAACTGGATCTCCATCCATATGCAAAAGAATGAAGGTAGATCCCTACCTCACACCATATACAAAAATAAATTCAAAATGGATCAAAGACCTCAATATAAAAGCCAGAAATATTAGTTTCTAGAAGAAAATGTAGGGAAGCATCTTCATGACCTTGTGTCAGGCAATGATTTCTTACATTTTACACCCAAAGCACAAGCAATGAGAGGAAAAAATAGATAAATGGGACCTTCTCAAAATTAAAAACTTTTGTGCAACAAAGGACTTCATCATAAAAGTAAAAAGACTACCTATACAATGGGAGAAAATATTTGGAATCCACATATCCAATAAAGGTTTATTATTCAGAATATATAAAGAAATCCTACGACAACAACAAAAAGATAAAAAAACACAATTAAAAAAATAGGCAAAAGATACAGACATTTCTCCAAAGAATATATACAAATGGCTAGAAAGCACATGAAAAGATGCTCAACATCATTAGCCATCAGGGGAATGCAAATCAAAACCACAACAAGATACCATTTCACACCTATTAGAATGGCTGCTATTAAAAAAAAGAAAATAACAAATGTTGGAGAAGAGGGAGAAATAGGAACATTCATTTATTGCTGGTGGCAATGTAAAACAGTGCAGCCGCTGTGGAAGACAATTTGGCAGTTCCTCAGAAAGTTAAGTATTGAATTACCATATGACCTGGCAATCCCACTACTAGGTGTATAGCCAAAGAAACTGAAAGCAGGGACTTGAACAGATATTTGCACACAAATGTTCATCATGTCATTATTCACTATTGTCAAATGATGGAAGCAATCCAAGTGTCCTTCAACTGATGAATGGATAAACAAAATGTGGTATACACACAATGGAATAGTATTCAGCCTTGAAAGAATGAAGTTCTGATACATGCAACAACATGGATAAACCCTGAATATATCATGTTGAGTGAAATAATCCAGACACAAAGGGACAAAGATAGTATGATCTCACCGATATGAAAGAATTAAAATAAGCAAACTCAGAGTCAGAATCTAGAATATAGGTTATCAGGATACAGATGGGGGTAGGGAATAGGGAGTTCATGCTTAAAATGTAGAGCTTCTATTCGAGACAATGGAAAAGCTATGGTAATGGATGGTGGTGATGATAGCACCACATCGTGAACATAATTAATAGCACTTAATTATACATTTGAATGTGTTTAAAAAGGGAAAATTTAGATTGTATTTATTTAAAATAAAAATAAAAATAAAAATTTTTAAAAATAATACTAATAAGAGAAACCTGTGGGTCAGGGGGTATATGGGAGCACTGTATTTTCTGCATGATTTTTCTGTAAATCTACAACTTCTGCAATTAAAACAAGAAGTTTAACCTGAATCTAATCACAAGAAAATACAATGAAGGACAGATCTTTAGCTAGTGGCCTGTACTCTTCAAAAATATTAATGTCATGGGGGAAAATGCTGGGAAACTGTTATAAAGGAAACTACAAAGACATAAGTAAATGAAATGCATGCTGCTTGATTGGTTCCCAAATTTTAAAAAATTCATAAGGGATGTTATGTTACTAGGATAATTGGGGAAATCTGAAATTTTATTATATTAGATAATCAATGTTTAATTTCCAGAGTGTGATAACTGTCTTTTGGTTATGTAGAAATGTCTCTGTTCTTGGTAAATACATGATGAAATATTCAGGAAAAATACAAAAATGAAATTTGGATAACACAGTTTGTAAAACCAAAGTCTACCTAAATAGATTCTAAAGATGTGCATAAAATAAAATATGAGTAAAAAATGGCATTTATATAATTATTTGCTTAATCATGTATCTATATAGAGAGAAAACGAGAGATTAAAAATAATTCAGAAGCGGATGTGGCTCAAGCAATTGGTTACCCGCCTACCACATGGGAGGTCCCGGGTTTGGTTCCTGGTGCCTCCTAAAGAAGACGAGCAAGACAGGGAGCTGACATGACGGGCTGGCGCAGCAAGCTGATGCAACGAGCTGATGCAACAAAAAGACACAACAAGGAAACACAATGAGAGACACAACAAGCAGGGAGCAGACGTGGCTCAAGCGATTGGGCACCTCCCTCCCACATGGGAGGTCTCGGGTTCGATTCCCAGTGCATCCTAAAAAAAAAGCAGACGAGCACACAACAAACAGACACAGAAAGCAGACAGCAAGCACAAACAACAGGGTGGTGGGGATGGTAGGAGAAATAAATAAAATAAATCTTTAAAAAAAAACACAAAAAAACCCGATTCAATATTATTATCTCTGTTATGATTACTTATAACAGTATATGATTTCTTTGCAGGGTGTTTCTTTTTTCTGTGTTTAGAATATATCCCTCTAGGGATATATATAGTCAAATTACTAATTTTTAAAAGTCATTTGAAATAGTTCTCCTCTATGTGGTTATGCCAATAACTTGATATTTAGTTAGGTTTATTTGTATGACTTTGCTTTCAATTTTTAAGGACTTTTTAAAAATTTTAATTTTTATAGTTATAGTATCAAAGTCAAAATTATAGAAGAAGGTATATTCATAGTGTTCTAGCTTCCAGCCCTGTCCCTTCCATTCTCCTAAAGATAACTGTTTTTATTATTTTGTTTTATCCTTCCACTGTGTGCATATGTACATATATTCACTCTTCTTAGATAAAAGGTAGCATACTAAACACATTGTCACACTATTCTTTACTTTGCTTTTTTTCATTTAACAATATATCCTGGAGATCACTACTTAGCAATGGCAATACAAAGAAATCAACCTCATTCCTTTTGATAGCTGCCTAATATTCCATTGTATGGATGTAACCATTTTTTTCAACTAGTTCTCCAGTGGTAGACATTTGGGTTGTTTCTAGATTTTTGCTAATCAAGCAGTGCTAAATGAGTAGACTTGTACATACATCATTTCATATATTAACCAGCATATCTTTAATCTAGATTCCTAGAAGTGGTATTACTAGGCTAAGGGGTAAATTAATATGTGAATTTTCTAGATATTGTTAAATTCATCTCTATAGAGTTAAAAGAGTTTTTTGCATTCTGCACCAGCATTGGATGACAATGCCTATTTCCCAACAGAAAAGGTTGTCAAATGCTTGGATTTTTGCCAGTCTGCTGGTAAGAAAAGGCATCATTGAGATTGCTTTCTTTCTCTTTCTTTCCTTTTCTCTCTCTTTCTTTCTCTTTTGTCCTTCTTTTCCTTTTTTTCTTTTCCTTTCTCCCCTCTTGCCTTTCCTTTTTATCTCTTTTCCTTTCTTATTTTCTTACTATGAATGAGGTCAAGTAGTACAGCTGCAGCCCTGTAGTGTGCTGTGTTTACTCTGCCACCATGCTCAGATATTATGTCTTAAAGTGGACACTGTGTAATAAAAATAAAACAGGTTCCAGGTCAAGTTTACAATTCATGGAGTTAAACTGTTCCACAAACTGTTCAGTGGCTATGCTTGTGACTCTTCCTATATGCATGATTCTTTTGGAATATTGACAGAGTAGACATACCTGCTTTTCTGTGGCAGCAGTACATTTTCCAGTAAGTGGATTATTAAGGACAACAGTATAAGTCATGGTTCTCAGCTGATCACCTCCTGCTTCTACATTCCAGGGAGTAGATACTACATCTAATTACAACAAAGATATAAAACAAGTTAGTTCTAGACATTTCGAGGGTTACAACTTTAAATTGGAATCAAAGAAGTAGTTTTAGAATTATTTAAATTTTAATATTTGGCTAGCATTAACTTCCTTATAACTGTGTGTTTTAAGTTTAACATTAAAGAAAAGTCAGATTAAATGTTAGGCACCCCTCTATTTTGTGGCATATTCCCCATCCCTGATCTACTTACTTCTAAATTGTTTTCTATTAATACACCTTTACTTTTCTTAAAAAGTTAGAATTAAAAGTTGGTCCATCTGCAGGCTCCTTTTTACAGTCCCCATTATCTGTGAAGAGAAGTAATGGCACCTGCCTTATCAGAGAGAGAAGACACTTCAATATTCCCATCACTGAAGACAAAACCTTGAAAGACATCTTATTTGTCATTATGGACAATATGACCTTGATTACAACTTGTAAAAAATCATGTCACATTCACAATATAATGTTAATGTAATCACTCGTCTGCCAAAATCTTTAATCAAGGTGGGTAGGTGGAATATAAATGACTATATAATCTTTTTCTTTTTACTAAGAAGGCTATTGGGTGGAGGGGAACGGATGTGGCTCAAATGGTTGGGCGTCCGTTTTCATATGGAGGGCCCTGGGTTCGATCCCCAGGACCTCCCAGTAAAAATAAAGAAAAATATAGAAGGTGCGTGGGTGCACCGTCAGGCCTCGCAAGCGGGTGAGACGTCAGGCCCCGCAAGTGAGTGTGCCCCCAGGCCCCACCAAACCATGCAGCAAGATGATGATGTAACAGGAGAGAGATGCAGGGGAGAGCCAAGACGAGACATGCTGAAAAACCAGGAACTGAGGTGGCACAGGTGGCAGAACACCTCTCTCCCATATCGGAGGTTCCCAGGATCGAATTCCGGTGAAGACAAGAGAATCGCCCAACGAATGGACATAAAAACAGCAAAAATGGGGGGGGGGTTAAAATGGATTTTAAAAAAAAAAAAAAAAAGAAGGCTATAGGGTCGTTTTTCTGCTTTATATTTATAGTAAGATCCTAGTCAAAATTATTTTATTTTCTAAGAGACAACACAGTGAGTAAAAATACACTTTGAACAGAAATATGGCTTTAGAAGTAGTACTACACAGTGAAGATCATTTTATACAAGCCATTTATAGGAAGTATAAATCAGAGTCTCATGAAGTCTATGCAAAGACCTGACTAAATAACCTCAGGTTGTTAGCACAAATGGACTCAGTATGTTTGGTTGCTATTAATCAACATCCTAAAGTATAAGGCTCTTTATCTGATCCACTACCCATCATCAAAGTAATGAAGCAAGGCTTTATGATACAGTCAATTTTACTCAACTTATTTTATGCAACTAAGCCTAGGGATTTAATGAGTGATCGTGAAGATATCTTTTGAGTATCTGGCAAAATCTTACAATTAAATTAAAAAGGCGGGGAGTGGATGTGGCTCAAGCAGTTGAGCACCTGCCTCCCACATGGGATGTCCCAAGTTTGGTTCCTGGTGCCTCCTGAAAAAACAAAAACAAACAACAAGGAAAACAAACAATAAAACCAACTCCAGGAAGCCGATGTAGCTCAATGATTGAGTGCCGGCTTCCCACATATATATATGAGGTCCCAGGTTCAATCCCCAGCCCCAGGTACCACACACACACACACACACACACACACACACACACACAAAAGGCAGCATCACAAACCATGGAATGTATCACCCAGGGTTTGCAATAAAAATGATTTTTAAATACATGAAAGAAGATATACAATTAATTCTAAAATACTTTTCAGAAGATTACTTTGATCATATATCAGGCTGTATCAGGAAAATGATACAAATAATCCATTGTTAATCGGAAACAGAATTTTAAATGGATAAAAAGTAAATAAATAAATAAATCTTTTTTTAAAAAAGGCAGGAATTGCAGAACAAATACTCTAAGGATCCCTCGAAAGTAATAAAGTTTTAAAAATTTTCAATCTAGGTGAAGTGTATAGGGGTTTCATTATATTTTCCATTCACCTTTTCTGAAGGTTTTACATTTTATCAAAATTAGGGAGTTGGATAAAAAGACAAATTGAGTTTTTAATTACAAAAGTAGTGTCATAAAACTGTAAATAAATATTTAAGAGAATATCTAATTTTTAAAACCCCTAAATAAAGAACATCTAATTAAAAAAAAAAAAAAAGATTAGCAAAAGCCATTTCAATGCTGAAATTGGATTAAATCCACAAATAATCAATTGATTATATGGAAAATTTTCCATTAAATTCCTTTATATATACATTTTAGGAGGTACTGCAGATTGAAGCCACGATCTCATACATGGGAAGCAGGCACTTAACCACTAAGCTACATCTGCTCCCCAATGAGTGTTGGTTTTATCATATGTTGGTTTTTAGGAGGTGCCAGGGATCAAACCTGGGACCGCATACATGGGAAGCAGGTGCTCAACCACTTGAGCTACATCCACTCCAAAACATTTTTTAAAGGAGCCTTTGAAACTTATTGTTATGAAATACAAATGTGATTACTAGGTAACAAAAGTTTAGAAGATAGCAGTATGGTATGCAGTCATTAGCAGATGGTTTTTTTGGGGGGCAAAATTTCTGACTAATTATAAGTCTAAACAGCAACATCCCCATAATTGTTTAGGTTTGTAATTAGCCAGAAGCCTCTACTTCCCAAAACCATTTGTAACCTTTGAAAGCAGATATAGTCATCCATATTGAAGCCAGATATGTCAGACAACAAATGAAATTGTGAATCAAAAAACAAACTTCATTTAGTACCAGCATGTAATAACATGGCAGTTCCTTATGGGCCTTTCAGCCATAGAGATGGCAGTGAGACATCAAAAGTCACTTATCATCTTAGAAAATTAAGGGAAATAATATATTCATCCTTTCTGAAATATCAAGTTCTCTAAGCAGGAATGAATATCAAGAAAATACAATATATTTAGAACAGATATATAAAGTTAAACATAAGCTATTTGGTGAAGAGGAAGATTTATATCTCTCGGATCTTCTACATCCTTAAAACTGGAAGGTAAGAAAAAGATAAAAAAAATTTTAACTATGAAACCCTTAATAAAATTAAAAGATTCAATTAATAGCTACCAATTAGAAATTTCTTTGTTACTTTACTTGAATAAGAAAATTTGTTTTTGTACCTGGAATCCTCTTCAATGACACCATTTACAAAGGTATAATTATTTTTATAAACAACTTGCAATAAAGAATAACTCTAATGGTAAATAAAATGGCTAGATTACACACTATATTTAAAGCTGTCCCTTTGACTTATGTCAAATAACTTACCTTATATGAATCTCTGTTGATGCTGTTTTTCCCTCTAATTTTATATAGTAAGTGAAACCATATGCACCAAAGTTTATAAATCCTCTTGAAATATTTAAGATAAATTCATTTTCAAACTAACAAGCTTATTTGAGACACTTAGAAAAACAGAAACTTTTAAAACATTATCAATTAAATCTTTCTTATGAGTATAATTACTTTCCTAAATGGAACTTTGTTTTGGTATTTTTCATTGAGATATACTTTATATAATGTAATTTCAAGTGTGTAGTTCCATGTTCTCACAAAAAGAACACACCTACCACTCAGATCAAGTTATATTGCTTTACCAGCAGACCAGAACCTCTCTCCCAATCTTTACCAGTCCCACTCTGCACTATGGTCACCACTACGTTGACTGTATCTCCATAAATTACTTTTGCCTGTTTTTGAACTTTTATGCAAAGGAATCATATAGGATGTACTCTTTTGTGTCTGGCTTCTTTTGCTCAACTTTATGTCTGTGGGATTTATTCCTATTATTTTAAGTTGCAATGGTTTATTCTTTTTCATTGCTATGTGTTATTCTTTGTGTAAATATATACAGCATTTTTATCCATTCTGTTATGGATGGATATTTGACTCATTCTGAGTCTTGGGCTAGTATAAATAATGCTGCTATGAACACTGTAGGACACATCATTCAGTGTACACGTGCACGCGTTTCTGATGGTTATATACCTAGGAATGAAATTATTGAGTCATAGAGAACGTATGTGTTCATCTTTAGTAGATACTACCAAATCATTCTGCAAAGTGCTTGAATAAATTTATATTCATCAATATCTAGCTGTTTCACAATGGAACCCTTCTGAACTGAGCTCAACATAATTGATAGTACATTAATGAATAAATGTAGTTTTCAAAGGGTCTGTACTTTAATTCTATAAATAATTGTAGGCAGGATCTAATTAAACAATTATATTGTTTATATGTCAATTTAACCAGAACACTGAAATATCAGTTGAGATATCACCAAAACAAAATCAAAGCATGTCTAATTTTATTTTGTTTTGTTTCCTCTAATAACATAAATCAGTTTATAGATATTCAACCCTCTACAGATAATGAAATTCACCCAAATTTTTCATTAAGGAAGAACAAAAGAACCAACCTATTATATTTCTAGAATTGGCGAACCTCTGCATAAAACGTGAACTGGTGAAGAGCAATTCAAACATTCTCTCAGCACTGATATGAAAAACACGGTTGATATAAAGCCGTCCGTGAAGATCTTTCTCAGGAATATTGTCTGGGGAATAAATGGGAGAAACCAAGAAAATGTAGTTATTATTTTTTTTATTCCGGCACACTACTAAAACTCCAAATTGGAATTTTATACATATTTGCTATATATAACATTTAAAACCATACTGAGCTAATTAAACTATACTCGACCAATATTTCAATTGTCAAAACCCAAAAGATGTAGAAATATTAAGCCTGAATGAAAACTTATTTCCCATAATATACTACTCAAAAGAATATTTCAAAAGTGACAAGGGTAATACTGAGACACATAGGGTGATATCTGTGTACCACAGCAATTAGCAGGTCCTAATTGTGAATGCTCATACATTTAATAAATATTAAGTTATCAATGGCTATAATGTCTGCTGCACTCACCAGCTTGCTAGCCTGAATAACGTTTCAACTTGACTTAATGTTGACTCCCCCAAGACAAGGACCACTGTACTCACAACCTAGTCTCAAAACCAGGTAATAAAAAAACTAAGAAATCCTTCTTCTGAAAATTATTCTTCAAAGCTAAATAATGCTTAATGGAATAATACATTTTAATGGGAACTTGATATCAAAAACCACTGGTAACAAATATAGAAGCAATTAATGCTCACCCTTTCTCATATTCCCTCGAAACATTATATTGATATAGCCCATATTTATATGGGGCTTACTATGTGTCAGGCATTGTGCTAAGCACTTTACAAGTATTCATTCATCTTATCCTCACAGCAATCCTACAGATATATTGTCATCATCATCTCTATTGTACAAATTTGGAGACTGAGGAACAGAGAGAAGTAAATTGCCATTATGGTTAGTAAGTGACAGATGTGAAATTTTAACTTAGAAGAATCAAAAAGAAAAGAAAAAAAAATTACAGCTAGAAATAGGAGCTTGGGAAAGTAAAGGAAATAGTGTAAAAAAACAATACAATCTGAAAACTTAATGATTTCAGGACCAGGATTATATATTATTATTTCAAGGATTATGCCCCCAGCAATATCGAATGAAAACTGTGACAACGGTTACCCATATTTCAGAAATTGAGCATTAAGTATTAGCCGTGTCAAGCATCTGTCAATATTAATTCAAGAGAAGCATCCGGAAAAGTAAAAGTGCATTGGTTTAAGATTCAGAAAAATTCTTCTAGCTCCAGATTCACCCCCTAATATCTCTATTTCTCCCTCATTAAATGGTATATGTCTATCGTGCTACAGGTACAAAGAACTTAGGGATATCAGAAAAACATTGATTTACGTTCTCCCTTCAACAATATTATTAAATGTAGGCAAAAACTATTCACTGTAATTTGAAATACTGTCTCTTTCAGTGAAGAAATGAATCATGAAACTAGGCAATTTGCTAAGGTTTTGTGAGGTAAGTTCCCAATTAGGTTTGGGAAATACCTTTTTCTGACCTAGAAGTAACACATGTTCACCGTAAAAATAATTCAAATAATCACAAAGAACATAAACAACTATTGATGGCTCTGTTGATCCTGTTCATTTCCTTCACAGAACTTATCCCAAATTGTATTCTGATTTTTATTAGCTTATTAACTTGCTTATTGTCTCTCTTACACTATTCTTTCCATGTGAATATGGACCACATCAATTTTAAACACCAGTGTACATCTGTGCCTGCAACATAATGAATGTTGAATATTTTTGAATGAATTAAACATGTTAAGCATATTTAATATGTTAAGCATGTTACAATATTAAAGACTTTGAATTTGGAACCATAATTTTTTTTTAATTTTAGAATAATTTTACAATTACAATCAACTAAACTAGACTTTATTTAGAATATTTTTCCAGTAATGTCCTTCTTCTGTAACAGAATCCAATCCAAAATATCACATTGTATTTAGTAGTAATGCATTCTTAGTTTCCTCCAATCTATGACAGTTTCTCAATCTTCCCTTGTTTTTTATGTCCTTGACAGTTTTAAAGGGTACTGGTCTGATATTTTTGAATGTCCCTCAATTTAGATTTGTCTAATATAGTCCCATGATTAGACTAGGATATGGATTTTTGGAGATTCCATTACAGTGGTAAAGTGCCCTCCTCATCAAACTCAGGCTAAACAAGGTATCAACATGACTTACGATGACGTTAACCATGATCATTTGGTGCAGGTGGTGTCTGGCAGAGTTCTCCACTATAAAGTTATGACTTTCCCCTTCCCATACACCATTTGCTGGAAATCAGTCACTAAGTTCAGCCCATACTCAAGGGGAGGCGAATTAAGCTCCACCTCCTGGAAGAGGGATTATCTACATATATCATTTGGAATTCTGTAAGGAATATTTGTGCTTCCTCCCTCATTTATATGTTATTAAATTATTTATTTTTAGCAGTATTGGCTTGGAGATAGTTATTTTGTACTTTAGGTTATAATCCAAGACTATCATTACTGATTTTGTTGCTCAAATTATTTGATTTGGCCATTAGAAGCTCTTTTGGTTTGCTTCCTGTGTCCTTTTGACATGCCTCCATTTTTATATTATTTATTTATTTTTTGCTTTTTGTTTTGTTTTTAGCCTCCATTTTTCCTAAAGTACTTCCCTACTTTCTGGCACTACAAGGTACTCTAGGTTTATCTTGTGTTTTTCTCTTCCCACAGCTACAGCCCTAGAATCAGCCTTTTTGTCCAAGCAGCCCTGAAAACTATAATTAAAAAAAAAATAAACTCCTAGAAAAAATAAAAATAAAACAAAAAAAAACAAAACAAAAAGTAAGCTCCTTAATAATAAAATTTAAGAAACAAATTATACATCATATAGATATTTCACAATATTTTTATATTTTATCTGAACTCCTTACTATATGTTTTAATATGACTCATAACTATAGAATTTGTAGTGTCACTACCAGAAATTAGCAATAATATATTCTGTATGTAAATTTGTTCAAGGAAGTAAGAATATGAAATAAACTCATTCCACTTAGAATTATTCATTTACAAAATTCATTGATACCTTAAAGCCTCCTATCCAAATAAAAGGATCGACAGTATCACTGTAACATATTAAGCTAGCAGGTGGTACTGTAAATGGGAAAAGAAACAATGACCAGCCCAGTAGCTGGTTACTATTTTCCGTAATAAAGGAACACTACTTCAAAACAGTTTGAAAGTGGCCAGGAGAAGTGGTGGGAAAAGTAAGATAAATACCAGTGAAGTATAGCAACATGAATGAAACTGAAACCATATGCTGGCAATCTGGGGGGTGGTGTATATGACAAATGAACTAGATAGGTGTGCAAGAAAAGCAGTTGATTTGGAATTTGAGTGACTAAGGACAGTTGTTAAATCTTCCATTTCTAAAAACTTGTGACCTGCTGTCTTCTTGTCCCAGACAGAAGGAATTCTTTACACCTGAAAAACCAAGTTCAATTTGAGAGTGTTGCTCAAAAAATCCAACTCAGGTAACTAACTCAAGGTTACCTGGTTTAGTCTCATGGCTGCTTCCCTGACATCCTTAGCCTATTACATGTTTTGTTTTGTTCTTTCTAGCTTTCCCTAGAGATCTATTTGTCCTTACCTTTTCAAATTAATAAGCATCCTCTGATATTCTGAATCCTGTTTCTCTTTTCTTGACTTTGCGTCTAAATCATCTTGTTCTGTCAGCTATAGATAGTGGATTCCAATATTTCCCTTTCCCAGCCTTATCTTTGCTTCAGACTTAGCTTCCATTCTTGGCATACGTGACTTTGGTTATGGAAGCCCATCACCCCAAGTTTAACACCACCTCTGCCAAACTAAATTTTACTTCTGTCATCATGACATAGTTCACATGCCTCATACCCTCAGTTTGTCAGCTTCCACTCATGGCTCTACCTCCTGTGGCAGATGTTTCACAAGACTGTCCATGACATAGTAGAGCAGGCCAGGTGGAAGAAATAAAACCTACAGCAGTGAAAATAGTATATCCTCAAAAAGAGCCATAATTTTCTTGTGGATATAGATACATTTTCTCAACCATCTTCATTTGCCAGGAAACTCTCAACATCTTCTCAGATGCTATGAACTCCTCCCCCCAACTAGGCAAGAGGCAATATTCTGGGGAAAGTCTATCAGCAATGGCCCTTTATATAAACAAAGACATTTTGTAGCTTATTCTGTGAATCATTACATATCAAAGCTTAAATTAGTAATATGGTTTAGGAGATTAAAACATGATGCTTAGCATTTTGTTCAGCAGCTGGGAACTGGAACCCATTTCTGGAAGTACAGAAATATCCCTGAATAGGGCACTCTTTAGTCTTGATGGTTTCTCAATTCCCTAGTATAGTGTAAGAGCAAAAAAAAAAAAAAAGAAGCCAGTCAAAGCTAGTCTAACTTAGCCTATCTGGGTTCCAGTTAATGTCCTCATTGAAGGGGCTGGACTAGAGGTTATTTCAGGTCAGTTCTGGATGCTTTGCTTTGTTGATTTCTCTCAAGGATAGATACATGGGTCTAGAGGGAGTCTCTGGTTCATGACTGTCCAGTCTTTTCCCAAAGATTATAGCCTAGGGGTGGTAGAAAAGGTGAAAAAAAGAAAAAAAAAAAAAAAAGGAAAATACTCTCATTTTCTCACTTAGCCTGCTCACAATGTTAGGTCAAAATACTATCATTTTGGGAAGCGGCTGTGGCTCAATCAGTAGGGCTCCCGTTTACCATATGGGAGGCCCCGGGTTCGGTTCCCGGGGCCTCCTGGTGAAGGCAAGCCCGCCCGCACAGCGTGGTTAGCTGACCCAGCGAGCACAAGCAGCAAGGGGGGGATAAATGAATAAATAAATAAAATCTTTAAAAAAAAAAAAAATAAAAATAAAAAAATAAATAAATACTATCATTTTAACTTAAAATGATGTTTGGTTTTAAGTAATCTGCCACCTACTTGACTCCTCCTAAATGTATATATGTACATCCATGTGCGCACGCACACATGTACTCAGTTTTAAATCTCCTGGGACAGGAGACCTTTTGACCTTTCCCTATATCTTCCCAGTTCATTGACTTCAAGTTCAATAGTCTTATTTACAACTTAAAGAAAATAAAAAAATTCATTATAATACCTACTTAATACATACGGCAAGCTTTTAGGACCCTCTTAGGGAAAGCAACAGAAATACTTGATTTGCTGTCCAGCATGCATGTGCCATATGAACTTAAATGATAATCTAATAAGAAAAAAATAGTCATCCCATATACTTTAAATTAAACCTCCACAGAGGGCTGAATGTTAGATGCAAGTTATTGCTATAATAACACAAACCAGAACAGTCTCAAAAGTGGCACCAGCAATAGGCAATGTGATCAGGGCTCACTTGCAATACAGAAACAAAATCACTATTATTTTCTATATTTCTAGATATGTACACACCTAGTATAAGTTTTTGTTCCTTTCTGTAACTTATCATTAATGTTAAATTTATAGGAACTCTATTAATGTGGCAACTGTTTAATGACCATTCTTATAAAAGAGCAGCAGAGGGAAGTGGATGTGGCTCAGGCGACTGGGCTCCCGCCTACCACATGGGAGGTCATTGGTTCGGATCCCGGTGCCTCCTAAAGAAGACAGCAAGCTGACACAATGGGCAGGCACGGCAAGCTAACACAGCAAGAGACACAAGAAGAAAAAACATAATGAGAGATACAACAAAGCAGGGAGCAGAGGTTCCCAGTGCTTCCTAAAGAAGACAGTGAGCTGACACAATGGGCAGGCACGGCAAGCTGGCGCAATAAGATGATGCAACAAGAGATGTGAGGAGCAAAAGCATAATGAGAGACACAACAAAAGCAGGGAGTGGAGGTGGCTCAAGTGATTAGGCACTTCCTCCCACATCAGAGGTCCCGGGTTTGGCTCCTAGTTCCTCCTAAAGAAACAACAAAGACGAACAAACACAGAAAGTGAAAAACAACAATGGGGTGGGGAGAAATAAATAAATAAATAAACAAACAAACAAACAAACAAACAAACGAGCAGCAAAAAGAGAAAGAAAAAAAAAATCCCTTGTTTTGGCATCACTTACCTATCTGGCCACTGGGTGCCAGGGTAGATCTTCTTGAGCCACTGGTTCAGTCAGGCAGGGTATAACTAATTCATGCCCTGCTGCATACTAAAGCATGAATGGTAATGGACACTAATGCAGAGTCTAGTTACTCAGAGGACCGGATCCTTTTAAAAAATTTCCTCCCAACTATCCTTTTAAAAGAACTCAACAACTGTCTTCTTGATCCATTCTATGATTTTTGAGAACTAGTGAATTTCTATATGTCTTTAAGAGCATAGATTCAGTTTCCTTAGTAAAGTAAGAGACTTCAGCATTTCTAAATCAAGGCTTAACCTGATTTGGATTTAGTTTTCATAGATTTGGTTTGGGTTCTGATTGTGGTTCTAGATTTGGTTTGATTTACACAAATTCAGTTTTCACTAAAGTAAGAGACTCCGCATATACATGGGTTACACTACAAAACATGTAATAAAAATATCATCTAGCAAATAATACTTTTGAATTTCAGAAGACTTTTGGGTCATGATTCTGATTATTATTTACAATTATAGTGGAATTATGCTAAATTTCTGTTGATCTTCTAAAACCAAATACGTTGCTTTTGAATGTCATATAGAATACTGTCTTTCTAACAAATTTCAACTTAAAACTGTTCCTCCAAAAGTGAATAAAAATTTAATGGAAGTTGCCTACAGTAAAAACAAATCAGATTTAGAAGCCATTATGAGGAACTGACCATGTTCCTAGCTTTCAAACACTCATGTCATTATTCTAAAATAAAGCCACTTCACAATCAAAAGCTTGTATCTTCACATATTCATGAAAGTTAAGTATTCTGTAATACTTTACTCATAAAAAATTTCTTTTCAAGAAATTTTGAGACTCTTCTTTACTTCCTTTTGAAGCTAACCAATAATTTAAATTAATATTTATCTTAGAATGCCCTTCCCGTCTCTGCCCTTTACTAAGACATCTTTTTTTTAAGGATGAAAAAAAAAAGAATTTGGGAAGTAATGGGGTGAAATAAAAAGAACACCAGACTGGCAGACCTGTTTACTAATCCTAACTCTATAATTTAAACTAGCTGTATGATTTTAGATTTAACCCCTCTAGGTCTCATTTTCTCTATCAGTACCACTGCCTGCTACATAGGAGTGGGCATACAGAGTTTAATTATCAGATTTGCTTTTCCATGGCTACTGATTCATCTCCATTGCTTTAATAAATCTTGGGATTTTAAACACTAAATGTGACAGAGATTTTCAAATTCCAGGCTTCTGAAGGAAGCAGAGATGGGTTAGAGTTAGCAGCCTCTTTTTCCTATATTCTACAACTTCCACTTCTTTTTCAATTCTTAATAGAACCAATCTGCACACACCTAATACAAAGATAAACATTAAAAGACATAACCAAAGTTTTATTAAAATTTATAAGAAAGTGTTTACCTTCATCAACAGAATCTGAAGTGCTACTTTTGTCCAAAGAAAGATATTCATTCTTATTTAAGTCCAGAGATTTTGATGACACTCTACTTAACCTCTTTTCTGGAGCTAGTAAAGGACTCTTCTTGATCTGTTTCTCACTTTGGGTCTCCTCTTTCCCTAATCCCTAAAAGGCAAATAAACTGGGTTTAAAAATAAAAACAGATGATAAGCTTTGATTTTACAAGATCTTTAATAACAAGTATGCTTTGAAATATTGCTCTTTTAAAAATATTAGCAGCATTTTGTTATGTTTGCATCACATTTCCAATGCTCCTAAATTTCAAGCACATAGATACTGGCAAATAATATGTAACATATTAAGGTCATCTTCTTAAACAGTAATAAGCAACAAATTTATGAAGAGCATTATATAAAAAGAACTCAGATAGTTAACATTGTGTGAATCACCTAAGCAAAGGGAAAGGGGGTAAAGGACAAAGAAAAAAAGATAAAAACCAGTTCTTTGGGGTAGGAGAGAAAGAACAGCCAAACCAGATTAGTGTCCCCAGCCAATTCCTGCCCCAACAACTCAAGGAAGAGAACTCACCCATCTCTCAAGACCAGTAACTGAAAGGGGAAAGGAAAAGAAAATAGAGATATAAAAGTCATATAAGAGTATAGTGGGGGAGAGAGGATTATAAAAGTATAATACCACAGTAAGTTCATAAGTATACAATTGGATTTACTATTATGGGATTATGGGATTGAGCATTAAAATATATTCAATATATGATGCTATCTATACTTTCTGGGAAAGGTTTAATAAAGACATGCCATATCAATAGTAAACTAAATGTTAGATATTAAAGTACAAATGCTATTGCTACATAGAGTTTTATTTTAAGTAGGCTTACTATAACAGCATAATAAATCTATAGAAACTGTACAGCAAACTACTTTCTTGCATTGTCTGTGTGACAGAGTAATAAGCAGATGAAAGAAAGCAAAAGGCGTATATATAAAGCCTTACACTTCCTGCCCCATGAGATCCTTGTGCAGCACTTGAACAGCAGAAGCAGCTCCAGGGAGGATAGTTTTCCATTGGCCATTCAGAAAGAAGAATAACAACTGGGATCCAGGACATAACTTATTAAAGGATTATACTACCTTAACCAGAGGACTGATTCTTCAAGCAGAGAGTACTGCTAAAATTCAAGGCTTGATGTATTTGGGAGTTCCAAACTACAGTGCAACATGCTTATTAGCAGACCCAGGGCCTCTTCATCAGATGCTACACAGATAAGTTTCTCTGTGGCTTCACACTTATAAAAAAACAGTATTTCTCCTGCTGTTTCTAATTAAGATATATTTCCTATTTAAAGAATATAGAGAGATTTATAAGAAAAATAATAGTCACTATTTGAATGGATGGTATTTGGACAATTTTTATTTTCTTCTTATACTTTTCTATATTTGCTGAATTTTCACAAAGGGTATTAAGTTTATAACTTTAAAAACCTATTTCCTTTTTGGGGAAAATTTATTTCTAATACTTGTTGGAAGTGAAAATGAAACAAACTGACTCAAGATATTTGTTGACATCTGAGAATCTTACCATGCTGCTTTAGAATGCAAAAGGAAAGAGGGATGAACTTCTATATTACTTGTGGAATCACAACCAGAAAACATCTATACTTCACCGAATGCATGGTTGATTTTAAAACTTTATATTATTCCTCTACACTCTATTCCTTTTACTGAGAGGAAATGTGTCTTCCCTTAGAGACAAAACTATAGCTAAGAACGGATGGGGTTTCTACTCTGAGAGCAGTTATAGAAGAAATTGTCAGGGAAGCTGTAAGGTGTCAAGTAGAGATTAGTTCTGAGAACACAGTCCTCAAAGCCAGACTTTTATAAAAGGACAGGCAAGAGATTCCCTAGTTGCTTCCCCAAAATTGAGTGGTTTGGCTTTCTCAGCGAGAAGTATACAAAGAGACTGGCATCCAGAATAACCTTCCATGCATCAGTAATAAGTTCCCAACGGTCTCTAGATAATAAGTTTCGCAACAAATCCACAACACAAAACCAGACTGAGATAGATGCATGATGGTTACCTCATGCATGATGGTTGATAATTTGGTTGCCTCTTACATAAACATATCTTATTTTGATGTTTTCTCAACATTTATTCAGAGGAGATGCTAGGAGCTACATGGAGGAAGATAGAAAAAGACCACTGCTGGCCACACAGAGTCACCTTCAATTTTAATAGCAGCGCATGGCTATATAATAATAGCTTATGGTTACTGAATATGTAATGTGTGCTAGGGGCTGTTCTAAGCACACTCACACATGTTAATTCATTTACTCCTTATAAAACCTCTATGAGGTATTATTCTCATAGTTGAGAAAATGAAGGCATAGCGAAGCTAAGTAAATAGGTTAACTTATTTAAGGTCATACACTTAGTAAATGGCAGAGACAGGATTTGAAGCTAAGCAGTCTGGCTCTAAAATCCTGATCTAATCTAAGAAATTCATTCCGCTTTGGCCTCAAACTTGCATTCCCCAATTAGCAGAACAAAAGCCCCGCAGTAGGAGTACTCTCAGCACTAAACCATTCCCCACCAAAAGGAACTATGGCTTATTAGGAAAATGGCTGATTCTAAGTCTGGGGCAGAAAACCAAAAATATGCCCTGGGACATACTGCAACAAAAAAAAGGGAAGTCAACAAAGATTACTGGTCATTTCAAAAGGAGCCAATCTAAAGGGGATCCTGTTGGCAAAGATGAGACAAATTGAGTATCAAAAAGGATAATAACTCCAAGCTACTGAAATTCATTGAAACAAAAAAATGTATATGCTTATAATGATACTTGAAAAATAAAGAAAATTAAATAAAAAATCCTGATAGTTAAATGGACCTGCCTGTGTTAGAAGGCAGCTTAAGGAGACTGCTATAGCTACTTACAGACTTAAAACTCTTCTCCTAAAATAAAGTAGCAGCCTAACATCTAAGTTTTTAAACATTTTATATATTGTATTTTTTATTTTATCTTACATTATGATTAACGCATGATGGTATCAGATGTATTTTAAAAAGTCTATCATATACTAACCACTTTTGGTGTATTTCCATTGAATGACTCTGTTTCTGAAACTTGACTAGTTGATTCACGGGTAAAACTGATTGATTTGGATAATTTTTCATCTCTCTCCCCAGAGTCATCCAAGCTGCTTCTTCCTGGACTTCTAGAAGAAACAAATCATTACAAAACATAAACGAGCTCACCTGTACACAAATAAGTGATTTGGTCTTTTCATTAAGGTCCTTTTTTAGCATAAAGCATTTTGACAATAAATGGGTTACTGTAATATAACAGGTAAGCCTCTACATAGAACAAGGTTATCTTCTTAAATCATGTGCAAATTGACTATGAATGCATTCATGAGACTCTGTAAATTTAGGAAACCATTATAAAATTAACCATGTGTAAGTGGCCACAATAAAAACGAGCTAAATTAAAATTAATTGTTTAAATTTCAGTTTGTGGAAAACCACAAAGCTTTGAAAGGTACAGGGTGGATGCTGGAGTTAGATACCAGTCAGCATCAGAGGACAATTTTAGATCTCCTTCCTTCTGACTCAGTCCCAGCTGAGATGGAGAATCCCTACTGAAATAGAATATCCTGATATCTGAGCACAGCGTCCATCAATCAGTCATTACTCCGCTAAGAACGAAGTTTAAGAAACTGCTTTCAAATGATCATAGGGTCAAGATAAGTATCCTGGGAGCTGCTTTTCCTTCCTCAGGGAACAAAAGGAAAGGAAAGTCTATTAAATACAAAAGGAGCACAACTTTCTCCAGGGTTCAAACTTACTCGGCAATTATTATTCACATAATCATTACTACTTATAGACTTAAAGCTTTTCCCCTAAAATAAAGTAGCAGCCTGACATCTTAAGCCATATTACCCTGAGAAAGGAGTAGAAAAGCTAAATATCCTTTCAACCCTATTCCACTCTGCCCAAATAACACAATTCTCTCACTAAGTCACTCCTGGGCCAGGCAGAATAGTAGGGGTCTGAGGGAACCAAACAATAAAAATGACTCCTTGGGACTAGCCCACCAGCTGGGTCCTTTAGAATTTTAAGGATGGAGATAAAATGTGGGGAAATAAAGAGAGAGGAAATGAGGAGGAAGAAAGGGGGAGAGGGATTGAAAATGAAGGCAAGGAAAATGGGGTAGAGCTGAGGAAATGATTTGAAGCAAATGTGCTTCTTTCAGAGACTGGAAGAATGGGAAAGGAGTAGAAGAGGGAAAGAGGATCCTACCACATCCTCTCTTAGAAAGCACTCAGACACCAGAGAAAGAAAAGAGCAGCTTTGCTAGTGACTTTAAAAGCGAGACCTAAGAATGTAAGAAGCAGCTGGTCAAAAATATTTATTCTGTCCTTCTTCAAAGACTTGAAACTTTTTGAGTTGTTAGGGACCTTGGAGAACATTTAGTTCAACTGCCCATTTCATAGCTGAGTAAACTAAGGATTTAGATCTTCTTTACATTAATCCAAGGCTCTTTGTATTAGATCAAGTGTTTTTCTACCCAAGTCCAGGAATTGAGAGAGGCTTGTAAACTTTACAAGGAGAGCAGAATAATGGAAATGTTCAACTTTACAAAACACTAATAAAATATACATGTATAACTATGTAAAAAAAGATTAAAATATCGATGCTGGACTGAAACAATATGAATAGAATTGGCATAACTAGAAGACTGCCTAGATGTATGTTGAGCATACACTGAGACTTTTGAAATATTTCCATTTTAAGATTTATTTTTATAAAGGCTTTATTGAGATACAATTCACATGCCATAAAAAATATACCATAAAGTATACCATTAAAAGTATACATTGCAAATATTCTTGCTGACCTGATTTTTTTATTATCAGGGTAGGCAAAACATTCACTATATTAGAAACCACGCGTGTCCCCAGACCTAGTTTTTCTCCTTAGCTCTGGTTTTTAGAATGCTGGTGATAAAGTAAACCTGATTTATTATATGACCATCCTGTATGAGAAAAGACTGTAACTTTGGGTATCTTTGGTCAACCTTAAGAGATATATCAGGGGGACAGATGTGGCTCAGGTGGTTGGGCGTTCGTCTCCCATATGGAGAGACCTGGGTTCGATCCCTGGGACTTCCCGGTAAAAATCTAAAAAAGAAAAATATAGAAGGCACATGGGCTGCCAGGGTCCGCCCACGGGTGTGCCACCAGGCCCTGTGAGCCACGCAGCAAGATGATGATGTAACAGGAGAGTGACACAAGGGAGAGCCAAGATGAGACTCACCGAAAAACCAGAAACTAGGGTGGCACAGGCGGTAGGATGCCTATCTCCCACATCGTAGATTCTGAGGATCAAATCCCAGTGAAGACAGGAGGAGAAGCATGAGAAGAGAGGGCAGGAAACGGACACAGAGTTGCCCAGTAAATGGACACAAAAACAGCAAAAATGGGGGGGGGGTAAAAATGGATAAAAGTAAATAAACAAATAAATAAATCCTTAAAACAATGTATAGGGGAGGAAGATATGGACTACAGTTAGTAGTAATACTTTGACGATGCTCTTTCATGATTTGTTAACAAATGTTTCACAACAATGCAGGGTGTTTGGGGAGGGGTGATATGTGGGAGCCCTGTATGATGTTATGTACGTTTGTTTTGTAAGTTCACAATGTTTACTGAACACTTATAGTTTATGTATGTTCATGTATGAATGATATATTTTAATAAATTGTTTAAAAAATAAAATAAAATAAAATTGCTTATGAGGTGCTCGGTCACCAAAAAAAAAAAAAGTACTATTCTGGGAGCAGATGTGGTTCGAGCTGGTTAAGCATCTGCTTCCCACATGGAAGGTCCCAGGTTCGGTCCCCAGTGCCTTCTAAAAACAAGAAGACAAACAACAAGCAAACAAATGAAAAACCAACTCAGGGGAGCCAATGTGGCTCAGTGGTTGAACACCGGCTTCCCATATATGAGGTCCCGGGTTCAATCCCTGGCCCCAGTACTCAAAAAAAAAAAACAAAAACGTATACCATTCACACCACCCAGCTGAGGCAGAACAGTCTATTCAACAAATGGTGCTGGAAGAACTGGATATCCATAGCCAAAAGAAAGAAAGAAAACCCCTATCTCACACCTTATTCAAAAATTAACTCAAAATGAACCAAATACCTAAATATAAAAGCTAGAACCCTAAAGCTCCTAGAAGAAAATGTAGGAAAACATCTTCAAGACCTGGTGGTCGGAGGTAGATTCTTAAACGTTACACTGAAAGCACGAGCAACAAAAGAAAACATGTATAAATGGGACCTCCTCAAACTTAAACACTTTGTGATTCAAAGGACTTCATCAAGAAGGTGAAAAGGCAGCCCACTCAATGGGAGAAAATATTTGGAAACTACATATCCAATAAGGGTTTGATTTCCATTCTATATAAAGAGATCATACAAAACAATAAAAGAGCAAGCAATCCAATTTTAAAATGGGCAAAAGACTTAAATAGACATTTCTCCAAAGAAGAAATACAAATGGCCAAAAGGCACACGAAAAAGTGTTCAATATCACTAGCTATTAGGGAAATGCAAATCAAAACGACAATGAGATATCATCTCACACTGCACAGAATGGCCATTATTTAAAAAAACAGAAAACAGTAAGTACTGGAGATGATGTGGAGAAATAGGAACACTCCTTCACTATTGGTGGAAACGTAAAATGGTGTGGCCTAGAAGGCAGTTTGACAGTTCCTCAGGAAGTTAAATATAGAACTACCATTATGATCCAACAATTCTTCTACCAGGAATATATCCAGAAGAACTGAAAACTGTAATGTGAACAGACACTTGCACATTGATGTTCATCACGGCGTTATTCACAATTGCCAAAAGATGGAAACAACCCAAGTGTACATCAAACCAATGAATGGATAAACAAAATGTACATACAATGGAATACTATACTGCAGTAAGAATAAATTAAATTGGGACACATAGGATAACATGAATGAATCTTGAAGACATTATGCTAAGTGAAGTAAGCCAGACACAGAAGGACAAATATTGCATTGGTTCACTAATACGAACTAAATACGAAGAATAAACGCATGGAGTTAAAACCTAGAGTATAGGTTATTAGGAGATAGGAAGGCTGGGAAGGAGTACTGATGCTTAATATATGTAGAAGTTTTAATTAACTTGACTGTAAAAGTGTGGAAATGGATATAATTGATGGTAACACATTACAGTGAGTAGCAGTTGGTTTATAAATGGGATTGTGGCTGAAAAGGGTAGTCTAAGGATATAAATGTCAACTGAAAGAAAGCTAGAGAATAATCTAGGGACTGAATAACACAGTGAACCCAGAGATGGATGAGAATTGTGGTTAACAGTACAAATGCAAGAAAGTCCTTCTGTGAACTAGAACGGATATACATCACTATTGCACAGTGGTCGGAATGTGGAGAAGCTTGGGAAAAATACAATTAATGGAACCTATGGCCTACAGTTAACAGCAAAACTGTAATATTCTTGCATCAATGCCAAAGATGTATGGTGTTAATAATAGGGGGGTATGGAAAAATTATGCCAAATGAACACTATGGACCATTGTGGTAATAGTCTGATGATAGTATCTCATAATCTGTAACAAACATTCCACAATGGTATGGTGTGTTGGTGTAGGGGTATTGTATGGGAATTCTACACATGTGCATGATTGTTTTGTAAGTTCACAACTTCTGTAATAAAAATATATTTTTAAAAATGTATACCATTCATTGGTTTACAGAGTTGTGCAGCCATTACCAGTATCTAATTTTAGATCAGTTTCATCACTCTGCAAAGAAACCCCATACCCATTAACAGTCATTCTCTATTCTCCCATGCTCCCAGCCTCTGGCAATTAACTAATCTACTTTCTGCCTCTATGGATTTACCAACTCTGGACTCCATTTCACATAAATGGAATCATATAATATGAGGTCTTTGTGGCTGGGTTCTTCTACTTAGCATAAAATATTAGAATTTAATGTATCATCCTTAGTTATTTTAATTGATATGGTCTCAATTACCATCAGACAGAATGCACTTTTACGTATACAGGTTAATAAAAATGTACTCTCTTCCAAATGAATCCCCATCAATCAAGAATAATCTCTCCTTACTCTTAATTTCTTTATATTTTACATTTATGGTCCTTATCATTTCCTATCTTGTATAATTATTTGCATGCATGGCTTATCTTCTCACAGTACTATAAGCTCCTTTCATTAATGCATTTAATATTTATTGAGTGTCAACCATATGCCAAGTACTATGCTAGGGAACCCTTGAAGAAAGTCATTTTATATTTGTATCTCCCCAAATACCTACCATTTAATTTACTTTATTGACATTTTTAACTCAGAGATTTTACTAGGTTCTTCTCCAGGTCCTTAAGAAAAATGTTTATTAAAATCATGCTTTACTACAGTGGTCAAAACAAATGGTACTGGCATAAGGATCAATGGCATATTGACCAATGGAATCAAATTGAGAGTCTAGAAATAGACCTTTAAATCTATGGTCAATTGATTTTATATATATATATATATTTTTTTTTTTTTTTTTTTTTTTAAAAGGGGGAACTTGCCCATAATCAAAATTTTATTGAAAAACTGACACTAAAATAGGAGATCACTGCTATTACAAAATCAAGATAATTCGATTATCTTGATAGGTTAACTAGAATTACTAAATTGTTAAATAGGCATTCTGCGATGTAAAACAAATTCAGGAAGTTGGGAGAGTCATTTATTAGTATTGTTTTCTTCTAAATGAACATCCTTCTGTGGTCTGGCCTTTCCTCCTGTAGGCTGGCACAACAATGTTGAACAACCTACACAAAGAACCACTGTCTGAGTATGACTGAAAACATAGTAATCTTGTAGAAACCTGGACATTTCACATCCATAAAATAAAAATTTGGACTTTGAACTAACCGTTTCTTTTTATGTTTTCTCTTTTCCTCTTCCAAGCATGGATGTAGTAAATCTCTAGCCAAAGGCATGTTGATGCTCTCTCAAGCCCAGCCTTTCAGATCTGAGGTGACACCCCTAGGGAACAGCACGCGATCTGGCACATGCATCAACTTTCGGGACAGAGGAGGCTGGGAGGAGGTGGGTGGCAGGGCAGGCGGGCCCATCTGTTCAGTATATACTTTTTTTTTTCTTTTTCAATATATACTTTTTATTAGAGAAGTTGTGAACTTACAAAACAATCATGTATGGGAAGCGGCTGTGGCTCAATCAGTGGGGCTCCCGTTTGCCATAAGGGAGGCCCCGGGTTTGGTTCCCAGGGCCTCCTGGTGAAGGCAGGCCCGCCCGGACAGCGTGGTTGGCTGGCCCAGCGAGCACAAGCAGCAAGGGGGGGAAATGAATAAATAAATAAAAATCTTTAAAAAAAAAAAAATCATGTATAATGTGCAAAATTACCATACAATACCCCTCCACCGACACCTTACATTGTTGTGGAACATTTGTTAAAAGAACAACAGATGTAGGCCATTTTAAATCAGCACACACCACTCAGAACTGAGTGGGAGAGAGTATGGTCTACAGTGTGAACTGTGGTCTATGGTTGGTGGCAAGGCTCCAGGATGTGTAAGTTCATTGAGGGTGGTGGGCCACACTGTGGGAAATGTTTGTGTGGGATGTGGTGGGAGGTGGGCAACATGGGAATCCCAGTGGGTTCCGTGTAATATTTTGGGTAATCTAAGCACCTCTTAAAATATATGTATATATATATATAAATAATATTTTTGTAAGCAAATACACATATATGCATATATATTTATAAAAAATAAAAAAATAAAAAAATAAAAAAATAAAAGAATATCATCAGACTATTACCACTAACTATGGTCCATAGCGTATATTTGGTATATATTTTTTCCATACTCCCTTATTATTAACACCATGTATTAGTAATGTACATTTGTTATAGTTCATGAGAGAACACTCTCATATTTAAACTGCTAAGCATAGTCCATCTTCTACTACATGGTTCACTATGTTATACAGTCCCATGTATGGCCAATTGATTTTTGATGAGGCTGCCAAGTCCACTCAACTGGGACAGAATAGTCTCTTCAACAAATGGTGCTGGGAGAATTGGACATCCATATCCAAAAGAATGAAAAAGGACCCTAAGCTTCTTATAACATATGCAAAAATTAACTCAAAATGGATAAAAGACCTAAATATAAGAATCAGGGCTATAAAACTCCTAGAAGAAAATGTAGGGAAACATCAAGATCTTATGGTAGGCAATAAATTCTTAGACTTTACACCCAAAGCACAAGCAATGAAAGAAAAAATAGATAAATGGGACCTTATCAAAATTAAAAACTTTTGTGCATAAAAGGACTTTGTAAGGAAAGTGAAAGGACAACTTATTAAATATGAGAAAATATTTGGAAACCACATATCTGATAAGGGTTTAATATCCAGAATATAAAGAAGATAAAGAAATCCTACAATTCAACAATAAAAAGACAACCCAGTTTAAAAATGGGTAAAAGACTTGAATAGATATTTCTCCAAAGAGGATATACAAATGTCTGAAAAGCACATGAAAAGATGCTCAACATCACTAGCTATTAGGGATTTCCAAACCCTTTTGATTTTTCAAAACCACAATGGGATATTTCATACCTAACAGAATGGCCACTTTAGGGAAAAAAAAAACAAAACAGAAAACTACAAGTGTTAGAGAAGATGTAGACAAATAGGAACACTCATTCACTGTACTGGCAATATAAAATGTTGCCCTCGGGAAGCTAAGTATAGAATTACCATATGATCCAGAAATCCTGCTACTAGGTAGCAGGAGAACTGAAAGCAGAAACTCAAACAGATATTTGCACACCAATGTTCATAGAGGCATTATTTACAATTGCAAAAAGATGGAAGCAACCCAAGTATCTATCAACCCATGAACAGATTTTTAAAATGTGGTATATACATGCAATGGAATATCATTCAGCTGTAAAAAGGAATGAAGTCCTGATGCATGTAACAATATGTGTGAACCTTGAAAACATTATGTTGACTGAGATAAACCAGACACAAAAGGACAAATACTGTATGATTGCACTACTATGAACCAATTTTTAATAAGCAAACACATAGAGTTAGAATCTAGAATATAGATTACTAGGAGATAGACTGGGGTTAGAGAATGGGGAGCTGATGCTTAACTTGTTCAGAATTTCTATTTAGGCTGATGGTAAAGTTTGGAAACAGATGGTGGTGATGGTAGCACACTATTGTCAGTGAAATCACTAGCAATGAACTGTGTAGGTGAATGTGGTTAAAAGGGGAAGCTAGGATATATATATTACCAGAATAAAAATTTTAAGTTAAAACATAAGACTGTACAGCACAGTGAACCCAACAGTAGATGATGGACTATTGTTAATAGTACAAGGATAAGACTGTTCTTTCACAAATTATGAACAAATGTACAATACTAATACACAGTGTTAATAACAGGGTGGTATAGGGAAAAATACACCAAATGTAAATAATGGACAATGGAACTATTTTATAATCTTCTATCAATTGTAACAAAGGTAACTACTGTTAAAAAATAGTACAATTATAAAATATTGCTATCATCAGTTGTAACAAATGTTCTCCACCAATGCAAGGTGTTGGTGGTGGGGTGGTGTATGGGAATCCTGTATTTTAGGCATGATTGTTTTGTAAACACACAACTTCTCCAATGAAGAAAAAACAAACAAACCACGCATTAAACAAATCCTAAGTGACACATAGTTAACATTTCCTTATATGGTCCACATTGTCTTCTCTGTTTAGCAAACTATTCCCTGACCCTACCTTTCACTCCATTCTACCATAGAGGAAAAAGAGGGAAATTACATACACTAAGGGTGAATTAATAGAAATTCTAAATTAGTAGGATCTAAATTAATTTTGCTTCAATTAATCTTGACATTTCAAAATACTGCTGTACCTTGGCTGCACATTATCCTCAATCGACAGTGACAAGTTTTCCATCTCTTCAGCATTCAAGCCTAGCTCAGTGCCATAGTTCTGCTGGATCAACTGCCAGAATTCCTGTTTGGTCAAGCTCTAAAATGACAGCAAAATTACACTGAATACTGGAAGATATAAAAGATAGTATAACATCATGATTCAAAACATGTATTTTGAAGTTAGAAAGATCTGTTATGCTACTCCTAGCTGTGTGACTATATAGACCTCAGTTTTGTCTTTCTGTAAAAATGGGATAACAAAACCTAACTGACAAAGTTGTTTTAGGGAATGAATAGATTAATGTTTGTAAAGTATATAATAAAATAATTACTGTAATTATCATTTCTGGCAGTTACTAATCTACAGTTTAAATTCTGCAGTCCAACCAGTCTACCAAGACCACTGGATCAACATTCATAGTACTAAATGTCAGCTCAGAACCCATCTTCTTACTCCAGTATATTTTCTTAAAATATCAAATGCAAGAGGCTAGGTTTCAGAATGCTTCCTTTGATTTATTTCAAATAAGGTCCAGTTTGTTCTTTCTGTGAAGGTAGCATATCAGTGCTAAAAGCATGAAATACAACAAACTCGTGCATTACAAAGCAATACAAAAACAATAATAGTATGCTAACCAATGGTCTGATTTCAAGAAATAATATAGATGGTTAATTATATGATTAAGCAACGTAATACTTGAAGCAATTTTTGGCAAGATTCTTTCTCCCATTCATTCAACAAATATTTATTTAGTATGTATCAAAGATGTATCACCGAAGTAGATGCTAAGACGGTTAAAATGAAGTACAAGTTAACTTACCCTCAAACAGCTTATAATATAGTTAGAGACATGGGACAATCTTAAGTAAAGTAAATTATGACAAGATATGATTACACACTAAAGTACTGGTAGAATCAACATGATATAAAATTCTAAATGAAGGAAATTTTATTGTGGATTAGGGTGATCAAACAATGCTTCACATTGGAGAAGGGCTGAGCTGAAGGAAAGACATAAGTGGGGAGAGTGCAGAAATGAGAAAATTTTGGGAGAGAGAAACCAATATAAAATATAGAATAACTATATGAACGTAAGTAATATTTGTTTTGAAGTCAGTTAATAGTTTACCAACCTAATTGGAGTAAAAGTTTTAAATTGGGAAATAGCAGAGATAAATATATAGAGATTTAATGGGGCCAAAATGTAGGGAGATCTTGAATTCCTCTCTGATAGCCCCTTCAATAAATACTTTTTTTTTTTGTCTTTTTCTTTGTTTCTTCTCTTTGTCTAGTACTATGTCATCTTTGTTTGTTAGGTTATAGTAGATGACCTTCATTATATTTCATGGGACCTCATGAAATATTAATTAAAAACAAGATTTCTGCACTTTAGACCAGTTCTCAATCTGCAGTGCCCAGAAAAGTAGGATTTCACAAGAGTAGCTGATGTAAAGTATCAAAGTTAATTTAGATACTATTATCAGTAATTTAAAAAGTCAGAAATACCCAAATAGTTACTTACAATAAAGATATTCAGTTTAAGTAAAATGTAAGCCTCTTTGTTTTGGAATTGAACTATATTTTCAAAGAGTGGGTTATCTCAGGTTAAATAAGAAATTCTCAGTAGAAATAATGTCTAATAAATAGGAATGCTCTAATAGTTCAATATTTAATACACAACACCTATTTGGTGAACAAAGTCTTCTGAAGCATAATGTCCATAGAATAAAAACAAAAAGGATTTCTAGTGGAAGAGGAAGTTAAGGAACCACTATCTTTGATTCTAAAGGTACCAATACATTTCTTTTCTGATGCGCACTCCAGAAGAGCCATTTGTGAGTTTTCTTTTCCACAGTTAACAGCTTATCTTACCAATTAACCCATTCTTCCAAAAACATTATATTTGAAACATTTTTTTCATAAGTGGATGGGTTAACTTTATAAAGAAAAATAAGCAATATTTCAACATGCTTGAGGATGATTAAGTTTTTATAAAAACTTTTCTGAAATAATAGGTATCAAACTATTCCAAATACAAACTAAAGAAAATAGATAAATCAATGACAAATATTCAGCTTCCTAAGAGTGGAAGAAATGAAACTTGTAGCATAAGTAAAAAAATATTAACAGCAAAATGCAATTTTGACTATATAAATAAATGTTTAAGATATAATAAAATTCTATTAGGAATTTAATAGTTAATTTGAATATACTTCTTAATCTATTAATTGAATATAAATAACTGGTTAATGGAAAACAGAGAACTCATATAATTCACCATCTTCTAGCTTTACCAATCAGTTAAGAATGACTTTTTCTACAAAGTTGTCCAGAAGTCACAAATATGTGATTATTTAGAGCCATGTCGACCATTCTACGTTAAAACATACGTTCAGCCTAATAGTCATCATTCTTTCAATAATCAGCAGCAGAATCAATCTGCCCAAGAACCTCAAAAAACAACTTACATTTTAAACAAAAGCTGACACCTACCTGTGAAGGAGAGCCTCCCCGGTTCAGCCTACACAGTAGCTTAACAAAATAAAGATGAACCAAGCAGTAATCAGAGAAGGCTCAAAAGTCAGAAGATCAATTTCTGGCCCAGAAAGCTTTGTATTCTAAGTAAGCTGCAAAGTATTTATCAGCAGCAGAGTTCCAAATATTTAATGACGACTATGTAAAATCACTGCTTTAATCTCCTAATTTTGTTATGAGAGATTTTCCCTATAAAAACAAGTTCAAATGTAGTTTAAAGCACAGTATTTGTCATTTCCTGGTTTGTAGTAACAGCACTCCTTCCAAGGCTGCAGGTCAGAATGCACAATTGGAAGCTCTACCTCACTCTACAGGTTCCTAAGCCACTCCTACTAGAAGAAGATAGGTAAACAGGATTTTATTAAAGGGACAGCTCCCAATTTCTTCAGTTCTACACACAGATTAGACACAACAAAATGCAAAAAAAAAAACAAAAAAAAACAAAAAAAAAAACATTTTATTTATGCCTAATTATGTAAAATGCCTACTGCAATAATGTTTTAATTTCATTTTAAAATGATTAAATGTTCTTGTCTACGCTAATACTTTCTATTCAATTCTGGCAATGTCATTACTACTCCTTCATAGACCACTTCTTCAAAATTGAAGTAGCATTCCCATCAGGCTCCCCCATTAACTCTAGTATGACTATCAAAGGTTAAATCTCTTGAGCATTGTAAATGGAACATTAGGAAATAGCAAGAAAGCCAGTTATTCAGGTGAAGCAATAACTGCTCCACACATCTTTCATCGCTGAAGAGTTTAAGGTAACATCTTGATTACTCATTAATTCTTTCTATTAAGAATATATTTGACAGTTCATTCAGAATAACTTCCTGATAGGAGCCTGAACTATGTAGAGTCTTATATTCCAATTCCAATTTATTTTCCAGAATGAAAAGTTTTCTTCTAAATGGAAATTCAAAACTTCCCCTAGGAGGATTGTGGGACCTTGACATCAGATTAGGCAGACACGGCTCAGCTCTAAAAGAGAAAGAGCCAAAAGCTGCTGGAGGGGCCTGCTTTAGAGGTCAGCAGACCAGGGCAGTGCTTCCCAACTCCCAGGAGGGTGAGGGACAGAGAGATGAAGAACCGGAAACAATAAACTATGAGTTACTAAACCTCCTGGCTGCAGGGAAGGGCTCCCCTCCTCCACCCCTGACATATTAAGCACTGATAAAACCCTGGCTCATTGTAGCTGACTGAAAGGGGAGCAGACATCTTCCACTCTGTCAGTTGTTACAAGAATGGGGGGAGGGGGCGGATTTCTTCAGTGAATTCAGTCAGCGAAGCTGGCTTTGAATCCCAGCTCCAGCGAGACCAAAACAAAGGAAAACCGAGACATACACCTCCCTGTAAAGGTGCATCAACGAGCGCCATCTGCTGGCCGGTTTGGAAATGACATGGACAAAAACCAATTGGGTCTCTCTGTGCCCTAACTTCAGGGAGAAAATCTGCGCTCCATTAGTGAGTCCCTGAGATGATTTTGATAATAAAGGCAATTTTAAAGACTGAAGATAAGTTGGACCAAATATCAAAGAATAGCTGTGAAAAAATAATAGACAAGAGAGAGATATTGGCCATCAGAGTAAATTCACCAACATATTCAGATGCCTAGACATAAGTAAACAATTACAAGCCATACTAGGAAACAGGAAGACATGGCCCACCCAAAGAAACAAACCAAATATCCTAAAGAGATTCAGAATTTAAGACAATCAATGATAAACACATAACTCTCCTAAATAAATTTAAAGAATTGAAAAAAAATATGACTAAGAGATAAAGGATATTAAGGCACTGGGTGAGCATAAAAACAATTAGAAAGTCTGCAAAGAAAAGTAACAGACCTTATGGGAATGAGATTAAAAATATATTAGAGGTGGGAAGTGGATGTGGCTCAAGCAATTGAGCTCCTGCCTACCACATGGGAGGCCCCAGGTTCAGTTCCTGGTGAAGACGAGCAAGACAGCGAGCTGGTGCCATGGGCTGGTGCGGCGGGCTGATGCAACAAGATGACACAACAAGGAAACACAAAAGGAAACACAAGAGACACAACAAAGCAGGGAACAGAGGTGGCTCAAGTGATTGAGCATCTCTCTCCCACATGGGAAATCCCAGGGTTGGTTCCCAGTGCCTCCTAAAGAGAAGATGAGGAGACAAGGAGCACACAATGAATGGACACAGAGAGCAGACAGTGAGTGCAAACAATGAGAGGGTGGGGAATAAATGAATAAAATAAGTCTTTTAAGATGAAAAAATACATTAGAGGCACATAAGAGAAAATTTAAATTGCTCAAAGACAGAATCAGTGATTTTGAAGAGAGAATATCTGAACTGGAAGACAGGAGAACAGAAAGAGAAGAGAATGGAAAAAATGGAAGAGTCTCAGGGAATTGAATGACAACACGAAACGCAAAAACATACACATTATTGGTGTCCCGGAAGGAGAAGAAAATGGAAAAGGAGCAGAAAGAATATTTGAGGAAATAATGACTAAAAACTTCCCTACCATTATGAAAGACAAAAATATGAATATCAAAGAAGGACAACACACTCCAAACAGAATAATCCAAACAGAGCTACCCCAAGACACCTACTATTCAGAATGACAAATAACAGAGATAAAGAGAAGATTCTGAAAGCAGCAAGAGAAAAGGAAAGCTTCACATACAAAGGAACCTCAATAAGAATAAATGCTGACCTCTCATCAGAAACCATGGAGGAGAGAAGAAAGTGGTATGATATATTTAAGGTACTAAAATAGAAAAACTGCCAGCCAAGAATTCTATATCCAGTAAAGCTGTCCTTCAAAAAAGAAGGGGAGTTCAAAGTCTTCACAGACAAACAAAAACTGGTAGATTATGTTACCAAAAGACCAGAATTACAAGAGGTACTAAATGGAGTGCTACAGCCTGAAAGGAAAACACAAGGGCAAGAGACTTGGGGAAGAGTGTAGAGATGAAGATTATTAGAAGGGTAAATTCAAGTGTAAAAAGCTAGGCAATAGTATGAAATGACAACAGAATGCCAAAGTCAAACTGGATGAAGTAAGTAATGCCATATCGGTAAAAGCATTGAATGTTAATGGCCTGAATTACCAATCAAAAGACATAGACTGATAGAATTAATTTAAAAATATGAACCATCTATATGTTGTCTACAAGAGACTCACATAAGACATTAAGGATACAACCAAGTTAAAAGTGAAAGGTTGGAAAAAGATATTCAATGCAAATCGTAACCAAAAAAAGAGCTGGAGTAGCGATATTAATATCGGACAAAATAGATTTTAAATGCAAAACTGTTATAAAGGATGAAGAAGGCCACTATATATTAATAAAAAGAGCAATGCAGCAAGAAGAAATAAGTATACTAAATATTTACACACCTAACCTCAGCGTCCCAAAATACATGAGGCACACACTGGCAAACCTGAAGGGAGAAATAGATATCTCTATGATAATAGTTGGAGATTTCAATATACCACTCTCAGTATTGGCTAGAACATCTGGACAGAGGATATATAATCAGAGAGCTTGAATAATATGATAAATGAACTAGACCTAACCAACATCTATAGAGCACTGCACCCCCAAAAGAGCAGGATATACGTTCTTTTCAAGTGCTCATGGATTCTTCTTGAAGATAGACCATATGTTGGGTCACAAGAAAAGTCTCAATAAATTTAAAAAGACTGAAATTATACAACACTCTTTCTCTGATCTTAATGGAATGAAGCTAGAAATCAATAATGGACAGAAAAAGGGAAAATATATGGAGATTAAACAACATACTCTTAAACTGGGTCAAAGAAGAAATCGCAAGCAAATTCAGAAAATATCTTGAGGTGAATGAAAATGAGAACACAACATATCAAAACCTATGGAACACTGCAAAGGCAATGCTGAGAGGGAAACTGATAGCCCTCACTGCTTACATTAAAAAAGAAGAGCTAAAATTGAAGACCTAACTACACACCTGGAGGAACTAGGAAAAGAATAGCAAACTAATCCCAAACCAACCCAAAGGAAAGAAATAGCAAAGATCAGAGCAGAAATAAATGAAATTGAGAACAAAATACAATAGAGAAGCAACAAAACCAAAAGTTGATTTTTTCAGAAGGTCAACAAAATCAGCAAGCCCTTAGCTAGACTGACAGAAAAAAAGAGAGAAGACACAAATTAAAAAATCAGAAATGAGAGGGGGGACATTACCACTGACCCCAGAGAAACAAGAGAGATTGTAATAGGATACTATGAACAACTGTATGCCAAAAAATTAGAAAATGTAGAAGAGATGGACAAATTCCTAGAAACACATGAACCACCTACACTGACCCTAGAAGAAACAGAAGACCTCAACAAAGCAATCACACCTGAAGAGATTGAAACAGTCATCAAAAACCTCCCAAAGATGAAAAGCCCAGGACCAGATGGCTTCACAGGTGAAGCACTCATTGAAAGATGACCTAATACCGATCTTGCTCAAGCTCTTCCAAAAAACAGAACAGTAAAGAATGCTACCAAACTTGTTCTATGAAGCCAACATCACCCTAATAACAAAACCAGATAAAGATACTACAAAAAAAGAAAATTACAGACCAATATCTCTAATGAATATAGATGCAAAAATCCTCAACAAAATGCTCATAAACAGAATCAAAAGCACATTAAAAGAATTCTACAGCATGCTCAAGTGGGCTTTATTCCAGACATGCAGGGATGGTTCAACACAAGAAAATCATTTAGTGTAATCAACCACCTTGATAAATTGAAGAAGAAAAATGACATGATCCTCTCGATTGATGCAGAAAAGGCATTTGACAAAATACAGCATCCTTTCTTGATAAGAACATTCCAAAATATTAGAATAGAAGGAAGCGTTCTCAATATGATAAAGCATATATATGAAAAACCTACAGCTAGCATTGTACTCAATGGTGAAAGATTGAAAGCTTTCCTGCAAAGATCAGGAACAAGAAAAGGATGCCCACTGTCAACATGATTCAATATTGTGCTAGAAGTTCCAGCTAGAGCAATTAGGCTAGACAAAGAAATAAAAGGCCCCCAAATAGGAAAGAAAGAAGGAAAACTTTCACTATTCGCTGATGACCTGATTCTATACAGAGAAAATCCTGAAGAATCCACAACAAAGCTAATAAAATTAATAGACAAGTTCAGCAAAGTGGCGGGATACAAGATTCATATGTAAAAATCAATAGCGTTTCTAAACACTACTGATGTGCATTCTGAGGAGGAAATCAGGGGGAAAAGTCCATTTATAATCGTGACTAAAACAATCAAATATTTAGGAATAAACTTAACCAAGGACATAAAGGACCTGTCTTCAGAAAACTTCAAAACATTGCTAAAAGATGGCAAAGAAGACTTAAATAAATGGAAGGACATTCCATGTTCATGGACTGAAAGACTAAATATCATTAAGATGTCAGTTCTACCCAAATTAATTTACAGATTCGATGCAATCCCAATAAAAATCCCAATTGACTTATTTGCAGAAATCAAAAAGCCAAAAATCACATTTATTTGGAAGGGTAAGGGGCCCTGAATAGCCCAAATGTCTTTAAAAAGAAGAATGAAGTTGGAGGACGCTCACTTCATGACTTTAAAGCATATTACTTAGCTACAGTGGTAAAAAACAGCATGGCACTGGCATAAGAACAGACACATTGACTAATGGAACTAAATTGAGAACTCAGAAATTGACCCGCACATCTATGGGCTGTTAAGCCCACCCAGCTGGGCCAGAAGAATCTATTCAACAAAATGGTGCTGAGAGAACAGGATATCCATATCCAAAAGAAAGAAAGAGGACTTCTATCTCACACCTTAAAGAAAAATTAACTCAAAATAGGTCAAGGACCTAAATAAAAAAACAACTACCATAAAACGCCTAGGAGAAAATGTGGGAAAATATCTTCAAGATCTTGTGGTAGGTGGTAGTTTCTTAAACCTTACACCCAAAGCATGAGGAATAAAAAAATACAATACCATCTGCACACTGATGTTCATAACAGCATTATTCATGACAGCCAAAAGTTGGAAACAACCCAGGTGTCCATCCACTGATGAATGGATAAACAAATTGTGAAGTATACACACGATGGAATATTATGCAGTGATAAGAAGAAATGAAGTCATGAAACATATGACAACATGAATGAACCTGGAGGACATCATGTTGAGTGAAGCAAACCAAACACAAAAGGACGAGTACCGTATAAGAGCATTATTATGAACTTAATATATTATGTGAAATATAAATATATTATGTAAAATATGAACATGGGTAAAATTGCATATATAAGACTATTTTTTTTTGAAGCTGAACAAATGTAGGTTAATACTACAAAATTTTAATATCAGACAAAAAAAATTATAGTAAGTGAAGGAGACCAGACACAGAGTACTACATATTGTATAATTCCATTTATATAAAATGTAAATATAAATCAATTTATAAAGATGAAATTAGATTAGTGGTTATATAGAGCTGAGGAAGGAAAGCTAAGGGGTGTGGAGTCTTTCTTTTTGGAGTAATGAAATTGTTCTAAAATTTTTGATGATGAATGTACAACATTGTGATTATACTAAAAGCCATTGATTATACACTTTGGATAGATTATATCGTGTGTGAATATATCTCAATGAAACTGCTTAATAAACAAATAAATAATTCTGCAAGAATAACCAGAAATAGCAGCTATGTACAGCAAGGGAAACAGAGAGATGGAGAGGTGAGGAATTTCCTTGCTTGTCAGTTTTTTGTTTATTATTATTATTGAAATAATGAAAATGCTTTAATAATGATTGATGTGATGAATGCACAACTATGTGATTATACCAAATACCATTGACTGTACATTTTGGATAAATTGTATGCTTTATTAATATGTACCAATAGAATTGATTAAAAAAAAAAAAAAACTTGCCCTAATGTCTACCTAGTTGTTACATTTCATTTAGTAAGGTGTGGAGACAGGTCAAATGCTACTTGATGTACCACATGGATAAGCCTTTTGGGGAGTTGATAAATTCTAATCATTTTTACAATAGCAGAATGAGAGGCCAGAGAAACACTGGACAGTACTACTCACTCAGACTGAAGAAAGCACACTCTGGTGGCCCAGCTCTCACTGGTTAAAAACTAGTGTTTTTAGCATATTGTGGTAATTCTCACTGAATGAAACTGCAGATAGATACACCCACTCTACTATGGTGACCAAATAACCATGAGAAAAATATACATTAACTGTACTATAGTTGATTTTATATACTTTTGCTAAAAGTAAAAATATAAAAACCCCAATAACAAACCACTGGTATAGAGATGCTAAATTTGGTAGGTTTATGAATGAGAAGAGAACCTTATATGAGCCCCAAGAAAGCCAGCATGTAGAGGGTGAATAGAGTAGGAGTGGCCATCAGAGAGGTAAGAGGAAAGTCCAGAAAGAATGATGTCATGGAAGTTGCTGGTGATTGAATCATGTCCCCTACAAAAGGCATGCTCATGTCCCAATTCCTGGGTTCTGTGGGTGTGGAGCCATTGTAAATAGGCTCTCTTGAAGATGTTGCTTCAGTTAAGGTGTGGCCTAACTGAATCAGATGAGTTTTAATCTGGATTGCTGGAGCCCTTTATAAGCAGAATGAAATTCAGACAAAGAGAAAGGAGCATAAGGAGCAGCCAGATTTTGGAAGCCAAAGGAACCCAGAAGAGAAAGGAGAAGACACCACAATGTGCACTGTCATGTGACTAAAAAGCCAAGGAGCCCCAAAGATTGCACAAGAGAAATCAAGCCTTCTAGCCTCTCTAACTGTGAGCCAATAAATTCCTGCTGTTTAGGCAACCCATGTATGGTATTTGTTTTAGAAGCCAAGAAACTAAAAGAGAAGGAAAGAAGATCTCTCAAAATTAAGGGAGTGCACAATTGTTTCTCAAGCTGCTGAAAGCTGAAAAAGATGAAGATGTGATAAGCAAGTATAAGGCAAATGCAAGCATACAGAGGAGTGAAGGAGACTGGTGAGCCAGTTCACTATGACATGGGTGTATGTGCGTGTGAGAGAGAGAGACAGAGAGAGAGGGGAGTAAGGGAGAAAGAGAGAGAGAAAGGGAGAAAGGGGAGGACAGAGGCAGTGAGGAAGGAAGGAAAACAGCCTTGTAATATGCCATGCTAAAGAGTATGGAGTTTATATGTCACAATATAAAAAGCCACTGAATAATTTCATATAAAAAAGTAACACATTCAGAATTGTGTTTTAAAAAGGCAACAAACAAAAGGACAGATTAGTCTTAAAGAGAGGTAATTCCAAGATAGAAATGATGAGGGCCTTGGTGACCAACTAGACATGGCTGGCAAAGAGGTAAGAAACAAGGACAGGGGACTTCTGGGAAGATGGTGTCAAAGTAGGTAGGCAGGGCTCAACTCTCTCACAAAAACAATGGAGAAAGGGCAAAAAGCTATCCAAGGGATCTACTTTAGGGATCTGCAGACCAGGAGAGTGCTGCGCATCACCCAGGAGGGAGAGGGACAGAGAGACAAAGAGGACAAATGAAAACCATGAGTTACTTGCCCCTGTGGCTGGAAATGGCACATATACCCTATCCTCAAGGTGAATAGCCCTGGTAAAACCCTTGGTTCACTACAGCCAACTGTGTGAGAAAAAAACCTCCTCCCTGGCAGTAAACAGGGACCTGGAGGAAGGTGGAAAGTGGCTTCTTTTTAGTAAATTTGGCCAGCAGAGCCCCCTTTGAATCTCAAAAAGATCCCAGCCAATCCTGAAGCAGCCCCAGGGAGGGGAGGGGGGACTAATAAGGCAGGCTGACACAAACAGCAGCCCTTGTCAGGTACTCAGCCGGAACCTTATAACAGGGAACTTATAGACTGAGAATATTTTCTTCAGGTTTTTTTTTTTTTTTTTCCTTTTTTATCATTTTTTAAAATTTTAGTTTATTTACTCTTTATAAAACCAGGTACCTTACCTGTGGAGGGCAGGCTGCAGGGAGATTGACTGATGAGGACTGGCAGCCTGAGGTTCCTAGAGGCCTAAGAGGGAAGCCTGTTTTTCCTAGGTTTTTTGTTTGTCGTCTTTTCCCTCTGTTGCCTTTTTTCTTTTCCTTATTTTTTTCTCCTTAGTTTCTTTATTTCTTTCCTTTCATTTTCCCTCTTCTGTTGCTATTCTTTCATTCCACCTTTTCTTGTTTGGTCTTCTTTAATTTTTTTTTCCTTCTTCTCATCTTCCTGGCCTTTTATTTTATTCTATTTTTTTCTTGTTTCTTTTTTTTTATTCCACCTCTTTTATTCTTATTCCTTTGTATTTTATAAGACTTTTCCTTCTTATTACTTATTTATGTTCCTGGCACTTTTATGGTTTCTTTTCTATCTTTTTAAAAATTACTACAATTATTCTTTTTCTCTTGTCTTTCCTTTTTTATGGTCTTAATATTTTTTTCAAGGGAACACAGACAACTACAATGATATAGAATAAAAGGAACCAAGTGTCAAAAAGGAACCTTACTACAAAAATAAATAAATAAAACTCTAGAGTAGAAAGAGAAGCTAACTATCTGAATAAGCCCAACAAGATAAACAGATGCTTAGACACCAATAAAAAATTACAAGTCATACTAAGAAACAGTAGGACATGGCCCAGTCTAATGAAGAAACTAAAAAAACAGAAGGAAATGCAGAAAATGGAACACCTAATCAGGGATGTCCCAACAAATATCATGAATCAACTTAATGGAGGGAAGGAAGAAATGAAGGATATTAAGATGCAGGAGGAACATAATGAAGAAATCGTAAACATACATAAAAAGATAACAGATCTGGGAGCAGATGTGGCTCAAGCAACTGAGTGCCCACTTCCCACTTTGGAGGTCCTGGGTTTGGTTTCCAGTGCCTCCTAAAGAAGACAAACAATGAGCAGATAAAGAACCAAAATAACGAGCAGACAACAAGCAAAAACAAATGAGGAGGGGGCGGATGTGGCTCATATGGTTGGGTGTCCGTCTGCCATATGGAGGGACCTGGGTTCAATCCCTGGGACCTCCCGTAAAATAAAATATATATATGGAAGGCGCATGGGTTGCCAGGCTCTGTGTTCCGGTGAGCCGCCAGGCCCTGGGAGCCATGCAGCAAGATGATGACATAACAGGAGAGAGACACAGAGGAGAGACAAGATGAGATGCTCCAAAAGCTCTGAAAACCAGGAACCGAGGTGGCGCAGGTGGCAGAACACCTCTCTCCTACATCGGAGGTCTCGAGGATCGAATCCTGGTGAGGACAGGAGGAGGAGGATGAGAATAGATGGCAGAAAACAGACACAGAGAATTGCCCAGCAAATGGACACAAAACAGCAAATGGACACAAAACAGCAAATGGGGAAGGGGGGGTTTAAAATGGATAAAGTAAATAAATAAATCTTTAAAAAAAAAAAAAACAAAAACAAAACAAATGAGCAGGGAGCGGATGTAGCTCAAGCAGTAAAGCACCCACCTCCCATATGGGAGGTCCCAGGTTCAGTTCCCGGTACCGCCTAAAAAAACCAAGGAGACAACGAGCAAAAACAACAAACAAACAATGAGCAAAAACATGAGCAAAACAGACAAGGGAGCCATCTCGGGGGGCGGGTGGGGAGATAACAGATCAGATGGTGATAAATGGCAAAATGCAAGAAATTAAAAATACACTGGAAGCACATAACAGCAGATTCGACAGGCAGAGGAAATAATTAGTGACATCGAAGATAATACATCTGGAATCACACAGATAGTAAAACAAATAGATCAAAACATAGAATAAATTCAGCAGGGACTCTGGGAATTGAAAGACAACATGAAACACACAAATATAGGCATTACAGGCATCCCAGAGGGAAAAAAGAAGGGGAAGGGGGCAGAAGAAGTGTTGGAGGAAATGATGGCTGAAAATTTCCCAACTCTTTTGAGGAACATGGACATACATGTCCAGGAAGCACAGCACACCCCAAACAGTATAAATCCTAACAGGCCTACCCCAAGACATATACTATTAAGTTGTCAAACACTCAAGACGAAGAGAGAATACTGAAAGCAGCAAGAGAAAACAGAACCATCACATACAAGGGAAGCACAATAAAATTAAGAGCTGATTTCTCATCTGAAACTATGGAGGCAAGAAGGCAGTGGTATGAATTAGTTAAGATGCTGAAAGAAAAAACTGTCAGCCAAGAATTCAGTATCCAGCAAAGTTGGTATTCAAAAATGAGGGAGATCGCTTCTTGGCCTTTTAGCTAAGATCAAGTGTAGTATCTGTTCTTATCAGTTTAATATCTGATACATCCTCTATCCAAGGACAATATATTAAATGGATTTTTGGAAAAGGGAGATGGAATAGGGGCTTGCTCCGTCCACTCCATGCATCGACCTGGTATTGCAGTACTTCCAGGAACAGTGCACCCCCTCGGCGGAATAATGTTTGTTTAAAAAAAAAAAAAAATGAGGGAGAGTCCAAAACATTCACAGATAAACAGAAATTAAGAGAGTTTGTCAACAAGAAACCTATCAAGAAATATTAAAGGGAGTTCTACAAGTTGAGAGGAAAAAACGGGAGAGGGAGGGTTGGAGGAGAGTGTAGAAAGGAAGATTATTAGTAAGAAAAAGATAAAAAGAAAAATAAAAACAAAATATGACTTATAAACCTAAAGAAAATATGGCTAATGTAAGTAATGTCATGACAGTATTAACAATGAATATTAATAGAGTAAGTTCTCCAAGAGACACAGATTGGCAAACTGAATAAGGAAATATGACCCATCTATAGTCTGCCTACAAGAAACTTACCTTAGACCCAGGGACACAAAGAGGTTGCAAGTGAATGGCTGGAAAACAGTTTTACATGAAAACAATAACAAAAAAAAAAGGCGAAAGTAGCTATACTAATATTGGACAAAATAGACTTTAAATGCAAAACTACTGTAAAAGACAAAGAAGGACACTGTATATTAATAAAAGGGGTAATCTATCAGAAGAAAGAACAATCATAAACATTTATGCCCCTAACCAGAGTACCCACAATACATAAAGCAAACATTGGAAAAACTAAGTGGAGAAATAGATGTCTCTATTAGAGTGGGGAACTTTTTATGTCTGTATAATTATAGTGGGGAACTTTAATTCACCATTATCACCATTAGAGAGAACAATAAAGAAACACAGAGTGGGTCAATAAAGAAACATAGACTTTGAATAATACATTAGAGGATCGATCTAGACCTAATAGACATATACAGAACATTACACCCAAACACAGCAGGATATACGTTCTTCTCAAGCTCACATGGATCATTCTCCAGGATAGACCATAGGTCACAGAACAACTCTCAATAAATTCAGAAAGATTGAAATTTTGCAAAGTAATTTCTCAGACTACAACGGAATAAAGCTGTAAATCAGTAAGGGGCAGAGAATATAGAAGTTAAAAAAACACTCTTAGACAATCAGTGGGTCAAGGAGGAAATTGTAAAAGAAATAAGTAACTACCTTGAAATGAATGAAGATGAGAACACAACTTATCAAAACCTATGGGATGCAGCAAAAGCAGTGGTGCGAGGGAAATTTATCACCATAAATATCTACATTAAAAAAGAAGAAAGCACTAAAATCAAAGACCTAACTGCACACCTAGAGGAATTATGAAAAGAACAACAAACTCATCCCAAAGAAGGAAATAACAAAGAATATAGCAGAGCTAAATGAAATTGAGAATACAAAAAAATTAGAAAGAAAAAATAATGAGCAAAACCAAAAGCTGGTTCTTTGAGAAGATTAATAAAATTGACAAACCCTTAGCTAGACTAACAAAGAAAATAAGAGACAAGATGCAAATACATAAAATAAAAAAACAAGAAAAGGGATATCACCACTGATCCAACAGAAATAAAGAGTATCATAAAAGGATACTTTGGGGAGCGGATGAGGTTCAAGGAGTTGAGTGCCTGCCTCCCACATGGGAAGTCTCAGATTCGGTTCCCAATGCCTCCAGAAAAAAACAAAAACAAAAGCAAACAACAAGTAAAACAAATGATAAAACTCAGGGAAGCCAATGTGATTGAGTGCCAGCTTCCAAAATACAAGGTCCCAGGTCCAATCCCCAGTCCCCAGTACCTAAAAAAAAAAAAAAAAAGAGGATACTTTGAAAAACTGTATGCCAACAAGATGGGTAACTTAGATAAAATGGACAAATTTCTAGAAACACACAAGCAGCCTTCATTGACAAAAGAAGAAACTGATGAACTTCACAAGTAACGAGATTGAATTAGTCATCAAAAACCTCCCAACTAAGAAAAGCCTAGGACCAGATAGCTTCACGGATGAATTCTACCAATCATTGTGAAAAGAACTAACAACAATCCTTCCAAAAATAGAAATGGAGGGAACATTGCCTAACTCATTCGATGATACCAACATCACCCTAATACCAAAGCCATATAAAGACACCAAAAGAAAGGAACACTACAGACCAATCTCTCTAATGAAACTGGAAACTAAAATCCTCAACAAGATACTGCTAATCGTATTCAACAACACATCAAACAAAGTATACACCATGATCAAGTGGGTTTGATCCCTGGTGCACAAAGATGGTTCAACACAAGAAAATCAATCAATGTAATACACCCCATTAACAAATCAAAAGAAAAAATACATGATCATCTCCATTGATGCAGAAAAAGATTTTGACAAAATACAGCATCTTTTCTTGATAAAAAATACTTCAAAAGATAGGAATACAAGGAAATTTCCTAAACATGAAAACGGGTATGGATGAAACCCCCCCCACACTAATATCATATTCAATGGTGAAATGCTAAAGGCTTTCCATCTAAAATCTGGAACAAGACAAAGATGCCCACTGTCACCACTCATATTTAACATTGTGTTAGAAGAACTTGCTTGAGCACTTAGGCAAGAAAAAGTAATAAAAAGCACTCAAGTTGGAAAGGACGAAGTGAAAATTTCACTATTTGCAGATGACATGATCCTATATGTAGAAAGTCCAGAAAAATTTACAACAAAGCTTCTAGAGCTGATAAAAGAGTTCAGTAAAGTGGCAAGATATAAGATCAACAGGCAAAAATCAGTAGCATTTCTGTACACCAATAATGAACAATTTGAGGAGGAATCAAGAAAGAAATTCCATTTACAATAGCAACTAAAAGAATAAAATATCTAGGAATAAACTTAACTAAAGATGTAAAAGGACTTGACACAGAAAATTACACAATATTGGTAAAGGAAACCAAAGAAGACCTACATAAATGGAAGAACAGTCCATGTTCATGGATTGGAAAACTAAACATCATTAGGATGTCTGTCCTAACCATATTGATTTACAGATTTAACAAAACCCCAATAAAAATTACAACAGCATTTTTTACTGAATTGGAAAAACTATGAAATTTATTTGGAAGGGCAAGGGGTTCTGAATAGTCAAAAACATATTGAAAAAGAAAAACAAAGTTGGAGGAATCATGCTGACTTTCAAGCATAGTACCAAGCTACAGTGGTCAAAACTGCATGGTATTGGCACAAAGATAGACATACTGACCCATGGAACTGAATTGAGAGTTCTCATACAGATCCTCACATCTAAGGTGAACTAATATTCAACAAGGCCACCAAGCCCACTCAACTGGGAGAGACAAATGGTGCTGGGAGAACTGGTTTCAACAAATGGTGCTTGGAGAACTGGCTATCCATATCCAAAAGGACAAGAGAGGATCACCATCTCACACCCTATACAAAAATTAACTCAAAATGGATGAAAAACCTAAATATAAAAGCCAAGACCATAAAGAAGATAATGTAGTGAAGCATCTACAAGATCTTGTGGTAGGAAATGGCTTCATAAACTTTACACCCAAAGCAAGAACAACAAAAAATAAAATAAATAGGACATCCTCAAAATTAAAAACATTTGCACTTCAAAGGAGTTTGTCAACAAAGTGAAAAGACAGCCTACTCAATGGCAGAAAATATCTGGTAACCATTTATCCAATAAGTGCCTAATATCCAGAATATATAAAGAAATCCTACATCTTGAAAATAAAAAGACAAACAACCTATTTAAAAAATGGGCAAGAGATTTGAATGGACACTTCTCCAAAGAATACATACAAATGGATAACATGCAAATGATACAATCCTGTGTTTGGTTTCTGGTGCCTCCTGAAAAAAAAACAAAAACAAAGAAAAAGCAAAATAAAAATAAAAAATGAAACAATTCAGGGAAGCCAATGTGGCTCAGGGGTTGAGCGCTGGCTTCCCACACACAAGGTCCTGGGTTCAATCCCCAGCCCCTGGTACCTAAAAAACAACAACAACAACAAGAGGACCACAAGTGTTAGAGAGGATGTGGAGGAAAGGGAACACTCATCCACTGCTGGTGGGAATGTAGAATGGTGCAGCCATTGTTGGAGGACAGTTCGGTGGTTCCTCAGGAAACTAACTATAGAACTGCCATATGATCCAGTAATCCTACTGTTGGGTATAAACCCAGAAGTGAAAGCAGGGACACGAACAGATATATGCACCCAAAGTTCATAGCGGCATTATTCACTATTGCAAAAAGTTGGAAGCAACCCAGTGTCCATCAACAGATGGATAGGCAAATTGTGGTATATACATACAATGGAATATTACTCAGCTGTAAGAAGAAATGCAGTATTAACGCACGGGACAATATGGATTAATCTCAAAAACATACAATGGAATATTACTCAGCTGTAAGAAGAAATGCAGTGTTAATGTACGGGACCATATGGATTAATCTCAAAAATCTAATGTTGAGTGAAGCCAGCCAGTCACTGAAGGACAAATATTACATGACTTCACTGATATGACTTAAGCAAATTGAGCAGACACACAGCTATAGTCTGGAAGATAGGTTATCAGGAGACAGAAAAGGAGTAGAGGGTGGTGAGCTGATTCTCAATATGGGCAGAATCTGTGATAAGATGGAAGGGGGCGATACTGGTAAAGTGATGTAATTGGGTTCGAGGGTGCAGGAATGTGAGGGGGAGTAGTTTGGGGGGGTGAGAGGGACTACCCATGGAAATGAGGGGAGGGTTGGAGGAAGGAGCAGGTGAACTCTGGGGATTTGCAGGTTTGTGGTTCAAACTACAATGGTGGTGGAAGCAGATGTGGCTCAGGCAATTGAGCTCCCGTCTACCATATGGGAGGCCCTGGGTTCGATTCTTGGGGCCTTCTGCTGAAGGTAAGCTGGCCCACGCCCCACAGAGAGCTGACAGCCCATGCGCCACGGAGGGCTGACGCAGCAAGATGGCCCAACAAAGGGAGACACAGAGGTCCTGCAGAGGTCCTGGGATGGGTTCCTGGCCTCCTAAAGAGAAAGACGAGAAGAAAAGACAAGCAGACATGGAAAGAACACACAGCAAATGGAAACAGAGAGCAGACAGCGAGTGCAAACAAAAACAAGGAGGGGAGGGAATAAAATTTCTTTTTTTTTAATTTTTAAACTACAATGGTGGGAAAATTCTTTTGGAAAATATGGCAGGGGATGGTTACTGGTGCAGGGCATCGGAGGTGGGGGGATATGTGGGATAGGGTGCACCTGGGGCGTGCCTTAATGGAAGATGAAAGCGTTCATCTTGTATGTTACTTCAGTGCGTGATGACCCACACAATAAACAAGAAAATATTAAACTCCCATCCTGGGGAGTCCTGCTATTTCTCAATTAGAGGGCCTATGTTCTTGAGAACATAGGCAGTGGCCTAATAAAAGAAAACAGATCAATATGTCAAGCCCTCAATATTACTGCATGTAATTATGAATCTTATTCTTCAAAAATTGAAACTTAGTGGTTACCATAGGTTCTAAGGGGAAGGAGAGGGAAGAATAGATGGAACATAGGACATTTTGGGGGCATTTGGAATTGTTCTGCATGATCTTGCAAATTTTAAATTTTAAATTTTGTCAAAACCTATAGAAGTGTACAGTGCAAAATGTAAACCATAATGTAAACCATTGGCCATGGTTGGTATTAATGCTTCAATATTTGTACATCGATTATAACAAATATACCATCCACATGTAAAATGTTATTAATAGGGGAGAGTGTGAGAGGGGGAGGGGGTTGGCATATGTGAATCCCCTATATTTTCCATGTGACACTTCTATAGCCATTGGCCAATTTAATGTAATTATGAATTCCAAAAATATAATTGGATCATGCCTGTAAACTGATCTGTTAATCTGGGCATGATTAAGTTATGATTAGGGCATTAAGCCCCACCCCTTGGTGGGTGGGGAATCAAATATAAAAGGCGTGGCAAGAACAGTTTTGAGAAGCAGTTTTTGAGAAGCATTTTGATGTTGGAGAAAAGGCCCCAGAAGAAGAGAAGTGAGCCATTCGCCTGATAGTCTACAGCTGACCTTGTGGAGGAACCAGAAGAGCTAAGCCCAGAGAGAAACACAGCCCCGGGAAGAGAGGAACACAAGAAGCCTGAACCCTGGCAAACGTCGGCAGCTGTCTTGCTCCAACATGTGGCAATGGACTTTGGTGAGAAGAAACTTAATGCTTTATGGCCTGGTATCTGTGGACTTCTACCCCAAATAAATACCCTTTGTAAAGACCAACCCATTTTTGGTATTTCACATTAGCACCCCTTTGGCTGACTAATACAACTTCTGTAACCTAAAGCTTCTTTGAAGATAAAGTGAAAAAAAATAAGACACTGGAGGAACATACAGAAGAAATTGTCATTGTACATAAAAGATAACAGATCTTATGGTGATGAAAGACACAATGAAAAAAATTTATTATTTTCTATTTTGTATTTTATTTATTTTATTATAATTACTTTCTTATTTTTATTTTTTTGGCTTTGTTTTGGGGGATTTGGGATCACAGAAGGGTCACAATTGTGGCAGGGGAGGATCACTGGTACGGGGTGTTGGTGATGGGGAGATGTGTGGGGAGGGGTGCACCTAGGGCATGCCTCTATGGAATATGAATATGTTCAAGTGGTCATGGGGCATAGTCTCAGTGGGTGGAGACCCACACAATAAATGAATGAATACTGAATTCCCATCCTGGGAAGTCCTATTACATTCTCTAATAGAGCGGCAAGAATCCCCCAGTACATAGGCAGTACCTAGCAAAGGAGGACAGACTATTACGCCAGGCCCTTGAAACTGATGGTTGTAGTTATGAACCTTGCTCTTGTGAAATTGAAACAGCCTAGTATTACATATTGCCTAAGAGTTACCTCCTGAAAATATCTTTGTTGCTCAAATGTGGCTTCTCTCTAAGCCAAAATCAGTATATAAATGCACTACTTCCCCCACCCCCCAACCTCAGCCTGGGACATGACTCCCAAGGATAGGTCTCATTGGCACCAAGGGATTATTAACAAGCGCCTACTATCAATGCATCTGGAAAACCTCATTGACCAAAAGGGGGAAATATTAAATACAAATGAGCTTTCATGGCTAAGAGATTTCAAAGTGAGTTGGGAGGTCAATCCAGAGGTTACGCTTGTACATGTCTCAGCAGGATCTCACTGACTGCCAGTTCTTCAAACAGTGGGACACCTGAGGGCTCTAGAGACATCTAGACACTGTAGGCAGGGCAGACAATCTCAGGAATTCGGCACCCTGTCAGTGTGCCTTACTTTGAAATATATGCTCCCAATGTAACAGACTTAGACTCCTTTATAATTTCCCTACACATGGCTCTTCTGCCCCTTTTATTTGAACCTATAATTAGCACTATACTTGTTAAATACATATCCCTACTCTCCTGTTCACTGGACTCTTCCAGGACAACTAACAAAAGGATGATTATGGGCAACACCCATCCCAAAAAACAGAGTATCTACAACTGCAAGCAAGACAGTTCCATCCATCTGCCCCCATGGGATCTAAACACCCTCTCAATCAGAAACACAGTGGGCATCACCATCCCAAAATTCACAAGATTGAGGAATGAACATACATAAGGGGAGAATGCAACTATGGACAAAGGAGACATTATTTTAGCAATGGAAGAACTTGTATCATTGATACAAAGGCAGTGGCCACCAGAGGTTCTGAAGGGAGGGAGAGGGAAGAATAGAAGAACATGGGGGCATTTTTGGGACACTGGAATTGTTCTGCATGATATTGCAATGATGGATACAGGCCATTATATATTTTTTCAAAACTTATAAAATTGTGTGAAGTAAAATGTAAACTACAATGTAACCTATAGTCCATGATTAATAGCAATGCAGTATGTGTTCATCAATTGCAACAAATGTACCACATTAATTAGTGTGGCAAAGTGTAGGAATCCCCTATAGTTTTTATGAAACATTTATGTAATCTAAAGCTTCTTTAAAAAAAAAAAAAAGTTGAGTATAAAGAAAAAGAAAGAAACAAGGATACATCCAGATTTCTGGCTTGGGTGGCCGTGAAGTTTACTGAGCCACAGAAAATTGGTGGAAGAGGGAAACGGATGTGGCCCAAGCATTTGGGCGCCCACCTACCACATGGGAGGTCCCGGGTTCGGTTCCTGGTGCCTCCTAAAAAGAAGATGACCAAGACAGCAAGCTGGCATGATGGACTGGCGTGGCAAGCTGACAAAACAAGATGACGCAACAAGGCGACACAAAGAGGAAACACAACGAGAGACACAACAAAGCAAGAAGCGGAGGTGGTTCAAGCAATTGAGCACCTCTCTCCCACATGGGAGGTCCCAGGTTCAGTTCCTGGTGCCTCCTAAAGAGAAGACAAACAGACACAGAGAGTGCACAACAAATGGACACAGAGAGCAGACAGCAAGCACAAACAATGGGGGGGGGGGGGGCGGCTAATAAATAAAAAATTAAATCTTAAAAAAAAATTGGTTGAGGAGTTCTGCCAATCATAAAGGTGAAAAGAGAGGGAACAATATAAGAATACAATTCTTCTAAACTGCCAGGATATATTTTCTAGTAAAAATAGAAATTTTACATTTATATTTTCAGATGTTTCAATGTTACTTTTATTAGATGTATAGCACTGCTGGAAAACTTCTAGAATTCCAACAAAGTTCAAAAGGAATGATCATTGGAAAGTGTCATAAGGAAGAATACCGGGTTTTGATCTGGTTGAGAGGTCTATAGGAGAAGGTTGAATGACACTCTTTTTTTTTTTTTTTATTCATTTATCCCCCCCTTGACGCCGCGCGGGCGGGCCCGCCCCCACCAGGAGGCCCCGGGAACCGAACCCGGGGCCTCCCATATGGCAAACGGGAGCCCTACTGATTGAGCCACAGCCGCTTCCCTGAATGACACTCTTTCAGAAGGTCTTAGAGGGTGACATTAACTTGGCCAACTGATCATTTGCAGCTGGCTTCAGCACTGGGCTCAAAGAGGCTACTCAAACAAGCCATACACACAAACTGCATATAGTCATTTTGCTGTAAATGTACTAAACTATAGTTTAGGACATATTCCTTTCTAGTGATCAGAAAACCATGACGTCAATACCATGGAACTCAGATAAGTAATCAGAAAGCTGCATGATAAGCAGGGAATCAGAGCAAAGGTAGACAGCTTTCAGGGACAATATACTGTGACCCTCGTGTGGCCTAATGATTCATCTCTGTCCCATCTCTATATACTATTGTAGTCATCATAGTCTGCTTCTGGGAATCTACTTGTCTGTCTTCCTAAGTCTGGCTAAGCTCTCTTCAGGCTAACATATTCTTTTTTTCACATATCCTGATACATTCAATCAACTGTTTTCAGGCTCCCCCCATTCCACCCAAACACAGATAACAAACAGGATACTCTTCTATCAGTGACTCCAAAAATAAAAGTTGGAATGACATTTATCAGAACTTGGGGAGCATGAGTCTGTACACACTGAAAAACTCCCCTCATTACCTTACCTATGAATCTGACACTTGCCCTCTCCTTTAGAAATAAACCTAGAAGACATTTTGTCTCTTTAAGCCTTAGAATTTAAAATAAACATTTCTGCTCTATTAGGCCCTGGATTTAAAGATGTACTCAGAATGGATAGCTAGCTTCCCCATAGCCCCCATTTACTGATAAGACATCACTATTATCTCTCTGAGATTAAAAAAGAAAATTTTAAGTAAATTTTCATTTTGCACACATCCTGACTATATTATTACTATCAGCAATCATAAATACAATAATATAATAATAATATCAGTAGGAATATAGAAGGAATAACCTTTAATAAAAAAAAAATCTAGGTTTTAACCCTCATTACTGTTAACCTTATGTATACAACCCTATTTTCTTAGCAATTCAAGTATATAGAAAATAACATTTCTTTTGGAAAAAAGAGGATAATTTAGTGTTTCAAGATAATCATTTGTTCTCAATGTACATATAAAAGGTTTAAGAAATTGAGCTAAATATACATTTAACTTAGGGCATGCCCTGATGTTGTTTCTAAAACTAAATTCTGGTCTGCATTTTCTGCCCAACCTTTGCCTCCTCCTTGAGCAAACTGAATAAAAATGTCTTGTCAATTAAGTATATTTATTATTTAGACTATAGGTTATTGAGATTCTACTAAATTGAGTCATTCAAAACACATTTATTGAGCATCTGCTACATGTAATGTGACCCAATAATCTACTGTCCAAACTTGCACACTTTTGAGAATAAAGAGGGCCCTACCAATATTCACATTGATAGAGGCTTAAATTCAGACCATCCTGGGTAAACCAGAGATGCCAAACACCAGAGATACAGCAATAAACAAGAGAGATATGGTCCTTGTCCTCAAAGTGTTTATAGTCAAACAAGGAGAAAAGAAATAGAACAAATAATCATAATTGTAATGAATGTTTATCAAAGAGAAGTGGAAAATATTATAGGAAGATAAAACAGTTTCTTAGTTAGGCTTTATTAATGAGTTTGAGTTAGAACTAGGGATGAGAATAAGAGGGTCAAAAGCTTTTGAGTTAGAAAAAACATGTCTGAAGACCCAGTAAAGAAAACAAGCAGAACATTTAACAAGTCAGGAAGGAGGAGGATGTACAAGAAGGAGATGAAGTTGGAGTGGTGGTAGGATTAGATCATTAAATTTATATTCTATTTAAATTTTTAGATTTTTATTCTAATATGAACAGTTATATATGTTTTTAAAATGATAAATTTGGCTGCAGTACTGTTCAGGGGTCAACAAACTATCTGTAAAGAGCCTGATAGCACATATTTTAGGTTTTATGGGAAATTATTCAACTCTATTGCAACTACTCAACTCTATCATTGTAGCATGAAAGCAGCCAGAGACAATATATAAATGAATGAGTGAGGCTGTGTTCCAATAAAACTTTATGATGCTAAAAGGTGAATTTCATATAATTATTACGTGCCATGAAATATTATTCTTTTAATTTGTTTAATGCTTTGAAAATATAAAACTATCCTTAGTTAGGGGCCATACAAAAACAGGTGGCAGGAAAAGATGGAAACAACCCAAGTGTCTATAAAACAATGAATGGATTTTAAAAAATGTGTTATATACATATAATGGAATACTATGCTACTGTAAGAAGAAATGAAACTGGGACACGTATGATAACATGAATGAACCTTGAGGACATTACGCTAAGTGAAATAAACCAGACACAAAAGGACAAATATTGCATGGTCTCACTAATATGAACTAAATACAAAAAATAAACACATGGAGTTAAAACCTAGAGTATAGGTTACTAGGAGATAGGACAAGGGCTGAGAAAGCATTCTATGCTTAATGTATGTAGACTTTTTAACTAGCTTGTCTGTACAAGTGTGGAAATGGATAGAGTTGATGGTAACATATTATAGTGAATATAATTAACACAGCTGGTTTTTAAATAGGATTGTGGCTGAAAGGGGTAGTCTAGGGATGTAAATGTCAATTGAAAGAAAGCTAGAGAATAACCTAGGGACTGAACCCAGAGTTGGATGAGGATTGTGGTTAATAGTACAAATACAAGAATATTCTTCTATGAACTAGAACGAATTTACATCACTATTACAAGGTGGTAAGAATATGGTGATGCATGGGAAAAATACAATTAATGTAACTTATAGATTATAGGTAACAGCAATATTGTAATATTCTTGCATCAATGTCAAAGAAGGTAACTATCTATGCTAAGAATAGATTATACAAGGCATGGGACTGTATAACACAGTGAACCATGTGGTAGAAGATGGACTGTGGTTAACAGTACAAATATGAGTGTTCGCTCATGAACCATAACAAATGTACAATACTAATACATGGTGTTATTAATAGGGGGTGTATGGAAGAAATATACCAAATGTAAGCTATGGACTACAGTTAGTAGTAATAGTCTGATGATGTTCTTTCATAATCTGTAACAAATGTTCCACAAACAATGTAAGGTGATAGTAGAAAGGCGATGTATGGAAATTCTGCACATTATCATGATTGTTTTCTAAGCTCACAACTTCTCTAATAAAAATATATATTAAATGAAAACAGGTGGCAGGACTGTCTGGTATAGAACATAGTAGGAATATGAGGCGGAGAGTGACATAGCTAAGTAAAGCCCCATAGCTATCCTGAGGGATGAGGAAGGGCCTAAGGACTTAACTTGAACCATGTTTACAAAAGACTGAGGAAACATCAAAGAATGGAGCTGCCACTGTCCTCTGGCACCACAAATCTCACATACTCAGGGTGCTGTCAAAGGTTGTGAACTAAGCTCAAGTGTTATAAATTACTTCACAAATGACCACAATGACAGTTTAAACATTCATGTTTAAATTTTGAGGGCTTATGTTAAGCCAAATATCTGGAATAAACTGTATGTTCAGAAGCAATACATCAAAGGAAACTTATGAATAAAAAATATACTTTAAAAACATTCATTTTCAAAGGCACCAAATATAGCTCTAACTTTTTCCCCATTATGGATTTACCTTTTCCTGGAGTAAGAAATTTAAAATCCACAAACACACAAACATGACTTAACAATCATTTTGTAGTATTTACTTTATTTAATTGAATTATCTTTTTTATAGATTAATTTTCTTTGTTTTCAAGGGCTTGTTATACAGGAAGTAAGCAAAAGTAACACATATTTACTTTTACTCTCAGATGTCCTAATTCCAAGTAACCAAGAATATAATATTCTGAATTTAAATTCTTTAATATGTTTTGAATATATATATGATGTATTACTCAAATTACTTATAAGATTGTTTTATAGAATATTGTAATTTTACTGTGTATTTGATGGATTCTGGGTTCTTTACCTTTTCATAATATTACAGAAGATCAAGAAATCTAATCAGTGTGGCTTTATCACTTTAAAAAACTAGAAAGCAACTGAGGCTTATAAAATTATAGATATACTGTATACCAAGCACCTAGCACTGTCCCTAGAACCTAATTCCTCATAAATGGTAGATGTTATTATTGTGATAGATATTGGTATACTAAAAGAACATTGTTTCTTCAAAGATCACTAGAATTCAGGAAAAGTAGTGTTTCCCCCCTACTCCTACCTCCTGTTCCTTTTCTGGGTAAATCCTACAGTGTTTAAATTTCCAGTTAGGACAGTTTTAAAACTGAAATATCATCTTCAATTTTCATAAAGTCTGCATATTAGCTAACACATAGTATATGCTTAAATGCTGATTTTTGTCTTAATTTAGAGCAGCAACTACTACTGTACTATTTATTAAAATGAGAATGTAGTGGCCACATGCAATTAAAAGTTGCATGTTCAATGTTAAAAGTAACCAAGCAATATGAACCTCTGAATAAGGTAAAGATGGTGATATTCCATATGCATACGTCAAGACCATAGGTGGCACAAGTATCTTTTGGGACAGAGTTGGATTTTACTCCCAGACAGTGAATGGAGCATTTCTCGGTCCTTGTAACGTCCTGGATCTATTCCCCTTTTTCCTCCCCCTTCAGAGAGCTCTGTTTCTTTTTCATTAAAGTTCAGATTTGTTTCTCCCTTAGTTCATCTGTAACCTTGAATTTTATAACTTCCCAGGATGGATTTGTTTTCCACAGTTGTTATTCTACCTTACTTGTGTGTGATAAAAGCAAATGTGATATTTGGAGGTCACTCAAACAGTGTATAACTAAGTGAAGACACGGTAGCAGTCTATGGTCGCATCTCAACTTGGGGGTTCCCAGAGCCCTCTAGGAACTTCCCACTTGTAGCTGAGGTTAGCCAGGTCCCCAGGGAAACACGGAGTTTTTCAGCTCCTGCCTGAAAGCGCAAACCTCTGTAATTAAGACAGTAGATCTAATGTGATGGGCGGCTCTGGGGTGAAGGAGGCGTACCCATTCCGCAGCATGACCTAGAAGGGTGGCCCTACGTGTCAGGCAACTCGCTTTTTTGCACATGCTCCCCTCTGTAGCAGGCCACCCACAGCAGATCCCAGACTAGGGAACATGGGCTTGGGGTTCCTGGGAAGCAGGGCATCCAAAGGCAAGAGCCTCAAGAAGGTAACATGGGAGGTAAGGAAGGGTGGTAGACTTGGACTGGGGCTTCCCTGCCAGCCACACCTACCCTTCCCTACCTCCCCCACTCTCCTCCACCACTCCCATGCCCACCCATTTCTATCTCTCTTCCCACCATCTTAGGACTCCACGCCACACATCCTGGCACTCCAGCAAAGTGAAAGACCTGCAATGCTTGGAAGTATCAGTTCTCAGCAGTGCAAGGGAGTACAAAAGAGCATTCAACACAAAGTGCCCCTGAGGCCAAAATGTATCTAGGGGCTTGGCTGAGGAGTAGGGAGAAGAGGAGGTTAAGTTCCAGCTCAGGCTGTTTAAGCTCTCACTGCAAAGGGAGCCTTTCTTCTCCATTGGAAATCTCAATGTCACTCCCAACCATTTTTTCAAAATAACAGCTTTACTGAAATATAATTGACATAACATAAAATTCACCCTTTTAAAGTATACAATTCAGTGGTGTTCAGTATATTCACAGAAATTGTATAACCATCATCACTATCCAATTTTAGAACATTTCATCAATCCCAAAAGAAACCCATAACCATTAGCAATCACTCTCCATTCGTCCCTTCCCTGGCAACCACTAATCTACTTTCTATTTCCATATATTTG
>JAKSZT010053887.1:17642758-17661856 GCA_026826555.1 Tolypeutes matacus | reverse complement strand
TCCCTTCCCTGGCAACCACTAATCTACTTTCTATTTCCATATATTTGTCTATTCTGGATATTTGTTAAAAATAGAATCATACTATATGTATTCTTTTGTGACTGGCTTACTTCACTTAACATAATTATTTCAAGGTTCGTCTATGTTGTAGCATGTATTGGTACTTTACTCCTTTTTATTGCCAAATAATAATCCATGGTATAGATATATATTTTCTTTGTCCATTCATCACTTGATGGACATTTGGGTTGTTTCTACTTTTAGGCTATTTTAAATAATGCTGCTACAAATATCTATAAATAACTTTTTGTGTGGATACATGCTTTCAAATCTCTGGTGTATATAACTGTGGTAGTTTGTAGCTATGTACCCCAGGAAAACATGTTCTTAAACTTAATCCATTCCTGTGGTGTTAACCCACTGTAAATAAGATCTCTTCAAGGTGTTACTTTACTTAAGGTGTGGCCTAAATGAATCAGGATGGATTTTAATTAGGATTACTAGAGTCCCTTATAAGCAGAGTGAAAGTCAGACATAAAAGCCACAGAGGGAGCAGCCAGAGCTGTAAGTCAAGGGGATCAGAACTAGAAGAGAATGAAGATTCCAGAACAGGCCGCCATGTGCATTCCCAAGGGACAGAGAAGCCCAGAACCAAGGATCAACAGCAGCCAGTCCAGAACACTAGTCTTTGGGAAGAAAGCATCGCCTTGATAACACTGTGATTTGGTCTTCTCCTAGCCTGAAAACTGTGAGCCAAAAAACTCCCATTGTTTAAGCCAACTCATTGCATGATACTTGCTTTAGCAATGAGAAACTAAAACAATACCCAAGAGAGGAATTGCTGGACCAAATGCTAACTCTATGCTAACACTCTGAGAAACTGCCAAACTGATTAAGTGGCTACACCATTTTACAGTTTCATCAGCAATGTAAAATAGGCCCTATTTCTCCATATTCTTGTCAATACTCCTTATTGCCTTTTTTTTTTTTTTTTTTTTTTTTGTACCAGGGCTAAGGATTGAACCTGGGACCTCATATGTGGGAAGCCAGTGCTCAACCACTGACACACATCAGCTCCCTTGAGTTGGTATTTTCATTTGTTTGCTTGTGGTTTGTTTTTGTTTTGTTTTGTTTTTAGGAAGCACCAGGAACTGAACCCAGGACCTCCCAAGCGGATGCTTGAGCCTCATCCGCTTCCTTGTCTTTTTATTTTAGCCATCCTAATGGGTGTGAACTGGTATATCACTGTGGTTTTTATTTGCATTTCCCTAGTAACTAATGGCTTGAGTACCTGTCCATGTGCTTATTAGCCATTTGTATATCTTCTCTGGAGAAATATCCATTTAAATCCTTTGCCCATTCCTTAATTGGGTTATTTGTCTTCTTATTTTTGAGTTATAAGAGCTCTCTATATATTCTGGATTCAAGTTCCTTATCAGATACATGACTTGCAAATATTTTCTCCCAGTCAATGGGTTGTCTTTTCACTTTCTTAATGGATTCCTTTTTAAAAAACTTTTAATTTTGATCAAGTCCAATTTATCTATTTTTTTCTTCTTTTGTTACATCAGCAATCTAAGAAACCATTGCCTAATCCAAAGGTCATGGAGATTTACTCCAATGTTTTCTTCTAAGAGTTTCAAAGATTCTATCTTACATTTAGACATATGAATCAATTTGAGTTAATTTTTGTAGTGTGAGGTAAGGATTCAACTTCATTCTTTTGCATGTGGGTATCTAGTTGTACCAGGACTATTTGTTGAAAAGACTATTCGTTTCTTCACTGAATTGTCTTGGCAACCTTGCTGTTTTAGTTTGCTAAAAGCTGCCAGAAACAATATACCAGAAATGGGTTGGCTTTTACAATGAGGGTTTATTGGCATGCAAGCTAACAGTTCTGAGGCTGAGAAGTGTCCAAATCAAGGCATCATCAGGTGGATGCTCTTTCCCTGAAGACCAGCTGTGGGCGATCCTGAACTTCTCTGTCATATGGGAAAGCACATGGTAGTGTCTGCTGGTGTCTGCCTTCTCCTCCAGGATCCACTGCTTTCAGCTTCTAGATGCTCCGTCTTTGGCTTTCTCTCTCTTGGTTTCTGTGAGTTCCTCTCTGAGCTCCTATGTGTCTCTCTCTATTCAACCTGTTTATAAAGAATTCTGGTTTAAGAGAATTAAGATCCACCCTGGGTCCCACCTTACTAAAGGAACCTAATCAATAGAACTTCCCACCTATAATAGGTTTACACCCCAAGGAATGGATTAGCCCTAAGGACATGCTTTTCTGGGGTCCATAAAAGCCTCAAACTACCACACTTGTCAAAAATCAATTGTTCATAAACTTAGGGGTTGTGGCAGTTTGATATTATTTATGAATTCCAAAAAGAGATATTACATTTTTAAACTGGTCTATTCCTCTGGGCATGACACCCCTTTGATTGCATTAAATTCAGAGGTTTCACTTTTACTTTATTAAATCAAGATGAGGGCTTTGATTTGACCACATCATTAGCGCATGCAGGGTTGAGTCCTTGCCCCCTTGGTGAACTATATAAATGGATGCTCAATCAAGAACATAGATGTAGATACACAGAGAAGATACACAGAAGATCTGCAGCCCCGGAAAGAGAGATGAGGCTGATAGTTTGCAGCTGACCTTGTGAAGAAAACAGAGCAGCTGAGCCCAGAAAGAAACAAGCCTTGGGAAGAGAGATGAGCTTTATGCCAGCCTATGGCTGAGATTGGAAGAAGCTGTGCCAGCAGAGCCTTAAGAGGAAGAGGAAGGCTGAACCCTCACAGACATCACCCACCATCTTGCGTCAACACGTGGCAACACACTTTGGGTGAGGAAGTAGCTCTTATGGTACCTAGAGTTGGACTCTTTAGGGCCTTGTGACTGTAAGTTTCTACCCCAAATAAATACCCTTTATAAAAGCCAAAAGATTTCTGGTACTTTTCATCAGCATGCCTTTTGGCTGACTAATACAAGGATTTATTTTTAGACTCTCAATTCTATTCCCTTAATCTAGGCAAGATCATGTTATCTGCCAACAGAGATAGTCTTACTTCTTCCTTTTCAATCTAGATGCCTTCTATTTCTTTTTCCTGCCTAAGTGCCCTGAGTAGAGTCTCCAGTACAATGTTGAATAGAAGTGGCAAGAGAGGACTTCCTTGTCTTGTTCCAGATGTAAGAGGATAAGCATTCTATTTTTCACCATTAAGTATGATATTAGTTGTGGGTTTTTGTAGATCAAAAATGTTCCTTGCTAGCCCTAGCTTGTTTGGTGGTTTGGGTTTTTTTTTTTTTTTCTGTTTTTGTTTTCAAGATTTATTCATTTATTTATTTCTCCTCCCTGCCCGCCCTTGTTGTTTTTGCACTTGCTGTCTGTTCTCTGTGTGTTCTTCTGTGTCTGCTTGTCTTCTCTTTAGGCAGCACTGGGAACCAATCCCAGGACCTTCCGGAGTGAGAGAGAGGTACTCAATCTCTGGTGCCACCTCAGCTCCCTGGTCTGCTACATCTCTTATTGTCTCTCCTCTGTGTCTTTTGTGTTGCGTCATCTTGCTGTGCCAGCTCTTCGTGTGGGCCAGCACTCGTGTGCGGCCCAGCTCTCCGCATGGGCCAGCTCTCCGCTCAGGCCAGCTCGCCATGCAGACCAGCTTGCCATGCAGACCAGCTTGCCTTTCACCAGGAGGCCCTGGGAATCAAACCCTGGACCTCCCGTATGGTAGATGGGAGCCCAATCACTTGAGCTACATCCATTTCCCTGCTTTGGGTTTTTAATCATGAAAGGGGGTTAGATTTTTTCTAATGCTCTTTCTGCATCTATGAAATGATCATGCAGCTTTTATCCTTAATTCTACTGATACTGTATATTACATTTGACTTTTGTATGTTGAACCAACCTTGCATAAATCCCACTTGGTATTTTTCATATGTTGTTGGATGCAATTGGCTAATATTTCTGAGGATTTTTTGTAACTATTTTCCTATGGGATATTTGTCTGTAGTTTTCTTCTCTTATGATGTCTTTGCTGGGTTTCAGTATCAGGGTAATACTGGCCTCAGAGAATGAACTGGGAAGCGTTCTCTCCTCTTCTGCGTCACACAGATATCATTTGGGTCTAGTTAGTTTATAGTGTTGATCAAGTCTTCTATTTCTTTGTTGACCTTCTGTCTAGTTGTTCTATCCATCACTGAAAGTGGGGTTTTAAAGTCTCCAACTATTACTGGTGAATTGTCTATTTCTCCCTTCAATCCTGCCAGTTTTTGCTCCATGTATTTTGGGACTCCATTGTTAAGGGTATGTATGTTTATAATTGTTATATTTTTTATTATTATATAATGTTCTTCTTTATCTCCAGTAACAATTTTTGTCTTAAAGTCTAAAGTATCTAAAGTAAAGTATAGGCACTCTAGCTCTCTTTGGCTACTTGTATGGTATATTTTTCCATTCTATTGTTTTTCAACCTATTTGTGTCTTTAAATCTAAAGTGTGTCCTTTATAGACAGCATATAGATCAATAATGTTTTTAATCCATTCTACCAATCTCTGCCTTTTAATTGGAATGTTTTATCCATTCATGTTTAGTGATTTAATGTAATGTCTGCCATTTTGCTATTTGTTTTCTAAATATCTTATGTGTTCTTTGTTGCTCTATTCTTCCATTAATGTCTTTTTTTTTTTTGTATTAAATATTTTCTAGTATGCCATTTTAACTCCTTTGTTGTTTGTTTTACTCTATTTTTCAGTTACTTCCCTAGTGGCCACCCTGGAATTACAATTAACATTTTAACTTATAACTATAGACTTTAATTTGCTTCAAATTACTTCTTGGAATTTGAATATTCTAGTCAAAATTAAGTCCAGCAAAATAAAGATGAGTTCTCCAATTCATACTTTGTTGGTACACACTGGAAGGTTGTTATAATAAGCATTTGCCTCTGGTATGAACACTTACCTTGTCTAATAATACATTCTGCCACAACCTAAAGATACTGAGGTAACTTCTATCCCTGGCACCAAAAGATGTAAAGAAAAACTGCAAAAAAAGAAAGAAAAAAAAAAAAGGACAGTTTTAGTGTCATGGAAATAAGGGCAAAGTAAATGTCATGAAAGTCTGCTGGGAACTTGCTGTGGTCAAAGCATACTACTAGGTCACCACTGTCTACTTTATTTATTATTTCATTTAACTTTGTGATACAATAGAAGAAAACCAGGTAATCTGTACATGATGAAAGTTCCTTAAAAACTATCTTACAATAAATAGTGTCTTACAGCAAATATAATTTTGTCAATATTTACTAAGGAAAGAGGCTTGAAATATGCAGCTATTTATGTTATCACAGTTTAACTATTAAAATCAATATAGTTATAAAGAAAACATGAAAATTATATTATTCTGAACTTTTCAAACAGATATAAATTAGTTGTCATTTGAGACAAGAAAACACAAAAATTAAGAAAAAACTACAAGTGGAATTCAGATAGATTTCTTTTAAATATCTTAATTTTAAATTATATTCCATTCATATTCTTTTTTAAAAAAATCCAGAAATACTTACTCTCAACTTGTTATAGATATGAAACACTCCATAATAACACTACACTTTACTTTGAAAGTTGTAGAAGAAAACTGGCATTATACACAACTGCCAAAAGATGGAAGAAACCCAAATGTCCATCAACCAATGAATGGAGAAACAAAATGCAGCATATACATACAATGGAATATTATACAGCCATAAAAAGGAATGAAGTTCTGACACATGCAAAAACACAGATGAACCTTGAAGATGACATAAGTGAAATAAACCAGACACAAAAGGACAAAAATTGCATGATCTCCCTGTTATGAAGTAAGTAAAATATGTAAACTCATAGAGGCAGAATCTAGAATACAGGTTACCAGGAGACAGAGTGGGTGTAGGGAATAGGTAGTTAATATTTAATTTGTACAGAGTTTCTACTTGGGATGATGGAAAAGTTTTGGTAATGGATGGTAGGGATGGTAACACAACATTGTGAATGTAATTAACAACACTGAATTATATATTTGAATGTGGTCAAAAGGGGAAATTTTAGGTATACATATGCTACAAGAATAAAATTTTTTTAAAAAATCCATGGGACTCTACAAGACAAATAGTGAACCCTAAGATAAACCATATTCTATCGTTAATAGCACAATTATAAAAATGTGTTTTTATCAATTTTAACAAATGTATCACACTAATGCAAAGTGTTAATAATATGGTGGTATATGGGAACCCTGTATTTCATGCATAATTTTTCTGTAAGCTCACTTCTCTAAAAAAAAAAAAATATATATATATATACATGCATATGGTACTTTGAGACTTTTATGAACTCGAGAAAAATCATGTCCTTAGAGCTCACCCATTCCTGTGGGTGTGAACCTATTGTAGGTGGGACCTTTAGATTAGATTACTTCAGTAGGGCGTGGTCCAAGGCCTCTTCAAGCACCAGGGCACACTCACCCTTTCTGCACACATGGGTATCTTGCTCTCTTGGCCCAAGAAGATGTTTTTCTCAGCTTCCATGGCTCTGCCTTTGAAGTCATTTTTCCTTCAATGTGCCCCTTTTCTGTCCCTTTTAGTCCAGGCTTGCAGTGGTTCTATTCATACAGATCTTGCAAAAGAACTTGTCAGTTTCACATGTAGCACACAGGGATCCCAAGTGTCAGACCATAGGACTTCCTACAAATCCTTCTTGGATAACTGCATTTCCAATCCTGACCTGCACTGAAATGGCTGGATTGTTCAATCAGATCATCATGAGGCACTCTTCTCTGGAGACTCACTTTCCAAAAGTTCAGAATTTTCCAAAACATCAATTTCTGGTTTCTTTGTACCCAGGAGTTCAGTTCTCAGCTTATACTTTTCTTCTCGCATTTTACTATAAGCTGCAATGAGATGCCAGGCTGCACTTTCCACATTTAGTTTGGAAATTTCCTTAGCTTGTCACTTTCTCTGCCTTTCATTTGACATCAGTACACAATTTTGACAAGTTCTCTGCCACTTTAAAACTAGGGTCACCTTCTTCCAATTTGCAATGATACACTCATCATTTATGTCTAAGGCCTCAAAATAAGTACCTTTAGCTTTCATTTTTCTACTAACAGTCTCTTCAAAGTAATCTAGGCCTTTTCTATCAAGCACCTCACAATTCTTCCAAAATCTACCCCTTACTCATTTACAAAACCATTGTTCAGGAAGAGTGCCGCTGCCCCAGGCTTCAGAGAGATGGAGCATATTTCCTGGGGATTGCAGAGAATCCAGCCACTACCCTGATGCTTGATGAGGGTGGAGCAGAGAGCATGGCTGCTGGGCAAGCCCTTGGAAGAGATGGGGCTGCTGCTCCATCAGGTGCCAAGGACAAAGCATCATTCTACAGATGACTCTCAGACCTTGAACTCTAATGGGGTATGTCCTGCAGGGTTTCGTAACTATTTCAGACCTTGACTGCTGTTTTCTTCCCAATTTTTCCCTATGGCAATAGGAATTTTTATCCTGTGACTATCTTTCCTTTGTATATAGAAAGCAGATAACCTGTTTTCTAAGTTTCACAGGTCCACAACCAGCAGGGAATTGTGCCCCAGGACAGACCACACCTATAACAGATTTGTTGATACTTTCTACTTAATATTGTTACTGAAATGATTTAAGCTTTTTGAGATATTGTGATGGAATGAATGTATTTCGCATATGGAAAGAACATGTCTTTTGGGGGTCTAGAGGGTGGAGTGTGGTAGTTTGAAGCTTTTATGGACCCTAGAAAAATCTTGTCCTTAGAACTAATCCATTCTTATGGATGGGACCTTTTGATTAGATTACTTCAGAAAGGCGTGACCCAAGGAGGCTCTTAATCCTCTTACTGGAGTCCTTTATAAACTGATGAATGTGGACAGAGAGCAGAGAGAAAGTTACAGAAGCTGAGAGAGAAAGCCAGAGGAAGACAGAAGATGAAGGAATCCAGGATTTCCAGCAGCCAGTCTGTGGGAAGAAAGTATCACCTGATGATGCCTTGATTTGGACATTTTTCTCAGTCTCAAAACCATAAGCTTGCAACCTAATAAATCCCCATTTGAAGAACCAAACCATTTCTGGTATATCGTATTTCAGCAGCATAGCAAACTGAAACAATATATATATTTGATTAAATTAACAGCCTTCTAGATTTGGGAGGAATTCTGGATAATGAAATCTCTGAACTGCCAGGATATAGAACATACTCTAGAACTAAAACAAAATTAAAATGATTAACATTCCTTTAATCATAGAGTACATGAATTGGATGAATATTTAACAGTACAGAGATTTTTCCCATGATGATAAGAAAGGAGATCACTGAATCAGCACAGTGAGTATACAAAGATCAGAGTCTCTGCAATTAAACTGCTTGGGTTCATCTCTGGCTCTACACTTGTTAGTTCTGTGACTTTGGATCACTAGACTTCTCTGTTCTTTAGTTTCCATGTCTGTAAAATGAGAATGATTATAGTAATGGATATTTGTGAGTATTAAAATGAGAAAGTATATGTAAAGATCTTCAAACATTATTGGAACACAATAAATGCTCTGTAAATGTTAGTTGCTATTATCATTATTAAAATTAAAATGTTTGACCCTCAAATTTTACCATATATGTGAGAAACAGTCATACATGAGCTCATGGAGGCATGGTCAGGTTGTTCACTGCCGCATTGTTTATAATAATATTGGAAATAAACTAATAGTATAGGAGTCCCGGGTACATTCATTCTATGAAATGCTATATGGCACTTCAGAAAATGGGCATAGATCTATCTATATGTGGTGACAAGTGACTCCAAGAGATAATGTTAAGTTTAAAAATGAGAGAGAATTTAAAAAAAAAAAAAGCATAACTGTTACATTAAAATTTAAAAAGTAAAATATATGTTTATATATACATATGTAAATGCAAAGAAAAAAGGTCTAGAAGGTCTGAAAAAATACATAGCAAATTGATAACATTGTTTGCTTCTGGAAAGGCAATGGGATTAGGGATTGAGGCACAGAAGGAAGAATTTTAGAATTGTTTAATGACTTTTTTAATAATACAAATGCATGCACATATTAATTGTGAAATTAAAAATAAATGTATTTTAGTTCTTCCTCTTCCCTTCCTGAACAGCTCTACCCTAAAGCTACTGGTGGAACAGAGAAAAGTAGCATCCACACTGGGGGTGGGGGGCAGGTAAGCTGCAGTATCCTATAGCAGGGTGTCAGAAACCAAAAAAGGATGAAGAAGCCATCCACATAAGGGCTGCCCAGTGCAGAGCAGAGCCCAAGAGGGGTTGGAAGGGCCTCTACATAGGGGTGGCCTGGTGCATGATGTTGAACAAGAACCAGATGAGGAGAGTGTTGGGGACAGGCACAGGTCAGAGCCCAAGGAGGGTAATGATACAAAGGGGTAGCTTGGCAGGGAGCCAAAGCCCAGGCATAGTGAAGAGTGTGGCCACACATGAGAGCAACTAACTAAGGCAGTCAAAGCCAGTGCAGGCGAGGAGGGCATCCCTGTGGAGAGGGTGGCACAGCATGATGGAGCCAGTGAAGGCGGCTTATGCTGCGGAGTCCGAGCCTGAGCAGGATAAGGAAGGTGACCACACATAGGGACAGGCTGGCACAGTCAGAGCACAAGCGGGGAATGGAGAGCATCCCTGTGGAGGGGTACTCTGTGGTGTTAGACTGAAATCGGAGGTATTGGTGTGAACTCACGGTTTGCAATATGTAGATAGACAAGGAAATACAGATGTATAAGTGGGTATATGTGTGTGTATGGGTACGTAATTATATAGACATAATATATTCCCTTTTTCTGCCCACCTAGAGGGCCCAAGAACAGTGGCACTCCAATAGCGATGAACACATTGGCTTCTAAATATCAATCTCTCCTTGGAGAAGGAGCCGATTCCAGTTCTGGGACAGGAAAAATCTGAAACATCTTGTACCAAAAAGCAAGAGAACACTCAAAAAGATGCTGAGAATAGTCAAAAGAACACTGGAGTCAGTTTGAGAGGGCTATCACTGGCCAACTTTGGGACAAACTTGAGCATCAAAATAAATAACGATAATAATGGATTATGACTCATTGAATAAAATAAGAAACCATGAGTTCATACTGATATAAATAAATAAATACATTTAAAGCTTGATAAGGTATGATATATTTGAATAGTTTCAAGGTATCTTGTCACAAAATACTATTAATTACAAAGGAAAATAAGTAACTTTAAAGTCAAGTCTGGTAGACACCACCTTAATCAAGTTATCAGAGTGATGTCACCATCAATACACAAATTGAAATTATGTGCTATCTGATAGGATGCAATGGGAAAATTTCAATATCATTTCTATGTTGACCTAAATTTAGGCCTGCATAACCTAAATTTAATCACAAGGAAATATCAGATAAACACAAATTGAGGAATAGGCTTAAAAAAAAAAAAACCTGACACTGTAATCTTTAAAAGTGTCAAAGGCATAAAATTCAAGGAAAGACTAAGGAACTATTACAGACTAAGGAAATTAAAAAGCATGACAACTAAATATAATGTATAATTCTGAACTGGGTCTATTTGCTAAAAAGGACATTATGGGGATAATAGGGGAAATTGAATGGGGTCTGAGAACTGAACAGTGAGAACAGCTCAATATTAATTTCTTGATTTTGATGGTTATATTATGGCCATGTAAGAGAATTTTTTGTTTTGTTTGTTGGAAATACATACTAAAATATTTGGGGTGATAAGGCATCAGGTTAATAACTTACTCCTAAATAGATCAAAGGGGGAAAGTTCTTTGTACTCTATTTGGAAGTTTTCTGTAAGGTTGATATAGTTTCAAAATAATAATATTTAAAGTGCATTTGAAAAAAACTTTAGGGAAGCGGCTGTGGCTCAATCAGTAGGGCTCCCGTTTACCATATGGGAGGCCCCGGGTTTGGTTCCCGGGGCCTCCTGGTGAAGGCAAGCCCGCCCGCACGGCGTGGTTAGCTGACCCAGCGAGCACAAGCAGCAAGGGGGGGATAAATAAATAAATAAATAAAATCTTTAAAAAAAAAAAGAAAAAAACTTTACAAGATGAAAAGTATAATTACAATGATTTAGTGTCATGGTAGTATCTCTCTCTCCTCCCTCCCCCCCTTAATCCCTTTCTCCCTCTCTCTGTTCCTCATAATTCCCTTTGCTTCCTTTATCTTTCTTCTTCTTTCCTTTCCCTTCCATCCCTTTCCATTCCCTCTTTCCTTCCTTCCTCTTTCTTCTCCTCTTCCCTTCCATTTTACTCCTTCCTTTTCTTTCATTATTCTTTTTTCTCCCAGCATTATGCTTCTAATGTAGCACAAAGCCCCACTTTTCAAGTAGGAAGATTCTTCACATATTTCATTAAGAATTGACAGGACCTATAGGCGTATATTAAAAATGATAGCATTTAAAAATAATTGCCATTCTAAAAAAAAGATTTAAAAGATTATAATGAGTATGTGTTTATTTATTTGCTACCCAAATCTCAGTTTACAAGAATCATTTGTTCTTAATAGTTGCTACTATACAGGTATTATTGACTAAACAAAAATCAAGGAAATATTAGAGTATTCAGAATTAATAAGGATGTTTGGCTAATGCTTACCCTACCTACCTCTTATAATGAAGAAATAAAAACTGTAGATTAAAGTTCTCTGAAAACTATAAAGTGAAAAAAATGTTGTCATTTAAAGATAATCACCAATAAGTATTTAAGTATCCAGAAATCTAGTATTAAATACAGTGTATCTCCATCCACTATCCCTAACTCAAGTATTGCAGTTTGGCAGTTTGATGTAATTATGAATTCCAAAAATAGATATTGGATCATGCTTGTAAACTGATCTGCTAATCTGGGCATGATTAAGTTATGATTAGGACGTTAACTGGGCCACGTCAGTATGGCATTGAGCCCCACCCCTTGGTGGAGCAGGAATCAAATATAAAAGGCATGGCAAAGAACAGTGTCAAAGCACTTTTGATGTTGGAGTTCTGGTGAGGAAGGAGAGAAGGCCCCAGGATAGAGGCAAGCCATTCGCCTGAGAGTTCACAGCTGGCCTTGTGGAGAGAAGCAAAGCCTAGAGAGCCTCAAAGTCTACAGGTGACCTTGTGGAGGAAACAGAGGAGCTAAGACCAGAGAGAAATGCAGGCCCAGGAAGAGAGGAACCCAAGAAGCCTGAATCCTAGCAAACTTCAGCAGCTGTCTTGCTCCAACATATGGCAATGGACTTTAGTGAGGGAAGAAACTTATGCTTTATGGCCTGGTAACTGTGGACTTCTACCCCAAATAAATACCCTTTACAAAGACCAACCGATTTCTGGTATTTTGCATCAGCACCCCTTTGGCTGACTAATACACTCAAGGAAGATTTGCCTATAATCTCAATATTGATTATCAATATGAGGCAGATTTTCTTCACATTATGTGATAGGGCAATGGTAGAAAAATTTTTCACCTTTTCACCATCTGTGATGATCTGGATAGCATTTGGGATGAGTCTAGCAGTTTTCTCTTTGGTCATGAAGGTTATGTCCTTTAAAGCAATAGAAATCTAAATGCACAAAAGAATGGAAAATTGCAAAACATATTTTTCAGAGAAACATGTTCAAGCAAAACACCAAGTATTACATCAATCAAATCCATAACATTCAGTTGAAAAATCTGAAGGAGCTAATAAGCACATAATTGTATTCTCTGAGAAAAATAGGGTAAACAGTCAGACGTTCTTCCCTTCAGTACTCTCCCCCATCAACTCCTATGTCAAACATTAGGACAAAGTGTGAAAAGACATATAGGTGTTCATGCTTTATATTAACAAACACACACACAAATAAAATTCAGACAGCCTGTCCTGTAAGACGAGTTTCTGGCAGCCTGCAGGATATATATTTGAGTTTTTCAACATGAAATCTTTGTCAAATTGTGTTAAATATGTACAAACAGAGTTCAATGTATTAAGTAAGAAAAATATATTAAACACTATACATACATTTACATGTGTAAAAGTACAGACAAACAAATACATATAAATTTACTTTAGCATCTAAAGTACATGGTTATTGGAAGAACTGTGCACATTTTTATCTATGCAGTTATTTGTGCCAACAAATTAAAGGCAAAATATATCTTACTGTAGTTTCCCATCTGAAGATGTTGCTATGGAAACAAAGCCAGTTTTCTGAAAGGTAAAGTCGTCCCTGAAGCAAAATGTCCTTCTGTAGAGCACAAGCATAATCTATATACACAAAAATAAGGAACAGTTTATTCACAAAAAAATATGGCAACTTAATAAACCTTACACTTTTTTTTTTACCTTACACTATTTAAACATATGCAAAGTTATCATTGTTTGTTCTTCTGTTTATTCATTTGCTCATTCATTCATTCATATACTTTAGGTACGTTCAGCCAGATATTTTGCTGGGCACTAGAGTTGCAGTGGTGAATAAACCACAAATGGTCCTTGCTCTCTTACAACACAGTCTAGAGGGGAAGATAGAAAATAAGCAAATAAATACAAAAATAATTATGATAAAAATATAGGAAAAAAATATGAAAGCCCGTAATAAAGGATTTTATGGGGTATGGAAGAGGGAGCATATCAAAAAGAGTTCACCTGAAAAAGTGATCTTTAAAACTGAGATCTAAAGATCCCTATAAAGGGGTAAATGGACCATGAAGGAACAGTATGTGTAAAGGCCCTATGGTAGAAAGAAACAACATATTTGAGGAACTACAAGATGGATCTCTGGGCTGGAGAAGCTAGATCATGTAAGGTTTCACAGCTTATGGTAAAAACTTTAAACTTTATGAGATGCCACTGATGCATTTCAAATGAAACGGTCATGATCTGATATATATTTTTAAATGTGTATTCACATTATGAGAATGGATTCAGATAAATCAGTTGGATTTATTTATTCAGATAAATGAGGGGAAAGTTGGTGGTAGTTCAGATCAGGAGATGACAACATTAAGAAAAAGTAGTAATTGAGTCAGGGACACTTAAAGGGTATTATTGTTGGAGAATTGGTGACCGACTAGATATAGAGTGAGGGTGGGGGAGAGATAGGAATGACTCAGAAAATTACATTTTAGGTTAGTTTCAAAATTGATCCTCTCTCCACCTCAGCACTAAAAACAAGGAAAATCAAAAGTCTTCTGGTAACTGCCACTGTCAGCCAAAAAGTGAATACCCTTTAAGATCTGGCTCTGTGGTCAGTGTAAACACTATTGCTAGATTACCAATATTACAGGATACAAAGGGCTACTGCAAAGAGATTTAGTTTACTGTAACCACTAAATATAAAAACTATTAAGTGATTAGCAATTTTAGGAAAATGTTACATAAACCTCAAAACATTTAAACTTAGTCATGTTAAATTTTTAAACAAATACTAAAAATTGAGCAAAGTAACTAGTCTTTCACATTTCCTTCAATAAAACAAAACTAAGATGCCACCAAACAAAAATTCCTAGTAAATAATTAAGCAGCTAAATTACTCATTTACTTAGCATATCTGGCAAATCTAGGATAGGGTTTGGGCTAAAGGCCACTTTGTGGTGTCCTGAATTTTTTATCTAAACCACTGAAACATTTTATTAATTCAAAGGTTCCCAAACTTCAGATCAGAATTACCCAGCAGACTAGTTTAAAAAGATTGCTAGGCCTCTTCCCCCAGAGTTTCTGATGAAATAAGTCTATAGTGAGGTCAGGCATTAGAATTCCTAACAATCTCCTTGGTGTTGCTAATATTGCTAGTCCACAGATCATATTTTGACCACTACTGTATTATTTTACATTAACCATATTCAAAGCTGTAATTACCAATAGGATTGTTTTAGCTGACAAATATTATTTTATATAAATTAGCAAAAACTTTCTTCAGAGATTTTGAAAAATGGTTTCCCTGCAATAGGCATGCTTTATTGTAATAAACATATACCTCAATAAAATAGATTTCTATAAACCAATGTTTATAGCAACATTATTCATCATAGGCAAATGGTGAAAACAACCCAAATGACCATCAACAAACGAATGGGCAAACACAATGTAATATATTCATACAACAGATTATTATTTAGCCATAAGAAAGAATGAAGTTCTAAGACATGCTGTAACATGGAAGAACTTTGAAAACATTATGCTCAGTGAAATAAGAAAGACACATAAGGACAAATATAGTATGATATCATTTATAAGAGATGACTAAGAAACAGGAAATTCAGAGATAGAAAGTAGAATAGAGGTTGCCAAGAGATAAGCCCTGGGGGTAGGAGATGGGGGAGAGAGGGAGTATTTATTTGTAAAAATTAAAATTCTAAAAAATACAATAAAAATAATAAAATTTATTTTTATTAAAAAATGGCTTTCTGGGAATATGTCCTATGCAAAAAATGGAAGAAAAAAAAAAATCCAGGTCATCCAAGTCAGCTGCCACGTGTTGAAGGAAGATGGCGAGGGATCTCTGCCTGGTCTCTATCTTCCCCTCCAGGCTCTATCATCCCGATCTCAACTGTGGGCAAACAGGCATAAGGGCTTGTCTCTTACTGGGTTTCCTCTCTCAGACTTGGCTGCTCTGCCTTCTTCTTGATTTCAGTTGTAAGCTATCAGTCATATGGCTCAGCTCTTTGAGTCTCTCCTTTCTGTCCCTCAGCTCTTTGAATCTTTCCTTTCTGTCACATGGCAGGATCAAAAATGGCAGAGCTCTCTTTTCCTGTGTTTCTGTTTTTTATCAGACCCAACAAGTGGGGGGAGACTCAACCTGAGTCATGCCTCACTGAGGTAGTACAATTGAAAGGTCTCACACCGACAGGAGTGGACCAGCCCATAAACATAACCTTTCTCTTTTAGGGATTCACAAAATAATTTCAAACTGCCACAAAAGGCAATGCTGAGACGGAAATTTATAGCGCTAAATGCTTACATTAAAGAAAAGAAAGATCTCAAATCAGAAACCTAAGCTCACATTTGGAGGATCTAGAAAACAAGATCAAACTAAACCCAAAGCAAGCAGGAAGAAGGAAATAACAAAAATTAGAACAGAGATAAATGAAATAAAGAATGAAAATATAAAAAAGCGAGTGACTAATCTAGGGACTAAAGAACATAGTGAACCCAAAGGGGGATGAGAATTGTGGTTAATAGTACAAATAGAAGAATGTGCTTCTATGAACTAGAAAAAATGCACATCACTACTGCCAGGTGGTAAGAATGTGGAGAAGCATGGGAAAAATACATTAATGTAAACTATGAACTATAGTTAACAGCAATATTGTAATATCTTACATAAATGCCAAAGATGGACTGTGTTAATAATAGGGGGGTATCAAAAAATATATACCAAATGTATGCTGTAGACCATAGTAGCAACAGTCTGATGATACTGTCTCATAATCTGTAACAAATGTTCCACAACAATGTGTGTTGGTGGAGGAGTGTTGTATGGGAATTCCACATATGTGCATGATTGTTTTGTAAGTTGACAATTTCTAATAAAAATATATTTTTAAAAATTAAATACGTTTTGAGTTAAATAAAAAAACAATAGAATCAACAAAACTAAAGGTAGTTCTTTGAAAAAAAATCAATAAATTGACAATACTTTAGCTAAACTGACAAAGAAAAAAAAACTATACAAATGCCTAAAATCAGAAATGAAAAGAGGGACACTACTACTGATCCCACAGAAATAAAAAGGAATTTAACAGGATACTATGAATGACTATATGCCAATGAATTAGCTAACCTAGACAATATGGGCAAATTTCTAGAAACACCCAAACTATCTATACTGACTCAAGAAGAAACAGAAAATCTCAACAAATAAATAACAAAGAGATTGAATCAGTAATCATTAAGCTCCCAACAAGGAAAAGCCAAGGATCACATGGCTTCAATGGTGAATTATAGCAAACATTCCCAGAAGAATTAACACCAATACTGCCCAAATCTTCCAAAAATATTCCTTATGAATATAGATGCAAAAATCCTCAAGAAAATACTAGCAAACAGAATCCTAAAGCACGTTAAAAGAATTATCCACCATGATCAAGAGGGATTTAGCCCAGGTATGCAAAGGCAGTTCAACATAAGAAAATCAATTAAGGTAATACACCACATTAATAGAGCAAAGGGTAAAAAAAAAAAAAAACCACATGACCATCTCAATTAATGTAGAAAAGGCATCCAGCACCCATTCTTGTTAGAAACACTAAGGAACCTAGGAATAGAAAGAAACTTCCTCAACATGATAAAGGGCATAAATGAGAAACCCACAGTTAACATCATACTCAATGGTTAAACACTTAAAGCTTTCTCTCTAAAACCAGGAACAAGATAAGGACGCTCACTATCACCACTGTTATTCAGTGTTGTACTATACATAGCATAGTAGCCACAGCAATTAGGCAAGGGAAAAAAAAAGGCATCCAAACTGGACAGGAAGAAGTAAAACTTCCCTATTTGCAGATGACATGATCCTATATACAGAAAATCCTGAAAAATCAATAAGCAATGAATGCAGCAAAGTGGTGGGGTACAAAACCAACACACAAAAATCAGCAGTAGTTCTATACACTTATAATGAACAATCAGAAGTGGAAATCAAGAAATAAAATTATTTACAATAGCAACTAAAAAAATCAAATATCTAAAAGTAAATCTAACCAAGGATGTAAAGGACTTCTACACCAAAAATTATAACATTGCTAAAAGAAATAAAACAATACCTAAATAAATGGAAGGACATTCCATGCTCATGCACTGGAAAGTAAATATTAAGATGTTAATTCTACTCAAAGAAATTTACAGATTCAATGTAATCCTAACCAAAATTCTAACAGCCTTTTTTGCATAACAGGAAAAGCTAATCATCAGAAATATGTGTAAAGTTAAGGGGTATTGAACAGCTAAAACCATCTTGAAAAAGAGGAAACAAAGTTGGGGGATTCACACTTCCCAATTTTAAAACTTATTGCAAATCAAAAACAGTTGGGTACTGGTACAAGGACAGGCATATAGACCAATGGAACTGAATTGAGAGTTCAAAAATAGACCTCCCCCATGGATGGCCAACTGATTTTTTTTTTTTTTTTTAGGTACCAGGGCCAGGGATTGAACTCAGGACCTTGTATGTAGGAAGCTGGTGCTCAACCACTGAGCCACATCAGCTCCTCTGAGTTGGTTTTTTCATTTGTTTGCTTATTGTTTGGCTTTTGTTTTTGTTTTTGTTTGTTTGTATGTTTGTTTTTTAGGAGGCACCAGGACCTGGGACCTCCCATGTGGGAAGCAGGGAAGCAGGCGCTCAACTGCTTGAGCCACATCCACTCCCAGCCATCTGATTTTTGACATGGGTGCCAAGTACATTTAATTGGGAAACAACAGTCTCTTCAACAAATCATGCTGTAAAAACTGGATGTGATGTTCATATGCCAAAGAATTAAGGAAGACTCCTATATCATACCATATACAAAAATTAAATCAAAATGGATCAAAGATCTTAATATAGGAACCATTATAAAACTCCTAGAAGAAAATATAGGAAAGCCCCTTCAGGACCTCATGTTCAGCAATAGTTTATAACAAATGCAAAAGAAAAAATACACAAATAATTCATCAAAAGCGTAAACTTTTTGCGAATATTCTCGCTGTCCTGATTTTGTGATAATCAGGGTAGGCTAAACATACCCTATATTAGAAATCATGCAGGTGTCCCCAGACCTAGTTTTTCTCCCTAGGTCTGGTTTTTAGAATGCTGGTGATAAACTAAGCCTGATTTATTATATGACCATCCTGTATGGGAAAAGACTGTAACTCTAGGTATCTTTGGTCAATCTTAAGAGATATAGCAGGTGGATGAATGTGGCTCAAATGGTTGGACATCCATCTCCCATATGGAAGGACCTGGGTTCAATCCCCGGGACCTCCCAGTAAAAATTTGAAAAAAGAAAACTATAGAAGGCACCCAGGCCACTAGGTAAAGAAAACTATAGAAGGCACTCCGTGTGTGACTTTGCTGTGACCTAAAAGTTCT
>JAKSZT010053887.1:17576108-17642358 GCA_026826555.1 Tolypeutes matacus | reverse complement strand
TGTTACAACTCAACAATAAAAAGACAAATGACCCAATTAAAAAATGGCCCAAAGACTTGAATAGACATTTCTCCAAAGAAGAAATACAAATGGCAAAAAGCACATGAAGAAATGCTCAACATCACTCATGATTAGGGAAATGCAAATCAAAACTACAATGAGATATCATTTCACACCTATCAGAATGGCCACTATTAAAAAGACAGAGAACTACAAGTGTTGGAGAGGATGTGGAGAGATAGTAGTAACACTTTGACAATGCTTTCATGATTTGTTAACAAATGTTTCACAACAATGCAAAGTATTTGTGGTGGGGTGATGTGTGGGAGCTTTGTATGATGTTATGAATGTTTGTTTTGTAAGTTCACAATGTTTACTGAACACTTATAGTTTATGTATGTTCATGTATGAATGATAAATTGTTTTTTAAAAAAGTGTAAACTTTTGTGCTTCAAAGGACTTTATCATGAAAGTAAAAAAAACAACCACAGAATGAGAGAAAATATTTGGTAACCACATATATGTTTAGGCTTTATTATTCAGAATATATAAAGAAATCCTACAACTCAACAACAATAAGGCAAAAAGAGTTTTGAATAAGACCTAAAAAAGATATACAAATGGCCAAAAAAAGCACATGAAAAGATGCTCAACATCATTAGCCATTAGGGAAATGCAAATCAAAACCACAATGATATATTTCACACCCACTAGAATGGCTAATATATTTTTTTTAAAACATAATTACAAGTGTTAGAGAGGGTATGGAGAAATAGGAACACTCATTCATTGTTGGTGGGAATGTAAAATGGTGCAGCTTCCCTGGAAAGCAGTTTGACAGTTCCTCAGGAAGTTAAGTATAGAATTACCATATGTGATAATTTGAAGTTATTTTATGAATCCCAAAAAGAAAAAGACTATGTTCTTGACCTACTCCATTCCTGTGGGTTTGTGGCTCTTTTGACTGGACTACATCAGTGAGATGTGACTAAGGTTGGATCTCTGTCCTCTTACTGTAGCTTTATATAAATGGAGATACAGAGAAAAGAAGCTGCCATTCTGACCTGGCCATGTGAGAGAGAGAGCTCGAGGATCACTATCAGCCGAAGCTGAAGCATGAAGCTCCCAAGAGGCTGGGTCCATGGAGCAGCTCAAGGTCAAAGAGATGAAACATAAGCCTGTTAGCCTACAGCTGAAATTGGGAAGAAATTGGTACAGCCAAAACTGAAAGGGGAGGCCCAGAAAGAGACAAGCCCTATGCCTGGGAGGGCTTGAGCTCCAGGAGATGGTGGAATCTGGAGGGGAAGGCATGGACCTTGGTAGAGTTTATCCGCCATCTTGCTTTGCCATGTGGCAGGACACCAGGATCACTGGTAGCTAACTTTGGTGAGAAATCACTTCTGATGGTGCCTTGATTTGGACTTTTCATGGCCTCAGAACTGTAAGCTTTTACCCTAATAAATTCCCCATTATAAAAGCCAACCCATTTCTGGTACTTTGCATCAGCAGCCCTGTGGCAAACTAAGACACTATATGACCTGGCAATTCCACTTCTAAGTATGCACCCCAAAGTACTGAAAGCTGGCACTCAAAGTTGTACTTGCACACTGATGTTCATAATGGCATTATGCATAATTGCCAAAAAGAATGGAAGCAACTCAAGTGTCAATCAACAGATGAATAGGTAAACAAAATGTAATATATACATACAATGGAATATTATTCAGTCACAAAAAGGAATGAAGCCCTGATTGCATGCAACAACATGGATGAACCCTGAAGATATCATATTGAGTGAAATAAGCCAGATACTAAAGGACAAATACTGTATAATCTCATTGATATGAAATAAATAGAATAAACAAATTCAGAGATTCAGAAGCCAGAAAACAGGTTACGAGGGCATGGGGTGGGATAGGGAATGGAGAGTTAATGCTTAATTGGTACAGAATTTCTGTTTGCAGTGATGGAAAAGTTCTAATAATTGATGGCAGTGATGGTAGCACAACACTGTGAGCATAATTAGCACCCCTGAATTATATATTTGAATGTGGTTAAAAGGGGAAATTTTAAGTAGTATATATGTTTCTAGAATACAAATATTTAAAAAACTCATAGGACTTCACAATACAATCAGTGAAACATAATGTAAACTACGGACTGTAGCTAATAGTCCAATCACAATAATATTCTTTCAATTGTAACAAAATGTGGTAGTTTGAGTCTTTTGTGGACCCCAGAAAATTATGTTCTTGAACTGGTTTACTCCTGACATATGAACCTATTATGAATCTTTAATGAGATTAGATTCAGTTAAGGCATAGCCCAGGGTGGGTCTTAATCCTTTGACTGGATTCCTTTATAAACAGAATGACTATACAGAGAAAAAGGCTGCAGAGACAGAGAGAAACCCACAGAAGTTGAGAGAGAAAGCTACAAGAGCAAGAACCTGAAATCAATGGAACCTGGGAGAGAGAAGCCAGAATCTGACAGCAACAGAGCCTGGAGGAGAAAGCAGAGACCAGCAGACACTGCCACGTGTCTGATCGCCCACAGCTGAAGCTCAGGGAGAAAGCATCTCCTGATAATGCCTTGATATGGACATGTTCACAGCCTCAGAAATGTGAGATTGTAAGTTAATTAATCCCCACTGTAAAGCCAACCCATTTCTGGTATATTGCCTTGTGGCAGCCTATAGCAAACTATAACAGAAAGGTACCACACTAATGAAACATGTTAAAAAGGGGCAAGGATATAAGTGATCTATGTATTTTCTGCATGATTTTTATGAAAATCTACAACTTCTCTAATAAACAATATATATATATAGAGAGAGAAATGTTTTGATCAATGACATCACCAAAAACACAGAGTCTCCCAAGGTGAATACTTTCAAATGGATAACATGTTTTTGAAGTATAAATATCTTTATGTTAAAAAAAAAAAAAAATCAGTATATAGAACTTCTGGTCCAATGGGAGGAAGACTGGATATATTTATTTCCCCTCCTTCTCCAAAATTCCTCTGAGATGACTGGAAAGACACATAAAAGAGATTAAATTCACAACAGTGCTGAGGGATAGGTATAAGAATGGGTACATTAACAATTAGAAAGTTTGATGAATTTATGAAAGACAGAAAGTGGATACTAATAAATTAGAGTGTGGAGAAAACCCCAGCTCAGAAACTATACAGGAGAAGGCTGTAGCACAGGTAAAAGCCATTCTTCCCTGTGTCACCCCAGGAGACTCCATGTTTATAATCAGCAGGTACAAATAGGGATGGTTAGAAAAGGGACAGATATCAGGTAATTAAGTGATGGGCTCCTTATGTTTTAGGTCAACCTCATTTACCCATCCCCACCCCTTCATCAACGTGATAGGAATTACCTCTGAGCTGTAATATAACAAAAATGTAAAATAATGGAACATATGCCTAGAAAAGGCTACAGCTCCTAGTATAAGTGTTAATACTCCAGAATAGAGCCCTTCTCATTTTGGCATTTAAGGTTGGGAGTGTAAATACCAATCTGCTTCCGTCTCTCTCTGCACAAAGTGAAGGTTGTCAATCAACAAGCCTCCTCATGATGCCAAACACAGGGGAGAGGTATATAGGTATAGAAGGAACTCACTCCAAATATTTAATCAATCTAGTTTTTCATTCATAATGTGAAAGGATAACCATAGGACTATATAATTCATATTCTTTCACATTCATGCCCCCCATGCACACAACACTCAGGTCTCAAAGTTAAAATAACTCCAAAAACAAAATTAAGGAAATTGTACTCTTTTACTCTTTTTCTATTGTATAAATAGTATTGTCTGTTCCTTGAAAACTGGATAAAACTCCCCTGTAAAAGCAACTAGTCCTAGAGCTTTCTGGTGGGTAGATTTTTGACTGATGATAGAAGTTCTTTAATGAGTATAGATTGTAATAGATGCTATGCCCCCTCTCCTATCCCTCAGCATATTTCAATACATACCAGCTCAATTTCCAATGACCAGCATTTTCATCATTTTGCCCAAAGGCTTTCTCTCCCTGACAGAGCCTCATTCTCTCCACACTCATGGCAGGCCAGATGTGTTGAGGAATTAATGTACTGTAATCATATCATATAGATTTCTAGAAGTAGAATTGCTGGGTTAAATGTATTTTTATTTTAATATTTCTTTGGCCAAGATTAAAGGAAAAAAAAAAAAACAGAGAAGGTACAACTGAATATTAGGAGTGAAAAAATATTTATACTCAAGCTTAATAAAATATCCTAGGGATTGTTAGTTGCCCTTATCAACAATTCATACTTGGGATGGGTCAGCTAACAATTTCATTAAAAGTACTGTACTCTATGCGGGACTACTATAAGCCTTTCAGCTATCGTTATCATCGTTCAGCATCAAATGTTTTGCTAATTAGCATATACACATTAGAAAAGAGTATTCATTGGTGAAATTAGTGGCCTGTTAATCAGCACACTGGATGTTAAAATTGGGGTCACACTGGTGAAGTCAGTTGCATTAATATACATAGATTGATTTAAGTATTTTTAAAGACTCTCATCACCGTTATATGCAGGCAGTCTAAAAACCTAGCAAGCTTTTCACCTTTAGGTATGGTACTTAAGTGTTATTTCCTACATGAAGGCTTCTCAAAATGTAATGTACATACAAATTACCTGGGGATATCACTGTAGTTCTTCTGGAAGATTTGTGCCTTCTCCCCATTTATTTGATTATTCAATAATTTATATCAATATAGACTCATGTATATTTATTTTATTCTTAGAGTCATAATCTAATATTTTCATTTATTTTATTGCTCAAATTGTTCTAGCTTTGGCTATTTGGAGTTCTTTCAGTTGGCTCATGTCATTTGCTTTTTCTAAGCACTTCCTTACTTTCCAGCACTATAGGATGCTCCAGACTCATGTCTTCCCTGATCCAGCCCTATAATTGGCCATTTTTTCAAGGAGCTCTGATTCCTTTTATTGGAGAACGATATTCAGAAACCAGTATCTGGGTGATAGAGGGCATTGTTGCTACTGGAGTATCACTGTTTCTAGACCCTCTCAGCAGAGAAGAGTAGGGAATATATGTACACATACTAACCCATCCTTGAGTGCAGTTATAACATACATTTTTAATACAGTTAGATTCATTTTGTCACAATAGCAGTCTATCCTAGTATCTCCCAACTTCCTGGTTGATTTTTAAATTTTTTATTCAATAAAATTCACTCTGAAGGGTTTTAACAATGTACAGAGTTAAGTATCTACCAACCTGCTACCACATAGAATCATTTTATTATCCAAAAAATTTCCCTGTGCAATCACTCTTCCCTCCACTCCCCGGCAACCACAGATCTGTTTCCATCCCTATAGCTTTGACTTTTCCAGAATGACATAAATGGAATCATACAATTTGTAGCCTTTTGAGCTTCGCTTTTTTCACTTAGAAAAATGCATTTATGATTTGTCAGTATTGTTGTGTATATGAATAACTTGTTTCTTGTTATTGCTGAATAACATTCCATTGTACAGATGTACCACAATTTGTTTATTCATTCACCTGTTGAATGACATCTTGGTTACTTCCAATTTTTCGCAAAAAAATTGCTATAAACATCCATGCATGGATTTTTGTGAACATAAGTCTTCAATCCCTTGAGTAAACACCTAAGAATTGGGATTAAAGGATCATGATAAGTTTATGCCCGACTTTATAAGAAAATGCCTGTAGCAGTTTGATATTATTTATGAATTCCAAAAAGAAAGATTATGTTTGTAAACTGGTCTGTTCCTCTGGGCATGATGCCCTTTGATTGTATTAGATTCAGCTGAGATGTCTTTGATTAAATTATGTTAAGATTAGGGCTCTGATTCAACCACAGTAGTAAGGTGAAACTCAGGTTAAGTCCCCATCCACTTGGTGGGCTATATAAACAGACACTCACTCAAGAAGATACAGAAGAAAAAGGCACAGGAAGAAAGAGAGCTCCAGAGACACGGCAGAGGAGAGAACTTTGATTCTATGGCCTCGGAATGAGAGATGAGCCATTTGCCTAATAGCTTGCAGCTGAAGAGAACAGAGCAGCTGAGCTGAGGAGCCCAGAAACAAACCTATGCCAGTTGTATTAGTCAGCCAAATAAGGGGTGCTGATGCAAAATACCAGGAATAGTTTGGTTTTTATAAAAGGTATTTATTTGGGGTAGAAGCTTACAGTCACAAGGCCCTAAAGAGTCCAACTCAAGGAACCATAAGAAGTACTTTCTCACCCAGAGTCTGTTGCCAGGTGTTGATGCAAGATGGCAAGTGATGTCTATGAGGGTTCAGTCTTACTCCTCCTCCCAAGGCTCCACAGTCCCTCCCTCTCCCAATCTCAGCCACAGGCTGGGACAAGTATTGTCTCCCGGGGCTCATTTCTCTCCAGGCTCAGTTGCTCTGCTCTCGCCACAAGGCCAGCTATAAACTGTCAGGTGAACAGCTCGTCTCTCTTCCCATGGCCTCTGCCGTATCTAATGGAGCTTCCTGTGTGCTTACTTCCCAAGCTCCAGGATCAAAACTCTAACTTTCTTCTCTGCCATGTCGTTTTCTCTCTGAGTCCCCAGCCCCCAAGGAGGCAAGGACTCAACGTCCTACGGATGTGGCCCAATCAAAGCCTTAATCATTAATCAAGTAAAAGTGAAACCTCTGAATCCAATCCAACCTAATATGCCCAGAGGGACAGACCAGTTCATAAACATAATCCAATATCTATTTTTGGAATTCATAAACAATATCAAACTGCTACACTAGCCTACAGCTGAGATCAGAAAAAGCTGGGCCCAGGGAGCCTTAAGAGGAAGAAGGAAAGAGAGACCAGGCCTGCTATCTTACTTCAACACATGGCAACTGACTTGGGTGAGAAAGTACCTCTTATGGTACCTTGATTTGGACTCTTTAGGGCCTCGTAACTGTAAGCTTTTACCGCAAATAAATACCCTTTATAAAAACCAACAGATTTCTGGTACTTTGCATCAGCACCTCTTTGGCTAACTAATACATTGCCAAACTGTCAAAGTGACTGTACCTTTTGCATTCCCACAAGTAAAGGATAAGAGTTCCTGTTGCTTTGTATCCTCATCATTATTTGGGGTTCTCAGTTGTTGTTGTTGTTGTTTTAACATGTAGAGGTATTCGTTGTGCTTTTAATTTGCATTTCCCTATGACAAGTAATGTTGAGCATCTTTTCATATGTTTATTTGAGAGCACATAGCTGGGACAGCGATCAAAAATAATAATTAAAATAACAACATTGATCACAAACCATAGCGCTGGATCTAAGTTTTATAGGGTACTCTCCATGTAGGATTTAAACCTTTTAGTGACTGGATCATGAGAAGGTCCTGGTTATCCTAGAAGAGAGAACAGGACAGCCAAGATGTTGGGAATCACTTGGGAAGTTCAAGACATTGGCTATTTATGAGCCAATGTTTCAGTATTTCAACAACCATTAGTGCTATTCTGGTGGGCAGGGATTAATTATCAGATCTGCATCCAATCCAGTTAAAGTTTCAGTAAAGGCTTCCCTAAATGAGTGATATTCACGTAATTCTTAAAATTTAACAAAAAATAGTCACATACAGAGGAAGAAAAACAGTTCTAGGAAGAGTGAAGTGAAAACACCTAGAAGCAGAAAGAAATGATAATGTCTAAAGAAATGAGGCTTTAAAAAGGCTACTTTGTTTGCAGTGAATTTAATGAGAGATAAGAAGAGAGGATACTTAACATATATTAAAGGCCTTATTAAATCATGAAGTTTAAGTTTTATTCTAAGATCACTATAATGCCATCCATAAAAGGTTTTAATCTGATCAGATTTGCATTTTAGAGAACAGAGAATAGTCTGAAAAGGCATCAAGACTGAGACAGAGACCTGTTAGAAAGCCACCGTGATATATGCTAAATCTTTATTTGCAGATTATATTTTATACCCTAAATATTTAAATACATATATGCATACAAATATATGTGTATATAAGGGTGGGTATATATATGTATCTGTTTGTGTGTATGTATGGTTTAGGGTATAAACTATACATTCATACATAATGGATATCTTGCCTTGGCATCTTAACTCAATATGCCCCAAATTTAAACAAAAAAATCCCCACATTTTTTTTAAATCCTAAAAATTAACTGATACCCAAAATGCTTTGTCTTGAATCATGAGATCCATCTATTCTTGACACCGTCTAGACTTGCATCTAGAGCTACACTGGAAAATCTTTTTAGGCATGTGTTAGCTTTCTGTGAAAACTTTGTTTAAATGTAAACTTCATGCCACAATGTCAGTTTTTGTTTTAAAACTATAGATTTATAAAATTTATATATATATAAATCAAAATTATATATAGATGGAAAGATCATTAATGATTTTCACTTTTTTCTTTGTACTTTTCACTATAGCTTTAATATTTTATAATAAGTATATGTAACTTTATAATGAGATTAATTTCTTTCAAGGAGGAAGTGATTAGTATGATATATTTTAGAAAGGCTTTCATGAAAAGTATTTGATTTTTAGTGGCAGACTAGCAAGGAACATTTGTAACATACATGAAAAAGTTTTAATTATCTTAACATCTCACAATTTATGAATTAAGAAAAAGTCCACCCACTAGAAAAATGGACATAGTTCATGAAGACAGGTTCACAGAAAAAGAAATAAAAATCATTTATACACATATAAATAGATGCTCAACCTCCTTAATAACTAAAGGAACAGAAATTTAAACAATGATTAAATGCAAATTCTAACGATCAGAGTTTGCTAAAGCAGAGTTACTAAAGTGTGGCAAAACAGGTACTCACATTCATCTGTTTAAGAAAAAAAAAATTGGTGCAGACTCTTTGGAAGGTATCTTAGTAAGTATCTTAGTAAGACAACTTTTAAATGCTCATAACTTATGTGCCATGGTTACACTACTAGGAAGTTATCCCTATTACAATATGTGTGAACATGTGTGCAAAGACAAATATATAAAAAGTTTCACTGCAACATCAGCGGTGATGGCTAACCAGAAAGCAACCAAAATGTCAATAAATAGAAAATTTGTTAAATGATATTACAGTCATTCAATTGCATACTGGGCAGTCATTTAAAAAATTAGGTAGATCCATAAGTATCATTAATAAAAAAAATTTCTAAACAAGATTCAAAAGAGTAAATGCAGTGTGTTCCCATTTCAGTTCTTTTAAGAATATATTTTCCTCACTTGAAATACATACAAATAATTTCTGTAAATGTACAGAAGAAATTGTTAACAGTGGTTATCATCCAGGAAGAAGATTAAAATGATCTTAGTCGGAATGGCCACTCATCCTTTATATAGCATTTGAATATTTTATCATAAGACTGTATTACTTTCTTTTTTTTTTTTTAATTTTACCAGGAGGTCCCGGGGATCGAACCCAGGTCCCTCCATATGGCAGACGGACGCCCAACCATTTGAACCACATCCGCCCGCCTATTACTTTCAATAAATAATATTTTAAAAATTGTTTTAATTCATTATCATGATGTTTAAAGCATTGAACTAAACTTTTTAGAAATTCAGTTACATTGAATTGATAATTCTTCAAAGTACCAGAAATCTGAGAAATTAATATAAACATTTCAAATTATATTATCTATTAAGTTAAAACCTAGTTCTATACTTTGTAAGAAAAAATCTATATTAAGTTTATACTAAATAAAAATAAAGCACTTTTGTAAGAAAAATGACTGTATGTTTGTTCTTAAAAGCCTGCTTTTAAAAAATCTATCTGAAAGATTACATGAATAATAATAATATGACCCTAGAAGATTCTGTAAACTTGCCATGGAAATTCATCTGTTAAAGGGTATCTTCTGGGAAAGTTAATATATTTTGAACATCAAGTTTGAATTTCCCCCCCAAAAGCATATGAAACTAGCACCAGAAGAAACTGTGACAAATCATTTCTTCTTAGTTCTGATTTCTTAGCAAATGCTTAATATTCTTATGAGTAAAATATCACTCCTACTAAAACTACAACTTAGCTTTACATTGTGTCCTGTGAATGGTCAGGTGTATCTTATTTTGAAAAATATTTTCTGTCTAGCACAAAGGCATGAATTTTATACACTTAACAGCTCTATTCTTTTTTCTTTTTTCTTTTTTTTTTTTTTTGCCACTTTCTGTCTTTTTTACCTGCTATCAGCTTCTCTGTATCAGGTATGTGTCTGAACTGTCTTTTGTATTCTTCATTCTTGTCTTTATAAGTGGCACTTGAAAGCTGCAACAATAAAAAGATTAAATTTATGTTTAATTGTTTTCTTCATTAGATGAACTGAACTGTAATCTTAGAAAATTAAAAATGGACTGTTAAAAAACCATATGCTTTTTATGCAATATTTTGTCTGTGTCCTGGTATGAAAAAACATATAAATAGATATTGAAAAAAAAAAAAAACACTGAAAGGAAGCAAAGAGGCTATTCTAAGCATGTTAGAGTAAGGACTTTGACAAATCCTCTCCACAATAACAAATACACATTCCAGTCAATGAAGATGGCCAGCAGGAGAAGATCCAGGTTCCACTTCCCAAAGAATCTTTGAACAACTTCCAAAAGCCAGCAGAACCATCTTCTTCAAAGTTCCAGGAAACAGTTAAAGGGCTGCAGTAACTAGTTGACTGTCAAATCAAGAAAACGCAACTTAAAAGAGTAGGAAAAGCTCCTGACACCTTTGCTGGTGCCTTTTAGACACCCCTCCATGGCTCAGTGTGGAGCCAGCCTGCAATCTCTCTGTGAGGGTCCCTGGTCCTTTTCCAAAGGGAGCAGAGTAAACCCTATATGCATACTGGAGCAAATGTATGTCTGAGCTAATCTATCTGGTGACAGTCTGAAAGACTGAATCAGGACACTCTTCTTTGGCTCGCTGTCCCAGAACTTGCCCTGCATGCAGAGGCAGCTTGTGGAAAGCTAAGAAAATTAATGAAAGTGACGTGGGGCTTTAACACATAGAATAGCACATCATTGGGGGTCTATTTCACAGGGAGAAGAGGGAGCATTCAGATCATTGTCGGGGGGAATTCCTGAGGCCACCAGCACGTACACAGGAAAAGACACATGTCCAAAAAAGACCTACAGACCCTGTGCTTTCACCTCAGGTTGATCTTCTTGGAAGGAGGGCTAAGCTCTGAAGAAGCACCAGCCAACACAGAGTGATTTTGCAAAGCCTGTGAATGGTGCTTTTTCCCTGGTTTGTTTTTATTAGCTCCTGGCACTCAAGGAAATGTATATCATCTCACCGGATACAAACATAAGAAACAGACATCTCAGAGACTAAATTCCAAAGTTCATACTTTAAAATATTAAAATGTACAGCGTGCAACAAAATAAAGAGGAAACAATAGTATATCCAAAAGAACGAGATAAAACATCAGAAACCATCAATGAAGAGGACTTAACTTTGGACATACCAATCAAAGATTTTATAAAATGATCTTAAGCTTAAAGAGTTGAAGAAAAACACAGAGAAAGAATGAAAGGATATCAGGAAAATGGTATATGAACAAAATGAGGATCTCAATAAAGAGAAAGAAATTATAAACGAAGAACCAAACAGAAATACTGCAGTTAAAAAGCAGAATAACAGAAATGAAAAATTTACTAGAGAGGTTCATTATCAGATTGGATCTGACAGAAGGAAGAATCAGTGTGCTTGAAGATAAGACAATTGAAATGACTCAGGGAAAGGTGCTGAAAGGAAAAAGAATGAAGAAAAGTGAAACGAGCCTAAGATACTTAAGGGACACCATCAAGCATACCAATATACACATATAGGAGTCCTAGAAGAGAAAAAAGAAAGAGGCAGTAGGAATATTACAAAATATAATGACAGAAAACTTCACAAATTTAACAAAGACATGAATAAACACATTAAGAATCCCAACAAACCCCAAACAGGATACATTCGAAGAGATCCACACCAAATTATAATCAAACTGCCCAATACCAAATACAAAGACAGAATCCTAAAAACTGAAAGAGAAAAGCAACATGGCATGTCAAGGGAGCCAAAAAAAGATTAAAGTAAGCGATTTCTCATTAAAAACCATGGAGGCAAGAAGAGAGTGGGATGAAATATTTAAAATGCTGAAAGAGAGCAAGTGCCAACCAAGATTCATATACAGGGAAACTCTTTCAAAAATGAGATCCAGTCAAACAAGATGGTGATGTAAGATGCTCCAGGGTGCCATTCTTCCATAGAATCTTTGAACGACTAGCAAAAATCAGAAGAACCATCTTTCTCAAAACTTCAGAAATCAGTTAAAGGGTTGCAGTAACTGGCTGAGTGCCAAATCAAGAAGAAAACAGCTTTAAAAACAGTAAAGGGGAAGCGGCTGTGGCTCAATCAGTGGGGCTCCCGTTTACCATATGGGAGGCCCCGGGTTCGGTTCCCAGGGCCTCCTGGTGAAGGCAAGCCCGCCCACGCAGCGTGGTTAGCTGACCCAGCGAGCACAAGCAGCAAGGGGGGGATAAATGAATAAATAAATAAAATCTTTAAAAAATAAAAAAATAAAAACAGTAAAGTTCACTGCACCCATGCTGGTCCCTCCCACAAACCCTCCCAATGCAGAGTGGAGCCATCCTGTGTTCTATTGCAGATTCTTGATTTGTTCTAGGAAGGAGTAGAAGAATCCCTATGCACATACTGGGGTGCCTGTATGTCAGTGGCAGTGTGAAAGTCTAAACCAGGAAACTTGACACTGGCTCACACTTCCAGAATTTGTCCTGCAGGCAGAAGCAGCTTACAGAAACAATTAACACAAAGTAGCCTGGAGCAAAGGATTACCAACTTTAAAACATTCAATAGAGCACCCAGGAGGGGATGGAGGAGAGGTAGTCTATTTCAGAGGAAACACAGGGAAAATTCAAATTCCTGTAAATGGGGGAATTAAGGCCACAAGAAAGCAAAGCTCAGAAAAAAACATTCAGGACAGAGCACTTCATTTTTGTCTCAGGATGATCTTCATGACAGAAGGCTAAATTTGAGGGAGAGCACCAGCCAATGCAAAGCCAATTAGCAAACACTATGACCTGTGACATTTGCATTGCTTTGCTTGGTTTTGTTACCTCTTAGCACTCAAGGAAATCTGTCATATCAGTAGCTGGATACAAATTTAAGGAACACAAACTGATTTATAGATTCAATGCAATACCAATCAAAATTCCAACAGCTTACTTTGAAGAATTAGAGAAGGCAATTACCAAATTCATCTGGAAGGGTAAGTGCACCCAAATAGCCAAAAGCATTCTAAAAAAGAAGAGTGACATGGGAGGAATTTCACTGCCTGACCTTGAAACATATTACAAAGCTACAGTGGTCAAAACAGCATGGTACTGGCATAAAGACAGACACATCGATCAGTGGAATAGAATTGAGAACCCAGAAATATACCCTCAACTGGTTTTTGACAAACCTACCAAGCCCACGCTAATGGGAAAAAAGAGTCTCTTTAATAAATGGTGTTGGGAGAATTGGATATCTATAACCAAAAGAATGAAAGAGGACCCCTATCTTACCCCCTATACAAGAATCCACTCAAAATGGATCAAAGATCTAAATATAAAAGCCAGGACCATAAAGCTACTAGAAGAAAATGTAGGGAAACATCTTCAAGACCTTGTAGTAGGTGGTGGTTTCTTGGACCTCACACCCAAAGCACGTGCAACAAGAGTAAAAATAGATAAATGGGACCTCCTCAAAATTAAACACCTATGCACCTCACAGGACTTTGTCAGAAGGGTGAAAAGGCAGCCAACTCAATGGGAAAAAATATTTTGAAATCACATATCTGATAAGGGTTTAATATCCAGGATATATAAAGAGATGTTACAACTCAACAATAAAAAGACAGACGACCCAATTAAAAAATGGGTGAAAGACTTGAATAGACATTTCTCCAAAGAAGAAATACAAATGGCAAAAAAACACATGAAGAAATGCTCAACATCACTCATGATTAGAGAAATGCAAATCAAAATTACAATGAGATATCATTTCACACCTATCAGAATGGCCACTATTAAAAAGACAGAGAACTACAAGTGTTGAAGAGGATGTGGAGAGATAGGAACACTTCTTCACTGTTGGTGCGAATGCAGAATGGTACAGCCACTATGGAGGACTGTTGGGCAGTTCCTAAAGAAGTTGAATATAGACTTGCCACGTTACCCTGCAATATCACTACTGGGTATATACCCAGAAGAAATGAGAACAGTGACACGAACAGACATCTGCACACCGATGTTCATAGCAACATTATTTACCATTGCCAAAAGTTGGAAACAACGCAGGTGTCCATCAACAGACAAATGGTGAATGGATAAACAAACTGTGGTCTATTCACATGATGGAATATTATGCAGCTGTAAGAAGAAATGAAATCGTAAAGCATATGACAACATGGATGAACCTGGAGAACATTATGCTGAGCGAAGCAAGCCAGACACAAAAGGACAAATACTGTATGAATGCGTTACTATGAACCAAATATATTGTTTAACATATTGTTTGATTAAAAAAAAAAAATTATATGTATCCATTACATTTAATTGAGAAACGTAAAAAAAAAAAAAAAAAATTTAAGGAACAGATAGTTCATGGACTAAATCAGAGTCAACACATTAAAATATTAAAATGTACAGTGTGCAAAAAGACCACAAGACAAAGAAAGAAACAAGAAATGATGGACCATCCAACAGAATAAGATATCAATTTTAAAACCAAGAAGAAAGAAGACCAGACTTTGGACATGCCAAAAAAAGAATTTTTAAGTATGATCCTCAACATGCTCAAGGGGATAAAGGAAAACAAAGAGAAAGAACTAAAAGACATAAGGGAAATTATGCATGAACAAATTTAAGAATCTCAATAAAGAGAAACAAACACTAAAAAGTAACCTAACAAATACTGGAGTTTAAGAACAAAACAAGTGAAATGAAAAAAATTCCCTAAAGGGTTTCAACAAGATATTGGAGCTGGCAGAAGAAAGAATCAGTGAGCTCGAAGACAGAACAATTGAAAATGATTCAGGCTGAGGAGCAGAAAGGAAAAAAGAATGGAAAAAGTGAACAACGTTTAAGAGACCTGTGGGATATAATCAAGTGAATGAATTTATGCAATGAGAGAGAGTAAGATAGAGAAGAAAAAGGAAAGGAAGGGAAGGAAAGCAGAAGGGAGGAGAAGGGAAAGGAGGGGAGGGGGAAAGGGAGGAGAGGGGAGGGGAGGGGAGGGGAAGGAAGGGAAGGGAAGGGAAGGGAAGGAGGTAGAAGGATTATTCAAAGAAATAAAAGCAGAAAGCTCCCCAAATTTAGAGAGACTTGTGGGATATAATCAAGTAAACCAATATATGCAATATGGGAGTGAAGGAAAGAGGGAAGGAGAGAGGGAGGGAGGGAGGAAGGGAGAAAGAGAGGGAGGGAAGGAGGCAGGGAGGGAAGGAGGGAAGGGAGGAAGACGCAGAAGGAATATTCAAAGAAATAAAGGCAGAAAACTTCCAAATTAAATGAAAGACATAAATATGTACATTCAAGAATACCAACAGGGAAGCGAATGTGGCTCAATCGATAGGGCTCCCGTTTACCATATGGGAGGCCAGGGTTCAGTTCCCGGGGCCTCCTGGTGAAGGCAAGCCAGCCCACGCAGAGCGGTGAGGTGACGCAGCAGGAGGACCTGACAAGGGGAGACAAGAAGACACAGAAAAACGCACAGCAAATGGACACAGTGAGCACAAGCAGCAAGGGGGAGATAAATGAATAAATTAAAAAAAAAAAAAAAAAAAAGAATACTGACAAACCCCAAATAGGATAAACTCAAAGAAAACCACTGTTTTCCATTACTAAACAATGATACTGTCCTGGACGTTCTTGCCAAAGCAAATAGGCAAGGAAAAAGAAATAAAAGGCATCCAAATTGGGAAGGCAGAGGTAAAACTTTCCCTATTTGCAGATGACATGACCCTATATAAGAAAATTCTGAAAAATCCACAACAAAGCTCCTAGAGCTAATATGCAAACTCAGCAAAGTGGCAGAGTAAAAGATCAACACACACACACAAAGTAGTGTTTCCGTAAATTAATAATGAACAGTCTGAAGAGGAATCAAGAAAAAAATCCTATTTACAATAACAGCTAAAAGAATAAAATACGTAGGGTATAAATTTAACCCAGGAGGTAAAGGACTTATATACAGAAAATTATACATCACTAAAAGAAATTTTAAAAAGAGCAAAAATCTGTGCTTATGATTGGGAAGACTAAATATTAAGATATCAATTCAACCCAAAGCTGTTTACAGATTCAATGCCATCCCTAACAAAATTACAACAGCCTCCTTTGCAGAAATGGAAAAGTGAATCATCAAATTTATATGGAAAGGTAAGAGGCCCCAAACAGCAAAAGCCATCTTGAAAAGACTCATATTCCCAATTTAAAAACTTATTTCAAAGCTACAGTAATCAAAACAGTGTGGTATTGACGACTTCCAGGAAGATGGCATCAAAATAGGTAAGCAGGGCTCAACTGTCTCACAAAAACAATGTAGGAAGGGCAAAAAGCTGTCCGACAGAGCTGCTTTGGGGATCTGCGTATTAGGAGAGTGCTGGGAATTCTCCAGGAGGGTGAGGGATAGAGAGACAAGCCAAAATGAAAACTGTGAGTTACTCATCCTGGCAGCCGGGAATGGCACCCATCCCTATCCCTCAAGGTGAAGACCCTAGATAAAAACCCATCACTCACCGCAGCCAGCTGAAAAGGAAACAGACATTGTCTTCCCTGGAAGGAGGCAGGGTGAATGGAGAGTAGAAAGTGGTTTCTCTTAAATGAGTTTAGCCGGCAGAACCTGCTTTGAAACTCGGTTCTGGCCAGACCACACGGGGAAGTGGACGTTGAAAGAGACACCTCCGTGGAAAGATTTGCTGATGGGCACCATCTGCTGGCTGGCCCAGAAACTGCAAAGAGAAAAAAGGTGTTTTGGAGTCTCTTGTTCCAGACCCCTCAGATTGGATCTGAGTCCCTGACCCTAATCTAATAAATTAAGCTGGGCAATTTTTAAAAGTTTGAATAAGTTGAACCAAAAATCCAAGAAGAGCAGTGAAACAAAATAACTAGGCAAGAGAGAGAGACTGATGTCAGAATAAATTCACTAACCAGGGGGCGGATATGGCTCAAATGGTTGGGCGTCCATCTCCCATATGAAGGGACCTGGGTTTGATCCCCGGGACCTCCCAGTAAAATAAAGAAAAAATATAGAAGGCACACATGCCACAAGGCCCCACACATGGGCATACCAGGCCCCACACACGGGCATGCCAGGCCTCGCCGAGCCATGAAGCAAGATGATGATGTAACGGGAGGGAGATAAATGGGAGAGCCAAGACGAGACATGCTGAGAAATCAGGATCTGAGGTGGCGCAGGTGGCAGAATGACTCTCTCCCACATCGGAGGTCCCCAGGATTGAATCCCGGTGAAGACAGGAGGAGAAGGATGAGAAGAGAAGGCAGCAAACAGATACAGAGAATTGCCCAGCGAATGGACACAAAACAGCAAAGGGGGGGGGGGCGGAGGGGATAAAATGGATAAAGTAAATAAATAAATAAATCTTTAAAAAAAAAAAATTCACCAACCTATTTAGATGCCTAGATATCAGCAAAAAATCACAAGCTATACTAGGTAACAGGAAGAGATAGCCCAGCTAAAGAAACAAACCAAAAATCCTGACAAGACACAGGATTTAAGAAAACTAATCAATGATAATCATACAAGTCTCCTAAATCAATTCAAGGAGTTCGAGGAAAATATGACTAAAGAGATAAAGGATATTGAGAAGACACTGGGTGAGCACACAGAACAATCTAAAAGCCTCCAAAGAGGGAAGCGGCTGTGGCTCAATCAGTAGGGCTCACGTTTACCATATGGGAGGCCCCGGGTTCGGTTCCCGGGGCCTCCTGGTGAAGGCAAGCCCGCCCGCACGGCGTGGTTAGCTGACCCAGCGAGCACAAGCAGCAAGGGGGGGATAAATGAATAAATAAATAAAATCTTTAAAAAATAATAATAAATAAATAAATAAAAGCCTCCAAAGAAAAGTAACGGAGTTTATGAGAATGAAAGACACAATGGATGAAATACATTAGAGGCATATAACAGCAGGTTTGAATTGGTGGAAGACAAAACTAGTGAACTGGAGGACCAAGCATGTGAACTTGAAAAGATAGGAGGACAGGAAGAGAAAAGAATGGAAAGGGTTCAAATGACAACACAAAACACACAAGTATATGTGCTATCAGTGTGTCAGAAGGAAGAGAGGACAGAAAAGGTGGAGAAAGAATATTTGAGGGGAGCAGATGTGGTTCAAGCAGTTGAGGGCCTGCTTCCCACATAGAAGGCTCTAGGTTCGGTTCCCAGGGCCTCCTAAAAAACAAAAACAAAAGCAAAACAAATGAAAAAACCAACTCAGGGGAGCCGATGTGGCTCAGTGGTTGAGCGCCAGCTTCCCACATACAAGGTTCTGGGTTCAACCCCTGGCCCCCAGTACCTAAAAAAAATAAAAAGTATTTGAGGAAATAATGACTGGACACTTTCCAACCCTTACGAAAGACATAAACATCAATATCCAAGAAGGAGAGCGTACCCAAACAGAATAAATCTGACTAGACTATTCTGAGACACCTACTATTCAGAGTGACAAATACCAGAAATAAAGAAAGGATTCTGAAAGCAGCAAGAGAAAAGCAATGCATCATATACAAGGGAACCTCAATAACAATAAGTGTCAATCTCTCATCAGAAACCATGGATGCAAGAAGTGGTCTCATATATTTAAGGTACTGAAAGAGAAAAACTGCCAGCCAAGAATTCTGTATCTGGCAAAATTGTCCTTCAAAAATGAGGGTGAGTTTAAAGTTTTCACAGACAAACAAAAACTGAGAGAGTATGTTACCAAAAGACCGGATTTACAAGAGATTCTAAAGAGAGTTCTACAGTCTGAAAGGAAAAGACAAGGGTGGGAGATTTGGAGAAAAGTGTAGAAATGAAGATTATTAGTAAGGGTAACTTAAAGGGTAAAAAGACAGACAATAATAAGAAATGACAACAGAAAGCCAAAGGATAAAGTGGATGAAGTAAGTAATGCCTTTACAGTAATTACATTTAATGTTAATGGATTGAACTCCCCATTCAAAAGACACAGACTGACAGAATGGATAAAAATATATAAGCCAACTATATGCTGTCTACAAGAGACACACCTCAGATGTAAGGGCACAATCAGGCTGAAAATGAAAGGTTGGAAAAAGGTACTCCATGCAAAGAGTAACCAAAGTAGAACTATAGTTAGTAGTAATAATTTGACGATGTTCTTTCATAGTGGGTAACAAATGTTCACAACAATACAAGGTGTTGGTAGTAGGGTGATGTACGAGAGCCCTGCATAACATGCATGTTTGTTTTGTAAGTCTACAACTTTGACTATATAATGACTGTTTATGTGTGTTCATGTATGAATTATATACATCAATAAATTTTTTTAATGAAAAAAAAATAGCATAGTACTGGCACAAGGAAAAACATATAGACCAATGGAATCAACCCTCTCATCTATGGCCAATTAACTCTTTTTAAAATATATTTTTATTACAAAAGTTGTGAACTTATAAAACAATGATGCACATGTGTGGAATTCCCATACAACACGCCTTCAAAAATACAACACACCATTGTGGAACATTTGTTACAGACTATCAGATAATATCATTAGACTATTACCACTAACTATGGTCCATAGTGTACATTTGACATATTTTTTCCATACCCCCCTATTATGGCCAATTAGCTTTTGACAACAGTGCCAAGTCCACTCAATGGAGTAAAAATAGTCTTACACAAATGGTGCTGGGAAAATGGATATCCATGTGCAAAAGACTGAAATTGGATCCTTACCTCACATCATACATAAAAATTAATTCAAAATGGACCATACGGCTAAATGTAAAATTAGAAAACCTTTCAAAAAAAAAAAAACCAAAAAACATAGGAATAATCTTGAGGATGTAGGATTAGACAAAGAGATTTTAGACAACATCAAAAGCACAATTCATAAAAGGAAAAACTGACAAATTGGACTTCATAAAAATTGTAAACTTTTACTCTGGGAAAGAGACTGTTAAAAAGGATGAAAAGACAAGCTACAGACTGTGAGAAATTATTGACAAACATATATTAAAAGGATGAAAAGACAAGCTATAGACTGGGAGAAATTATTTACAAACATATATTTAACAAAAGGCTAGTATCTAGAATATATAAAGCGTGATCAAAGCTCAATAGTAATATATATATATATATATATATATACATAAGAAAAAAAACATTAAAAAAAAATAGTAAAAAAGCAAACAATCCAATTAGAAAATGAGCAAAAGACATTACACCAAGGAAGATATACAGATGGCACATAAGCACATAAAAAGATGTTTGTCATCATTAGCCATTAGGAAAAAAACAAATTAAAACTACAAAGAGACATTACTACATTAAAAAAATAGTGACATCAAATGCTTGTGAGGATGCAGAGAAACCAGATCACTCATACATTGCTGATGGGAATATAAAATAGTAGAAATACTCTGGAAAACAGTTGGGCATGTTCTTAAAAAACTAGACATACAACTATCAAATGACCCCAGCAATTGCACTTTCTGGCCAGAGATGAAAACTTATGCTCACAAGAAAACCTATGAATGTTGATAGTTGCTTTACCCACAATAGCCAAAACCTGGAAACAGCTCAGATGTCCTTCATGGGTGAATAAACAAAGTATGGTGTATCCACACTATGGAATACTACTCAACATTAAAAAAGAATAAACTATTGGTACAAACAACATAATCTCCAAGATATTATGCTAAGTGGAAAAAAAAATCCAAAAGATTAGATACTGTATAATTCCATTTATATAACATTCCTGAAATGACAAAATTACAGAAATGGAGAACAGACTAGTGGTTGCCAAGGGTTAAGCAGAAGGTGGGAGCAGTAGGAAAGAGGGTATGTCTATAAAAGGGCAACAAAAAAGGGATCATTATGCTGATGAGAATGTTCTGTATCTTGACTCCATCAACAACAATATCCTGGTCATGATATTGTACTACAGTTTTGCAAGACATTACCATTGAGGGACACCATTAAAGGGTACAGGAGATCTCTCTGTATTATTTCTTACAAGTACATGTGACTCTACAACTAACTCAAACTGAAAAGTGAAAAAGAAAAAAAAGTAATTGGTAGGGTTAGAGGAATATGTTAATTCTACATAAGAGTGAGAAATGTTTAGCTTATTCACTACGCCACACTCATCTTTGTCCTCCTCCAAATTTCTACCTGTAGATCATTTTATTATTTTTTTAGCAGTTTTACCAGAGAAATAATAATTAAAATAATTTAATTATTGAGCAAAGCTTGACTAGCAAAACAGAAACTAATTCTCCTATGTGGCTCATGGAATCCATGTCATTACTTTTAAATTCACATCTCAAATCTAACGAAAGGTTTTCTGGAAAGGAAGATGGAGAACACAGAGCTAGAATTTTTATGTTATCTTAGATTTTGTATTTATGTGCTATTTGAATTTTTCATTGCCCTACATATTCAAAGAGATATACTTAGGATGAAATCTTAATGTATATCCCTGTAACTGATAGATTCAGTTATTTTCCATATTCTCTACATCATTTATTAAATATGTTAATTTCTTGATAATGTAATTTCTTAGAAATTTCATGTTATTTTTCCAAAAAATTTTTCTATATTAATGTGGTCATCTTTAAAGAAGTATATTTGTTTTTGGTTTGGTTTGGCTGTTTTAGTACATTAGTTCTTAATGAAATACGAACTTTTTTCCTTTGGCCTGCTATTTCTTTGGACAGTGTAGCAGTTTGATATTATTTATGAATCCCAAAACAGATATTAGATTATGTTTGTAAACTGGTCTTTTCCTCTGGGCATATTAGATTATATTGGATTCAGAGGTTTCACTTTTACTTGGTTGGGCCACGCCATTAGGACATTGAGTCCCCAGCCCTTTGGTGGGCGGGGACTCAGAGAAACCACATCGCAGAGAAGGGAGGTTGGAGTTTTGATCCTCCACTTAACAGAGAAGCAGATATGTGAGGAAGGAGAGAAGTCTCCATTAAACACAGGCAGAGGCCCCAGGAAGAGAGATAAGCCATTCACCCGATGGTCTACAGCTGGCCTTGTGGAGAGAGCAGAGCAGCTGAGCCCAGGAAGAGAGGAACCCAGGAAGCCTGAACCTTGCACGCGTCAGCAGCCATCTTGTTACAACACGTGGCAACAGACTTTGGTGAGGGAACTAACTTATGCTTTATGGCCTGGCAACTGTAAGCTTCTACCCCAAATAAATACCCTTTATAAAAGCCAACAGATTTCGGGTATTTTGCATCAGCATCCCTTTGGCTGACCAATACAGACAGTTAGAAGTCAAATTTGACAAAAGAATAAAATCTGGTGTGTTTGATCAGGTTTTTGCCCCCAAATTGTACTTTTAACATCAACCCCTACCTTGCAAATCCCAGAGTCAACACTTAGTTCTCACCTTACTTGACCTATCACAATAGAGCACTCTCTCCTTGAAATGCTTCCTTCAATTGCCTTTGATACTACCATACTGTCTGAGATATTCTTCTATCTTACTGCCAAATCTTCTCAGTTTCTTTTGATGGTTCCAGCTCTTCAACCACCTAAGGTCTAAACATCGGAGAGTTCACTTCTCTTCTCTATCCAACTTTTCTCTCTAAATGATTTCATCTAGTCTTTATAAACTGTCTTTATATAAATACATATACTTTTTTATTTTTTTTAAGATACTTAGATTACATAAATGTTACATAAAAAATAAAGGGGATTCCCACATGCCCCACTACCTACCACTCCCACACTTTCCCACATTAACAACATCCTTCATTAGTATGGTACATTTGTTACAATTGATGAGCACATATTGGAGCACTGCCACTAAGCATGGATTACAGTTTACATTGTAGTTTATACTCTCTTCCACACAATTTTGTAAGTTATGACAAGATATATAATGGCCTGTATCTGTCATTGCAATGTCATTCGGGAAAATTCCAATGTCCTGAAAATGCCCCCATTTTACACCTATTTTTCCCTCTCCTTCCCCACAGAACCTCTGGTGGCCACTGCCTCCATATTAATGGTAGAAGTTCTTCCATTGCTAGAATAACAATAAGTCTATAGAAGAATAACAGTAAGTCTACTCTAGTCCATTGTTTATTCCCCAATCCTGAGGATTCTGGAATGGTGATGCCCACTCTGCCTCTAATTGAAAAAGGGCTTAGATCCCATGGGACTATCTTGCTTTGCAGTTGTAAACTCTCTCTGTTCCTTGGGATTGTCATTGTCCATCATCATCTCCTTGTTAGTTGTCCTGAGAGAGTCCACTGAACTGGAGAGCAGGTGTTGCAACTCTGTTGATATTCAGGGCCCAACTAGCACATGGACAGCTTTGGAATCATTTGTGGTTTCCCTACACACAGCTCTTCTGCCCCTTCTAACTGAACCTATAGTTAGTACTAGAGTTGATAGGTGTATGTCCAAGAGACTTAAATCTATAAACTGTCTTTAAATACCATCCATATCCAGTCTCCCAAATTTACCTTCAGTTTCACCCTTTTACCTTAGATTCATCATATATCCAATAGCCTACTTGACCTTTCTACTGTGTATCAAATATACATCTCCCACTTAACAACAACAACAACAAAAAGCCTCTTTACTTCCCCAACCCTAAAACTGACTTCTCCACCAGTCTTTCTCTTCTCCCAGATAGCACTTCCATTTGCAATTCCCAGTTGCACTGACTTAGGACTCATGATCCTTGATTTTTCTTTCTGTCACTCTTCATATCCAGACCAGCTGTTTGTTAAGCAAGCCAACCTCATCCCTACCTCTGGGTCCTTCTCTAGAAGATCACTCCTGAAACTCCAAACTTTCTCCCATGTGATTCTCTACATCCTAAAATCCTTTATTGTCTTCACAGACACTACCCGACATAAGATTGCACATTTGCCAATTTGTATACTATCAATCTCCTAATTTGGACTATCAGCCCCAGGATGGTACAGACACTGTCCTGATAGAAAATTCCAGTGCACAGAAGACACTCAAATACATAAATAAGTAAATCTATACATATCTTAATTCATGTATATCTATTTTTGTCACTTCTAAGATAATGTTCACATACTCATTTTTTAAATTTTGTTAAATTTATTGAAGTATATCACTCATACATAAACATACATAAACAATAGTATACAGTAGTAATTGTGAACTTAGAAAACAAACATACATAACATCATACAAGGCTCTCATACCTCACCCTACCAACAACACCTTGCACTGTGTGAAACATTTTTAACTAATGATTAAAGAGCATCCTCAAAATATTACTACCAACCAAAGTATCTTACATTTGGTGCATCCCTTGTATATTATGTATTGTTTTTCTCTTGCTGGTCTCAAAATTCTCTTTGTCTTTGGCATTTGACATTCTGATTAATATGTGTCTTGGAGTTGGTCTATTCAGATTTATTCAGATGGGAGTTCATTGTGTTTCTTGGACATGGATATCCATGTCCTCCAATATGGTTGGGAAATTTTCTACCATTATTTCTTCAAATATTCCTTCTGCCCCTTTGCCCTTCCCTTCTCCTTCTGGAACACCCATGACACATATTTCTGCATATCTCTTGCTGTTGTTTAGTATCCTGTGTCCTTGTTCAATTTTTTCCATTCTTCTCTTCAACTGATCTTTTGTATGTTTGCTTTCAGAGGCCATTTCTTCAAGCTCACCAATCCTTTCTTCTACCTGCTCAAATCTGCTATTATATGGTTCCAGTGTATTTTTTATTTCATTTATTGCACCTTTCATTCCCATAAGATCTATTTTTCTATGTATGCTTTCAAATGCTTCTTTGTGTTCATCCAATGTCTTCTTAATATCCTTAATCTCTTTAGCCATCCCATTGAATTTATTAAGGGTATTTGTTTGAACATCTATGATTAGTTGTCTCAACTCCTTTATGTCATCTGGAGGCTTATCTTGTTCCTTTAACTGGGCCATATCTTCCTGTTTCTTGGTGTGGATTGTAATTTTTTGTTGGTGTCTTAGCATCTGGCTTACTAGATGTATTTATTCTGGGTGCAGTTTCTCTCTTTAGTTTAACGCTTTCTTGCTCTATCTCCCTTGCTGGTTGTGTAGTAGCAGCCAAGGATGTAGTTGGTGCTGTAAGCTGTGGCGGCTCAAGCTGCCCGCATTGCCCAAGAGTCCGATGAAGCTTCTCCCAACTTTCTCCTTTGCCAGGGGTGGGGACAAAGCCAAGAAGTGTATAATAATCCAAGTCGTGCAAGCCTAGAGTCTAGTTTCCCTGAGAACTGATGAAGTTTCACTTCCCTTTCTCCCCTGCCCCAGGGGATGAAGCTGCAGGTGTAGACAGCAATATATGCCATGAGGGTTCAAAATGACCACAGTTGCCCCAGTAGACTTCCGACTATTCAGTCCATGCCAGCCAAATGTACCTGTAGTTACCCGGAGAGGCTGGGGCAGGGCCACCCCAAGTCCAGGTTGAACAGACAAGCTTGTGTGTAGTCAATCTGTAGTCATTGGTTGATTTTTTTTCCCCATGTATCTTTCACAGAGGGCATAACTCTTCAAGAGTCATAGCTTTATAAAGAGTTCTCAAACCTAACTCATACAATTCCAAAACATCATCTCCTATCACCATGGGGCCATTTTAAGTTTAGTTACTGAGACTAGCAAACTCCCTAGGGTTGCCTCAGCATTAGCTCATGTGCTTATAATTCTGAAAATCTGTTCCCTCTTCTTTTTTAGCCCTTACATATATTTCCCTTGCTATTTTGTGAGCCCAGACATGAATTTTAAAAAGATGTTTATAACATTTTATCCACATTTCTAGGTATTCTGTAGCAGAATGGCTTTTAAGTTAAATAGTCCCCTTCCCATATTGCCAGAAATAGTTCATACTCCTTTATAATTAGAGGTAAAGATTGAAAAGATACATGTTTTTCAAACAGTAAGTATCTACACTTAAAAATTTTAAACTTGGATAAAAGTTTTTAATCCAACATAAATTAGAAAATCAGTTTATCCTTTTTTATCAATCAAAAAAATGAAAATCTGAAATATCCTGTATAAGCTTAAATAAAGCCAAGAAATGTTGTCTTGGAAGACATCATAATGAATATAGGAAATCTTTTCTCCAAAGTTGCCAATGTATGTTATAAACACATTAATTAATACCCATGGGTTTTTTAAAAAAAAAATTTGCAATGCAACATTAATTAATCCTCATGATGTACCAATAAATCAGATTTGTGGCTAGTCTTATTGCCTACCTATAGGGAGAAAAAAAACTTACCTGTGAATAACATGACTAAGATCATGCAATAAGTCCATGATAAAGTACAAAATTAACACTTTTGATTTCTTATACAATGAAAAGACTTGATTATGATCTAGAAAAATTTAAAACTAAATATTTTCTAGGAAAACATAAGTATACTAGTTGTTTTAGCTTCCTAAGCTGCTCAGCAAATACCTTGAAATGAGTGAACTTAAACAATGGGAATGTATTAGCTTATGGTTTCAAGGCTAAAAGAAGGTCCAAACCAAGGCATCATCAAGGCGATGCTTTCTCCCCAAAGACTGTGGTGTTCCGGGGCTGGATGCCAACGATTCTTGGTTCCCCTGTCACATGGCAAGGCACAGAGTGGTGTTTCCCAGTCTCTTCCTTCTTGTTTGGGTTCCGTTTCAGCTTCTTGCTTCCTGTGGCTTTCTCTCTATTCTGGCTCTTCCTCTGTGGTTTTCTCTCACTGTCTGAATTTCATTCCACTTATAAAGGATTCCAGTAGTAGGATTAAGATCCATCCTGATTGAGGTGGGTCAAATCTTAACTGAAGTAGCCTCAACAATAGGTCCCACTTACACTGGGTTCACATCCACAGGAATGGGTTAAATTTAAGAATATGATTTTCTGGAGTACATACAGCTTCAAAACCACTACACTAGTCATTATTTGTTCAGATGTAGATGATGTTTCAAAACCCAGTCTTTTTGTATTTTTAATATGCTTTAAAATACAGAAATATTTTATGATATTGATATTGATGCTTATACTTATGAACCTCATTCTTCTGAAATTGAAACTTAGCCTAGTATTATATATTGCCTAAGAGTTATTGCCTGAAAGTCTCCTTGCTGCTCTAATGTGGCCTCTCTCTAAGCCAAACTCAGCATATAAACTCACTTCCTTCCCCCCTAGCATGGGACATGACTCCCAGGAATAAGCCTCCCTGGCATTGAGAGATTATTACTGACAACTAGCAATACATTTGGAAAAAGACCTTGACCAAAAGGGTGAAATATTAAATACAAATTAGTTTTTATAGCTAAGAGATTTCAAAGTGAGTCAGGAGGTCATTCCAGAGGTTATACTTATGCACATCTTAGGAGAATCTCACTGAATGCCGCAGTAAACAGTGCCTCAAGCAGGGGGCCTCCTGGGAGCTCTAGAGACATTTGGGCAGTATAGACAGGGCAGAGAATCTCAGGAATTTGGCTCCCTGTCAGTGGGCCTTACCTTGGAATATATGATAACCTATCCTCCAAATGTATGAGAGTTGGACTCTATAATTTTCCTACACACGGTTCTTAGGCCCCTTTTATTTGAACCTATAATTAGCACTATACCCATTAAATATTTGTCCCAGAGACTTTAATCTTCTGGCTATTCATTCATAAGCCGGTTGAGCCCTGAATCTCAGCAGAGTTGCAGCCAACACCTACCTTCTAATTCATTGGACACATCCAAGACAACTAACAAAAGGATGATGATGGACAACACCCATCCCTCAAAACAGAGAGTATCTACAACTGCAAGCAAGACAGTTCCACCCATCTGCCCCATGGAATCTAAGCCCCCTCTCAACCAGAAGCAGAGTTGGCATCACATCCCAAAATTCTCAAAATCGAATAATGAACAAACAGAAGGGCAATGCAACTATGGACTAAAGTAGACTTATTATTATTCTAGTAATAGAAGAACTTGTAACATTTATATAAAGGCAGTAGTCACCAGAGGTTCTGAGGGGAGGAAGAGGGAAGAATAGGTATAACATGGGGCATTTGGGGGGCATTGGAATTGTTCTGCATGACACTAGAATGACAGATACAGGCCATTATACATTTTTTCAAAACCTATGAAATTGTGTGGTGCAAAATATAAACTATAATGTAAACCACAGACCATGGTTAGTAGCAATGCTTCAATATGGATTCATCAATTGTAACAAATGTACCACACTATGTAAGATGTTGTTAACAGGGGGAAAGTGTGGGAGGGGGAAGGGGTGGAATATTTGGGAATCCCCTATATTTTCAATGTAACATTTATGTGATCTAAAGCTTCTTTTAAAATAATAATAATAATAAAAGAAAAATAAATAAAAGAAATGATAAATTTGACGCTACTACTTTTGGAAATTCTCTTCCTCCATCTTTTTCTCTATTTTCCTTCCCAAATCAAATAACTGAGGGAGTGAGATTTCACTTTATTCTATGTATATTTATCAAGATTTTCAAACATACAGTTTTTTAAATATATTTTTTATTTTTAAAAAAGATATTTAGATTACATAAATGTTACATAAAAATACAGGGGATTCCCATATGCCCCGCTCCCTACACCTCCCACATTTTCCCACATTAACAACATCCCTCATTAGTGTGGTACATTCGTTACAATTGATGAAAACATTTTGCAGCATTGACACTAAGCATGGATTATAGTTTACATTGTAGTTTACACTCTCTCCCACACAATTTTGTAGGTTATGGCAAGATATGTAATGGCCTGTATTTGTCATTGTAAGGTCATCAAACACACAGTTATTATAAGAACAGCATACCAAGGATCTAAAGATATTTAATTTTAGTTGCACAATTGAGAAAACATTCTAAATCTCTCCTCTTTTAAAATGTAATTATCAAACAAGTCAACTATTAAGAAAATAAGTAAATCCCAATGGAAGTATTTTAAAGGGAAACTCTTAATATTAATGAAACACCAAGGTACAAAAAAAATGCTTAATATTAAGTACTTCACCCAAAGCACTATAACTACTAAAATCCAGTTAAATACATCATTTTCTAAACACACATAACAGAAAATCTCAACAGCTTTGTCCTACGCCCAGTAGTTACTAATTGTACAGCACTAAGAGAATGTACATTAAATAAATATATCTGCTGCAGATTTCTGTCTGCTTTTCCTCTGGGACCTTAATCCACCTAGAATATATGATTATTTCAGTAGCAAAGAAAAAATTATTTTGTTTTGGGTTTTTTTTTCATTGTTACGTATATCTGTTAACACTTGAAGGGCAAAAGTATAAATGTTAATTTGCCATTAATTTTATTTTAAATTAACTTCTTCATTTCAAATAATTGTTAATGTTTTATTAGGATTTCAAGCCTAATAATAAATGTAATTTCCCATATACTAAAGTTAAATTCTTCAATTTTAAAATAAAATAATAAAACAAATCAACAATTAAACTTCCTATCATTTTATAAGATAGAAATAGAAAATTTGCAACTATTGATCTCACTATCAAATCAAAGATCACACTTCTTTAAATTAAAGTCCTGCTCTCTGAGAGACACTTATTAGCCACAGGTTTAAAGAGATAGGGTCTATCGCTTCTCAGACTTTTGACTAAGATCAAGTGTAAATGAACAGGGACTAAAAGAAATCAAACTTAGTTAAAAATAAAAAAAAACACAAGAACAAACAAAAAAAACTTTAATGAACTTTACATTTTTTTGTACCCTTTTGTTAAATTTTCACAATTTTTTTTTAATTTGTGGGGAAACATCAAAATATAATTTCCAGCATGATAAATAAAAGGTCCTCTAATCCACCACTTTTCAAACTTTATCCACTGGGACAATCTTAAGAAAAGGGGATTTCCCAATGTAAAATAATCCCATTGAGTATGACCAGAGATTTTTATGGCAGCTACATAAATTATGAGCCCTTGCTAGTCATAACACCACTCCTTTCTCTCCCACTGATTCAAGACACACCAGTGTTGCAATACTGTGTGGTCCAAGCCCTAATTTTATAGGTGCAATCACTGAGGCCACACAGGATAAACAATATACTCAAGATTACTATGCAGTGAGATCACTAGGGACTGAGTAAACACTTTTTCCTAGATGTTTTGCTCCCGATCTCTAATTCTTTCAATGCTATCATGCTGTCCTCTGAATTTCCTATAGTGGACAATGGACGAGCTAGTTATCGTGTCAGAATATATGAGTTATTCTACATTGTGAATTCTCTAATTTAAAGTTTTAAATACCAAAATGTAAAAAGTTATCAATTCTTTTTGATAGGGAAAAAAAGTGAAAAGACAAAAGCAAATCCCTTTCATGTTCCAGTGAACTGGATCTGATACTCTTTTTTTCTTTGCTCAAATACCGGGTCATATGTCTCATGAATATTTTAGTATTACACTACTGGTCATCCTTGTGTTAATTTTGAACTCTAGCACCTTACTGTAATCACCCAATTTTCACATTATTGCAGGGAGAGTATAGAAAGAAAATAACAACATGGGGACAGTGGCACAAGACAGATTGAAAATGGCAGAGGAAAAACGCATTATTTATTTTCCAGAGTTCTTAAACATCATTTCCATCAGTTATAATACCATATTAGAGCCAACTGAGCTGTGTAGTCCTTTGGCCTCTAAGAAATCCAGATTACTATACTTTTTGAGCTTTTGCTGTCATTTCATCTTGCTGCTCTCAGTGTGTTATCATTGAGTAATTTCCCTATCTCCAATATTCTATTCAACTATAAAATGGAAACCAACTTCTCCAGGTTTATTAAAAGTATGTTAAAAATATATTAAAGAAGTTCCAAATGAAGACTCGAGGAATTCTCCTATTTAAGATATTTTAGCATGAACTTTGACTCAGCTATTCAGGGGCTCTTTTGGTTTTGTTTGCTTCAGTGTTCTTGACAGTTCTGGTTTCTGGGTACGTGACCTCTGCAAAACTCTGTAAAACTTCTGAGGTGATATATTTGTCTTTAAATCCATTCCATGTGAATTCACAGAAAATATTCTCAAAATACAGTGTTTAAAATCAGCAGAGGGACCTAAGCTAAGCCAAAGCAGACCTCTGACATTCTAAACCACTATTTCTCAAACTTCAGTGTACAAACAAATCAGCTGGGGTATTTGCGTAAGTGAAATTTTGATTTAATAGGTCTGAAGTAAGGCCCAAGATAATGCAGTTCTAACAAGCTACCAGGTGATGCCAATTCTGTTGGCCCTTGAGTGGAAAGGTTCTAGAAGACATCCTTCTTATTTTTCTCTTTCCTCCTATTTCTGAATTCTCTCATTCCCTTGGTTTTCCCCTTTTTCACTTCACCATTTTTCTTGCTTAAAGTCTGCCAACAGTAACCACAGTAACTGATTTGCCCTGTGGGCAGTGCCTGGAGCTATAAAGATTCCCTAATCTATAAGCTATTAAAAAACACAGTGCAGAGAGGTCAAAATACTAAAACAGTCATAAAACTTTTCTAAATGTGACCAAAAGTACTACAATTAATATAGATGTCATTATTTTTAGGGTGTGTACTTACTTTCATTTATTTCTTAAGCAATTAAAGATTTTTCCCTAGGATAAGTTTCCAAAAAATTTATGATGTTAGGTTTCTTGGTAGGAAGGCAGAACTGTTTATTCATGTTGGTTGAATAGCATTCTAATGAACCGAACTACTAATTATAAACAGAATGAGAGAACTTGTACTAATCCTTATAACCTGTGAATGTAATGCCTTTTAATTTATTTATTTTTTATTGTGGGTAAAAATCAAAATTTTCACAATACATACCAATATTAGTAAAATGATATATAAATATATATGCATATATGTGCATTTGCTTACAAAAATACTATTTATATATATATAAATATATTTTAAGAGGTGCTTAGATTACCTAAAATATTACACGGAACCCACTGGGATTCCCATGTTGCCCACCTCCTACACCTCCCACCACATCCCACACAAACATCTCCCACAAGTGTGGCCTACCACCCTCAATGGACTGTAATGCCTTTTAGTCTACTTTAAAATAATAAGAAATTCTGCTAACAAGTATACTTAACCTTAAAGAGATCAGTTTTGTAATAAATTAATGTTAGAACTAATATGCCTTATAATCTTGGGGAAACTTCACTTATATTATACCGGATTCTATCAAATGGCTCATAAGTCATAGGAATTACTAAATTTAAAATGAGCAGTTTAATATAATAAATGTTAGCATTCTTATGTTAACAGAAATTTGTTCTTACAAAAAGATTCTAAGATCTCAATGCACCTAACAAGCAGTAGTCTCATTTTACAGTGGGTAAGCTGAAACATATCCAGGTTATGCAACCAAGTGAGCACAGTGCAAATAGAATATGAAATTCCTTACTTTAAAAACCCATCTTATATTCACTATATACTACAGGTCAAATGTTGTTAAACATCCTTTTTAGTACAGGAACTAATTTTTCAAATCAAAATTATATAAAATAGCTGGCTTCTCAATAACACTTAGAAATATGGTTTCTTTATAATGTTAGTCTCCTGGCAATGCAGTAAACAACAATGTAAGAGAATCCAATTCTGTGGTGTAGCTTTCACACAGGGAAATTGAAGCAGATAATTCCACTCTATCAAATCAGACAGTGCATTCTAGTGGTCAAAGGACAGCATAATCATAATTGTTTTTGGGAGTCCAGATTAAAATCTAGAAGCTATTAAGAAAAGCTTTGTAAGTATACCACAAAATTATTATATAAATTGCTACAGACGTAAAGAAATTTGTATTAGTGATTAAAAACAAAATATAAGAAAGAAAAAATCTTACCCAAAAGCTCCAGTCACCACTCCAGTTATGTGAAGTTGGTCCCTGCTTTTTAGCTGATACTACATTATTCTCATCCACAGTTGGGCTGGAATTTTCTTCTAACTCTTCCCGTAACTCAGTGGTAAGGCTTGAATCCCCTTCATTTATTACCTGTAAACAAATATCAAACAATTTAAATTACTTAATGAAAAATTCTCATTTATAAAAGTTTAAAAAGTTAACATTCAAAACATATAAATTAACTTTATAAAGATAATATTTAAACTTTTAGAAAGCACTAATTTTTTTCATATAATAAATTTTATTTTTAGAGACATTTTAGATTACAAAAAAGTTACATCAAAAGTATAGGGGATTCCCATATAACCTATCCCCTCCCCTGCCACATTTTCCCCTATTAATTACATCTTATATTAATGTGGTACATTTGTTAAAATTGATGAACAAATTTTGAAGCACTGCTACTAACCAGTTTACATTATGATTTACACTTTGCACTGTACAGTTTTATAGGATTTGCCAAAATGTTAACGGCCTGTATCCATCATGCAGAGATCATGCAGAACAATTCCAATGCCCTAAAAATGCCCTATGTTCCACCTATTCTCCAACACCCCCCACCAAAAACTCTGGTAACCACTATCTTTATATCAATGTTACAAGTTATTCCATTACTACAATAATAATAAGTCGTCTTTGGCCCATGGCTATAGTCCCCGCTTATGTTTGTTCATTCTTCAATCTTGAAGATTTGAGGATGGTGATACCCACTTTGATTTTTTTTTTTTTTAAGATTTATTTATTTATCCTTTGATTGTATTAAATTCAAAGATTTTATATCTACTTGATTAAATCAAGATTAGGGCCTTGATTCGACCACATAGTTAGGGGGACTCAGAGCTCAGGCCCTGCCCCCTTGGTGGGCTATATAAACGGTCACTCGCACAGAAGTAGATACACAGGAGAACAAAGAAAAAGACACAGCAGAGAAGAGAACTTAGCGGAGACCTGGGGAGAGATGAGCCATTCGCCTGATAGTTTGCAGCTGAAAAGAACAGAGCAGCTGAGCCCTACACCAGCCTACAGCTGAGATCAGAAAAAGCTGGACCCACAGAGCCTTAAGTGGAAAGAGGAAGGCTGAACCCTCACAGATCTCGCCCACCATCTTGCTTCAATACGTGGCAACAGACTTTAGTGAGAAAAGTAGCCTTGAGTTGGACTCTTTAGGGTCTTGTAACTGTAAGCTTCTACCCCAAATAAATACCCTTTATAAAAGCCAACAGATTTCTGGTACTTTGCATCAGCACCTCTTTTTGCTGACTAATACAGTAATTCATGGTTATTATACACTCTGACTTTAGAAATGTGCTAACACTGAGAAAGGAAGGTGGGGAAAATATGGGAGCAGGAAGAACAGGGGGCTTTAGTTCTATCAGTAATACTTTTCTTTTTTTGAAAGTGAGACAGAAAGCAGGAATGGTAAAATATAACACCTATTAAATTTGCCTGGTAAAAACAAAGGTATCTTTCATATTTTTCTGGTACTTTTCTGCATATTTTTAGTAACCATAAATAAACTTTATGGGTTATTAAAGGATTTTCTAGGACTTTGTCTTATTTGGGACTTTAGACTTTATTAGAAAAAAAATATATATATATATACACATAGTTAAATATATATATTTTAAAAGATCAGAGTAACCACAATAGAATGTTATAGAAATACAATTAGTAGCTTCCAAACCAGCAGGGAGAAAATTATGTTAATGAAAGCTTTATTGAATTAGCAGATGGGGAAAGAGAAAATTAGAGATTAAGAAAGAAACATTGTAACTAGAAAAATACAAAATAAGATGGTAGAAACTTGCTATTCTACACTGTATTTATAAATGTAATATAAAATTTTATTTATGGTTACTAAAAATATGCAGAAAAGTACCAGAAAAATATGAAAGATACCTTTGTTTTTACCAGGCAAATGTAACAGGTGTTATATTTTACCATTCCTGCTTTCTGTCTCACTTTCAAAAAAAGAAAAGTATTACTGATACAACTGAACATGTCACTCAATTTTACTAGCAAATTTTGAGGCTGTTTATCTATTAGCCTATCTGTGAGCCTTCAAATTCTTCAGAAAGTGGTATGACTATAGACGAGACGCCAGGCCAAAATTTTCTTATAGTTGTAAGTAACATTAAAGATTTCCTCCTTCATATTACAAGGCTGTTGACAGATTTGTATATTGCCAATGTACTAAATATACTAATCTCATGGCATCTCTTCTCTAATATTTCATATTTTAATAAATATTCATTCATTCTTTAAATATTCATTAAGCAGCTACTATCAAGCACTATTCTGGACCAAACTAAGACTCAACAAGTCAAATAACAAAGGAAGATGATTAAAATATTCCTAAATCTATAGTCTCACTTTCAGAAGGTAAATTCTACAATTATCTAGAAAAAGGACACCAAATGTAGTATCCTTTGGACAGGCAATCATTGAACTCTGTTTGGAAAGAGATTATCTATCCTTATGCCCTAATTTTACTAAGAGGGAAACTGAAACTTATGAGACTACAATTTTGAGTCTGTTTTTTTATTTAATCTCATTTTTTTGTTGTTTTGTTTAATCCAGTTTTCTTTGCATGTTTCAAATTAACAAAGATTTATTTTTTAAAAGTAATAGTACTCACATTGGTGAGGACTTGAGGAGATGGGAACTTTCATATACTCCTGGTCAAAGTATAAATTGGGGGACATGGATGTAGCTTAAGCGATTGGGCTCCCATCTACTATACAGGAGGTCCAGGTTTCGATTCCCGGTGCCTCCTGTTGAAAGGCAAGCTGGCCCGTGCAGCAAGTTGGCCCAGGTGGAGAGCTGGCCCACGTGGCAAGCTAGCCTGAGTGGAGAGCTGGGCCACACAGAGTGCTGGCCCACACAGAGTGCTGGCCTGCTCAGGAGAGCTGGCCCACGCAGGAGTGCTGGCCTGTGCAGAGAGCTGGTGCAGCAAGATGACACAACAAAAAGAGACACAGAGGAGAGACAATAAGAGACACAGCAGACCAGGGAGCTGAGGAGGCACAAGAGATTGAGTGCCTCTCTCCCACTCCAGAAGGTCCCAGGATTGGTTCCCAGTGCCACCTAAAGAGAAGACAAGCAGACACAGAAGAATACACAGAGAGCAGACGGCAAGTGCAAAACAATGAAGGGGAGGAGAAATAAAATAAATCTTTAAAAGTATAAATTGGAATAATCTTTGTGAAGAACAGTTAATATTACAATATAATGGGAATAATTTTGCAAAAAGTACTAACGTGCTTTCAAAAGTCTACTGCCAAAACTCACCCTAAAGTGCTTGGGTGAGTATTGATAACATTTGCCTCTGTGACAACTATTTCCATGTTACTATTGAAGGTTCCCCTTCCCTGCTACATAGATGACATAGTCTTTCTTTGGATATATTAATACTTTCAAGATAGTTATAATTTAGACATTCATATATAGTAAGGGTTCTTAACCTAAGGTCTCAGTCCCTTACATAAATCACCTGAAATTGTAGGCAAAGTTGTATATGTGTGCATACACATCTCTGCATTTTTTCTGAAGACATTTCATTGCTTTCATCAAACTTCCAATCAATGGCCCCTCAAAAGTTAAGAATCTGCTTTAAAATAATTTTGTACATCTTTTCACTGAGCATTTGCATTGATTTTTATTTTAATTATCAGAAGATATTCTTATTTTTAGATTCTTGAGGGCAAATAAGTTTTCAGATTCTTTCTCTCCAACTACTTGAATGAAATACTTGACAATTTATTTTACAGTATCTCAAATGAAATGCATACTAAGAGGGTTTTTTTAAAAGTGTGTTTATGCCAGATGGCTGAATGATATGGGGGAAAAAATTAAACAGGAAATGGGGTATAGTAAATGCTACAGTAAGGAGTTAGAATTTTAAGTAGGGTGACCACTACTTAAATCCCCACTGAAAAGATACATAATACATTTGAATGAAAAACTAAAAGATGGTAGAAGTAACCATCCTAAAAGGACTTGCAGACAGAGGGAACAGCAAGCATGAATAGCAGGGCTAGAGTGAGCAGGAGGAAAAGAGAATAGATGGATATTAAGCCTGAGAGATAACATGGAATGATGGTGTATAAGGCCTTATTCGAATAAGATGGGAAGCTTTGGAGAGTTCTGAGCAGAAAAATGGCATGATCCTACCTATTATATACACAGGTTCACTCAGGCTGCTGTGGTGAGAATTATTTCAAGAAAACCAAGTGTAGAGGTGAGGAGAGAATCCTGGAAGAAAGAGACCCAGATAAGAGAAGATGCAAATCCTCTCCAAGTATCTGGCTGACTACTAAAACACATATGAACAAGGCATACATACTTACAGCTGAAGGCTAAAAAAAAAGGAAAAAAACTTAACTGAGATTTGAACTTCCATCCACTGCAAGTGAGACAGACTTTGCAATAGAGTCCAAATAAGCTGTCTCCTAAATCAAAAGGATCAATACCCTGCAGAGGAATACAGCAGAATCCAAAGTTGTAATAACACAATCGTCACAATGTCTTGGATATAATCCAAAAAAACACAGCATACAAAAGAAAATGTGATCCATTCTCAAGCAAAAAGACCATCTGCATAGCACAAGCCTAAGATGATGCTAGATTTATCAGACATAGACTATAAAGCAGCAATTATAACTAAACTCACTGAGATAAAATACATTCATAATGGATGAAATAATAGTAAATCTCAAAAGATAAGCAGAGAATATAAAAAAGAACCAGTGATGAATCTTAGAATTGGGAAATACAATATCCAACATTTAAAATTCACTGGATTGACTTAATAACACAATGGAGATGACAGGCAAAAGTCAGTAAACTGGAAAATATATTAATGGAAATTATCCAAACTGAGAAAGAAAAAGCAAAAATAAATAAATAAATAAAGGGGAAAAAAATAGAGCCATATAGACCTGTGGAACAATATAAAATGGTCTACTTTATGAGAAAATAGAGTCCCAGCATGAAAGCAGAGATAGAATGAAGAAAATATTTTTGAAAAATGAATGGCCAAAGTATTACCAAATATGGTGAAAGCCATAAGTTTAAGGACAGAAAAAACTCAATGAAACTCAAATAGGGTAAATATGAAGAAACCACACCCAAGTACATCCAAGTCACACAGCTGAAAAACAAAGATAAAAAAGAAAATTTTTATAGCAGCAGAGGGAAAAAATAACACATTACATAGGAAGGAACAATGATTCAAATTACTGCCAATTTCCCACTAGAAATTATGGCAGCCAGAAGACAATGGAACAACATCTTTAAAGTGCTGAAAGCAAAAAAATGGGGAAAAAAAACTAAAAATAAAAAAACTACCAAGTGTTCCATATTCATCAAAAATATCTTCCAAGAAGATGAAATAAAGACATTTTCAGATACAGAAAAAACTAAGAGAATTCATTGACAACAAATCTGCAATTCAGGAAATGCTAAAGGAATTTCTTCAGGTTGAAGGGAAAATAAGAAAATCTTAGATCTTCAGGAAGGAATGAAGATTACTAGAAATGGTAAATAGCTGGTAAATCTCTTAATTTATTTGATATACACATGATTGTATAAAGCAAAAATATTAATGCTATCCTATGAAGTCTATAATGTATAGTGATTTAATACATATGACAACTATAGAATACAAAGCAAAACATTAGCAAATAGAATCCAAATATGTATGTATATATATGTGTATGTGTGTGTATCCTATTAATCCAGGAATGCAAGGTTAACCTAAGATTTGAAAATTAATCACCACAAGTCATGGTATTAGCAGAAGAAAACTCACGTGACCATCTTAAAAGACACAGAAAAGCATTTGACAGATATTCAAGATCTATTCATGATAAAAAAAATTAAAAAAAAACTCTCAGCAAAATATGATAAGGGAACTTCAACAACCTGATAAAAACCTAAAAAAAAAAAAAGTATAGGGAACATCAAATTAATAGTGAAATACTGAACACTTTTCCCTAAGATCAGGAACATAGTAAGGATTTCTTTTTGCCAATTCTCTGCAACATTATACCAGTAGTCCTAACAAATAAATCACACAAAAGAAACAAAATTCATAAAGATTAGAAAGGAGAAAGTAAAACTGTCTCTATTTGCATGGTATAATTATTTACTTCAGAAACCCTAAGGAAGCTACAAATATCTAGAACATAAAACTAAACTTAGAGGGAAGAGGATGTGGCTCAAGCGTTTGGGCTCCCATCTACCATATGGGAGGTCCCGCGTTCATTTCCCAGGGCCTCCTGATAAAGGCAGGTGGGCCCACGCGGCAACAAAAAAAAAGAGACACAGAGGAAAAAGACAATGACACAACAACAAAAAAAAGAGACACAGAGGAAAAAGACAATGAGAGACATAACAAACAAGGGAGCTGAGGTAGCTCCCATATCGGAAGATCCCAGGATCAGAAGGTCCCAGGATCAGTTCCTAGTGCCTCCTAAAGAGAAGACAAGCAGACACAGAAGAACACACAGTGAATGGACAGAGAAAGCAGACAGTGAGCGCAAGCACTGGAGGAGGGAATAAATAAAATCTTTAAAAGAAAAAAGTAAACTCAGCAAGGTTGCAAGATCTACAAATATCTTATAATATTAATATACAAAACCCCATTATCATAAGAATAAATCTAAACAAGGATATAAAAGACTCATAGACAAAATGACAAGTCATTGCTGAAAGAAATTAAAGAAGACCTAACTAAATGGAAAGACAGCCTGTGTTCATGGATTGGAAGTTAAGATATCAATACTACCCAAGGAGATTACATATTTAACACAATCTTGATCAAAACTCCAGTGGCCTTTTTTGTAGAAACAGAAAAATCCAATCCTTAAATTTATACAGAATTGCCAGGGGCCCCAAATAGACAAAACAATCTTGAAGAAGAAGAACAAAGTTGGAGGAGTCACACTTCTCAACTGCAAAGCTTACTACAAACCTACAGTAATCAAAAAAGTGTTGTAATCTAAGTATCTTTTTTAAAAAAAATGAAAATAAAAGATATTTTTTAAAAGTGTGCTACTGGCATAAGGATAGACATATAGACCAATGGAATAGAATTGAGAGTTAGAATTAAACCCACACATCTATGTGAGGCAAGTTAGTTTAGAGAGAGGGAAAACGAGTTGTAGCTAAGACCTGGCAGAAAATATGGCCTTAATACACGTGGAGATGAAACCCAGCCTAGAAACCCCTAGGGAAAGACTACCGCTAAAAAGGCTGCCGGAAGGACCCCACGAGACCCTGGCCAGGAGAACCCTATTTGGAACAAGATTAGGAGGAGATCCCGTTTGGGGTCAAGGGAAAGCTCCAGATACCCTCAAAAGGCTCTACTATTGGCCCCCTGAGAACTGACAGATGAGGCAACCAATCAGAACAGCAAACAGGCCCCTCCCCAACATTATGCAGGGGAAGAGTAAAAGTCTTAAAAAGCCTAACCTGGGGCCCCCATGTGCCCATCTCTCATTCTGCAGTACACCCACAGTCCAAGCCTCAGACCGTGTACTTTTCTTGTTTTCTTGTTTTTTAATAAACGTCTTACTCCCTTGCGTACCCTATGGTGTGTCCTTAAATTCTTTTATGTGGCCTAGCCAAGAACCAGAGCCCTCTGCCAGCATATGGTCAGTTGATTTCTGACACGGGTGCCAAGCCCACTTAATGAGGGAAAAGAGAGTCTCTTCAACTAAGGGTGCTGAGAAAACTGGATATCCACAAGCAAAAGAATGAAAGTAGACTCCTATCTCACGCCATAAATAAAAATTAGCTCAAAATGGATTAAAGACCTAAATATAAACCAAAACTATAAAACTCCTGGAACAAAGCATAGGGAAGCACCTTCAGGATCTAATGTTAGGCAATGGTTTCTCAGATTTTACATCAAAAGTACCAGAAACAAAAGAAAAAAATAGATAAATAGGACTTCATCAAAATTAAACACCTTTGTGACTCAAAGACTTTATAATAAAGTAAAAAAGACAACCTACATAATCGGAGAAAATATTTGGAAACCACATATCCAATAGAGTTTAATATCAAGAATATATAAAGGAATCCTACAACTCAACAACAAAAAGACAAGCATACCAATTCAAAAATGGGCAAAAGACTTGAATAGACATTTCTCCAAAGAAGACAGACAAACGTCCAGATAACACATGAAAGGATGCTCAACATCACTAGTTATTAGGGAACTACAAATCAAAACCACAATGAGATAACCATTTCACACCCATTAGAATGGCTGCTATTAAAAGAAAAGAAAAGAAAAGTTTGGGGCAGATGTGAAGAAATAGGAACATTCACTGCTGGTAGGAAAGTAAAATAGTGCAGTCACTGTGGAAGACAGTTTGGTAGTTCCTCAAAAAGCTAAGTATAGAACTACCACATGACTTGGCAATCCTGCTAACTAGGTATATACCCAAAAAAACTAAAAGAAAGGACTCGAACAGATATTTGCACACCAATGTTCATAGTGGCATTATTCACAATTGCCAAAAGATGGCAGCAATTCAAGTGCCATCAACCAAGGAATGGATAAAGAAAATGTAGTATATACATACAATAGACTAATATTCAGGCGTAAAAAGGAATGAAGTCCTGACACATGCAATAACATGGAGGAGACCTAAGGACATCACATTGTGTGAAATAAGCCAGACTCAAAGGGACAAATATTGTATGATCTCAATGACACGAAATAATTTGAACAAACAAATTCATACAGTTAGAAACTAGAACCCAGGTTACCAGGGACCAGTGTGGGTGTAGAGTATTGGAGAGTCAATGCTTAATTGATTCAGAGTTTCTGTTTGGGGTGATGAAAGAGTTTTGGTAATAGATAGTGGTGATGGTAGTACAACATTGTGAATGTAATTAACTCCAGTAAATTATGTATTTGAATGGAGTTACAAGTGGAAATTTTAGGTTGTATATGTTACTAGACTAAAAATCAAACAAAAAACCATAGGATTATACAACACAGTGAACCATAATGTAAATTATGGACTATAGTTAACAGTATAATTACAATAATATTGTTCCATAATTTGGAACAAAGGGACCACACTAAGGCAAAGTGTTAATAATAGGAAAAACTGTGTGTGTGAGGGCAAGTATATGGGAAATCTGTATTTTCTGCATGATTTTTCAATTGCCAAAAGACTTCTCTAATGAATAAAAATTTTAAGTAAAAAAATTTAAAAAGCTTTAAATGGGCAATACTAAACTTGAGTATGTAGGGATGCACGCTTAGGTGGCAAATATAAAGAGACACAAAGAAGAGATTGCTTTAAAAAAAAATAGTGGTTACTTTGGGGGGAAGGTAGAGACTCACTATTGGGATGGAACACATAGAAGGGCTTCTGGAATAGCTGGCAAAGTTCTAGTTCTTGACCTGAGTGGTGGTTCTAAGTGTTTCACTTAAACTATATATGCATTTGTTTTGGGTGTTTTTTTATCTTTTATTTTACAGTACAACATTTAAAATATTTAGTAAATACCATTCTTAATGTTGAAGTATTAGAAACACTTGCTTTAAAACTTTCTTTTCATGTAGGTTTAATCTATTTTTAAAACTTCCAAACTGAAAGATAGTATACACCAATAATGACTATGTTAGAAAACACTAATAATGCATTAACTTGTGCTTTCCAGTTAACTGGACTCCAGGCAAAACTAAGAATAGAGCCTGTCCCACCATCTCTGTGGGATCTTTCTAAAGATCTGGTAAATCAGACTGCGGCTCTGTACTAGCCTTTCATTTTCCCTCAGTTTTATCCATTACCATTCATGTCAAACTGCTTTATAGTTATGAGCTGTTAACATTTTGAGGCAGGCTAATAAAATAGAGAATCAACAAACGGATATGGAACCTGGCAGGAAAATCCACGTGGACATGGATACCCCACAAGATGGCTACTGGAAGAACCTGCGAGATCCCCAATTTGGAATGAGATTTCCTCCGGAAGCCAGGAGAAGCCCCGGATATTCTCCAAGGGCCTCATCATTGGGCCCTCTCGGAGACTGATGGGCTGGGTAATCAATAGAAACAGCAAACAGCCGGGACTCTTCTCCTGTCATTAGCAAAGGGGCGGAATAATTAATGATTCAAAAAGCAAGCGCAAAGGCCTCTCTTGCCTTCTGCCCCCTGTTCTGGCCTTCTTCGCCACCCCCACCCCCCACCTGGACCAAAACGCAAGTAAACCTGGGGATTTATAATCTGTAATGGGGAACTGTAGTCTGTAAATCAGCCCTGTTTATCACTCTTTAGCCCCTTCCTCTATACCTGGGACCCATGATCTGTTATTTTCTCCCATTTCTCTTCTCATTATTGCTTAATAAATTATTGGCCTAATTAACCTGGCTTGCTCTCGAAACTCATTTCTTGTAGCTTAGCCAAGAACCTAGAGAAAATCCAACCACAATTTGGTGGTCCTTCTCTTGGCGAATGGGGATTTACACTATATTATGCAATCAAAATCAACATAGACAGAGAGAAAGATAGCCGTCATTTTGACCCTGCAGTGTGATAGAAGACTCCAGGATCAGCTACAGCTGAGAGAGGGGCTGGAGGCTTGAATGGAAATCAGCGGAGAAGCTGAAAGAAGCCTGGGAAGAGACAAGACTTATGCCTGATCACCCACAGCTGAGCTCAAGGAGAAGGCAAGCCAGAAGGAGAAGTCAAGGACCCTGGCAGAGCTCGCAGCCATCTTCCTTTGCCATGTGGCAGGACTCCAGGATCTGCCAGCAGCCAACCTTTAGTGAGAAAGCATCTCTGATGGTTCCTGGATTTGGACATTTCACAGCCTCAGAACTGTAAGCTTTTACCCCAAATTAATTATCTTAATAACAGCCAACCCATTTCTAGTATATTGCATCGGCAGCCTTTGCAAAGTAAAACACCAAGGTATAATGCGATGGACCACTGGAGGTGTCCCTGCAAGACTAAACAAAAGAATGAGATAAAGTGTGTGGCTTGGTGACAAAACACATAGGAGACAATAAGCAATTAGTTACACCCTTCTTAGCCTTTTGGGGTTTTTGTTTGTTGTTTGTTTTTGGTCTGAAAATTGATTTGATTCTCTAAACTAATGAAATAACCCCCTATAACCCATATAACTCTTAAACATTCATTTTGAGTTGTATTACATTAGATAAGTCTTAGAAAATAGAAGGTAGTGGCTTAAAAGAAGAATAGCTTTATTGATTTATTTGCACAAACCCATCACGGCCTTGGGTCACAGGTTCATTGCCACCCTGAAGCTATTCATTGACCCAAAGTAGAAACTTTGTCCATGAATGGACCACTTGCTAATAACCGCTCTATAGTATAAGACTATAGTATTGTAGAAAAGGAAATAGAGCAGATGTTTTAAAATCCTCACACAGGATGCATTTGATTACAAGCATGATAATGAAAATTATCCTATTATATGCTGTCCTTTGTTGTCCCAGTGAAAATTGTGCCATTTATGCCCACTGAGCACAAACCTTGGTTGTATTTTCAGCTATCCCACTCCATTTGAACAGTTATTTTCTGCTCTTCCTTCATTTCTTTTTAATGAAGTCTTTAAAAAAAATTAACATTCTTAACTTACTCTGCCTTGGGAATAGTTACTTTGAATTCAAACACACATTTCCTTAATTTAAAATAAAAATGAGAAATATACAAAACAAAAAAAATAAAAATCAACGTAGAGGGAAGCGGCTGTGGCTCAATCAGTGGGGCTCCCGTTTGCCATGTGGGAGGCCCCGGGTTCGGTTCCCGGGGCCTCCTGGTGAAGGCAAGCCCGCCCACACAGCGTGGTTGGCTGGCCCGGCGAGCACAGGCGGCAAGGGGGGGATAGATGAATAAATAAATAAAATCTTAAAAAAAAAAAAAATCAACGTAGACATAAACTAGTTACTGAGGTTGATATGGCTATGACTGTCATCCAGGATTGCTGATTTTTTTCATTCATCAAAATCACCTTATTGCTCTAGGTTCATAAGCATATATAAACTTGAACTTATGCCACTTTTAAATATAAGATATCCTTTTTCAGTTTGTACATATTGGACTCCAAATAAGATTTCATTTGAAATAGGGGTTCCCCAGCTTTGGAATTTTGAAAACCACTATTCTAAAACATCGGGACAAAAGCAGCAGTATGGGTAAAGGAAACAGTGTGAACTTGAAGTCAAAAGTCATGACTATGAGTCTATAATCAAGAGTCTGTCTCCATTTTTTTATGTTTGACTGCTGCAGTTTTAAAGCCTCACCGTTTCCTCTTTCCTTTCTGTCCCTTATCCAGGCAAGCTGACAATGAAACCCGGGTACTCCCTTCTTTGGTGCTGGTAGAAGACCCAAACCACGCAAGCCCCTGCACATGCAATGGAAAAGTTCAACCTGATCCCACACCCCTTATCCACAATAAAAACCCCAAGCCATTCTACTTTCCTTGCTCTTTCAAGACATTATGGATCTGTTTGAGAGACCTGTCCCGCTCTCCCCAGAGACATGATTTACCTAAGCAATAAACCTTTCCCTATATCCTTTTGGTGTGTATGTGGTATCATCAGTCTTGGCATCCAAACCAAATTCTGTATGGGAGTCCATTCTGGCTTTGTTGGGTGGCTATAACAACTGTTGCCATGAGCAGGATACTGAGAAAATGGCCACCACTTTGAAGTTCTTTCTTCTCTTGCTTTGGCTTGCTAACTGGCTCTGCTACCTGATGGCAAGTATGATCTCTGAACTGCTGCCTGCTGGTTAGCATGCACTTGACTTGTGCTGCACAAAGTCCTACAGAGCTTCTGTTATAGTTAAGCCTACAGAAGTCAGAAGTTTTGATAACCAAGTGGTGTAAAGGGAGTTTGTGACCAACACTAGGCTCAAGGGAAAGACTATATATATCCTGTGACCAATAGGGGTTGTGCGTCTCAACCAGGCATTGGCCCCCAATCTAGAGAGTGCTCAGGAGAAAATGCCCTGTTTGAGATACAGGCTTATGAAAGAGCATTCATTAGGGAATAAGTAACAGAAGAGAGAGAAAAGAGAAAATATAAAGCAGCCATTATAAAAGCTCACCAGGACCCTTAAATACCTCTGCTGCTGCTGCTATCCATGCCTCTGTTTTAACAAAGATCCTGATCATCAGGGTTCTAGGGACCTCTGTGGTACAAGAAAGGGATCAATTCAAATCTGACTTAAGCTCAGGGTCTTTAAACCCTATAAAGTAACCACTGTCATGGAGGAAGCCCTGAATCCTGACAACACTGATTTGAGGATCTCTGGTAAAAGAAATTAATAAATATGAGAAGAGTAGAAAGGACCCCTCCATCTGAAGTATATGCAGTAATCACAGAGAGGGGAGGGGAAGGGAGGAGAGAAAGAAACAACCAAACTTGGATATAGAGGAAGGAAACAAACAAACAAAAAACTGAAACAGAGGTTCCAATTAGACCCATTAGAAATCCAAAATTGATTAAAATAATATATGCAACAAAAGATAAAAGAGTGCTGATTGGCTTCTGCACCTCTACAACATAGGCTCTGAGTTAACTTCAACATCTGTTGAAATTCATCAATTGGCAAATCTTCATGGACTTAATAATGGGCTCAAGTTATATTTAACAGACAATTTGGCCTGCTCTTAAACTTGGAAAGTATAAATGGTGCCTCACGGTTGATTACTGTATGCTTGATGCTATGGTCCCACCCATTAAGTCCTCCATACTTCATATTATTGAAATTATTGACTCTATCCAATCAGCAACTGATAAATATTTTAATATTCAAGACTTGGCTAATATATTCTGTTCAGCGCCTATTTCAACAGCTTCTCAGCCAGTCTACCTTCACCTCCGAAGAGACATGATACACTTTTTTTTTTTTACCGGGAGGTACCGGGGATCGAACCCCGGTCTCTCCATATGGTAGATGGATTCCGAACCTCTTGAGCCACATCCGTTTCCCTACACTTTTACCCATGGTAACAGCCTTGCCATCACACACAACTTTTACAGGCAAGATCTTAACTGCATCCAGTTTTCTCCAGGAGCACAGGTATGACATTACATTGATGACCACCTCCAAGAACATTCTTTTGACACACTCATTCAGGACACACAAATATTCACAAAATGGGTTCACAAAAATAGGATGGCCCATTATCCCAAACATAGTACAACACTGGCCATCTTGGATAAATTTCTGAATATTATCTGATAAGCTGATAAACCAAGGGCTGCTCCATCCCTGACGATGTCAAGAAACCACTACTGTGTGAATATTCTCGCTGTCCTGATTTTGTGATAATCAGGGTAGGCTAAACGTTCGTTATATTAGAAACCATGCATATGTCCCCAGACCTAGTTTTTCTCCCTAGGTCTGGTTTTTAGAATGCTGGTGATAAACCAAGGCTGATTTATTATATGACCATCCTGTATGGGAAATGACTGTAACTCTAGGTATCTTTGGTCAACCTTAAGAGATTAAGCATGGGGGTGGATGTGGCTCAAATGGGTGGGCGTCCATCTCCCATATGGAGGGACCTGGGTTCAATCCCTGGAACCTCCCAGTAAAAATTTTTTTTAAAAAAGAAAAATATAGAAGGCGCACAGTCCGCCAGGTCCTGTGCGTGGGTATACGTCGCCAGGCCCTGCACGCGGGTACACCACCAGGCCCCGCCAAGCCACACAGCAAGATAATGACATAACAGGAGAGTGACACAACGGAGAGCCAAGACGAGACAAGCCGAAAAACCAGGAAGTAAGGTGGCACAGTAAGGAGGACACCTCTCTCCCACATCAGAGGTCCCAGGATCAAATCCCGGTGAAGATAGGAGGAGAAGGATGAGAAGAGAGGGGAAGAAACAGACACAGAGAATTGCCCAGCAATGGACACAAAACAGCAAAAATGGGGGTGGGGGGCGGAGGAGGGAGGTAAAAATGGATAAAAGTAAACAAATAAATAAATAACAGGGTGGGTTGGGGGAACAATACAGCAAACGTAAGGTATGGACTATAGTTAGTACTGTAGTAATATTTTGACGATATTCTTTCATAATTTCTAACAAATGTTTCAGAACAACGCAAGGTATTGGTGGTGGGGTGATGTATGGGAGTCCTGTATGATGTTATACATGTTTGTTTTGGAAGTTCACAACTTTCACTATACACTTATTGTTTATATATGTTTATGTATAAATGATATAATACAATAAAATTTTTTAAAAAAGAAAAAAGAAAAAAAAAAAAAGAAACAACACTACTGACCTTCTCAGAACCCATGTCGAAACAAGCCCAACATCTTTTAGTCATTTGGGAATCTGGAGGCAACATATTCCTCTCTTATAAATTTTACTTAAGCCCATTAATGCTGTTACTTACAAATAAACCCTTACAACAAAAGGTTCTAAATTCTGTCAAATTGCAATTCAACAGGCATTCCCATTAGTGCCCAACATACACACACACACACACACAGAATCCTTTATTGTAAAGGCTTTAGCAACCCCCTCTCTTGTCTCCTGCAATTTCCAGGCTACCATAATGTCCCTAAGTCATCCATAGGCTTCTGTTCAAGAAACTGCCCTCCTCAGCCCTACACTATATGCCATTAGGGCAGCCAATGCTGGCGGCATACTGCGCTCTGCTGGAAATAGAGGGTCTCCCATGACCCTTCATATTCAGCTGCCCTTTAGGCCTTGGGTCATGGAAGCTCACCTTTCAAGCTCAGCCTGGCCACCGAGAACTCCTTGCTACAGGACAGAGCTAAAACTGGACCCTCAGGCATATCCTACCACCTGCAGACAGGGGTGGCCTCACCTGTCCTCAGTCCCTAGTCAGATGCTGTGAAACTGGAGGACCATCTCTCTCCTGGATCCCTTGACTACCTAAGGAGTCCATTGGGTTCAAATGAGTGAACAGCAATGAGTTTGCACACTTTACAGACAGTATCATCAACATGATACATGATGGAGCTTGCTGGAGAGCTGGTGCTTTCTATCCCTTAGCCAGTATGTCCTTGATAAAGGACGAGACCCAGAGTCAGCACAACGGGCAGAACTTCAGGCAGTCATATTAGCACTGGATGCTCTGGCCAACAATTAGCCCCATCTACACATTTTTAAGACTTTTGGGTCACTGTCCTAAGTGTTGCCCCCTTTGGGGTAAAGAACTCTGGGAATCTTTCTTTTTTTTTTTTTTTTAGGAGGCACGGGGGATCAAACCCAGGACCTCATATCGTATGTGGGAAGCAGGTGCTCAATCACTGAGCTACACCCACTCCACCCCCTTTTTTTTTCTGGGAATCTTTACTGTGCCAAAGATATCAAAATCTAAATCAAGGTCACATATCTCTACATATACTAAAGTCACAATACAAGGCCTCACCAACATACTCCTTATCCCCTTCAGAGTTCCAGACATAACTGATAGTGACCAAGGCATTCATTTCCCTTCCCAGAATACACAATGTTGGGATCCTGAACAACGCATTCAATGGAAATTTCACCTCTTACTGCAGGCCTCAAAGAGCACCATAATGCTTACTTAACAAATTCAATTAAATGAAAAATGGCACATTTTAGTCATCAAACATCTCGGATGACTTGTAATGCAGAGTTTGGCTCAATATGTTGGTGTTTGCTGACAGCTTTTAAGCTTCACACCTCCCCCATCCCCTTCTGCCCCAAACCTGGGCAAGCTGATGAAGTTCCAGTGTTCTCTCCTTTGGTGTGGGTAGGAGATTTAAACCACACAAGCCCCTCCCCACCCCACCCCCAGCACATAGGAACCCTAACCTCCACCCCATACCTAACCACAAACACACACACACAACACACACAAAAAAAACCTGTCAGTCTTTTTTCCTTGCTCTCTCAAGCCATTTCAGACATGCTTGGGAGGATTGCCCTGTTCTCCCCAGAGACAACAATTACATAAGTAATAAAAACCTTTTCATATTATCTCTACATCCAAATCAAACCTGGGAGGGGAAGCAGTATCCATTCTGCTTTGTAGAGTGGTCACAACAGATTTCTGTAACTTATAAGCTGTGTGGCCATTGGCGAAGTCGCTCAATGTCTCTAAACCTGTTTCCTCCACTCTACAGTAGGGATAATAATTCACTCTAGTGTAGACAATAAACTCATTGAAGGCATGGATCATAACTGTTTGGCTCACCATCATATCTCAAACACACAGTGCCAGGGACATAGTTAAATGAATGACTGATTGGGTTCATAAATACCTATTTTGCCCATTTCATAAATGTTTTGAGAATCAATTAACATAATACATTCATTCACTTCATTAAACAATTATTTGAGTGCCTAACCTATGTGTCTTGTAAACTGGAAAATGTTACTCAAATGAAAGATATAGCACTGATTACAATTCTATAAAAGTAAAATATACACACAACCGATGTAAAACTATGTAAAATGTAAAAGTAATTAGGATACTGTTCAGAAATGTAGGTACCCCTTCGAAAAACAAAAGTAGGCTTTCACCCTGAAGATTAATAAGCAAGTTTTTCCGTTTTATCAAAGAAGATATTGAACCAAAAATACAACTAGCTGAAATTAAAACTTGGTTGACAGCGCCGTGATTTAAACGATCTACAGTTCTGTGCCCTTTTATTAAGGACTGATAGTTAAGGGAGATGAGACCGAATAAACGTTATTCTGGGTCTGATCATGACAATGGAAACTGACTCACTGGTGCCTGAGGCAGAGACATCTGGACTGGGACATTTCAGAACCAAATTTAAGCATTCAACGCCCCCAGAGAAGCAGACTTAGAAACAATCGCCCAGAGGAGAAAGGCTCAAGGAAGCACAGGAAACCGTTTCCTCGGTAACAACTTTCCAGCAAATTACTCCAAAGAGCACCAAGAAAAGGGAAGAGAGGAATTAATTATCGTAATCTGCGAACGTTCAAATAACAATCATGAAGAAACCTGCCAGGTAAAGCCACCGCTTCCCTACCCGCTCCAGCGAGTGGCCACTTACCTGACGGACAGGCAAAGTGCCCTCCATCGCGGCTCCCTCCGCCGCCGCGGTATCGCGCAGGCGCACCCTTGCGTCCCACCGCCAGGCGAAAGACCAGGCGCGTATTCCGCGCCCCCCCGCCCCTCAACGCGCCGCGCTAGCGCGCGCTGCGGGCTCCGGGCCCCGGGCTCTGGGCCCCGGGCTCCAGTCCCCGCGCGCCTCGCCCACCGCACGTTGGAGAGACATTTGGGGGCTACTTGCGCCCTCTGGCGGCAGTTGCGGGCCCTTGCCTTGGCCAACTCCTAAGGATGGCTGTGAATTTATTAGCCAAGAGGCTAATATTTACCTACTTCCCAACCTCAAACTCTTCTGCCTATCAGAAGAGGACTTCCAGGTGCAAGTCACTCCTTACAAAGTTGCCCTTCTGCTAAGTTGCAATATACCGTTCTTCAATATGATGATAAAGTAATTGCGTGGAAAAGTCTTGTTCCTTCAAAAAAGAAATTGAAGTGACATAAAAGGCTGTTGAGTGTTGCGGAATCTGGTTCCCAAGAAAACAGCTATTTAAAAATATCCTAGAACAATTGGGGAAGTTTTAATATGAAGTGTATATTAGAATTGATTTTAAAGAGTAATTAATGATGTATGAATAAATTTAAGGATATTCATTTATGGATAATTAATTTTGTGGTTATGTTGGAAAATGTCCTTATTGTTAGAAAATTACTGCAGAAATATTTAGAAGTGGTCATGATATATGCAACTTACTTTAAATTGGTTAAGCAAAGACAATTATAGAGCAAAATAGCAAAATGTTAATTATTGCCATTAGGTAGAAGGCATACAATTGTGCAACGATTCTTTTACTGTTTCTGTATGTTTCAAAATAATCACAACGCAAAGTTGGAGAGACGGGGAGATGCCAAACCCAATTCCACCAAAAGTCAGGTAGAGGCAATGTGTGTATTTTTTAAAATACTGCATAGTAAAGGACAAATTACTTAATAAGATTATCAACAAAGGACAGATTTCCCTCTTTATCCTGCAAAGTTTTGCATGAGTTGTGTTTTCCTTCTCGTCTTTACTGGAATAGGCTGAAGAATGGCCCCTGTTCTTGAACCAAGAGCCGCTCCAACAATCATATATTATATTGAGAGAGTTTTAATATTGCAGGCTGTATTAGTCAGCCAAAGGGGTGCTAATGTGAAATACCAAAAATGGGTTGGTCTTTATAAAGGGTATTTATTTGGGGTAGAAGTCCACAGATACCTGGCCATAAAGCGTTAAGTTTCTTCTCTCACCACAGTCCATTGCCACGTGTTAGAGCAAGACAGCTGCGGGCGTTTGCCAGGGTTCAGGCTTCTGGGGTTCCTCTCTTCCCGGGGCTGCGTTTCTCTCCGGGCTTAGCTCCTGGTTCCTCCACAAGGTCAGCTGTAGACGATCAGGCAAACAGCCTGCTTCTCTTCTCCTGGGGCCTTCTTTCCAACATCAAAACTGCTTCTCAAAAGACTGCCTCAACTCTGTTCTTTGCCTTGCCCTTTATATTCGATTCCCCACCCACCAAGGGGTGGGGCTCAATGCCCTAATCCTAACCTAATCATGCCCAGATTAACAGATCAGTTTACAAGCACGATCCAATTATATTTTTGGAATTCATAATTACATCAAATTCCCCAACTGTTACACAGGCATTTTGATTTAATGGTACAAGATGGACATGGTCATCATATAAAGTATTTTAAAAATTTGAGACAATTTCAAACTTGCAGAAAAGTTACAAATAATGGTACAAAAAACATTTTTTTTTCCTGAACCATTTGAAAGTAAAGTAAACTGCCAGCATTATGCCAACAATCATATATAACCAACAAAATTGGGAAATTTCCATTTCATTACTACCTTCTAATCCTCCTACCCCATTCAAGTTCCACCAATTGTCCCAATAAGGTCCTTTATAGCAAAAGAATCTAGTCCAAGTCACATTTTGCAATAGTTGCCACATCTCTTTAGTTTCCGTCAATCTGAAACATTTACTCACTTGTCTTCCTTGCCTTTGACAATTTTGAAATGTATAAATAGGTCAATCATTTGGTAGAATATCCTTCAGACTGGGTTTGTCCATTTCTTCATGGTTAGATTCAAGTTACATATTTTTGGCAGCAATACCACAAAAATAAGGCTATTTTCTTCTCATTGAATTCTGTCAGGTTAGAAACAATTTCAATTTGTCCCATAACTGATAATATTTACTTTGATTACTTAATTGAGGTAGTATCCTCCTGTTTTATCCACTGTAAATTTACTCTTTTCCTCTCTGTAATAAATCTCGTTATTTCTACATCTATTTACATATATTGAAAACTATGATTTTACACTAAGATCTCCATCCAATTCCAATCCAATACCTTAAGATTCCCTTTCCATGTTTGTAGCTCCTTTCTCTGACAGTGAGGAACTTGGCTCCCGTTATCCTGAATTAATTTATTTAATCACCTTCTCTCTATGCACTCAGACTCCCATAGCTGCTGCCATCCCTTCTCTCCACACAATCCTCACCCATCAGGCCTTAGCACCCCTTGCCAGGCTATCTCTGCACCCTGCATGGAAACTCTCCTCACCCAACTCAGACTCTGACAGCTCACACCAGGCCACCTCCAGGGTCATCCCCACTCCCCCAGACATGAGCCTTACCCTGCTTGGATTCTAGAAACCCCACTATTTTTCAAGGCTAAAAATGTGGAAACAATCTGATAAGGGAAGACCCTGAGGTTGGACTGACCAAGTTGCCATTCAGGTTTTAGTCCCAGTTTAAAACGAATTGTGCAATTTAAGAAAATCAAATCTTTAAGAAAAAGAAGAGGAAAACAGGAATATCAAACCTCTGGAAAGGTAAAGATTGTTTCTGTTAAATGCAATAGAAGAAATCCTAAAGAAAAATTAATAATTTACATTGAAATATACAAATTAAATGTAAAAACCCACAGGTAGACCAAAAATAACATATTTTTAAAAGACAAAGAATTAGTATCTTTACAACATGAAGAGTACACAGAAATTGACTAGGCAACATTGACATACAATATCATGGATGAATCTCAAGAACATAATTTTTTATATATATTTATATATTTTAAGATACTTAGATTACACAAATGTTACACAAAAAATTATAGGGATTCCCATATGCTCTGCTCCCCACACCTCCACATCCTCCCACAAAAACATCCTTCATTGGTGTGGCACATTCATTGCAATTGATAAACGCATCCTGGGGCATTGCCAGGACCATAGATCATGGGCCATAGTTCACATTGTAGTTTACGCTCTCTCCCACACAATTCTGCAGGCTAAGGGAAGATATATAATGGCATATATCTGTCATTGCAATGCCATTCAGGATGATTCCCAAGTTCCGAAAAAGCCCCCGCATTATACCTGTCTTTCCCTCCCCCTGCCCCCAGAGCCCTCAGTGGCCACTGCCTCCACATCAATGCTGTAATTTCTTCCATTGCATGAATCACAACAAGTCTATTGTAGAATACCAGTAAGTCCACTCTAGTCCATAGTTCATTCCCCAATCCTGAGGATTCTGGGATGGTGATGTCCACTTCACCTCTAATTGAGAGGGGTCTTCAGTCCCATACAGCCAATGGATGGGACTCTCTTGCTTGCAGTTGTAGGATCTCTCGTTTCCTTGGTATGGTGGTTGTCAATCCTCACCTCCTTGTTAGTTGTCCTGGCTGAATCCAATGAACTGTAGAGTAGGTGTTGCAACTCTGCTGAGGCTTAGGACCCAGCTGGCACATGGACAGCCCAAACATTCAAGTCTCTTGGACAAACAACTACCAATTCCAGCACCAAGTATAGGTTCAAATAGAAGGGACAGATGAGCTATATGTAGGGAAGCCATAACTGAGTCCAACTCTGTCACTCTCAGGAACACAAACTCCAAAGTAGGGCCCACTGGCAAGGCACCAAACTCCAGAGCTATCTGCCCTGACCATAGGACCTGGGTGTCTCCAGAGCCCTCAGGAGTCCCACTATTTGAGGTAGTATCCACTTTGGCAGTCTATGGGATCCTGCTGAGATGTGAATAAGCATTACCTCTGGGATGACCTCCCAACTCACTTTGAAGTCTCTTAGCCATATAAACTCATTTGTCAAGAATATAATTTTGAGCAAAAGGAGTGTCACAGATGTGTGTGTGTGTATATATATATATATACACACACATATATGTATGTATGTATATATATATATCTATGGTAAAATTCCATTTGTAAAATTTCAAAAACACATAAAACCAAACATTACACTACAAATACAATTAAAGAATTCAAATATAATAAAACTCTAAGGAGAAGCAAGGAAATGATAAACACAAAACTCCTATCAAGAGGGAACAAAAGGGAATAGAATCAGGGAAGTCGAGCATAGGGAACTTCAAACTAGGTGGTAAATACAAACTTATTTGTGGTATGATCATTCTAGATAATAAGTATTCTATTCTTTTCTCTCTACATAGACATTCTATTATACATATTCTATTATATAAGAACTCTATCTTCTCAATATTCAACAAAAATAACTTTTTTTTATTTTTAATTTATTTTACCAGGAGGTCCCAGGGATAGAACCCAGATCCCTCCATATGGCAGACGGACGCCCAACCATTTGAGCCACATCCGCCCCCAACAAAAATAACTTTTAAAAATAAGATTCTTCATAGATAAATGAACAAAGGACATGAACAGACAATCCAGTTGGCTGGACAGAGCAAATGGCTGGACCCTAATTCAAACTATCCAGTTCAAAATTTTGCTTTACCACCTATTTGCAACTCACCTAATCTCTTTGTCCCTGTGTCCTCACTTGTCATAAAGAGATAGTAGTAACACTGGGATCAAAACAGATCATCTATATAAAACAGCACATGCTCTAGCACAGAGCCACTTTTCAATATATATTTGCTATTTATAATATATGGTAATCAAAGAAATGCATGTTTAAAATGAGAATTTTTTTATATCTCAATTGTGTAGGAGTATAAATTGCTACTTGATAAATCCTTTTCTGGAAATCTATCCTAAAGAAATAATCCTTTATTTACCAAGATGTTCTCTGCATTTTCTTTATACTGGTAAAATATTGGGGAGAAACTAAACATCCCAAAACAGTGGAAATGGTATTAAGTAAATTGTGGTATATTTATACCACAAGAAACTTCTGAGGCCATTATATGTTTTTTAATATATTTCCAAATAGCCTACTTTCTATAAGGTACAGTACTTAGTTTTGGCAGAATTAACAACTTAAACTTTTGAAACTTAAAATAGACAAATGAAGATAAACAATCATATGAAACATTGAACTGAAATTATTATAGGGCTAAGCATGAATGCATGCTAATTTATTTTTATTGAATCAGGCAAAAAAAATTGGAACTATATTAATATCCTGTGACATAACTTACGTTTGGTCTCTACCACCACTGCACTGAAACAAAGTTTAAACTGATTTGTAGTCATTAACTCATTACACACATATATATTGGGACCCTCCTCTGGGCCAAGCATTGTTATGGAAGCTGGAAATTCATAAATAAAATGGATAAAATTCCCAGTCTTCATTGTGCTTATATTCTAAGTGAGGAGACAGATAATAGGTAAAATATACAGTATATCAGATAGTGGTAATGTCTGTGGAGACAAACAAATCAGGGAAGGAAGAAAAAGATTTTAAATAAGGTCTTGGAAAGTTTCACTGAGAAGATGATGTTTGAATGAAGGCATGAAGAAGGGTGGGAATAAGTGATAGGTATATCTGCACTTGACTGTTTAAGACAGAGAAACAAGTGAGCTCAATGGGAGGGTGCCTGTACTGTTTGAAAAGCAACAAGGGAGGCTGCTGTGGACAGAGGAACATAAGCAAGGGGAAAAGTCGAGAAGGTGCATTGAGAGAGGCTAGGCAGACAGGGGCAAGTCAGATCCCATGGGGCCTTTTATTTATTGTAAAGACTCTGGCCTTTCCTCTGAGTGAGACAGAACTATTGGAGGGTTTTGAAAAGAAGAGTGATATGATCTGATTTACTATATAAAAGAACCACTCTGGCTGCTGTAGCCTCCTGACTGGTCTCCTTACTTCTGTTCTTGCCCCTTAATGACCTTACATCCAGAGAAAAGTGGCTCCTTCCTTGGACCTTACTTTAGAGGGCTCTACTCTGACCCTCCTCTGGCCACATGAGGAATGTAGACCACATTCCAAGTAGCCAGAACCCTGGAATTCTGTGCAAACTGCCCCAAGTCCACTTCCAGGGACCTCAAAGCCCTCCTCCATGGGTCTGTTTTTTCAACAGTGTTTGGCATCACTGGTGAGCACACCCATAGGCCTGAGGGGTAACCAAGAGGTGGTTGTTTGTAATGGGAATTGATGGAGCTTGGACATATAGACTGGGTATCCATATGCATATACATAATGCCCTTGCAGAGGGGAAGGAAGCCAGAGATGAAAAGAGAAAAAGGTATGTTGCAGGCCAGTGGCCAGAGATTAACATCTCCACATAATTCCTTTCCTGGCATGGAACTTTAAGGAGCCCAAGAATTCTAACTTCAAATTGACCTTTCAGATATTTGTGGAGGTTTATTTGTCAAGATAGGAAAGTAGAAGATATTTAAGTTATTAACAATTTATAATTGTTTTTAAAAGTTAGGCAACTGGGAAGCAAATGTGGCTCAAGCGATTGAGCTCCCACCTACCACACGGTAGATCCCAAGTTCAGTTTCTGGTGCCTCCTAGAGAAGATGAGCTGGCACAACTGGCTGGTGCAGCAAGCTGACACAACAAGATGATGCAACAAGGAGAAAGAGGAAACACAACAAGAGAGACAACAAAGCAGGGAGTGGAGGTGGCTGAAGCAACTGAGCGCCGCTCTCCCACATGGGAGGTCCCAGATTCGGTATCCGGTGTCTCCTAAAGAGAAGAAGAGCAGACACAGAGAGCACACAGTGAATAGACACAGAGAGCAGACACTGAGCGCAAACAATGGGGGGGGGATAAATAAATAAATAAATAAATAAATAAATAAATCTTAAAAATAAAAATTATGCAACTATCAGCATCCCTTTCACTTTTCCCCAAACCCCACAAAAATTAGGGGCAGTGTTGATAAGAGGTAAGGACAGAAGCAGAGAGACCAATTAGAAGGCTACTTCAATAACTCAGGTGAGAAATGATGATGACTAGGAACAGGGCAGCAGGGATAGTACTAGTAAGAGACAGTCAGATCCTGGATATATAGTATTTTGAAGGAAGAATCAAAAGGATTTTCTGGTGGGTTGGTTGTGAGTATGAGAGAGACAAGTTAAGGATGACTCTAAAGTTATTGGCCTGAACAACTGAGAGTAGTTATTTACTAAGATAAGAAAAACTAAGAGAAGAACAGGTTTGGGGAGCTAGATAAGGAGTCTGGTTTTAAACGTGTTAAGTTTGAGACACCAATTATATATCCAAATGGAAATGTGGAATAGGAAGTTATATATGTAAGCCTAAATTTCAGAGAATAAAACTTGAGAGTTATCAGAACATCAGTGGTATTCAAAACTATGAACTTGGATGAGATCACCAAGTGAGTGAATGTAGACCGTGAAAATATCTATAACTTCTCATGGTAACACTCCAAGGTTTAGAATTTGGGAAGATGAAAAGGAAGTGGTAAAGACACTGACAAGGAATGGCCAATGAGGTAGAGAGCTTCACCCTTAAAGCCAAATAAAGTATTTCAAGGAGGATGGAATAATCAAAGGTGCCAAAATTGCTAAGAGATCAAGTAAGATGGAAACTGAGAACAGAGTTCTGTGTTTAGCCATGTGAGATCATTAGTAACCTTTACAAAAGAAATTTCGGTGGAAGAATGAATTCGAGAGAGAAGGAAAAGAGTAGGAGGCAGCATGTGTAAGCAACTGTTTGGAAGAGTTTTGCCTTAAATGGAGCCATGGGTCAGGATGATAGCTAGAGGGGGATGTAGGACCAAGGGACGGTTTTTGTTTTCGTTGCTTTTGGTTGCTTGTGTCTAGGATAAATATCAGTTTGAATACTGATGGTAATGAGCCAACAGATAAGAAAAATTACTGCTGCAGGAGCAATAAGAGCTGCTATAGTGAAGTCCTCAAATAGGTAAAGGGGTAGCATCAAGTGTACAAATGGGTGGACTGGTCTTAGATAGTAACATGGACTGTTCATCTTCAGTGTCAGGAAAGAAAGGCAGAACATGTGGGTATGGATGCATGTAAGTGAATAGATATGGTGAGGAGAGTTTGTATAAGTTCTCTGCTGATTGCTTCTACTATCTTAGAAAGAGAAAAGCATCCCTGGACAGGCAGGAGCTGGCCTGGCACTGTAGGCTAGGTTTCGTTGTTGCTAGGAGCTGGTCTGGCACTCACGGTTAGGCTATCGTGTTCGTATGCTGAACATAATTTCACAAACATCAATATCAGATAAGGTCTCTTTATGACAATGATGTCTTAAGACAAAAACAATACCACTCAGTAATCATATCTGAACACAGACAAAACTTGCATGGTTTTTTTTTTTTTTTTTTTTTTTTATTATGGGTAAAAATCAAAATTCTCACAATACATACAAACATTTGCAAAATGATATATAAATATATATGCATATATGTGTATTTGCTTACAAAAATGTTATATATATATACACACATATATTTTAAGAGGTGCTTAGATTACCCAAAATATTACACGGAACCCACTGGGATTCCCATGTTGCCCACCTCCCACACCTCCCACCACATCCCACACAAACATCTCCCACAAGTGTGGCCCACCACCCTCAATGAACTTACACATCCTGGAGCCTTGCCACCAACCATAGACCACAGTTCACACTGTAGACCACACTCTCTCCCACTCAGTTTTGAGTGGTGTGTGCTGATTTAAAATGGCCTACATCCGTTGCCACAACAGTACTCAGGACAACTTCCAACTCCCAAAGAAGCCCCTGTATTTCAACTGCTCATCCCCTCCCTACCCCAAAAGTGTCAAGTGGCCACTGGCTCCACATCATTGTTATAATTTCTTGCATTGCTAGAATCACCATATGTGAACAAGAGAATACCTGGTTCAAAACACAAAAACAACCCAATATTCCCCTATCTTGGCTAAACGAGTGACTACTGCTTCTTTCCCAATCACAACTTGCTTCACTTCATTCTTCCCACCTGTTAGATATAATGTATTGATACCCAATCATAGAATTACTGGGGATTCTTTTTTTTTTAAGGTAATTATTTATTTACCCCCCCCATTGTTGTTTTTGCACTTGGTGTCTGCTCTCTGTATGTTCATCACCAATCCTGGGACCTTCTGGAGTAAAAGAAAGGTGCTCAATCTCTTGTACCACTTCAGCTCCCTGGTCTACTGCATCTCTTATTGTCTCTCCTCTGTGTCTCTTTTTGTTGAGTCATCTTGCTGCACCAGCTCTCCGTTCAGGCCAGCTCTCCGCTCAGGCCAGCACTCCACATAGGCCAGCTCTCCGCTCAGGCCAGCTCACCACACAGGCCAGCTTGCCTTCCCCAGGAGGCCCTGGGAATCAAACCCTGGACCTCCTATATGGTAGATAGGAGTCCAATTGCTTGAGCCACATCTGCTTCCCTGGGATTCTTGATAATCCTTAATCCAGAACAAAACCTTACTTTCTGGAATCTTCCACAAAATCACCTAACAAAAAACTAGGTCTCATAGTAAATCCTTTCTAACACCCTTTTACTGAGATTTCCCCATGGTTCCCCTCAATGCAATAAATAAAAAAAAAAACATTGTTCAATTACAAGGGTGTTGCTAGTGGTGTTTGGCTGAAGGGCACTGATATTTTTCAATGAAATAGGCACAAGGCTGAAAGTGAATATGTAGGTAAGATTGGACATTTGAAGAGAAAGTAGAAATTATAAAATACTATAGGAGCACAGGAAAATGAATGAACTAACGTATTAGGGAAACAGTAGAATTGCTGGACATACTAATGCGAAGTTGAAATTAACAGTCAAGTATTTAAAGTGAGATCTCACAAATATACAATGGAATCCTAGAAATCAATATGGAAAAGACCACAGTCAGCAAAAAATATTTACAAAGTATATGTTAGAAAGTTCACAGAAAAGGAAAATATGAAACTGCTCAATTTCACTCAGAATTAAAGAAATAGAAATTAAAACCACGGTGAAATACCATTTTTAACCTATTTGATAGCCAAAGTACAGAAGTTTGAAACGTTCTCTTGACAAGATTGGGGGAATACAGTACTCTCATAGTGGGACTGTAAATTGATACAGAACTTTGGCAATAGCTATCAAAATTACAAAATGCATATATTCCTGGAGCAATTCCACTTCTGAGATTTTTCCTACCGATTTAATCGCACAAATACAAAATAATGTGCAAAGTTATTCATTGAATATTTGTTTATATTAGCAAAAATTGGAAACAACTTAAGTGTTCACCAATGGAAAACTAGTTAAATTAAGTTCATCCATCCATTGGAAACCTATGCTGTTTTTTTACAAAGAATGAGAGATAGTGATGTCAGTGAAAATGTCAGAGTATGGAACTCCAAAAGTTCATCTATCCACAAAAGCAATAAACACTGTCAGAATCAACTTATTCAGAACTCTGGAATCCACTCAGAAGCTTACAACAACCAGGAGGACATTTAATCAAGAATAAACAGCTGAGCCTCAGTAAGAGAGATTTGTGACATTTTAATTTACCCTGGTTCTATCCTTCCCACTCCTCAGTGGCAGCCTGAAGACAATAGCCTCATTCCTAGTAGAGACCATTGCGCCAAAGAGAGCAGTATAGATATTAATCTCAAAGAATTGTGGTTGTTTGTTCTAACAAGTGGTGTATCCCTGGGCTTTCCTTTACCTAACTCAGAACTCTTCCAGGGCTGGGGTGGCATCCCAGGGGGCATTTATCAGAAACATTTGAAGACAAATGTATTAGTGCTGCCACTTGGGTCAAGAAATAACAGTTGGGTTAAAAAATACAAAAACTGAAAAGTGAGAAGAAAGGCTAAGGATGAGATGCTTTGGGGAGTAAAGGCTTTGAAAAACTCCTATATATTCTTGGGAATCTAGATGGCTATATACATGCCCAGGGCTGGAAGCATGTTCAGAAAACACTTGAAAATACCTCTGGCTGACCTTCAGGATCTGTGCAAGCAGGAAGTGAAGTTTAAGGCAAAGATGTAAATTGTCATCCTGAGTGTTGAAAATGTGCCCCAATGCCTTCAACACCTTGCAGAACCCATTTGCAAAGAGTGAGAGATTTTTTTTGTTGTTGTTCCAGTAATTTAAGAAAATCTCTGCCAAAACACTAGCTGACCACCAAGCTAATGATACAGCACTTTAGTGGCCACACGGACAAAAAAATATAGACTTTACTAAATTAGTTCAGAAAAATCATTAAACAAACAATAACTACAAACCAGCAATAACAAATCCTGGGGTAGAGGAAGCTTCTGGTTTCTAGAGTTGACATATTATGGTCTTCAAAATTCCCAGTTTTCAACAAAAAAATTATGAGATATACAAAGAAACAAGAAATTATAGCCCACATACAGGGGAAATTTTAGTGGAAACCATCCCCAAGAAAGCCCAGGCATTATTAGACTTACTAAACAAAGATTATAAATCCGCTATTTTATATATTCTGAAAGAGCGAAAGGAAACCATAGACAAAGAATTAAAGGAAACCATGAGAACGATGTCTAACCAAATAGAGAATATCAATAAAGAATTAGAAATGATAAAAAGGAGCCAAATAGGAATTTTAGAGTTGAAAAGTACAATAACTAAAATGAGAAATCCACTAGTTTCAAAAGGACGTTTGAGCAGGCAGAAAACAGAATCAGCAAACATGAAGATAGGTCCATGGAGATTATCCCTTCTAAGGGTCAGAAATAGAAAAGAATGAAGAGAAAATGAACAGGGCCTAAGAAACCTGTGGGATACCATCAAGTATTCCAGCATATGCATAATGGGAGTTCCAGAGGAGAGGAGAGAGAGAACAGAGCAGAAAGAATATTTGTAAATATAATGGCCAAAAACAGAATAAGGAAGTCTTTCAAGTACTGATATGAAATATCTACAAGATATATTGTTAAATAACTAAAACAAATGCAACATTACTTATTGGAGCAAAAATACACAACCTGAATTTAATCAGGCAGAAACATCAAATTCAAATTGAGGGACATTTTACCAAAAATTAACTTGTACTCTTCAAAAATATCAAAGTCATAAAGGCAAAGAAAAACTGAAGTTACTGTTCCATATAAAGGAGACTAAAGATATATGGCAACTAAATGCAATTTGTTATCTTGGATTGGACCTGAGCCAGAAAAAAAAAATGTTTTGTTGCTATAGAGAATGCTATTGGGACAACAGAAAAAAATCTAAATAAGATCTGTAGATTACAGTATTGATTGGATGTTAATTTCTTCATTTTGATCATTGTATCATGGTTCGGTATTAGAAAGTCCGTGTTACAGGAAATTCACACTGATGTATTTGGGAGTAGCTCACAAATCATTCAGAAAAAATTATGTACACAGAAAGAATAATAAAGCAAAGCAAATGAGGAAATGTTAATAATCGGGAAATCTAAGTAAAGGGTATATGGGAAGTCTTCATATTATTCTTGTACTTTCCTTATTTCAAAAACTTAAAAACAAGCAAACAAATAAACCACTTAAAGCTATTATAACTAGTAAAAAAAAAAGTTTTTAAAATGAAACCAGACTGCACAGATGTCTGTTTTTCTCCATTTGCACAAGTACAAGCACAGAATAGGCAGTATTTAATTTAGAGTTGATTTTTACCAGGTGAATATGATAAAACAATGGCTAATCAAGGGAGATGAGTGTGTCTGCAAGAGTAGAGCAATAATGATTTGTCCCTGGAATTCAAGCTGGGTAAGAAGCAAATTAGGATATAAGGGTGAGAAGGACAATGATAAAGTGTTAGTATTAAAGGTTTGTTTATAAATCTAGGTGGGGTTGAAGGATTGCTGGCAATGGAGGTGATAGTTTGGAAAGATAGGCATGAGGCTTGAAACTGAGATTTTGGACAAGTCGTAGTAATAAGTTCTATGAAGACGACAAGTTCTCTAATATGAGCATGACAGTGTGTGGCTGACTAGTGAAATAGATAAGATAATTAGGGGAGAGGAGGTCAAGGAACTAAGAAGCCAGAAAATGAAAGTCTAATCTTAATGGATACTGAAATCACCAAGTATGAAAAAGAGTAGTATAGAGGAAAGTAACCATGAGCCAGGAGCAAAAAACTTTGATAAATAAGGGATGTGAACTGTTGGTTGGTAGATGACTGCAATAAGGAGAGGTAGTAGATGAAGTTGTTTTGTGACATGAAATTCAAAGCTAGAGTTTTAGGGATGAGTTAAGGGAAGAGTCTGGAAGTAACAGCCCAGAGGAAGGAAGGCAATCAACTGTTTGGTGTTCAGTTATCATAGCTGAGTGACAAATAACCCCTAACCTTAGTAGCATAAAACAAAAATAATCATTAATTATCTCTTGTGGTTTCTGTGAATGAGGAACTTGGGAGTGGCTCAGCTGGGCAGTTCTGGGCTGTCTCTCCTGAGTTTGCCCTCAGAATTCACCTGGTTCTAATCATCAGAAGGCCTGAGGGAAAGTGTATCCTAAGTAGAGGATATACTTTCAAGTGACTCACTCACAGGGCTAGCAACTTGATGCTGGCTGCTGCTTTGGGTCCTCAGTTCCCCTCCACATGAGCCTCTCCACAGGTCTTCTTGAGTCCTCATGGCATGGCCTGGCTTTCCTCAGAGCATGTGATCCAAGAGACCAAGGTAAAATACCTTTTATGACCTAATCTTGGAAGTTATACACTGTCACTTCCACCATATTCTATTGGGAACAAAAGGTCAGTTCTGATGCATTATGGGAGGTTACACAGGGCATGAACACCAGAAGGTGAGGATCACTGGGGACCTTCTGGGAGGTTAAATACCATAAGAGATATGACGCTATGAGAAAGAAAACAGCCACCACTTGAGAGGACTGCAGAGAAAGCCAGGCTATAGTTAGAGCAAGGCAGAAAGAAAATTTAAAGAATTTTCAGAGAAAATATAGAGAATTAAAGATATAGAAGATTTTGTTAATGGTTGATCTTGAATTTCACAGCATTCTAAGGAAGGAATTTGAGAGTAGCTGAGGGGGTAGATCGAATAAGGGGATGGATAGGGCTGAGTGGTGATGAGAATGCCTGGACATCCTGGGTTTCTTATAATGTCTGGTATAAATATAACTACAGAGCATAACAAGATTGGTCCTGATGGCCTTGAGGAAGACAGTAGTGATGAAGAGTGTTGAGGAAATAGATTTGAGTTCTGTCAGAAATACATAGATCCTGGGGTCCTCTGTTTATTTCTGCCCAGTCTAGAGATAGTATGCTTAGTATGCTACTTTTTGCCCCCTCAATAAGTGAGATTTTTCTGAAGTTTATCTCTCTAACTTATATTTCATTAAATTTAAAAACACTTTATCATTGTAGTTTTGATTTGTATTTCCCTAATCATGAGTGATGTTGAGCATTTCTCATCTGTGTTTACTTTTTAGTTTTTAATTGTTTATGTTTTCAATTATTAAATGTACAAAATAAAGTTTAAAAAAAAACAATCTATCAAAGACATGTGTGTATATATATATTTATTTTTTTATATATATTTATTTTTATTTTATTTTATTTTATTTTATTCTATTCTTTTTTTTTTTTTTTTTAAAGATTTTATTTATTCATTCATTAATTCCCCCCTTGCTGCTTGTGCTCACTGCGTCAGCTAACCGCGCCACATGGGCGGGCTTGCCTTCACCAGGAGGCCCCGGGAACCAAACCCGGGGCCTCCCATATGGTAAACGGGAGCCCTACTGATTGAGCCACAGCCACTTCCCTATTTTATTCTATTCTATTCTATTCTATTCTATTCTATTCTATTCTATTCTA
>JAKSZT010053887.1:17395987-17576098 GCA_026826555.1 Tolypeutes matacus | reverse complement strand
TATTCTATTCTATTCTATTCTATTCTATTCTATTCTATTCTATTCTATTCTATTCTATTCTATTCTATTCTATTCTATTCTATTTTATTTTGGTACTGGGGTCGAGTATTAAACCCCAGACCACGTATATGGGAAGCCGGCGCTCAACCACTGAGCTATACCCGCTCCCCCAAGTTGGGTTTTTCGTTTGTTTTGCTTAGTTTGTTTTGCTTTCGTTTTTAAGAGGGGATTGAACCCGGGACCTCGTATGTGGGAAGCAGGCACTCAACCACTTGAGCCACATCTGCTCTCTCAAATATATTTTTTAATGTTAAGTATAACTGGTTTTACCATATATCCTTAGAAAATATCCCTCTTATTTTTACCATTTTTTTCTAGTCCTGCTATCCCATTAATATTTGTTCATGTATCCAATCTTGTTCCTTCCTGAAATTTCCAAAACCACAGTAAGGGCAGAGGCAGATAAATAAGGAGAAGAAGAGAGGAGGAAAGAACAAGGAGAGTTTGTAAACTGGAAAGCAGTCAAACAGGAGATAACTGATTTATAAAACTGAGAATATCAAATCTCAAACTGATAATGGGGAAAGCTGATTTATACCACAGAATCCTCAAAAGGCAAGGGACTGACAGTACCAAATGCATCTGGAAATGGTGATGAATGAGAGGTGGGGGGAGCTAATATAAGGAAGACTAGGGTGAAAGCTGAGAAACAGCTAGATCCCCAGATCATATCTTCAACTCCAGGCTGCTAGGCAACTGCCCCTCCCCCTCCAGGAAAGGAATGTTGAGATTTATTCTCTATAAAGGTGAAACACAGGTCTGGATTAGAGGCCACCATGAATAATTGAACGCAGAGATTCCCATCCCTCAGCCTCTACTCAATTCCCAGAATACCAGCAGACAAAACTTATCCCTTCAGGCAGAAAATTAGAAATCTGACCAAGTCCAAGAAACAACTACCCATATCATTATATAGTGAAACCTAAAACTGACCAACCCACCAATCAGCTTTTTAGTACACCCACTCTTAATCACAAGCAGTCAACCAAGGATTAATAGATAGTTGAGGGAAACTTAAAACATAAAAGGAAGAGAACAAAACAAGCAAACACATAGAAGCAATTTAGAAGAAATAATATATAAAAGAAGAAAACTTTTAAGAAACATTAATATTCTGAGATGATGAAACAATATTGCATTTATGAAACAAAAAACACAATGCTATGGAAAAGGAATATTTGGAGAATCAAATGAAGCTTTTGAATCAAATAAAATTAAAACCTCATAGTAAAAATAAAAACTCAGTAGAGAAGTTGGAAGATAGAGTTGAGGAAATATTCCAGAATGCAAAGCAAAAGGACAAGAGGTAGAAAATGAAAGAGAAAAGATAAAAAATATTAGGGAAACAGTCCAGGAGACCTGATGTCCAAATAAGAATTTCAGAAGAACTGGAAGGAAAGATATTATTGATGAATTAATTTAAGAAAATTTATCAAAAACAAAGGAAATTAGTTCCAGATTCCAAGGGCCCATTAAATGCTTAATACAGTGGGTGAAAATAGATCCACACCAAGGTTTATCATTATAATTTCAGAACACTGGGATCACATTGAAGATGTTACAAACTTCCAGATAAGAAGGAAGAAAACAGCAAATAAAGAATCAGTAATCAGAATAGCTTTGGACTTTTCAACAACACTAGAAGCTGAACATAACGAAGTGCCTTCAAAATTCTGACAGAAAATTATTTCCAGAATAAAAATCTATACCCAGCCTAACCATCAAGACAAATAAATGTCCAGGTCTACAATATCTCAAACAAATTACCACACTATCTGAGAAAAAAGCCACTAGAGAAACTGCTCATTAAGAAACCAATAAAGACAAAAAGCGGGATACAGAGACAGGAAGTGTAACCAGGCGAGAGATGAAGGGAATCCTCAAGAGGAAACTGAGGTGGAGCACAGAATGACAGCTGTGGACTAGATATAGAAAGCAACTAGTCTAGATTGGAGCAGTGCTACTCAAGTGACTCAAAACATATTAAATGCTGTCATCTCATCTCTAAGATCCCTGTTATAATTTGCCCTCTTTTTAGATGAGGACAGATTCCCCCTGAGCCTTGCTCAGATTCTTTACTTAGCTTTTGAGATTCTTATTCTTCCTCTATGCTTCCAGAGTTATCTGTTTTGACCTACTCCTGAGAGCTGAAGGTGGCCACACACAGTTTAGAAGCAGAAAAGACAAAGCAGTCCACTCTCTCCAAGCTTATTTCTGCCAAATGTCAGTAACTGGTCCAGGTGCCCAAACTGTAGTAACCCTATGTCTGCCAGGACTTCTCAGGACCTTGCCCACTGACTTCTCTAAAAGAGACTCTTGTAAACTCTTGTAAAATCTGAAGCCAGATCATGATCCATAGACTCTGTAGTTATTTTCTCCTGGAAACTTTTATCTGACATTGGCAGTGTCACTTTTTCCTTACATAGGAAAATTTGCGCTTGTAACTCTGTTGTTTTTTGTTTGTTTGTTTGTTTAACTAAGGCATATATTTAGGGACACATACATCGCTGGTAAATCTATAAATTAAAATAAGTGGCTGATTAACACAAAAGTCAAAGCAGTACTTATCTTTGGGGGGAGGAAGAGGAATTCAATTGGAGAGGACATACAGAGAGCTTCTAAGGTCCTCTAATATTCTATTTCTTAATCTGAGTGATGGGTACATGTGTATTATTATATTATTTTTTTAATCTGTTCATATAACTATTATATATTCTTTTGTATGCATGATACATTTTACAATATTTTTAAGTAAAAAAAGTCAGGCCACTAACAAAGCTATTTCTTATTTATTTATTTTTTAAAGATTTATTTATTTATTTACTTTTATCCATTTTTATCCCACCTCCCCACCGTTTTTTTTGTTTTGTTTTGTTTTGTTTTGTTTTTCTGTTTTTGTGTCCACTCGCTGGGCAATTCTCTGTGTCTGTTTCCTGCTCTCTCTTCTCATCCTTCTCCTGTCTTTACCAGGATTCAATCCTGGGAAACTCTGATATGGGAGAGAGGTGTCCTACCACCTGCACCACCTTGGTTCCTGATTTCTTGGCATGTCTTGTGTTGGCTCTCCCTTGTGTCACTCTCTTGTTACATCATCATCTTGCTCTGTGACTCGGCATGGCCTGGCATGCCCTCACGCAGGGCTGGCAGCCTGCGTGCCTTCTATATTTTCCTTTATTTTTACCGGGAGGTCCTGGGGATTGAACCCAGGTTCCTCCATATGGGAGACAGATGCCCAACCATTTGAGCCACATCTGCCCCCCGCCCCATTTTTTATTTAAATGTTGTTCTTGAATGTTAGATTGATGGAAAGATTTTTGTTTTGTTTTGTTTTGTTTTGTTTCTGTTCTGCTCCATGTAAGTTGCATAATAAAGCTTGGTTGAAATAAAATTAACATGTTGTTTCCTAGGAAAATATCCTTACCATCCTATCATACAGAAAAGGGGCACAAGTTTGGGGAGATTAATTTCTCAGGGATTCATTTATTCATTCAAAAATATTTCTTTAACTTTGTATATATGATTATGCCAGCAAATTAAATATATATATACACATATAAAATGGTAGGAAAAAAGGAAAAAAAGTACAGCTAGTTATGGTTTTTATACCTACCCAAGTGATGATCATTTTTTGTTACACTCATTGTAATATGCTACCATCAACTCCATCCATTACCACATATTTACAACTGACTTTATTAAACATTCTACATACATGCAGCATCAGCTCCCCCTTCTCAACTGACATTCCATCACCCACCAACCTACACTCCATAGTCCACCTCCACAAATCTACTCATATTTAGTTCATATCAGTGAGACCAACATTTCTGGTTTTGATTTTAATAGTTTTTGTAAGATGAAAGAGGCTGGAATATATTTATAACTTGAGAAGAAAGAGCCAACAAAGAAAAAAAGGGGGGTTTAAAATAAGTTGGGTAGAGAAAGGTAAAATTTCCTAGGAGAATGAAAGCCACTGAACAGAATACACTGTAGAGACTGGAAAAAGTTTAAGGTATGTGTGATGTAGAAGCTAGCTTTGCAGTGAAAAGAGAGAAGTGCAAGCTGAGGAAGTTCTAGGTCATTTGTTAATGGTACTGAATATCTAGATTCACATTTAATTAAACTGTGAATTATTTAAATCTTACTTGAGTCAATTTCTGATATGGGATGCCTCATATTATGTAATATAGCACTATAACTTATGTATTAAAAAAATAAACATACCTAAATTTGACTGCCATATCTTCCACTTCTCTCCCATCTCTATGGCTCAATGATATTCATTAACTTCATAATTTTAACATTGCCATTTTAAGTAGAAATGCTTTGCCTTTACAAAGATATAAGCAATTATATTGTTGACAGTGTAATTAAATTCAGAGATCACTAAACATGTTTTCCTTTACACAGTACTCTTCCTGGAAATTAGGCATTTATAGAAACTATATCATCTTTTTCATTGAATCTAATAGGCCATAGGACTATCACTTAGTATAAAATTCTAGGGACATAATTTGCTGTTCTAATGCATTGGTGAGAATTCTGTTTACTAAAGATAAGAATAAAAACTGTGTTCTTGCTCTTAAAAGCCCATAACTAAAAATATATAGAGTATAAAATGTGTAGTATTTTTGTGTAGAGAATATTAATATCAGTGAGCATTTTACCTTAGCACATTTTTAAAAAAGTACAGCCCCTGAAAAACAGCCTCTATAAATGATTTGGATCCCAAGGAAAAAGAATGACGTAGAGGAAAAAGATGTGGTCTTGAATTCTCAATGTTCTCAAAATAAAGGCTGAAACTTGAAGAAGCTTTCTAGAAAACAAAACAAACACGCTCAAAATGGATAGGTGTCGTAATGAAGAAAATAGTACACTCTCAATAAATCACTTGTTCTTTTAGTGAGAACTCTTCAGAACAAGATGCTTTTCTGACCATTCAACATGACTGGAAAAATCAGTGTGTTATTTTTGCTCAGTGAGATTTTTCTGTCAAAGGAAAAATGGTACAGAGGAAGGAAATGAAAGGGTAAATGTCTTTAATTGGGTTCACTAGAAACAGGTCCTGAGAAAAGGATATCTGTGAAAGTGATTTATTGAGGCAATACTTAGAAGGGAGTAAGGGACACAGGAAAGGAGGGAAGTAAAACAGAAGTGGGTACAACTAAAGTTTATCTTCAGCCTGATTTCTTAGTAAGCTTGAGAGCATGAATTTCATCATAGATTTCTCTATGATTGGTCTTTGATACCCTCATTGGCTTAGGGCCATTGGAGAAGGTGCTACAGAGGGCTTTAGCTCCCAGGCGTTGCCAAATGTTGCAGCTCCTGTTGGTCAAGGGCAAGTTTCAGTGCAAATGTCTGCTGTGAGCTCTTAGCTCCCAAAACTCAGTTGGTGGATGTATGCACTGGCTTGGAAAGGAGATATGGGCAGTTCACCAACAGGGTCTACTACAAATAATATTTTTATTTGTGCTTTTTATTTCTTTTATTCTAACCCTTCTCCACACTGATAGTGACATTTTGTAACATTAGCATACATTCTGTTTCAGAGAAAAACATTCTTATATATGCACTATTAAACATACTCAATTTTCACAAGAGGGTTCACCACGCTATACAGTCTCATGTTTCATTGTCTACATTTCCTTATAGTGATATACATGACTATAGAGAATTTCCCTTTGAGCCACAATCATATCCAAATATTAGTGCTGATAATTACACAAACTCTGATATGCTTTCACCATTTTTTTCATTTCCAAACATTTAAAATCAATCTTTTTTACCAGTTCCACACAGATTAAACCTCAGCTTTCTGTCCTCTGATCTCCTATTTTCTGGTGACCTATATTCTAGCTATTAACTCCATGGATTTTCTTATTTTTAGTTCATAATAGCAAAATCATATAATATTTGTCCTTTTATGTCTGGCTTGCTTCACTCAGCATAATGAAAAAATTCTCCAATCTAAGTAAGTCATATAGTTGGGTGGTTAAGAGAAAAGACTTTGAGTAACACAGGTGTGGATTTAAAGTTCGGCTCTGGGGATCAGATGTGGCTCAACTGGTTGGGCGTCCGTCTCCCATATGGAGGGACCCGGGTTCGATCCCCGGGACCTCCCGGTAAAAAAATAATAATAATAAATAAAAAATAAAATAAAATAAAGTTCGGCTCTGTCGGTCGGAAGGAGAAACACCTAAAGAGATGTCAACCCTCTCCAATACAGGTGTCAGGGTTGCCAACAAAAGCACAGCTCACTCAGGCTCTGATGGAAAGACAGTTTACTTCTGTGGAGCAAGGGCGGCTTCTCTAGTGGGCGTCCCAATCCACGGCCAAAGCAGGGAAATGTTACAGGCACAGCACCTCTCACTCGTGTTTGTGCTATAGTGCAGCAACCCCGCACCTGCCCTGCCAGGTACAGATATGCCACAGGGGTGGGAGCTGGATGTCATAAACATGTCAGGCTATCTCCAGTGAATGTTTACATATGCTTGGGACGATAGGGGAAGGAAAGTACTGCAGTCCCCTTATCTACTAGGGGATTGTGTTTTATCCCACCAGGCTGGCACAGCTGGTCCTGAGCACAGGATCTAGTTGTGGACCCCAAGAAAAGACTGCAGGCTGGGCTAGGACTACCCCCTACCACAGGCTCCAGTGTTCGCTTTTATTTTGGGCAGATGTGCCTCATCTGCTTTCTCATTTGGAAATTTAAAAAAAGGAATAATAAATCCTTCTTAGAGTTGTGAGGCTTTAATTATTGATAGAGTTCAATTTCTAGTTCTGGTGGGCCACATAATTGGACCAATCTTCCCACAAAAAATGCTGACCAAAACATTTACAAAATTTTTCTTTAAAGCATCAAAGAACCGACAAGATAGTAAAGAATTATCAGACCAATGTCTAAGTGCAGCAGGAACCCAAAGACATGAGTAAAGCAATGAATCTCCTTTTCCCCCAAGATTTAGTTTTCAAGGTCTGTTGAGAGTGACAGAAAACAAAGTCCTAAATCTGCTCAATATAAAGTGTCTGATGGGAAACCACTCTCCCATAAGCTGGGGGTGAACCTGAATAAAGCCCTTCCCATGCCCTCACCCCCATGAGATTAGACATTTGGGTGGGAAGCACATGCTGGAAAATTTAGAATTACAGACTAACTCTATGCTAATTTGCAGACCATATTCACACTACCTAAATGGGCCAAAGAAATTTCAAGTTGTAAATTTAGTTTAATATCATCATAGGAATTCTCTTTTATAGAAGAATTCCAGCTAATAAGTCTGGAGGGAGTGATAAAATTGGATACCACAAGTATACAACTCTTGTGAAATAATAGATCTAGACTCACACTGTCCAATACTGTAACCACAAGCCACATGCTGCTATTTAAATTAATTAAATAAAATTAAAATTAAGTTCCTCAATCACACTACCACAATTTAAAGATTCAATTGGCCAATGGAGGCCATATTGGGTAGCACAGATTTAGAACATTTCCATCACTGCAGAAAGTTCTACTGGACAACCCTAATCAGGACACTAATTAGCTTAAAGATGAGAATGTTAAACTGGATGGATTAAGCTTATAACATCTAAACCCATGATCAAAGTTTAATACACGCTCACACACACACAGAGGGAGAAGATAAAACATTCATAGGACTTGCCTTAATAATCTAAAACAACTACAAATCAACATGAAAAAGCAAAACAACTCAATTTTATTTTTTTATTTTATTTTTTAACAACTCAATTTTAAATGGGCAAAATATTTGAACAGGTTTATCATAAAGGGCCCAATAAACATATGAAATGGTGCTCAACACCATTAATCATAAGAAAAATGCAAATTAAAATAAGATACCACCACCCACCTACAAAATGGATTAGGTTAAAACAAAAACAATACCAAGTGTTGAAGGAGATGTGGAGATATTAGAACTCTCATTCACTGCTATTGGGTGGGTAAATTAGTACAAACACTTGTTGTCAACATCTACTAAAATTGAACAGGAGCATACACTATGATATTGCATTTTCACTTCTAAGATTATGTCCAAAATATGCATCCCCCTTCTGGAAAGACAGCAGACTAGAAAGACATGGGACTCTCTTCTCTCCCAGAAAAATAGCTAGATGACAGTCAGAAATAGTCTAGAAATGGCCTATTCTAGGGTTTAGGACACGAGGGGAAGGCTTGATGCTGCCCAGAAGCGAGAGACAAAGGAAAACAATCACGACGGCAAGGTGTGAGTTAAAAGCTGGCATCCTCACCCACCCTACAGAACTTTTGAATTCTCAGGTCTTGGAGCCAGTGGCTACAGATAAAGGGGACCTACAGGGATCCATCTCTCCCAGGAAAGGGGAGAAAGGGATACAGCCTAAGGCTAACTCAGCATTTGACCCACAAATTTGGTCTGCTGTGTTCCACAAGCCCTTCCAGGCCAGGTGGGCTGCACCATTGTTAGCCGTGGGAGTCGGGCAGGAACTAAAGAGATCCGATCCTCTCACTCTCCCTTTCTACTGACTGGGACTGGTTGTCGAGGATGCAGAGGTGAATGGAATTACTTCCTACCTGGGAAAAGGGAGGGGGCTGCCAGCAGTCTTGAATTACAAGACTCTTAGCCTACAGACAGGATCCTCAGCCACATTGATCTGGTCCGTGTTGTAGCAAACACACTCAGACCAGGCTTTGAACTGAGAGGGCTGTCAAAGATTGCCATCTGCTGGTGGGCTGAGACGCTTTCCAGCCTGTACAGCCTCTGTCCCCAAGGCCCTTGAAAGTGGGTCTATAATCCATTAATGGGCCAGGATTGATCTTTAGGGACAACCCTAAAGACCCAGAACAGGCTGAACCAAGAATCAAAGAACAGCTGTAACACATAGACTCCTGCTATTAAATCCCTACAACAGAGAAACTGAGCATCTGAGTAAATTTACCTTCATAATCAGATGCCTAGACATCAGCAAAAAAGTACAAGCCATACTAAGAAAATGGCCGAAGCAAAGGAATATATCAAATTCCCAGATAAGACACAGGATTTGAGACAACTAATCAACAAGAATCATACAAATTTCCAAAATCAAATTGATGAGTGAAAGACAATATTGCTAAAGAGATAAAGGACATCAAGAGGATACTGATGTGAGCAAAAAGAATGTGAAAACCTGAATAGAAAAGTAACAGAGTTCATGGAAGTGAAAGACTTGATAGGTAAGATCAAAAACACAGTAGAACTTATTTATATGCCATAGAGGCATGCCCGAGGTGCACCCCTCCCCACACATCCCCCCAGCACTGACATCCTGCACCAGTGATCTTTCCCTGCCACAGTTGTGACCCTTCTGTGATCCAAAACCTCACCAAAAACTAAGCCAAAAAATAAATAAAAATAATAAGAAACTAAAATAATAAAAGTAATAAAAAAGTAAAATACAAAAATAAAAAATAATCAATGAAATAAAAAAATATATTTTTTTCATTGTGTCTTTCATCACTGTAAGATCTATGATCTTTCATGTACAATTTCTTCTGTATGTTCCCCCAGTGTCTTTTTTTTTTTTCTTTATCTTCAAAGAAGCCAGTGCCTAGCAAATGAGGATAGACCATCACACCAGGCCCTTGATAATGATGGTTGTACTTATGAACCTTCTCTTGTGAAACTGAAATTTAGCTTAGTATTATATGTTGCCTAAGAGTTACCTCCTGAAAGCCTCCTTGTTGCTCAAATGTGGTCTTTCTCTAGGCCAGATTCAGCATATAAACACACTACCTACCCCCAGTGTGGGACATGACACCCGAGGATGAGCCTCCCTGGCTCAAAGGGATTATTACCAAGTGTCGACCAGCAATACATCTGGGAAAAGACCTTGACCAAAAGGGGGAAACATTAAATACAAATGAGTTTTTATGGCTAAGAAATTTCAAGTGAGTTGGAGGTCATTCCAGAGGTTATACTTAAGCATGTCTCAGCAAGATCTCATTGACTGCCACAGTAACAGTGTCTCAAACAGCAGGGCTCCTGAGGGCTCTAGATACATCTAGACACTATAGACAGGGCAGACAATCTCAGGGGCATATGGAAATCCCCTGTATTTTTTATGTAACATTTATGTATTCTAAAGTTTCTTTATAAATAAATAAATTAATTAATTAATTAAATATATTAGAGCAATAAAAAGCAGACTTGAGTGCTCACTTCAGCAGCACATATACTAAAAGTGGAACGATACAGAGATTAGCATGGTCCCTGTGCAAGGATGACACGCAAATTTGTGAAGCGTTTCATATTTTAAAAAAAAAAAAAAAAGCAGACTTGAAATGATAGAAAAAAGAATAAGTGATATAGAAGACAGAACAGCTGAAATTGAAGAGAGAAAATAATAGAAAAAACTGAGCAGGGCCCCAGAGAGTTGAATGATAAGACGAAATGCAACAACATATGTGTCATGGGAGTTCCAAAAGGAGAAGAGATGGGAAAAGGGGCAGAAAAAGTATTTGAGGAAATAATGGCTGAAAATTTCCCAACTCTCATGAAAGAAATGAACTTACATGTCCAAGAAGCACAGCATACCCCAATCAGAATAAATGTGATTAGACCTACTCCAAGACACATACTGCTCAGAATGTCAAATATCAAAGATACAGAGAAAACTCTATGAGCAGCAAGGGAGAAGCAAACCATCACATATAAGGGATGCCCAGTAAGACTTAATGCAGATTTCTCTTCAGAAACTATGGAGGTGAAAAGACAGTGGTATGATACAATTAAGATACTAAAAGAGAAAAAGTGCCACTGAGAATTCTTTACCCAGCAAAACTGTCCTTCAAATATGAGGGTGAGTTTAAATTTTTTACAAATAAATAGAAACTAAGAGAGTTCATAAAAAAGAATCTATCTTTGCAGGAAATATTAAAGGGAGCCTTACAACCTGAAAGAAAAAGACAAGAGAGAGAGGCTTGGAGAATAGTAAAGAAGATAAAAATAGCAGAAAGGATAACCAAAGGAGTAAAAAGACAGAAGAAAATAAGATATGATATATGAAAATCAAAGAATAAAATAGTGGAAGTAAGTAATGCATTTATAGTAATATCATTGAATGTGAATGGATTAAACTACCCAATCAAAAGATACAGTGGGGAACGGATGTGGCTCAAGCAGTTGAGCACCTGTTTCCCACATGGGAGGTTCTGGGTTCAGTTCCCAGTGCCTCCTAAAACAACAACAACAACAACAACAAGCAAAACAAACAAACAAAATAATGAAGTCAGGGGAGCCTATGTGGCTCAGTTGTTGAATGCTAGCTTCCCAGATATGAAGTCTTGTGTTCAATCCCTGGCCCCCGGTATCTCAATACCCCCAGGTATTATTTAATAATAATAATAAAAGATATAGGCTGATAGAATTGATAAAATAACATGAGCCATCCATATGCTGCTTACAAGAGACTCACCTTAGACCCAGGGATATACACTAGATGAAAGTGGAAAGTTGGAAAAAGATACTCCATGCAAACAGTAACAAAAAAAAGAGCAGGGGAAGCTACACTAATATCAGATAAAGCAGACTTTAAATGCAAAAAAAAATTATAAGAGATACAGAAGGCCATTATATATTAATAAAAGGAAAACCCATGAGGAAGAAATAACAGTCATAAATATTATGCACCTAACCAAGGTGTCCCAAAATACATGAGGCAAATTCTGGCAAAACAGAAGGGAGAAATTGAAATCTCTACAATAATAGTTGGAGACTTCAACACACCACTCACATCATTAGATAGAACAACTAGACAGAAGATAAACAAGCAAACAGAGAATTTGAAAAATATGATAAATGAGCTAGACCTAACAGACATGTACAGAACGTTGCACTCAAACTCAGTGGATTATACATTCTTCTCAAGTGCTCATGGATCTTTCTGCATGATAGACCACATGTTAGGTCACAAGGCAAGTCTCAATAAATATAAAAAGATTGAAATTAAACAAAACACCTTCTCAGATCATAATGGAATGAAACTGGAAATCAATAATAGATGAGAAAGATGTAAAATTGCAAGTGTGTGGTGGCTGAACAACACACTCCTAAATAATCAGTGGGTCAAAGAAGAACTTTTAAGAGAAATCAGTAAATATATTGGGACAAATGAAAATGAGAATACAACTTATCAAAACTTGTGGGATACAGCGAAAGCAGTGCTGAAAGGGAAATTTATAGCCCTAAATGCCTATTTTAAAAAAGGAGAAAGAGCTAAAATCAAAGATCTAACTGAACAACTGGAGAAACTAGAAAAAGAACAGCAAACTATTCCCAAAGCAAGCAGAAGGTAAGAAATAATAAAGATTAGGGCAGAAATAAAAGAAATTGAGAACAACAGCAACATAAAAACAAGAGAGAAAATCAACTAAACCAAAAGCTGGTTCTTTGAGAAAATCTATAAAGTTGACAAACTCTTAGCTAGACTAACAAAAAAAAAAGAGAGAAGACGCAGATAAATAATACCAGAGGTGAAAGAAGGGAAGTTACAACTGACCCACAGAAATAAAAGGATCATAAGAGGATATTTTGGGAAACTATATGACAACAAACTAGAGAACCTAGATAAAATGGACAAATTCCTAGAAATGCATAAACAACCTACACTGACGCTATAAGAAATACAAGAACTTAATAAATCAATCACACTTAATGAGATTGAATCAGTCATCAAAAATCTCCCAACAAAGAAAAGTCCAGGACCAGATGGCTTCACAGGTGAATTCTACCAAGCATTTCAAGAACTATTAACACTAAACCTGTTTAAACTTTTCCAAATAAATGAAGAGGAGGGAACATTATCCAACACCTTTTTTGAAGCTAACATCACCCTAATACCAAAACCAGATAAAAATACTACAAGAAAAGAAAATTACAGACCAATCTCTCTAATGAACATAGACACAAAAATTCTCAATAAAATACTTACAAACAGCATGTAAAAACAATTATACATCATGATCAAATGGGTTTTATTCCTGGTATGCAAGGGTGGTTCAACATAAGAAAATCAATTAAAGTAATACACCACATTAACAAATTGAAGGGAGAAAGACACATGATCATCTCAATCAATGCAGGAAAGGCATTTGACAAAATCCAGCATCCTTTATTGATAAAAATGCTTCAAAAGATAGGAATAGAAGGGAAATTCCTCAACATAATAAAGGGTATATATGAAATTCCCACAGCCAACATCATACTCAGTGGGGAAAGGTTGAAATTTTTCCCTCTAAGATTGGGAACAAGACAAGGATATCCACTGTCACCATTGTTATTCAACACTGTGTTAGAAATTCTAGCTGAAGCAATTAGACAAGGGAAAAAAAAAAAGGCATCCAAATAGGAAACAAGTAGAACTCTATTTTCAGATGACATGATTCTATATTTAGAAAGTTCTGAAATGTCTATGACAGAGCTACTTGAGTTAATAAACAAGTTCAGCAAAGGCAAAATACAAGATCAACATATAAAAATCAATAGTTTCTGTGCATTAGTATTAACCAGTCTGAGGAGGAAATCAGGAAAAAATTCCATTTACAATAGCAACCAAAAGACTCAAATACCTAGGAATCAATTTAACCAAAGAAATACAGGACCTATATGCATAAAACTACAAAACAATGCCGAAAGAAATCAATGAAGAACTAAACAAATGGAAAGACATTCTTTGTTCATGGTTTGGAAGACTAAATATTGTGAAGATGTCAATCCTACCCAAACCGATTTATAGATTCAGTGCAACATCAATCAAAATCCCAACAGCTTACTTTACAAAAATAGAAAAGGCAATTAGTAAATTCATTTGGAAGAGAAAGTGCACCCAAATAGCCAAAAGCATTCTAAAAAAAAGAGCGATGCAGGAGGAATTTCACTGCCTGACCTTGAAACATATTACAAAGCTACAGTGGTCAAAACAGCATGGTATTGGCATAAAGACAGACACATCAATTAGTGGAATAGAATTGAGAGTCCAGAAATAAACCCTTATCTCTGTGGTCAACTGGTTTTTGACAAACCTACCAAAACCATGATAATAGGACAAAATGGTCTCGTCAACAAATAGTGCCAGGAGAACTGGATATTCATAACCAAAAGTATGAAAGAGGACCCCTATCTCACTCCCTATAGAAGAATCAACTCAAAATGGACCAAAGACCTAAATATAAAAGCCAGAGGGGCGGGGCGGATGTGGCTCAAATGGTTGGGCGTCCATCTGCCATATGGAGGGACCTGGGTTCGATCCCCAGGACCTCCCAGTAAAATTAAAAAAAATATATATATATATATATATAGAAGGTGCATGGGCTGTCAGGCTGTGTGTGCCAGTGAGCCACCAGGCCCCGGGAGCCATGCAGCAAGATGATGACCTAACAGGGGAGAGACAAGACGAGATGCTTCGAAAACTCCTAAAACCAGGAACCGAGGTGGCGCAGGTGGCAGGACACCTCTCTCCTATATCGGAGGTCCCCAGGATCAAATCCTGGTGAAGACTGGAGGAGGAGGATGAGAAGAGATGGCAGGAAACAGACACAGAGAATTGCCCAGTGAATGGACACAAAACAGCAAATAGGGAAGGGGGTGTTTTAAATGGATAAAGTAAATAAATAAATCTTAAAAAAAAACCAGAGGGAATGGAGATGGCTCAATTGATTGGGTGCCTCCTTCCCATATTGAAGGTCTTAGGTTTGGGTCCCAGTGCCTCCTAAAGGAACAAGGAAGATGAACAGACATAGCAAGTGCAAACAATGAGGGAGGGGGAGAAATAAATAAATAAAATAAATCTTAAAAAAAAAAGCCAAGACCATAAAATACTAGAAGAAAATGTAGGGAAACATCTTAAAGATCTTGTGATAGGTAGTGGTTTTTTGGACTCTACATCCAAAGCACGAGCAACAAAAGGAAAAAATGGATAAATGGGACCTCCCTAATATTAAACACTTTTACACCTCAAAGGACTTTGTCAAAAGGGTGAAAAGGCAGCCAACTTAATGGGAGAAAATATTTGGAAATCACATATCTGATAAGGGTTTAGTATCTATGATATAGGGAGTGGATGTGGCTCAAGTGGTTGAGTGCCCGCCTCCCACATGGGAGGTCCTAGGTTCAGTTTCCAGTGCCTCTTGAAAAAACAAAAACAAATAACAAGCAAATCAATAATAAACCAACTCAGGGAACCCGATGTGGCTCAGTGGTTGAGCACTGGCTTCCCACATATGAGGTCCCGGGTTCAATCCCGGGTCCCTGGTACCTCAAAAAAAAAAAAAGCATGATATATACAGAGATGCTACAACTTAACAATAAAAGGCAAACAACCCAATTAAAAATAGGCAAAAGAACCTCAATAGACATTTTTCCAAAGAAGAAATATAAATGGCGGAAAAACACGTGAAAATATGTTCAACATCACTAGTGATTAGCAAAATGGGAATCAAAGCTACAATGAGATATCATGTCACACCTATTTTAATGCTCATTATTAAAAAGACAGAGAACTACAAATGTTGAAGAGGATGTGGAGAGATAAGAACACTTATTCACTGTTGGTAGGAATGTAGAATGGTACAACCACTGTGGAGGACTGTGTGGCAGTTCCTAACCACGTTGGATATGGATTTACCATGTGACCCAGCAACCATTTCTAGTTATATACCCAGAAGAACTGAGAGCAGTGACACGAACAGACATATGCACACCAATGTTCATCACGGCATTATTCACGATAGCCAAAAGATGGAAACAACCCAGATGTCCATCAACTGATGAATGGATAAACACACTGTGATATATACACAAGATGGAATATTATGCAGTGTAAGAAGAAACGAAGTCGTAAAGCGTATGACAATATGGCTGAACCTGAAGGACATTATGTTGTGCGAAGCAAGCCAGACACAAAAGGACAAATACAGTATGATTGCACTACTATGATCTAAATATATTCTGTAATCTCATGGATTTAATAATATGGGTCACCAGAAAATAGAAAGAGGTTAGAGAATGGAAAGCTGAAGGTTAACTTGTGCAGAATCGGCAAAAAGTATGTGTTTTAATCTTTGGAAATGAATGGACAAGGTGAAAGTATACCATAATATGTGTAACTAGCAGTACTATTATATGGGTATGACAGTGGTTTAAAGAAAGTCTAAGGTCATATATATTACTAAGAGGAAAGCTAAAAACTGTTACATCGGACTGTATAAGATAGTAAAATCTCATGTAAAACATGAATAAGGGTGATATTGCACATATAAGACTGTTTTTACAAAATATAAATAACAAACATACCAGAGAGAAAGAAAAAGAAACAGAGAGAGATTGAGAGGTGATTGAGTTTTGATGTTGTTGTTGTTTATTAGTATTATTATTGGAATAATGAAAGTGGTCTAAGAATGAAGTGATGAATGCACAAATATGTGATTACATCAAATACCATTAATTGTACACTTTGGATGGATTTATGCTTTATTAATATGTATCAATAAAATTGATTTTAAAAAAGGAAAATTACAAAAAGTAACATGGGACTGCATAGCACAGTAAAACCACATGTCAAATATGAATATGGGTAAAATTGCATGTATAAAACCATTTTTCTTTGAAACTGAATGTTAATATCAGACAAAAAACCCTTTATGCTAAATGAAAGAAACCAGACACAAAATATTACATATTGTATGATTCCATTTATATAAAATGTAACTATAAATCAATTTATAAAGATGAAATTAGATTTTTTTGTGGTGATGAATGCACAACATCGTGATTATACACTTTGAATAGATCGTATGGTATGAGAATATATCTCACAAAACTACTTAAAAATAATAAATGTGCAGGAATAGCCAGAAATAGCAGCTACGTACAGCAGGAGAAGAACAGAGATTCAGAGGTGATATATTTTCTTGTCTGTTTTTTTTTATTATTATTGAAATAATGAAAATGTTGTAATAATGATTGAAGTGATGAATGCACAACCATGTGATTATACCAAATACCACTGAATGTACACTTTGGATGAATTGCGTGCTTTATTAATGCGTATCACACTTTAACTAAACTAACCTCTTCAAAAGTTACTACTTATAATGGGTTCACACCCACAGGAATGGATTATGCTTAAGAACATGTTTTTCTGGGGTACATACAGCTCCAAACCATCATAGATAATACTAACATGCAAAATATGAAGTGGATGAAGGAAGGAATTAAGCAAAATTATGAGGAAGCAATTAGACAGATAAAGAATATGAAATTTGCTTTAAGAAAATGGACCAGTTTCTTTAACAAATTAATGGCATGGGAAAGGGAGTTCTATTCTAGATTAAAAGAAACTTTAGAGACATAACATTCAAATGTAGTATGTATATCTTGTTTGGATTATGATTTGAAATTTTAAATCTAAGAATATATTTAATAACAATGGAAAAAATTTGAATGTCATCTGTGTATTAAATAATATTAAGCAATTATGTTTCTTAGGTATATTAATGGTATTGTAGTTATGTAAAAAAAAAAGTCCTTAGTTTTGCAAATGAATTTTAAAATATTTAGAGGATAAATAACATGATGTGTGGTTTACTTTAAAATAGCTCAATGAAAATAATAAATTAAATATGGCAAAATATTGTTAAATCTAGTTAACTGGCATATTAGGTTTCATTATACTCTTATCTGTACTTTGAAATTTTTCATGATGAATTTTTTTGAAGATTGAGTGCTGTGGTTATAAGGGGTTTGAGATGGGATGAGGGGTAGAGGATAGTAAGAGAGAGGTGAAGGTGGTTACAAAAGGGATAATTGTGGGGATGGAACTGTTCTACATTTTGACTGTGGTGGTGAATACATGAACCTACATATGTGACTCACATTGCACAGGACTAACCACACACACACGAGTATAAGTAAACCAAGAGAAATCATGGATTTTATCAATGTCATTATCCTGTTTGTGTTATTATTCTATAGTTTTGCACTAGGTTACCATCGGGAGAAACTGCATAAAGGGTACATATTATCTCTGTACTATTTCTTACAACTGTATGTGCATCTACAATTATCTCAATGTTTCATTAAAAATTAAAATGTGAAAATTAAAATAAAAAAATAAAATAAATTATGACATAGCCATACAATGTAACATTACTCAGCCATTATAAGGAATGATATAGTTATGTAGTCAGATGGTTAGCTCTCCACATATATTATGAAGTGAAAAAGAAACCAGATATAGAATAATATATATATTATGCTTGAGTGATTTTATTTTATTTTTATTTTTTTTTAAAGATTTTATTTTACTTTATCCATTTTAAACACCCCCTTCCCCATTTGCTGTTTTGTGTCCATTTGCTGGGCAATTCTCTGTCTGTTTCCTGCCATCTCTTCTCATCCTCCTCCTCCAGTCTTCACCAGGATTCGATCCTGGAGACCTCCGATGTAGGACAGAGGTATTCTGCTGCCTGTGCCACCTCAGCTCCTGGCTTCTGGAGCTTTCGGAGCATCTCGTCTTGTCTCTCCCGTTACGTCATCATCCTGCTGCATGGCTCTCGGGGCCCGACAGCTCAGCGGCACACAGAGCCTGGCAGCCCATGCGCCTTCTATATATATATATTTTTCATTTTACCGGGAGGTCCCGGGGATCGAACCCAGGTCCCTCCATATGGCAGACGGACGCCCAACCATTTGAGCTACATCCGCCCCCCTGAGTGATTTTAAATATGCATTTATGTGTATAGAAAATTTCCAGAAATATATACAAAGAAAATAATAGTGGTCACCTTTATGAAGTATACCTTGCGCCTGTTTATAAAAAAAATTTAAATAATTAAATGAATATATGCATTGCGCTAAAATTAAATGCTTAAAAATATATCTAACAAGGGTTGTGCCAGATCTTTAAAACATTTTATAAATCAACATTAAAAGACTAATGAAGATAAAAATAGAGAGTTTATACCAAGTTCATAGACTGTAATATTCAATATTTTAGAAATTTCCTGCAAATTTAGATCCAATATGATTCCAATAAAAATTACAATCTGGTTCTAACATTTGTATATAATTGCAAAGAATAGCCGAGATAACCTTGATAAAGAAGAAAGAGGTAGGACTTGTCCTACTATATATCAAAACTTATTGCAGGGAAGCAGATGTGGCTCAAGCAAATTGGCTCCCCTCTACCATATAGGAGGTCCAGGGTTCAATTCCCGGGGCCTCCTAGTGAGGGCAAGCTGGCCTGTGCAGTGTGCGGGGCCGCGCAGTAGTGCTGGCCCATGCAGAGTGCTGGCCAGTAGAGGAGAGCTGGTCCACGGAGGAGTGCTGGCCAGTGCAGAGAGCTGGAGCAGCAAGATGATGCAACAAAAAGAGACGCGGAGGAGAGACAATAAGGGACTCAGTAGATCAGGGAGCTGAGGTGGCACAAGAGATTGAGCACCTCTCTCCCACTCCGGAAGGTCCCAGGATCGGTTCCTGGTGCCACCTAAAGAGAAGACAAGCAGACACAGAAGAACACACAGCGAATGGACAGAGAGCAGACAGCGAGCGCAAAACAATGGGGGGGGGGCGGGGAATAAATAAATCTTTATATATATATATAACTTATTGCAAAGCTACTGTGTGTATTCTTTGGCTTCTTCAGCTGCACATTTTTTTTTTTTTTTGAGATTCATGCATGTTGTTGCGTTCTCTCATTCTGTACAGTATTCCACTGTGTGAATATACCACAATTTACTTAGCCATTCTACTATTGATGGTCATTTAAGTAGTTTCCAAATTGGGGCATTACAAATAGTGTTGTTTTGAACATGTTTGTACATATTTATTGGTGAACATATATGTATGCATTTCCATTATGTACAGACCTAAGGTTAGGATTCCTAAGTCAAAAGGTATTCCTCTAATTCAACTTTGTAGATACCACCAGAGTAGTTCGTGAAAGTGATTGTACAAATTTATACCAAAGATGTGAGAGTTCAGTTGCTCCACATCCTCACCAACACTTGGTATTCTCTCTTTTCCGCTTTAGCTATTCTAGTGGTTGTGGATGGTATCACACTAATTTTAATTTGCATTTTTCTGACTACAAGTTGAGCACCTTTTTCACTTATTTATTGGCCATTTGGGGAGGTGTCTGTTCAAAGCTTTTATCCATTTATCTATTAAGATCTCTGACTTTTTCTTTTTGATTTGTAGTTCTCCATGTATTCTGGACACAAGCCCTTATTATTTTCTTATATTCTTGTTCCTCCCTTCTTTAAAAGACCTCTATATAATTTTTGGTAAAAATAATTCTTCTCTATTTCTAGACTCAACTTTGTAAACTCTGCCTCAAGACCCTAACAGTTTCTCACTCAATCCCATTTCCTTCTAAAAATGAGTGAAACATCACATTGCCCATGTCTACATTGTCTTGCCAGTAAGTTCTCCGTATTTTCCCTCCAGCTAATTTATCTCACATTTATTCAACCCAGCTTCTTGATTCTGAATGAAAAGTCCAAACACAGGAAAGAGATATTGTATGGTTTTGTGCAAATAGACACTAGAAATCAGGAGGCCTGCAATCTGATACTAAATTACATGATATTGGGCAAATTAAACAGTTAACCTCTCTGAACTTCAATTTCTCCTCCTGTATAATGAGGGAGATAGTATAAGTGATTACAATTCCCATTAATCTAAGAAGCTGATTTTCTTTCAGTAGCATCAAACCCCATATCTGTCTACTTATAGTTGATGTGCGTACTCTCTGCCCTTTAAAAGATATCTTTTCTCCCATCTCTCCTCCTGATCCTTTTACATGGTGTTTCCTTATTTTGCAGAACAAAAGCTTTCACCTACTGATTGACTGCTCATTTTCCCCTGGGTAATTAAGAAGCCTAAAGCAGTTGCTAGTGGCATTCCACCTATATTTCCTTGAACATGATTACCATTTCAGTGCACACCAGTCCAAGCTCAGTGCCGGCACCTAATTCTCTCTGCAGATGGCTTTCTGTGGCTACTAGTGCCTGATCTGCCTGCATGCACGTGATGGCCATTAAATCTCCCCGCCCCATGTGGAAGCAGTCTTCAATTGATGATTGACAGGCACTGGCAATATCACACAGAGAATGGACAGAGAGCATCAATGACTGATGGAAATACCCTACTTCCCTTGCCCGCCAAGTGGAGAAACTGAGGTAGAAGTGCTTTACTTGGTTCCAGAACTCCCCAGTAAAATTGTGCTCCATAGCCCAAAGATTTAACTTGCTTGATAATGTATTCTTTATTGGAATCCTTCCGTTCTCTGTCTCAATTCTCTACAGCCTTACTGGTGTTTCCTGGGATCAACTTCCAAACAAATTACTTGCATTCAAATACTTTTCTCAGAGTCACCCTCTGGGGGAACCCAAATAAGAGAAAGAGTTGAGAATAACTTCAGTGGCATTTTGTCACACCCCACCTTGGAAAATTGGCCTCCTCCTTATGCTCCTATATTGTAGCAATATATTAAAACCATTTTCCTGAGGATATTAGTATATTACCAATGGACTAAAAATTACCCAAACATTATATCATGAATAAGCCTTCTCATGGAATTTTAAATACTTCTCCACATAAACTTGACATTCAAGAATTAAATAAATAGAAATCTTCATTCAACAGTATTTCTCTACTCCTTTGGAAATTGTAAAAAATACAACATTTAAGGAAATAAAATATGTCCTATGTAACATGTTACTATATTTTATCTTAAATCAATTGGCTTACAAAAGTAAGGATCTAGTTTATTTGCCAAAATTTGAACTATCAGTGATCTTCTTTAATTTATAAGTGTATTTTTAGAAACCATCCACTTTTTCAATTTAATGTTCAGAATGGTATACAGAAGCTAAGATGTGGGGAGATTCTGTGTACAATATTCCAAATCACAGTGGAATATGATCCTGGAATGTTTTTCAGGCTATCGCATTTGGGCCCCAATTCAATTTCTTGATCTTAGGTAACAAATTATAAAGAAAGGGAGAAATAAAAGATTAAAGAGTTCATGCTGAAAACAACGAGAAGTCTACAATAAGGTGGCATATTTTCCAGCAGATTTTGTCACCAAAAAAAAAAAAAGTTAATTTAAATCCATTTTTTATTCTTTCATAGATTTTAACAATAATACACAACTTTTAACATAAAGATAGTGAAATCTCAAGGATAAGGTGGTAATATATATGACCTCTTCCACTCATTATTCAGGATGGAAGGAAATTTCCAAAGGGTACAATGCATGAGATTTAACACTGGGAAAATACATATGAAACTTGTTTAACTGGCTCCACTCAGGACCAGGCACAGCACAATAAATATAGAATTGCATCATCTTTTTAAAAGATTGTTGTAATTTTTAACACATTCTTATTAAAGAAATATGATTAGTGCCCTAATCTGAAATCCTACAACATATAGGTGGTGAAAGGACACTTAAAATGGATATCTGAGCATAGTTTCTCTAGCATCATCACATTGTTTTTCTAGCATCTTCACACTCATACACCAACATTCTTAAAAGGATACATTGTAAATTCAGAAAAATAAAACTTGTCAAACTCTCTTCTTCATATCATTCATTCTTATCACAATCCTAGTTTGCTGGTAGGTTTAAGGTAGGAATAAAAAGTTTTTGAAATCCTTTTAATTTCCACTGGTCTTAGGGCCTCAGATAGGAGACCACAATGGAAGCAAACTGATTGAGCAGCACCGTTAAGTCCATATCAACAAATCGTTGCATCATTTTTATGTGCCAATATTCTGAGAGGTTAAAAAAAGTTTCATGGAAAAATACCTTTGCTGAATAGCAGGCAACTGTAAGAACATGCACTCTGCAAGAGTTTAAACAAAGCTATAGCTGAATTCTCTATTTTGTTAGCATCTTTCCTTAACAGCCCAACAGAAATGTATTACTTAAAATTTTAAATAATAATATATTGATCCATAAAGTAAATACTTTATGCTATTACATTTGGGTATTTGAGATTGTTAGACATGTTCACATACCCTCTCCTCTTCCCACTGAGGAAGCAATGGGGCCAGCACTAATGGTTAGAAAGGGTTAAGGGGAAATTGTTGCTCCCAGAGCTGTTCTGCATAGTGCCTTACTATACAAAAACAAAAATCATTATTTTAAAAATATACTTAAAAGGCAGGATGAAATGATTTTATTTTCACATGACACAGATTCTAAACAGATATAAGAATTAATGTCATACCTACCAAACAGAACGGAAATTGTTATGCTGCTGTGGCTATAGATGTTTTGAGAAACATTTGAGCCAGTGAATCAAAAACTACATGAAAGAAAGTGTGTCTAAAATTGGTAAGCTGGTTGTTTAAAAATGCAATGTGCAAACAAATATGCAAACATGTGACACAAGTCATTAATTTGTATAAACATAATGCCACTGTAGCCCCAAGAATCACTACAGCCCAGCTGGTCCTTAAAGGTGTAAACAGATTTTCACCACTACTAAAAATCTTCTCTGTGGTATTTTAATGCTGATTACACCCTAAATGGTTTTTAGAAACTTTGACTTCTAGGATGCTTAAGGAAAAGAAAGAGGGTGTGATGTGGATCAAGTTTTTGGTGATTGTTTTAAATATTATTTTAAAAAGAATTTCCTAGTGATGCAGTATAATAGTCCTTGATATTGAATTTTTCCTAGTGAAATAAAATATGCTTTAATAAGATGATGTTAATTTAATTTTGACTGCCTAGCTCCATTTTCATTATTTCAGAGGGTATTGATTCATATATTATGCTGCGTCCCACAATTACCTACTTTATTTATTTATTTAATTTTTATTTTTATTTTTTTATTTTACTGGGAGGTCCCGGGGATCGAACCCAGGTCCTTCCATATGGCAGACGGACGCCCAACCATTTGAGCCACATCGGCTCCCCAATTACCTACTTTAAAAACAGTAAAGTTCCCAACAGTTTCCCCCAAATACTCCTGATTTATATGGGGGAAACAATGCATAATTGTAACATTAATCATTCATGTTTTAAAAAGGAAATAGTTCCTGTAAAGCAGTTACTTAGCAAAATGCTAAGTTGCAAATACCCTTACCCAATACATACTGAGAAGCAGAGAAGCCGTCAAAAGGTATAGAAATCTGGCTTTCCATTACAAATCCACTACAAATAGAATACATGCAGTAGTCCTGTTTATAATTTAATGGAGATGAGGAAAGGGCACATCTAGGACAAGGGATGTCATCCTACATACAAGTTTACAGTAATGTAGCTATTGTGTATCATATTTACTACATTCACCACCAAAGATAAAGAATCAAGGAGGCCCTTCAAACATGGGGAAAAAGGAATGTTTCTTTTTTATAAGACCTACCAAGTAAACAGGGAAACAAATAACACACATAGGTGCTAGTCTCAAAGCTGCACAATAAAGAAGCAAAGGGTGTGAGATGAGAAATTTAGGAAAATTCACATGAGTTTGCTGAGAAAAAGGAAGAAAGAAATCATAGTTCTAATCTTCAAGGCTACGGAATGCATTCTGCATATCTTCAAGAAGTTGTGCATAGTCTGCTTTGATCTTTGCCTCACCATCTTTCACAGGATCCTGAAAAGAGACATTACAGATTTTAATTTACTTTTGGAAAACAATTTTCAGAATGTGTAGTAAGTTACTTATAATGAATATATTTTGAGCACTAGGTAGAATGAGGTGCACTGATAAATCACAGACAGGAGTTAAAATTATCCTTAGTTTCCTTTTTTTCCTTAGGGTTAGAAATGTATTAATGGAGAAATACTCCAAGCAAAGAGAAAGAGAACAAACATTTCATTTTTTACTTTGCTGGCTAACTTTCAATGACCAATGGATTTAGCCTCAACATATGCAAAATATTGGGAAATTATGCAGTGTCACATATTATATGCACACCACCCACTTGCATGTGATGCTTGGGAATATATTTAGTTGAAACTTTATTAGTCAAGGTCTGGTGGTATTATATTGGGACAGGCAGTAAAGTTTGTAAAATAATCTTAAAATATACCACATTTAAAATCTCTATGGGGGGTAATGGATGTGGCTCAGGAGGTTCGGCGTCCGTCTACCATATGGAGAGACCGGGGTTCGATCCCCGGTACCTCCCGGTAAAAAAAAAAAAAAAAAAATCTCTATGGGAAGCATAAACTGAGTAACATGCATAAAAGAGCCTTTAAAATGTTCAAGCTCTCTGACCCAGTCATTCCACTTCTGGGAATCTATACTAGGAAACTGCACAAAACCAACTATATACACAGTTGTCTATACCAACAATTAGAAATTTCCTGAATGCCTAAAAATAAGAATTCTCTTCAGCCACAAAATAATTCTACAGAATACTTAATGGCATAAAAAATGCCTGTGATATGTTAATTTGATACAATGAGAATGTAAATAGAAAAAAAAAAGATACCTTTATTCATACTACGAGAAATCATCATATTATACTAAATTGTATATACTAAATTGGTTTATCTTTTCCTCTTCCTCTTTCCATGACTATTTTATTTTTTAAAAGAAAATTATATCTGGAATTTTTGCATCTTGATTTTTTTCACTCATTATATATCATTTCCCCATGTCTTTAGATACTCTTGAAAAAATATATTAATGCCTTCATAATACTCTATCTTATGGACATGACGTGTATTGTTGGCTCTGTTCACACTTTCATGACTTTTAAATATACCCTTATCAAAAATCTCTGATTATCTTCTTAGGTTATATGACTCGAAGTAGAATGACTGGACCCAAAGGGTGTGAATATTTTTAATTTCTTAATACAGTCAGTGTTGATATGTGCAGGTTTACTTTCAAAATATATAGCATAAACAACATTACCTACATATTATATTACATTAATACACACTCAGAGTATCATTCATATCATTCTCACTAGGAAATTAGTAAATATGTCTGGATGTCATGCCTCAGAAATGATTAAATACAAATTGAACTGATCAAATATTTTAAAAACAATCTTATACGTTCAAGTTCCTCCTCATAATTTCATTTAAGTATCTATTTATGTCTTGCCTACTTCCAAAACAGGCCACTTAAAAGTTAAAAACAATGTGTAATAGGATAATTAAAAAAAGTAAACAGTACCGACATCATTTTAGAAGAGTGTGGGGGATAGATATTAATATGCATTTGCAGTAAGGTAACTGGCACTCAGGAATAAATTTAGCTCTAAATTTTCTGGCAGCTATGACAAAAGGGAAAACATATCAACATTTACTTTAGACATGACATACACACTTATATAGTTGCTACTTGAGCATGGTTTTGAGGTTTGATCTGGTTTTAGAGAACCTGAGCATGTGTGCAAATGATAAATTCAAGTTTCACACACTGTTTGAAACTCAAATAGTTGGAAAAAATAAAAAAAGAGACATACCCTACTTAAAAAAGTTAAAGTAGGAACAAAACATACCTTGAATTTCATGGAGGAAAGTTTATAGAGGATCTCCCCCATGTGCTCACGGATAATGGACCATGTAATTTTATTATCACTCTGGGCAGTGGTTTCAACAGCTCTACGGGCCATGTCATAAAAAGCAATCATGTTTGACAGCATCCCTACTGTCTTGTAGAATGGGCAGAACCTAGGATAAAGGAAGGTCAAAATAATTGACAAAAACAAAATCCAATGCAGGTTCATACTCTATATAAATAAACTTCATCTATAAAATACCAGAGAATTCATTTGTTATTTAAATAAGCAGACTACCTAAATTTAGAAAAAAGAATAGTGGAAAGGATCAGTAACTACTGAGGCAGAGTTTTTAGACAGGGAAGTCTCAGGATTTGAGATGGACTCGATGGAGATATATAGTCTTTTATTTATATTAAGTGTGATGTTTATTTTTCTCCGTTCAAATCACTAAACAGGAGAAACAATGAAATAATATTACTACAATCTAGGAACTGAGATTTTGTTTTGGTACAATGCAGTTAAAGGAGTAACCCAAATGGCAACATAACAGAGTTGTAAAGACTCTGTTGTGATAGTGGATTACAATTTAATGAATAAAAAGGAACGAAATTGTGATTTCCTAAAGTTAATAGTAGCACCTTGTTGGAATAGATGTTATAAATAAACTAGATATTGGTCTTTCAAATGCAAAGTCTTAGTTTCATCCACAAGAGTGATCAGAGAAATAAAACGACAATACACTTTTTTGTAAACAAACCTACACACACACACACAAGTACCTCCTTTCCCTATTGTTTGCATTTTCATTTACCCATTCTTTTCAATTACAGACACACAGCATATATTCAACTTCAATTTCACAGATTCTTATTCACTTTCTAACACATTTAAACATATTTACATATACAATTTCATGCAGACTCTATCTTACTCTTTCCAAAGAGTTCCCTTTTGTTGAGTTATCTTTATGTGGATAGTTCCTAGAGCTTCTTAAATTCTTGATATAGTAGATTTTTGAGTTTTGTTAATATATTGCCACATTTTCTGATTGTCTTACATTTTGGCAATCCTTTTGTTTATTCAGTCCCTTCTTCAGTGTTTTGTTGTTTTGTTTTGTTTTTTTTGAGGTACCAGGCCAGGGATTAAACCTAGGACCTCGTATGTGGGAAGCTAGCGCTAAACCATTGACCACATCAGCTCCCCTGAGTTGTTTTTTTTTTCCGTTTGTTTGCTTGTTGCTTGTTTTGTTTTTATTTTTGTTTTTAGGAGGCACTGGGAACTGAACCCTGGACCTCCCATGTGGGAAGCAGGTGCTCAACTGATGAGCCACATCCGTTTCCTCTCTTCAGTCTTAAATGGGGGAAAATATGATTTGAGGGAGAAAAGCTAGCATATGACAAAAGATTCAAAGACTTTCAACCAGCCACCATAGTAGCAAAGATAAGAATGAAAAGTAGGAATAGCAGAAGCCAGCTGGGACAGCGAGAAAGGCCTTTGGCAGAAAGAAAAAGAAAACTTTTGGGAAATGAGGAGGATAGAAAAAATGTAATTATTTAGGAAAAGAGTAAAAGAGACATGGGTGGTGGTAAGAGATAGAGAGAAAAGCTTCTGAAGGAGACAAATAAATTAAAGCCACAATTTAATCTGATTATAGATGGTTGTATAATGAATGAAAATATTCTGTCATAAATGGACAAATGAACAAAATCGAGATAAGGGGATATATCAGGCTCTTCATTAGATGTCCTCTATGAATATACAAAATAAACCAATACATTGAGGCACCATATGTCCATATGAGAAAAAAATAAAAAGGTTCTTAAATGTGTAGATAGCTTCTTCCTACAAAACACCATTGAAAATCCTCAAAAAAAAAAAAAAAAAAAAAAGAGTACCTGTCATAAGGAGTATAGCCATTTTGTTGTAGGAAGTCATCTTTGATAAGTTTTGCTACCTCCAAAGTGATTTTATCTGTTTCTGCTAAAGAAGCCTAGAAGAGAAAAATATTTATTTTTAGAAATTTACTTCCACAATGTAGGACTGATGGTTATAATCTTAACAAACAGAGATGATCTAATCAATACAAATCATCTAACATTAATAAATTCACCTCATAACTATTTTTTTTTAAAGATTTATTTATTTCTCCCCCCTGCCCCCCTCCCTATTGTTTTTGCACTTGCTGTCTGCTCTCTGTGTCCATTCGCTGTGTGTTCTTCTGTATCTGCTTGTTTTCTCTTTAAGCTGCACTAGGAACCGATCCTGGGACCTTCCAGGGTGGGGGAGAGGTGCTCAATCTCTTGCGCCACCTCAGCTCCCTGGTCTGCTGTGTCTCTTATTGTCTCTCCTCTGTGTCTCCTTTTGTTGCATCATCTTGCTGCGCCAGCTCTCCGCGCAGGCCAGCTCTCCGCGCAGCTCAGCACTCTGCACAGGCCAGCTCACCACGTGGCCCAGCTCGCTTTCACCAGGAAGCCCCAGGAATCGAATCTTGGACCTCCTATAAGGTACATGGAAGCCCAGTCGCTTGAGCCACATCCACTTCCCACATACCTGGTTTTAATTGATGCTCTAGTGTAAATATGTACTAATTGATGTCTGAGTGCTATTTTATTGGTATAGCTAAATTACAGAACTTTAACCTTTAAATATCACTGCCACAAAAGCTTTACCTTTTGCAATTACCCTATTGGCCATGAGGGATAGATTCCTTGGGCATTGTGGGAATGGAATAGGCCCAGTGGGTTAACTGAAGGCTTATATTCTCTGTCTGTGCTAAGCTCCTTAAAGGTAAGGATCAAGAGTTCTGTTCCTTCTTTTTTAACCCCTTTATCCCTATTCCCATCTCCAACAACACAAGAAAATATTCAAATGTGTTTTTGTATATCTTTGTATGAATTCATGTGAAATGTATATTGTATTTTGTGCAAGTAATTTTAATTATGTAAAAGCATTCTTACTTGCATCGTTAGCACTGTATTTTTAAGATCCATCCAAGTTGCTTTGTGTCATGTAGACTGCTGTTTCCAGCTCTTATATAGTTTGTTCTCCGGGGTGTGCATCTTCCATATTATGACCCCAGTAAGGGTCACTCAGATTTCCTTTAACTCCTTGTCACCACAAACATGTCCCTTAAGGACCTGCTTAAAAATTTCTTTTGAGATATATATCTAGTGCCATCATAGGGTATATAAGGAAGAGTTACTGTCAGAGTGCTCTCTACAATGGCAGCACCATATGATACTCCCACCATAAGCATAATAGTTCTCTCTCCCCTCAACATTCTTGATAATTTGCAACCTCCATATTAGCAAATGAGCATTTCCCTGCATCTTGTTAGTCTTTTGGGTTCCCTCTTCTATAGAAAATTTGTCTATTCTTCCCTTTGTTCATATTTCTGTTGGGATTCCACTCTTCTTCTTGTTGACTTATAAGAGTTCCTGATACATTTTAGATATTAGTCCTTCAGTTTTAGTTGTTGCAAATTTGTCATAATCTGCCATCTGTTTGTTACCTTTATCCGTGATAGTCCTTTGTTGAACAAAAATCTTTAATTTTTATGTAATAAAAATTTTTAAAAAAATTTTATGATTTGTGCTTATGGGGTTTTAAGAAGTATATTCCCAACTCTAGATCACAAAGATAATCATATGGTATCTTCTATTAACTTGGAAGTCTTACCTTTCACACTTGAATTACTAATCTATCTGGAGTCTAGCTTTGTATGTAGAATTAGGTAGCAATCCAGTTTTTTTTTGAACATTAAAACGGCCATCTTTTGTTTTATTGACATGTAAATTGTTCAAAAATGTCCTCACGATTCAAAAATTACAAAGACTCAGACTTACATTAAAAAAGTAAAACCCAGAAGCCCCAGCAGGTGCCAGCCCCAGCAGAGGCCTAGGGGGCGGTGGAGTGGCAGGTGCTGAGAGGGACACATGGGGTCCAGGCCCAACGGTGTCGCGTCACTCAGTGCCAACTTGCGGGAAGTGCATGTCCCCTGCAGTGGTGCAGATGACATCACCATTTTTCTCCAAATAGTGAGCAGTTTTCCCATTATCATTGACTAAAATAATCTATCTTTCACCACTTGATCTGTGGTACTATATATGCGATATCAAGTGCTCATATATACACGTCTGTTCCTGTTCTGTTTCACAGGTCTATTTCACCAGTGGCACACTTTTAATTATGATAGGTTTGTAGTAACATCCAATAGGGCAAATGCTCCCTCTTTACTGTTCTTTCTCAAGGTTGTCTTAGCTGTTTGTGAATATTTGAGGTATCATATGAATTTTAGAATGATTACTGATTTCCTCAGAAGATTCAATTGGAAATTTGATTGGAATCACATTAATTTATAAATTAGTTTAAATGGAAGTGGTGTCTTTTTAATAAGACATCCCATCTGAGAGCATGGACTATCTTTTTATGTTTCCAGATCACCTTGTTTCTTTTAAATTACTTCTAAAATATTATCCATAGCAGAAATATGTATTTTTGGCTAAGTTAATTCCTAGACTTTAGTTTTTGTTGCTATTGTGAACATCATCTTTTAAGTTTTATTTTTTAGTCGGTTGTCGGTAATGTAAAGAAATTGTATTCATTTTTTGTTATGTTTATCTTGAATCAGGAACCCTCACTAAACTCTTGTTAGTGCTAATAGTTTCTCAGTTAATTCTACTGGTTTTGTTAGTTAGATGAACATATTATCTATAAATGATACTTTCATCTCTTTCTTTACAGCTCCTCTTTTTTCTTTCCCTACATCAGAACTTCTGGTATTCTTTTGAACACCAGCAGTGATAGCAGGCATTCTTGTCTTAATCCTGATTTATAAAGGGAATACATCTGAAATTTCTCCAATAAGTAAAATTTTCCCCTAGGTTTTGGTATATTACTTTTAACAAATTAAGGAAGTAACCTTCTATTTTCTCCTTGCTAAATGGTTTTTAAAATCATAAATGGAGGATTATGGGAAGATGGCAGAGTAGGAAGGTCCAGGAATCAGTCGCTCCACCAAAAAAACTATTGAACTGGCAGCAGCTGTTTGAATGAACCACTTTGAAACTCCTGAGTCTAGGGAAACACAGTGCAACATCCAGGGAGGAGCAGAAGAGGATGGTAAATTGCAATAAAGACAGTTGGTTTCACCCCTGCAGTGACTATCAGCCCCCTTCCCCCAGCTTTGTGGCCAGCAGAAGTGGGGATTATAGCTCAGGCTCCTGGTGCAGCTTACTGGTGCCAGGGTAGGACATAGAGAACTAGTCCTCCAAACTGCAGGGACGTGTGGCCTGATCCCAGATCTCTACCTTTGATCAGCTACCTCAGATCCCAGGGGCCCTGGTCTGAGGGCAGCCATTATTCCAACTATCTACCCCCACCCCGGAGCAAAGACAGCAGAGAAATATTAAAGACAGTAACCTTCCTCAAAACTATAGAAAACAGTTAAAGGGCTGTATTAACAGGACAAGTATTGAATTAAGAAAACATAGCTTCAGAAGCCATAGAAGTTCCTGGCACCCTTGCTGGCTTCCCCCCTAACCCGCCCCCCACAACATAATGGGGTCAACTTGTGTTCCCATTATGAGGCCCTGTTCCAGAGGGAGCAGAGAGGCCCCTATGTGCATACTGGGGTGAGAGTATGTCAGTAGACATCTGAGAGACTGAGCCTTCCCAGAGTTTGTCCTAAGGACAGAGAAGAAATGAACTGGGGTAAAGGATTACCTGCATTGAGTTACTGGAAGAGCACTCATGTGGGGGAGGAGTTCTGTTCCAAAGGGAATAGAGGGGGATTCACTCAAACTCCTGTGAACTGTAAACAGGAAATTCCTTGGGCCTCTGGGGAGCAAAGGCATAGCAAGAGAAGTAGCAGGCTCCCTGGCTCCACCTCCACATGCTCAGATAAGACAGAGAGGACTGGGCACTTCCCCTTTACCTCATGTTGATCTGCTTGATAGGAAGACTAAGCTCTGAAGGAGACCACCAGCCAAAGGAGAGTGAATTTGTAAAGAGAGTGGAAGGTGCTTTTTGCTTTGGTTTGTTTGTTTTGATTCCAGAAAATCACTGTCATATCACTAGCTGTATATGCATATGCTCAACTCCTTGAAACACAAAGAAAAAAAAGTAAAGGATATGAAGAAAACAATGCATAAACAATATGGGAATCTATCCAGAGAAATACTAGAGTTGAAGAACATAATGACTGAAATGAAAAATTCCAGCAGAAGATTAGAAATGGCAGAAGAAAGAGTCAGTGAAATCAAAGATATTACAACTGAAATATTTCGGGCTGAGAAGCAGAAAGGCAAAAGAATTTAAAAAACAAACAAACAAACAAAAAACACAAAAAAACCTAAGAGACCTGTGGGGCACCATCAAGCATACCAATATATGCATTATGGAGTCCCAGGAGAAGAAAGTGCAAGAAGGAATTTTCAAAGAAATAATGGCAGAAAATTTCCCAAATTTAATGAAAGAAATGAATACGTACATTCAAGATGCCTCACAAACTCCAAACAGGATAAATTTAAAAAGAACTATGCCCAGAAACATTGAATCAAATTATTCAATGCCAAGGAAAAGGAGAGCGTTCTGAAAGCTGCAAGAGAAAAGCAACATGTAATGTCCAAGGAAATCCCAATACAATGAAGTGGTGATTCATCATCAGAAACCAGGGAGGCAAGAAGACAGTACAAAAAAATTTAAAATGCTGAAAGTAAAAAATTGCCAACCAAGAATTTTATATCCAACAAGACTTTCTTTCAAAAATGAGAGAGAGGGGAAAGTGGATGTTGGCTCAAGTGATTGGACTCCTGTCTACCATATAGGAGGTCCAGGGTTCAATTCCTGGGGCCTCCGGGTGAAAAGCAAGCTGGCCTGCGTGGCGATCTGACCCATGCAGAGTGCTGGCCCACAAGGAGTGCTTGCCTGCGCAGAGTCCTGCCCCACGCAGGAGTGCTGGACCATGCGGAGTGCTGGACCATGCGGAGTGCTGGCCCACGCAGGAGTGCTGGCCCACACATAGTACTGGCCCACACAGAGAGCTGGCACAGCAAGATGACACAACAAAAAGAGACACAGAAGAGAGACAATAAGATATGCAGCAAATCAAGGAGCTGAGGTGGTGCAAGAGATTGAGCAGCCTCTCTCCACTCTGGAAAGTCCCAGGATCGGTTCCTGGTGCCGCCTAAAGAGAAGACAAGCAGACACAGAAAGAACACACAGAGAGCAGACAGCGAGTACAAAACAACGTGGGGAGGGGGGAGAAATAAATAAATAAATAAATCTTAAAAAAAAAAAAAATTGAGGGAGAGGGGACAAGGTGTACTCAGTGGTTGAGCGCCTGCTTCCCATGTATGAGGTCCCAGGTTAATACCTGGTACCTCCTTTAAAAAAAAAAAAAAAAAGAGGGAGAGATGAAGATGTTTCCAGATAAACAAATGGTTTGTCACCACTAGACCTGCCCTAGAAGCAATTCTAAAGGAGGTTCTTCAGACTGAAAGGAAAGGACACTAGACAGTAGATCAAAGCATCATAGAGAACTGAAGACCTTTGGTAAAAGTAACCATATGGGTAATTATAAATGCCAGTATTATTGTATTTATTGTTTGTTGCATAATTCCACTTCTTGCATCATACAGGTGCTAAAAGACAAATGCATAAAGTTTGATAAATTGATGGTTTTAGACAATGAACACAGATATAATTTGTAACAAGTACCAAAAAAAGGTGGGGGGATGGAGGGCTATAGGAAGTATAGGTCTATGTAATTGAAGATAAGCTGGTATAAAAACAAATATGATTGTTATCGATTTAGGATGTTAAATTTTAACTGATGTTAAATTTTAACCACATGGTAAGCACAAAGAAAATACATGAAAAATATATTCAGAAAGAAATGAGGAGGGACTCAAAATGGTACAAAACAAAAAGCCAAATAAATATTGAAGTAGGCATTAATGGAAGAATTGAGTCAAAAAAGGTCTATGACTTACAAACACAAAATAGCAACATGGTAAGAGTACTGCATTATCAGTAGTTACTTTAAGTAAAAATGGATTAAACACCCCAGTCAAAAGGCAGAAATTGGCAGAATGGAAAAAAAACCATGGCCCTATATGCTGTTTATAAGAGACTCACTTTTAATTCAAAGACATTAGTAGGTTGAAGGGAAAGGATAGGAAAAAAAAAAAAAAAAAAAAAAATATATATATATATATATATATATATATATATACCATGCAAGTAGTATCTGAAAGAGAGCTGGGGTATAATATCAGATAAAGTAGACTTGAAGTCAAAAACTGTTTCGAGGGAGGTAACGTCATCAACATGGTGACATTAGGCATCCCCTGAAAAAGCCTCCCCAGAGATTTAGCGAATAAAAGGACAAATCCCACTTGCTTAGAACTCTGGAGGATGTAGAGACTAGAGAAGGACTCCACAAATGCTGACATGAAGAAACAGAAAAATATCAGGGAGAATTCTGTCCTGGACCACCCATCAGCTCCTGTTCCCAACCCTACCCCCCAAATGGGTCCCATGCAGCTTGAGAGTAACAAAGATGCAGTACAACTCAGGTCACTCCGGCTGTCAACAGAGACTGTAGAGTGACTCACAGTAGCGAGTTAGAACTCCATGCATATCCAGGCATAAGGACTTAATGCCACAGAGAAGAACACAAGCCACTGAGGAGTGCTGCATACTAAAGGGCCCCCAGGGGCCAGTAAGAACTGTTGTGCCATCACTCAATCCAGTTTCAGTGGGCTGAACCACTTAAAGGCAAAACAAGTGACCCACCTTTCTGGATTGACCCCATCTAGCTCCCTGGGGCAGGATACTCTAACGGGTAAGAAATTGGAGATAGAAAAGTCTCACAGAAAAAAAAAAAAGGGAGGGGTAGCGGTTTGAAATTATTTCATGAATCACCAAAAGAGAAAGATTATGTTTTAAATAAATTATCCCTCTGGGTGTGATGCCTTTTGATCGCATTAAATTCAGTTGTGGGAGGCTTTGGTTAGATAAAGGCTTTTGATTGGTCTGTCTGTGAGGTGTGATTCATGTTGAGCTCCACCCTCTTGCTAGGTCTGATAAAAACAGAGACACACTGGGAAGCGGCTGTGGCTCAATCAGTAGGGCTCCCGTTTACCATATGGGAGGCCCCGGGTTCGGTTCCCGGGGCCTCCTGGTGAAGGCAAGCCCGCCCACACGGCGTGGTTTGCTGACCCAGCGAGCACAAGCAGCAAGGGGGGTATAAATTAATAAATAAATTTAAAAAAATCTTTAAAAAAAAAAAAAAAAAAAACAGAGACACAGAGAAGCAAGAAAAGGAAGCCACTATTTTTGATCCTGCCATGTAAGAGAGCGGACTAGAGGATCACTTAAGCACAAAGGCCCCAAGATATGGGCCCATGGAGCAACTTAAGAGGAGACTAGACCTGCTATATGATAGCTTACAACTGAACTTGGGAAGAAAGCAGAACAGATGAGACTGATATAGGAGGCCCAGAAAGAGACAAGCCCTATGCTTGGTTACCCTCAGCTGAGCTCAGACCTCAGCAAGATCGGTGGCCATCTTGCTTCAACACACGGCAGCTGACTTTGGAGAGAAAGCATCTCTCCAAGCCTTGGTTTGGACTTTTTATGGCCTTGGAACTGTAAGCTTTTATCCCAAATAAACTCCCTTTATAAAAGCGAACACATTTCTAGTACTTTGCATTGGCAGCCCTTTGGCAAACTAAAACAGGGGCTTAAATTGAACTACTGTAAGATAGAATGGGTCCCAGAACTGAAAAGTGTAAGGAAAACAGGGCACTGAGTAAGGGAGAGGATTTTAAACAAATCATGAGGAGAAAAGTCTGTGCAAAAAGAAACAAAAACAAACAGAATAGATCAAGATTACTGGAGAAGAAACAGAGAAAAGGAAACTCACTCCTGGAGATAAAACAATTATTCAAAAAGTATAATCTTAAAAGCTGCACCACATATCTAGGGCAAGAATCAGATGAAGAAGAGCTGAGAAAATCTGAAGGGTTAAAAATGGACTATTCAAAAGATCTAGAATAGGTTAGATCAAGTGTCAAAGAAGAGCCTTAACACAAAGCCAATCAACAATAAAACTCCAGACAAGAGGGAGAAACAGACCTACAGAGCTAACTCATCAAGATAATCAGAGGGAAGCGAATGTGACTCAAGTGCTTGGGCATCTGTCTACCATATGGAAGGACCCAGGTTTTATCCCTGGGACCTCCTGATAAAGAAAAGGCGAGCAGGTGAGCCGGGCTCGTGCAGCGAGCCAGGCCGCACGGACATGCAGTGAGACACGCCAGAAACCAGGAACTGAGGTGGTGCAAGTGACAGGGTGTCTCTCTCTCATTTCAGAGGTCCCTAGGATCGAATCCTGGTGAAGCCTGGAAGAGAAAAATAAGAAGAGAAGGCAAGAAACAGATACAGAAGATCGCCCAGGGAATGGACACAGACAGCAAGTGTGTGTGTGTGTGTGTGTGTGTGTGGAAGGGGGGGTTCATAGAACTGTACCAAAAAGAAAAAATAAACTCAATTAAAAAAAAAAAAAAGATAAATCAGATACCCAGACACTAGCAAAAAATTACAAGCCATACTAAGAAACAGGAAGATATAGCCCAGTCCAAGGAACAAATTAAAACTTTAGAGGAGACACAGAATTTGGGACAAATTATCAAAAAAGTTCAAATAAATCTCCTAAATCAATTCAAGAAGATGTAGGTAAATATGCATAATGAGCTAAAGGATATTAAAGAGACATATGAGCATAAAGAAGAATTGAAAGTATGAAAAGAAACAATAGAATTATAGAGATGAAAGGCACAATAGTAGAGATTGAAAATACACTAGAGGCATACAACAGCAGATTTTTTTTTTTAAAGATTTTATTTATTTATTCATTTATCGCCCCCTTGCTGCTTGTGCTCGCTGGGTCAGCTAACCACGCCGTGCGGGCGGGCTTGCCTTCACCAGGAGGCCCCGGGAACCGAACCCGGGCCTCCCATATGGTAAACGGGAGCCCTACTGATTGAGCCACAGCCGCTTCCCTACAACAGCAGATTTTAATAGGCAGAAGAAAGAATCAGCAAACTAGAAGAGAGGACAATTGGAATCATATAGTCAAAAGAATAGAGTAAACTCATAATACCAGGGGAAAGACTGGGGATAGAGAATGTGGAGCTGATGCTTAATTTGTACAGAATTTCATTTAGGTTGGCTATAAACTGTTCTATCTATCCTTATAACACTCTAACATAGCCCACAGATCTACTAACCATGGGATTTATTTTTTTATTTTTTAAATGGGATTTAAATACTCACCTTTCCCACAAGCTGTACAATTTCTGCTAGGTCTTCTTCTTCCTGCAGAATCTCCTTAGCTTTGGTCCTCAGAGGAACAAATTCTGTGAAGTGTTTGTCATAGTACTCATCTAAGGCACGCATGTACTTGCTGTAGCTGATCAGCCAATTGACAGAGGGGAAATGCTTACGTTGAGCTAGTTTCTTATCTAAACCCCAGAACACCTGATTTAATTTAAAAAAAAAGAAAAAGACCACAATGATATTTCTTTAACAACAACAAAAAAAAGCACAAAAACTTATTTGTTTATCCTAAATATGCAATTCTATAATTACTTGGTCAAATTATATACCTTTTTAGAATTTATCCAGTGTATCTGAAATAGATTAAAACCTGGAAAAAGTCAATTAAAAAATTTATCACTTTCGGTTTCAGATTGGGATAGTACCTGTAGATCAAACTAATAATGCATCTCAATTTCCTTAAGTGTGTCAAATTTGATAGCAAAAAGATAAACTATATTGATGAACTATATTATAAAGATAAACTATATTTACTATATCTTATTGCAGATTATTATAGTGCAATACAAACAGATGGAACAGAAAATGCTTATTTAGCTAAAATAGACACTTTACTTTGATTAAAAAACCTCTAAATGTTCTGATTCAATCTGCTCCCTATCATTAAGGGCTAACCCAATAAGATCTGGTAGTCATTTTCCTGAGGCCAAACATTCACATATGTTTTATGCATTCCTAACTTTATCCTCTTCCGTACCACTGCAATAACAACTCAGAATTTAGGCAAATATTAAATACCTCAAAGTGTTTCACTATTATCTTTTGCTTATACCCTAGGTACACAAGAAAAAAAATTATATCTTGAGGCTTGTAAATTTAGCCATTTCCTTCTATCTGAATACTGACAGACACAAAGGCAAATATTCTGTATTCCCCACATGAGTAGTAACATATATACTTGTGAATGTATCAACATCCTTTTGTTTACTATAGTTCTATTTGTACACATCTTTTATTTAGGTTTCTTTTAGTGACCAAGCTGATAGCTGTTCACTAAAATTCATGACTTGTTTCTGTGAAGCAGCTGCCTAGGCAGAAACTACATTTTCTAGTCTTGTTTTTATCAGGGTGTAGCCAAGAATGAGTGTAGTGACTGTGTCACTTTTGACCCCAAGATTCAAAAAGTCAGTTGTGCCTTCTTCACACTGTTTTCCCTTCTGCCAGGCAGATGCTGATGATTTACAGGCTAGGTGATGGTGGAGCTAGAAGATTAAAGAAGGCTTAGTCTCTGAATTCCTTACTGAGTGGAAAAAAGCTGCTCTCTGATAGGCTCATCTGCCATGGATTGTACTCTGAGGAGAAATAAACTTCTACAGATATTTGCCATTATACACTTAGAGGCATATTTGTTTCTATAACTAGGGTTACTCTAACTTACAGAGCAGTATTACTCTAACACTAATAAAATGTTACTTTTTCACTTTTCCACTTAGAGATATTAAGTCTATCCCTAGGTAAAGAGGTAAGAAAAAACAGTATTAAAGACTTGGTGGAAAGAACATTTCTAAAACAGACTTTATCATTACCTACAGTCACACTTTAGCAATTAAATTAAATACTTCATGATGATTTGAAAAACATTAAAATGGCTGAGAATTAGGGGGAAAGCTCAGAAATTGACTACACTGAGGAATGACATACCTGAACAATACCAAGTGTAGCAGATGTAACTGGATCAGAAAAATCACCACCAGGTGGAGAAACTCTGTATTTAAAAAAAAAAAAAAAAAAACCAAAAGTCATTAGAAATACTTAAAAAAATAATTTGTATGTGAAAGTCAAATAATCAGTATTAAATTGCTAATAGGAATGACAATGGTTGAAGACCTTCTGGTATGAGAAATGAGAAAGAATATTCTAATCAGCTTCATTATTCTAATCATATCTAAGAAGCAGAAGGAAACTTTATGAGGAAAAAAAGTATGGCTGATTATGAATCTTTACTTTGTTTTTACAATGATGCAATCTTACCTTAATATGCCTATAATTTTCTAAGTTATTCCTAAAATACTTTGACTTGAATATAATAAATCAATCAAGCCAATCCTGTGGAACCAGAACATGCAGAGATAACCTAAACACATACATTTTCAAACAGTTCCTTCAGTGGCTATGGAGTGCAATCTTGGTTAAGAACCAAGGAACCTAAATATTCATTATTTAAAAATAAAATATTTGGGTGCTTACGCTCCTACAATGCTGACACTCCCTTCTCGTTCAGGATTTCCAAGACATTTCACCCTGCCTGCTCGCTCATAGAAAGAGGCCAGCCGGGCACCAAGATATGCAGGATATCCACTATCTGAAAAATGAAAAGAAATTTTAAAAAAGAGATTCAAAGCCAGTCCCTCAAATCATATTAGTCTTGCTTATATAATAAGCAATACAATGACCTACCTGCAGGCATTTCAGCTAAGCGACCAGAGATTTCTCTAAGGGCCTCAGCCCATCTGGACGTAGAGTCAGCCATCATACTGACATGATAGCCCATGTCACGGAAATATTCTGACAGTGTAATTCCTAAATTGGCAAGGATATTATAAGTTATAATCCTATAGTGTATAGTCCCCTACCCTTAAGTTTAAGAAAACTTTAAAGTGACAAGTACATGAGATAGATGGTTAGCTATTCACTAAATTCTTCTTTTGCGCACAAAGCTGATCTGTTTCCTAGTGTCCTTTGTACTTTTGTATTCAGATACAGCCATGTAACTGACCTCTAGCTAACAGAAAGTGAGTCAAAGTAATATGTTCTATTCCCAGGCAGAGCCACATACCCCTCCATGCTCTATCTCCTTTCTGACCTACTAGGATGGAGAGAACTACCAGGAATCCTGGAAGCCATGTGTTGAAAATGGCGGAGCTCTTGTTGGCCTGAGTCCTAGCTCAGAATGAGAGTAAAGAAGAGCCTGCTGACCAACTGATATAGTCCCAGATTGTTAAGTGAGCAAGAAATAAACATCTATTATGCTGAGCTTGTATATATTTGGATTTATTTGTTGCCATAGCCTAGCCTACTGTAATATAATATACTTTTTAAAAAGCAGGGAATAACTTTAATCCCCACTCTAAACTGATTAAGTCTGAAATTAATTTAAATGGTAACTTTTGCCTTTATATCATATTTCCACTTTTTAAAACAAGCTAATTAGCTGAGTGCTAGCTTTAAACTTAAGAGCAGATGATAATTGCTTTTATTCCAATTTATATACTTACCAGTATAAATAGAGGCTTCTCTAGCAGCAACAGGCATGTTGGAAGTATTGGCTACCAAAGCTGTTCTCTTCATAATTGACTCTACCTTACCATCAACTTCCATTGTGAGCTAGAAACAAACAGTTTATTCAGTTATCCTCTAATTTCTGAAGGTAACATTTTTGTCCTTCTTACAACTTGTTCATATTTAATCTCTTAATCAGTGTTCCCAAAGTAATATTCCCAATCAATCCAAACTTTTCTCCTTGCACAGTGCTCTGTTATTGAATGGAAAAAGAAATATTACTATAGTAACCTAGTAAATCATAGAAAGCCTATGGAAAGTTTACATCTACAAATGTTTTGTCTATTTTATTTTTCTCCCAAAAAAAATGGAAATCACCAGACCAGAAAAAGAAACTTTCAACTGTTTGACTTCAAAAATCCAAATTCCTTCCTTTGAACACACAAATTTAATCACAAAAATTAGTAGAACATTCTTTATAGCTGAAAGCACTGCTTCAGGCTGCAGCACAAAGCTCTGATAATTGCCAATGAAAGTTGATTAGTGGTTGGGAGAACTGGATATCTATAACGAAAAGAATGAAAGAGGACCCCTATTTCACCCCCTATACAAGATTCAACTCAAAATGGATCAAAGATCTAAATATAAAAGCCAGGACCATAAAACTACTAGAAGAAAATGTAGGGAAACATCTTCAAGACCTTGTAGTAGGTGGTGGTTTCTTGGACCTTACACCCAAATCATGTGCAACAAAAGAAAAAGTAGATAAATGGGACCTCCTCAAAATTAAACACATTTGCACCTCACAGGACTTTGTCAGAAGGGTGAAAAGGCAGCCAACTCAATGGGAAAAAATATTTGGAAATCACATATCTGATAAGGGTTTAATATCCAGGATATATAAAGAGATGTTACAACTCAACAATAAAAAGACAAATGACCCAATTAAAAAATGGCCCAAAGACTTGAATAGACATTTCTCCAAAGAAGAAATACAAATGGCAAAAAAACACATGAAGAAATGCTCAACATCACTCATGATTAGGGAAATGCAAATCAAAACTACAATGATTATACATAAATGACATTTTTGTAAGCAAATGCACATATATGCATAAATATTTATATATCATTTTGCAAATGTTGGTATTTATTGTGAAAATTTTGATTTTTACCCACAATAAAAAAAAAATAAAAAAAAAAACTACAATGAAATATCATTTCACACCTATCAGAATGGTCACTATTAAAAAGACAGAGAACTACAAGTGTTGGAGAGGATGTGGAGAGATAGGAACACTTCTAACTATTGTGGGAATGCAGGATGGTACAACCACTATGGAGCACTGTTTGATAGTTCCTAAAGAAGTTGAATATAGACTTGCCAAATGACCCTGCAATACCACTACTGGGTATATACTCAGAACTGAGAGCAGTGACACGGACAGACATCTGCACACCAATGTTCATAGTAACATCATTCACCATTGCCAAAAGTTGGGAACAACCCAGGTGTCCATCAACAGAAGAATGGATAAACAAACTGTGGTCTATTCACACAATGGAATATTATGCAGCTGTAAGAAGAAATGAAGTCATAAAGCATATGGCAACATGGATGAAACTGGAGGACATTATGTTGAGTGAAGCAAGCCAGACACAAAAGGACAAATACTGTACGAATGCGTTACTATGAACTAAATATATTGTGTAATATATTGTTTGATTAAAAAAAAAAAATTTATATGTATCCTACATTTAATTGAGAAATGTATACATTTATTCATCTGTGTTTACTTTTAGTTTTTAATTGTTTATATTTTCAATTATTAAATGTACAAAATAAAGTTAAAAAAATGTTAAAAAAAAGAAAAGAAAAGGAAGTTGATTAGTGGTGTTTTCTCCTGAATATATTTGAAAACTTATCTATACTGACCTCTGGGAAGTCTCGGAGAACTTCAGACATCTCATTTCCTCTTTCACCACATCCTACGTAGATGATGATATCACTGTTGGAATACTTGGATAGAGACTGCGATATCACTGTCTTTCCACAGCCAAAAGCCCCAGGGATAGCAGTAGTTCCTCCCTGTACACACCTAAACAGACAAAATGGAGTCTAGATTACTTTACTTGCTAATAAATACATTACATAGGTGACTCAGAAATAAAAGTTAAAGAAAGCACTTTGAAAGATTTTTATTTATCTATTTATATATACATTTTCTATATAAATATACTGACATAGATATAATAATTGCTCTCCTAATTTGTACCTATAGTGTATATTCTTTGTTATCATTAATTATCTCTATCAAATTTAATAACTGAAAAGTAAAATATATTCCATAAGGTACCTGGGGAAGAAGGATATGAAAACTAAATAATAAGTAAAATAGTATTAATGATATTCTGAATGCTTCTATAATTAGTTCATGAGAGGACAATGCAAGTATTAAAACCAAAAGAAAAATATAAACAACTTTTGAAAGCTGCCTCTTGAGGCAATAGCTAAGTAGAAGCCCTAAAAAATTCACATCTTGCTATGAAGGTTAATTTAAAAGTTTTTCTAAGGCATTAAGTAGTCTTTTATTTATTCAATAACTATTTACAGGGTCCTTATTAGGTACTAATAATTATGCTCAGACATGTAGGCAATACAACAGTAAATAAGATACCCATGTTCTCTCTACTCAAAGAGCTAACATTCCAGTAGGGTAAGCTGGTAAAGAAACTGGTGATTATATTACATACTAGCTGTCACTTTCAAACCTTCCCTGAAAAGTGGCAATGGAGAGTGAAACAACCCTAAGGACAGAGAAAAGTGAATGTCACTGGGGGGAGGGGGTTGAGAAGAGGATGGGAGGGAGGATCTGCTTGGGAGAAATGTGATGCAATGCTTTCTAATACTGTGTTTAATCATAAAAATTTATAGAAATGTTGTACCCTTAATAAGTGCTACTGAAGAGAAATATCTAGGATTATGTGGAAAACACAGGATGGGATGCAAAGTCTGACACTAGACTGGAGTAGGGTTAAGAAATGCTTTCTGAAAGAAATTGATCGAGGTAGGACATGAGGTGGGATAGACTCCAGAAAGAGTAAAGAAAGAAAAAAGGAATGGGAATGCATAAAAAGTGAGTCTGGTGGCAGGAAAGCTGAAGGAATTCTAAATGTAATGGGCTCTAATTTCTCTGTGTAAGACCTAGAATACTCATGTTGAAAATGAGGGAGAAGCAGGTGTAGTGTTGAAGATCTGAGGTGAGTGGAGGTTTGAAATAGCTGTTGTGGAGATCAGGAGAGAATGATAATTAGGGAAAAGCAGAAGAATAACTAAACAGTAGTGGGTCAGATAGCAATTTGCACTGCTTACTTGAGTTTTTTCAGCAGCCCAGTGTAGCCCTGGGAAAAGGAGATAGCTGGACTGATTCATAATTGGGATTTTGCCAGGAGGGTGTAACAGAAGACGAAAGAACAAGAAAATTTAGTATATTGGCAAATGTTCATAAAAACTGGATAGAGAAGGATGTGGAATCAGGAGGCACTGACACATGACAAGAACAAAGAGTCAAAAGGATTGGTGCTCTTAATGAGAGAGTAACAGTGAGAACAGCTTCAGAAGCAAGTTTGAAGGTAAAAGGTTGTGTTAAGAGTGAGATGTGTATGGGTTTGGTGGTCAGAGATTTAGGACGTACCTATCTCCAACAAATTTGTTAAAAGTAAACAGGATATGGTGGAGACTGAGATTTAAAAAGAAAGAAGACGGTTTTAAATAGGTGATGAAAAAAGTAGAAAAGACAAAGGATTGAGAGAAACTTCTGGGCAGCATAGAGGCCCAGCTGATGTTAGAAACCATCAATTTATAGTGATACCAATTCTAAATCTAGAATTTAAGAAAGTTTATATTTATTATGGCACAGATTCTCTTCTGGAAATTTAATTTTTTCAGATAGCTTTATAAATAATCTTTCCTTTTGCAACTGTGAAAAAATAATTTTCTTCAAAGGTCTCAGTTCATAATAAACAGTAGATAAATATAACATTATGATTTCTCTAGATAAAATTTATTATAGGATGAAACATAAAACTTTTATCTATAAAGAAATGGAAAGCACCTAAAATAACTTTGAAGGAAAACCATGGGACACAGCTCAAACTTACGGGAAAAGGGCATCAAGGACTCTCTGGCCAGTCAACAAAGGATGATTAGCCGGCAGCTTCTCAGTGACAGGTCGAACCTGACGTACAGGCCATACTTGGACCATGCTGAATTTCTCCTTTACACCCTCAAACTCAAGTTCCAAGACAACATCCTATAAAAGTACAGCAAGACTTTAAGTAGAGTCAAATGTGTTTACATTTCATCCTCTAAAATCAATGTAATGCCAGAACTGTTAAAGACTCCACTTCGGAGGTAGTACATGGATACAGGGAAGGGGATTTTTAATTTTTATTGTAAATTTTTATATACACTCTTAATTTTTTTAACTAGGTGTACTTATTACTATTCTAATGCCTTAAAAAAGGTTAAAAGTTTTTTAGAAAGGGGTATTCTAAGCAAAAGAGAGAGAGTTAAGTAAATTACATGGATATGCACAGGGAGAAGTCTTTTTTTTTTTTTTTTAAAGATTTTATTTATTTATTAATTTATCCCCCCCTTGCTGCTTGTGCTCGCTGGGTCAGCTAACCACGCCGTGCGGGCGGGCTTGCCTTCACCAGGAGGCCCTGGGAACCGAACCCGGGGCCTCCCATATGGTAAACGGGAGCCCTACTGATTGAGCCACAGCCGCTTCCCAGGGGAGAAGTCTTAAAGGATACATGACAAGTTGTTCCTGGGACTGGGGGAGGGAAGATGTGAAAATTTTCATAATTTACTTTCTACTTTTTGTTTTGTTTATTATAATGATCTTATATTGCTTTAATTAAAAATACATATCCATTACAAACTCCAAAATACTTAATAAAGCTAACTATTCTTAAATATTTAAAGTAAATATTTTTCAAAAGCAAAAAAGTAATGAATACTCTAAAATTTGTGAACATCAGGATGGTTTAAACTATCTACAAACAATCCCAAAGCCCTGCAGAAATCTATAATTTTGATAATGTATAAATCTGAATTGTCTGCTTCAAGTGTGGTTCCTCCATATAGCAATGAGTGAACCTCTAAGTTAGTAAGTAAATCTAGCTGACTGTCCAGGATCCCAATCATAACTCTACTCTATTTATATGCTACAATGGCCTTCTCAACGAAGTATCTTTATACCCATAAGGACTATTATATGTCTATTGTATTTGATATGATGTGACTATAAATAACATTAAAGAAGTAAGTTCTATATGGTTCATCCAAACTAAAAATTCACATAATCCATTTTACAATCAATTATGTGAATTCAAATTGACAATTAAAATTAAAGTCTACTCTATGCTTAATATACTTAAAGAATGAGGACTTTAAATAAATACAGCATAAGTTTAAAAGGTAGAAAAATGTTAAACTAGATCTCTCTGTCTCCTAAAAAGGAAACAATATGTCCTGCAGTTTATTCCCAAGGCCAAATTAAAACAAGAACAACAAAAATTAACTGTTAATTAAAAAAACAATGAAGAGGGTTATTTAAAAACCAATACATTAAAATTCAATTCTGTAACTAATTAGAGCATAAAAACTGGGCAAATCTCAAATATAAATAAGGCCATTCTGCTGGATGAAGTTTAAATGATACTTACAGAGGTATCATAGTTCCCAGGTGGAGCAATGTAAGTTACTGTTCCTCTGTTTCGTGGCGGTAACATGATTTTGTGTCTGATGAGCGAGTTCTCATTGACAATTCCATAAATATCTCCACCAGTGATATGACTACCAACCTACGGAACAAATGCATTTACTGTCTAATGTTCAAATAAATGTTACGTACACTTACCTCTATTGCTATAATTTATTTTTCTCCCTTATCAATAAAATTTATTAGTTCTATGATCTTGGATTTAAGGAAAAATTTAAACTATGCTTCTGTGGTTTAATTTTTATTAGGACTCAGAGTACAAAATAGTTGACAAAACATTTATTTCACATTCTCTCACCAAATTTAGAAATTCTTGGTTACACAGACATACCCGTAAGTTTTTGCAAGGTGTAAAATCCCATTTGATATCTCTGCTTAGAGCAGACACATTTACTCCTCTGGGGATGTAGATGCTTTGGGTCTGATTGCTGATATCCGACAAAGGTCTTTGAATACCATCAAAAATGGCCCCCATAATGCCAGGACCAAGCTCAACCGAGAGAGGTTTACCGGTGCGGAGGACAGGATCTCCAACAGACACACCAGCTAGAAACAGTAGGTTGAGGAAAACTCACTGAAAGTTTAGAGATAGTACAAAAAGGAAATACCACAGAAAATGATACTTAAAGGGTTAAAAATAGAAGTTCTCAAAGGTTCCTGGTTCACAGCATTCTTAGTGTTTTAGTAATTTTTTTCAGTGCCCTTGGTAAAAAAAACATATATATATCAATTCCTTAATTAAATATGTAGGTTCAAATAACTTAATAAGTATTTATGTCCAAACAACTGAGTCAACATGTAAAAGAATATACATAGATTAAAGGAAAAATCTTAATTTCATTCTTAAATAATTACAATTCTTATGAAAAGGGGGTACCTACCTGTTGGGCACAGAATAACTTTTCATACCTCAGAATGACACTTCTACATTGATTTTCTCATGATATTTGCTTTTTTAGCTTAACAATCACCAAAATCTCAGCTTCATAAAGACATGACATCATCTCATCAACAAGAATGTAGTGCAATCTAATAATGAAACTTGTTTATAATTTCAACTACTAGCTTACATAGTAGTGTGTGACAAGATGTCCAATATTCTTGTGTTAAACTGAAAAAAGTTAAAATATCCTGTGGTGTCAGATGAGTTTGCTGTGGCTGTCCACGGTGCCTTGGTTTGGGAACCAGAGGGCTAAAATTAAACAGAAGCCAAAGTCTCTCATTAATATATTGTTTCTACTACATTATTGAGGAATATTAGTCTCTAAAAAAGTAAATTAGTACTGGAGAAAATAAATAAAATCCAAAGAATTATGAAGTGATTTTGGAAAGAAAAAGAATAAAACTGCAAATAAGTACGTTGAATCCACCTTGCTCTTACCTATTTGTGGATGAGCATAAAATCATTACATTTTCTATTTAGAGCAATTTAGCAATATCTATCAAAATAAAATATACATAATAAACCTTTGGCCCAGCAACCCAACTTTTATGAATGTAAACTATTAATTACATGCAACACTGTTTATAACAGCAAAACAACCAAAATTTCTATCATAAAAGATTAATACATTGTAAATCCACACAATGGAATTCTAGGTAGCTATAAAATAAGAATAGGAAGCTTCCAATAATTTCTCTGGTAAGAGCTTCAAGATATGTATTTTCATTTCCAACATTTGATTATAAAAATTTTCAAAACTACAGCAAAGTTGAAAAAATTTTACAGTGGACTTTATATCTACCAGCTAGATTGTACCATGAACATTTTACAGTATTTGTTTTATCATATATTTATCCATTGTCCACAATATATTTTTAAATGGAAAAGCAAGCTACAGAACAGTGTTTATAATATGCTAACCTTTGGGGTAATGTAAGAAGGAAAAATACAAACGTGTATTTGTATTTGCTTATGTATGCAATTAAGAAACTAGGAGGATACACAAGAAACTAATAAAAGTAGTTGCATGTGTATGTATATATTTTGAAGACTGGCTAGATACAATATGATAAAGGTGGGAGGGAGAATTGTCACTGTATACATTTTCATTTATTTATATTTAAATTTTCAAACCATGTAAAAGATTAAACAAAGTTGTACAAAATAAATCTTGATTAAATAGCTAAAGAATTAATGCTGATCTTGAGAATCAATCTAAGTAAAAGACATAAATGAGTAAATACAAAAAAGTAGTTCCCCTCACAAGGATCTCTCCTTTACAAGCATCTCCAACCTTAACAGATCTTAAACCTTTATCTATTTTTCATAGAAAATTGAAAATACAGACTATGTTTAAAATTATTATAATCGAAAAGTAAAGACTCCCTGATGCTAAAACTATAATATAACATGTCATCCAGTGCTACTCATTAGAATACAGATAGAGAATGGTGTCTGATTTATTTATGGATTTACTATTTTGGACAAAAATGATTGGAGAATTTTAACCATGTGAATAAATGTTGTTATTCAGTTTGTGTTTCCTTCTATATGTCCCTCTGAAGAAAAATTCCAAATGGTTCCCCCCAAAGTTTGTGGACTACTGAAATATTAAGAGCATTGAATGGTGAGAAAATAATACTAATTTCTTAAAAGAAGAGCATTTTTAAGCACTTCTGTATAAATCAGAAGATTTCTTTATAACACCACACTTTCATGTTTCTAATATCCTTGGTAGGGAAGCGGCTGTGGCTCAATCAGTAGGGCTCCCGTTTACCATATGGGAGGCCCTGGGCTCGGTTCCCGGGGCCTCCTGGTGAAGGCAAGCCCGCCCGCACGGCATGGTTAGCTGACCCAGCGAGCACAAGCAGCAAGGGGGGGATAAATGAATAAATAAATAAAATCTTAAAATAATAATAATAATAATAATAATATCCTTGGTTGTCATTGCTCCTACCTTTAGCTTAAATCCCTGAATTTTAACACGTACAAAGTGGCAGAAAATCAAAGCAAAAAGGATACAAGTTTCTTCATACACCTGGATAGTAGCCATGTCACCCTCTAGTCGAATAATCTCTCCAACCAACTCGCTGTGGCCCACTCTCACCAGTTCATACATGGCTGCACCTCCCATGTTACAAGCTGTAACCACTGAGAAGAACAAGAGTTTTTTTGATGACTTAAGACTCCGGTGCTCTTGAATAATAACAGACAATTAAATATCCAATAAACCCAATAATACACCTCTCTCATATATTTATAAGAAAATAAAACTATGGAACATACACATAATTTCACATTAAGATTCATATTTTAGTATAGGATATACAAGAGATTTGTTAGGCTAAAGAATAATGTTGGGGCACATTCTGATCAAATCAGGTTGCTATAATACATGCAGTTCTGGTTTTTGGAACAATAGAAACACTTTAAAGCTAAAATTGTAACATGAGCTTCAGCAAGTTACGAAGTAGTAATTAGCCACACAATTATCAGTTTGCTGATAATTAAAGAAAGTAAAGCAAAGCAAAGCAAATAAAGCAAAGCAAAGCAACATCTTCATTTACTAATACTTTACACCAGTGCTTTTAAAATTCTTCTGGGTCATGGACCTTTTTATAGTCACCCCTGGATGAGCTCCAGATTAAGACCCTCTTTTTCTTAGAAACACTGAACCAGAATTTGAACTTACTATTTTGGACCACGTTGTGTATTGAACAAAAATAACTTTTCTGGCAGGAAGAAAATGTTGTCACATTTTCAGGTATGTATAGGACTAGATCCACTTTTAATATTTAGTCTTCTGATACAACTTATCCTCTCAAGTATCACTCAAGGGATTTATAGCCATGTAGCCATGGCAAAAGAAACAAAAGACAATAAAATATAAAACCTTCTTATTTTCTATGAGTTTAAGAATGCCAAGTTCCTAGTGGCAGAAGTTTCTTGGGGAGATATACTAAAATAGCAGTAGCTCCTACTACTCCAAATACCACTTCTCATTTTCTAAGTCTTACTTACTATTTTCCATCTGGGAGACTGAGATTTAGAGGGCAAAAAGGCCATCCCTGAACTGCTTTATTACTAACATTAATACAGACCATTTTTTTTGTCTGGATAACTGTAAAATTAAGGCAACTATATTAAGGGGAAAAGATATATGGGAAGCGGCTGTGGCTCAATTGTTGGGCTCCCGTTTACCATATGGGAGGCCCCAGGTTCGATTCCTGGGGCCTCCTGGTGAAAGCAAACTGGCCCATGGGGCGTGGTGAGTTGGCGCAGCAAGATGATGCAACAAAGGGAGACAAGCAGACACAGAAAAAATGCAAAGCAAATGGACACAGCGAGCACAAGCAGCAAGGGGGGGGGGCGTAAATAAATAGATAAATAAATAAATCTTAAAAAAAAAAAAAGATATATGTATGAATACTTTAATAATGGGGTGCTTTAATGTGTATCACCATTCAATGAGCCTTAGTCTAATTTCCTGGTCTCCTTTAAGGTATACATACTTAAAACTTTAGTCTGTACTGGTTTGCTAAATTTAGATCAGTAAAATTATTCAATTTGGGTTCCACTTACTCATAATGTAAGTTTAGATGTTGTTTCATAAAATCTATGGGTTTTTAAAAAGTATTTGTAAATCAGTAATGTAAATAACATGGAAGGAAAGTTTAGTAAGAAAACTAACTTTAAAAATTACTTTCGCATTTTTCCATTTAAATTAAATATTAATTACAAATTGTAAAGATAAACTACATATCCGGCTTCATTTTAGAATTAACATGAAAATAATAATAAAAAAAGGAAACACACACACACAAAAATAGAATTAACATGTTTTTAGTAAAGTCTTAAAGACATTTTTGCTTTTTGATTTTTTGCTTTTAAATTGAACTTAAAATACGTATGTGACTTTCTTACCCAATATCATATACTTCTATAATTTCAATGCCTAAATTTATCAATTCTTCATTGACACGTGAAAGCAAGTGAATAGAAATAGAATTTAGAAAGTATTAGTTTTCTTAACCTGATGACCTACAGCAGCATCCTTATTCATATATATCTGCTGAAAATGTATTTGGTTTTATTATACTCTCCAGAATCTGCAGTCAGATTAAGATTATAACCTCAAACAATTTTCTTTGACCAAGTTACTGGAGCCATCTTTCTCAGGTTTTGCAGCATTGCTATCTATTTCCTTATAAAATATTTTTAAAGAATCACTTCCAATTAAGTCTGCTTTTTTAACAGCACATTTTGCACCTCTGGGGTATACTCTTGGATGAAGATAAAGCAATCTGAGAGAAGATTAGAAGAGTTTAAAGACCAAGAGAAAGCAAACTATGGCCCACTGACCAAATCTGGCTACCACTTGTTTTTGTAAATAAAGTTTTATTTGAACACAGCCCCACTCAGCCATTGTCATATTGTCTATGGCTGCTATCAACCTTTCTTGCTATAACTGCAGAATTGAGTAGTTGCAACAGAAACCATCCAGCCTGCAAAGACTAAAATAGTCACCATTTGGTTTTTAACAGAAAAAGTTTCTAACTACTGCTTAAGACTCTGTAAAGGCAGAATATGACCTCTGAGGAATGGTTAGAGACTAAAATTATTTAGAAAATGAAAATAAGAGGTACAGTCACTGACAGTCTTCATTTGTCTAAACACAATAGAAAGGACACCACTTTCACAGTACCAATAACAAGAAAAAGACTATAGTATGAGGTATATAAAAAGACAAAGAAAATGGAATTTCAAGGGTTATGTATCAATGGGCAGGTATTACCCAGGGAAACTGTGAACCACATTTTGCAACGGAAGTGTGGTATACAGGAACTTGTGTATTTCTGCCTCAAACATACTGAGAAGACATCCAGATTGTCAGTTCAATTTAGGGATCCTTACTATTGAGATTATTATTACTTACCAGGTCCTGAGACCCCATGCACATAACCAAATGTGCTCTCTTTGTCTTCATCGGCTATTTTGGGTAGCTTAGAGAAATCCATCATGTTAATTTACCTATGGTAAAAAAAAAATTTTAATTAAGTTATAATTACAAACAGCAAAGAAAAAGACCCAAAATGAGTAGTCAATTCTTGTCTTAGTGTATTCTTAGGTTATTATTACTTCTTCAAAGTAAAATATAATGTAAAATTCCTAATATTTGGTTAAAAGTACCTCTTTCCTAAATGCACTACAGTTCTCAAAATTCAGAATTATATTTCACCATGAAATGTATTCTAGAGGGAATACCAAGGAGTGCTAGCAAACAATGTGGTCTTTCAAATGACTTGTCTAGTCCTGCAACATCTGGTCCCCATTATCTCTCTGTGCTCTTCTCCAACTACTCTACCCTCAATCATCCTGCTTATACACACTGAACTTTTGCCATTTCTCAAAATACATGTACATTCAGTCTCAGGGCCTTTGTATATGCTGTTTCCTCTGCCTAGAATGCTCTTCTACCAGATATTCTATATCTCCTCAGATCTTTATTCAAATGTCACTTTCTCTGTGAGGCTTTTCTGCCCATCCATTTAAAATCACAGCCCCCCACTGCCTACTTTATTTTTCACCATAATACTATTCACCATCCAATAATTATACATTTTTCATTTTTAGAGATTATATTTGTTATCTATAACCACTTTTTAGAACAATAAACTCAAGAGGGCAGGACTGTGTTTTTGCTCCCCACTTTATCCCCAATACCTGTAACACTAAATATACCGCAGGTATTCAAAAATTTCCTAAATTAATATTTATAATCTCTTCCCTGAAAAATTCACAATTCTTATAGTTTGAGGAGATCTTAGAAATTCACCAATGTGAATATTTTGCAAATATCTGCAAGACATTAAATAAAATTGGGTTTGGATGAAAGTGTCAAATAAATTTGCAACAATTCTAAACTAGATTTTTCTATTACAATTTACAATGCATAGTGGCATATTAAAGGCTCTGAAAAGTCTTGATTTCAAGTAAGCTGTTTAGCTTGGTTTAACTATATTATCTGGCAGCTGTCTCCTTTTTTTCTTTTTTTTAGTGCAACATCTTTTAACACCACACAATGTTTCACAAAACAGTTTAAGAAATTTCGACTCAGTTCAACCTCTTTATTAAATGTGCAATCTTAAAAACCCAAAGAATGAACTATTCAAGTCCAAATAAAAATTGGTGAGATCCCAAAGTAAAATGTGCATTTTAAACTGCCTGTGTAACCTAATAATTATTGATCATTTAATTAGGGAAATGAAATATATGTACATAAAAATTTAAATAATGTCCTTAAACAAGCATTAAAAAAGGGTTCCAGATCAATAAGAATAAAGTGCCAAATAAGATACACTTATTTACTAAAAGTTCAAAGATTAGAATGTTTAGGGAAGACAACTTGCAGGTCAGGTAGAATTTGCATAAACTAAGAAGAGAAAGGGAGCAAAGGCATTCCAGGTTGGGGAAATAACAAGGAAAAAAGAATGGCAATACAATTTTCAAGAACAGTGAACCGGCCAATCTGACTGGAATATGAAATTTGTATTAGGACAACAGTAAGAAATGAGGAGGCAAAGGTAGATAGACTGTGTCTTGAACTGAATGCCAAGCTAAGAAGAGGACTTCATCCTATAATAGGGAATCACTGAATATTGAGAGAGAACTGTTATGAGAAGAAAGGTATTTTAGGATAATTACTCTTTAACAGATTAAAGGCAGAGAGAAATGCGGCAGGTTAAGAAGCTGAAAAACTCTGGAAATAGTTAAGGTTTGAGTGTAAATGGAATTAAACTCATTAAATGTTTATTGACAAAGGGAAAAGCCTTATGTCATGCTTAGGGAATAAGGGTTGTGAATAAAACAGGTGACTATCCCCAAGAAGCTTTAACTACCTTGAAACAACCATACTATAAAGCAGAATGACTTCAGTGTTAAACTGAGATACAAACAATACTCTGGGAACAGAGAACCTGATTCTGTCATGGAAGGAAAGAAGTGTACACTAATTTGGATGATGTATAGGGCATTGGCAGCTGGAATATAAGTTTGGGGGCTTCATCATGGAGTTAAAGAGTGTAGAAGAGGTAACAGCTGAGTTCAAATACAAAGAATACAGAAAGAGGAAAACGAAGCACTGAGCCTTGGGGATTGATTCGGGTAGGTTTGAGGAGTGTTTTCCAATCTTTTTAGGGCCATTGAAGGATCTCTATAGAACCACACTACTCCATGGAACATAATTTGTGATTCACTAGCCAAGATATCAAGGAATTGGGGAGGGAGTGTAACACTGACATCATGTAGCTCAGTATTTGAGTGCCTGTTTTCCATGTAAAAGGTCCCAGGTTCAATCCCCAGCATCTACCAAGGGAAAAAAAAAAAAGAATGGAGTCCTGGTTTGATACATTTAATGATATCAGAAGGGGGATAGTGGGCAAAGCTAAAAGAATTAAGTGATTAAAAGAGTGGCAAAGAGGGTTTTACATCCTGTCAGGCAGGGACTACTCCCCATAACCAGCAGGAAGTAGCTATAGAAGAATGAACAATGCCTTTCAGTTCCCCCTTAAGAATAAGGGTGTAAACTCTCTGAGGGGGGAGTTGAGACAGGTTAGGTATAGGGAATGAGGGAAGATGTCCTGTCACAGCTGGTATCCAGCAAAGAACATGGGGGTGAGACCTTACGGAGAAACCCCCTGAGGGAAAGGCTTCTACAAACAACAAAGCAGGAAAGACCCCACCAAGACCCTGGCCACAAGGTCCCATTTGGAACCCTTTCTAGGGTCAAAGGAAAGCCTGAGATAAATCAAAACAGGCCTCCCATTTGTCCCCTGAGAGCTAACAGGCAGAGATTGTAAAGTAACCAATCTGAAAAGCTGGGGCCCCTTCCCAACATTAGGAAGGGGCAGGAGGAAAGGTGTTTTTTGTTTTTTTTTTAATGGCACAAGTCCTTATCAGTTATTTATTTGTTTAAAGTACCAAGGCCTGGGATTGAACCTGGGATCTTCTATGTGGTATGCCAGTGCTCAACCACTTGAGCTATACTGGTTCCCAGGAAAGGTTTTAGAAAGGCCTAATCTAGGGCCCCACATGAGTGTCTTACCCTGTAGCATGCCCGTAATAATCCATGTCTTGGGTTGTGTACTTATCTCATTTCTATCTAGTTTTCTTGTTTCTTATTAAACTCTTTATTCCTTGCCTACCCTAAAAAAAAAAAAAAAAAAAAGAGGGCAAGATTAAATATTAAAACCATATGGAGGGGGAAGCGGCTGTGGCTCAATTGGTTGGGCTTCCATTTACCATATGGGAGGCCCCGGGTTCAATTCCCGGGGTCTCCTGGTGAAGGCAAGCTGGCCCGCATGGCACAGTGAGCTGACGGCCTGCCTGGCACAGTAAGCTCATGCAGCAAGATGACGCAACAAAGGGAGACAAGCAGACACAGAAAAATGCACAGCAAATGGATACAGTGAGCATAAGCAGCAAGGGGGGGGGGGGAAAATAAATAAATAAAAATAAATCTTTAAAAAAAAAAAAAACATATGGAAGGAGCAGATGTGGCTCAAGGAATTGGGTGTCCGCCTCTTACATGGGAAGCCCCAGGTTTGGTTCCTGGTGCCTCCTAAAGAAGACAAGCAGACAACAGACAGACAAGGGAGCCATCTCAGAGGGTGAGGGGGGATATAAATAAATAAATAAATAAATAAATATTCACATACACATAACAAATCATATGGAGAATGGAGGACTTACAGATGAAGAGAACATGATCAGAGGAATAAGAAAAGTATCATATCAAGAACATAGAGATAGTATCAGTGATGAAGTCAAGACTTTCATCAGGTTTGTAGTTTGCTGATAAAGATGAAGGTAGGGAAGGGTAAAATCAAGGTGTCATCTGGTATGAGTAACTGAAAATAATAGAATTGAATTAGAAAGGAAAAACTAAACCAATCATTGCAGAAATCAGTGTTGCAATAGAGGATACAAGGATTTCGGTGTCCTCAGGAAGAAAATCAAATTAGAAAAAGGGCAGTTGAGAGAAGAGGTACAGATAAGGCTGACAATAAAGGGAAATTGGTTTACTGTAATGTTCAGATTCCTGGATGCAATAAAAGGGCCACTGAGTAAGATGAGGAATGTTAGTTGGGAAATGGGTTGGGCAAAGTCTTCAAAGAAGCAACGAACAAGAATTTGAGGTCCATTTTCAATCTTCAGAAAAATCAAAGGTTTTCCATGTCAGTAGAGAACTTGAAAATCATATAAATTTCCTTCCCAACATGGGAATTTCCTCCATAGCATTTATGATACACGGTCATCTGACTATTAAAGTGGAAGTAGCATGAGATCACAAGTCAAAAGACTTGGAATCACATTCAAACGACATGCTGCAGGAAATCTTTGACAAATCAAAATCAATATTTTTGTTTGAAAAAATAGGAATAATGCTACCACCTACTCCAGAGGAGTTGTGATTAAATTACAAGTTTATTAAATTGTTCCTTGTAAAATGTAAAATGCTTGCAACAATTTTATTAGTACTACTACTGTTTTAACAGGGCCTCAATTTTTGAGGGAAAAAAAACAACATTTTTTTTTTTAGAAATCTTCTGTATCCACAGTTCTAAGTACGCTCCCTCTCAAAGCAAATTCTTTTTATTGTCTTCAAGTGTCCCTCAAAGGATAACTTTTTCAAATCATACACTCCCCAGAACCCTCCTCTGGAAATATTTCATAATAGCACTGTTTCTTTTAAAACATAGCAAACAAAATAATGAAAATATTCTAGATGATGTATGATTAAATACTAAAGGGTATCATTTCATCAGTTTTGGATGCTTCTTTTTATTTTAAGACAGAAACTGAGGCTTTGAGTCAGTTGGACTGAGTCTGAATTTACAAGTTGTGTTTTCAGGCAAATAAAATTCTTTAATACTTTTGAGCCTTAGTTTAACTGTACAAATCAATGAGGCTTTTGCAAAGCACCTAATACTATGCCTAGCAGAAAAGTAATACTCAGTGATGACTACTAATTTTCTCTGCTAACGAAGGCTAAGACTGCCTAATTTCTAAGGAGTGCCTAATGTATTCTTACCTTCTTGTCACATGAGTCTAATCTAGTTGCTTGGCTGGATTGTCTTCCTAGCTATTGTGTTTATTTTACCATAACCTTGTTTTCTAAAACTAAATAGGTTTTCTTAAAGCATTGATGAAGTAAAAGGTTCTGTATTATGGGTTAAAAATATACTCAAGTAAGATACAATCTCTCCCCTAAGGAGCTTCCAGCCTGGTGGGATAAGACACACATGCAGTTATAACAGGGTGACGTGTTCTCATTGGAGCAGTAGAGGCTGATTTAGAAGTGTAAAGCAGAGGCACCTAACTTAGATTTGGGCAGGACAGGAGTGACTTACAGGAGGATAAAAAGACTTGAAAGGTGAATAAGGAGGCAGAGTATACGGTAAGGCTTCCCCACAAGTAATTCAAATCTCCTGGGTTTCATAAAGATTTTCTAAGTAGTCTAGAGACACCAACAATGGTGTCTGCTCTGACTCTTAAAAATAAGTATTTACTATATTTTCCCTTTAAAACTGAACAGCAAGAACCTCCAATTTTATGAGTGAGTATGAGCAATGATCAGTGGAAATCAAATGAGTTTGTATATGATTCAGCCACCTTGTGGATTTATCGCTGAGCTGGATAATCCTGATTAATCCTGATTAATGATGGGAATTTTGACTTTTTAAGCCTTAGGAACACTGGTATCAAAATGATAAGAGAATCTACCTAGAGATGATTTTCACCAGATCCTTAAATGTACATTCATCTGATTAATATTGTTATATAGCAAATCAAGACATTACTCTTTTTTCACAGATGAAAGACCTTTATTTAGAAAAACAAATCACTGTAAAGAATGAAGATAGGCTTACTGGAACCATCAGTGTTGTACTGATGACAATCTTTTTTTTTTTTTTTTTAAAGATTTTATTTATTTATTCATTTATCCCCCCCTTGCTGCTTGTGCTCGCTGGGTCAGCTAACCACGCCGTGCGGGCGGGTTTGCCTTCACCAGGAGGCCCTGGGAACCGAACCCGGGGCCTCCCATATGGTAAACGGGAGCCCTACTGATTGAGCCACAGCCGCTTCCCTGATGACAATCTTTATTTTTATTTTTTTTTAATTATAGAAGTTGTGGGTTTACAGAACAATCATGCATAAAATACAAGGTTCCCATATACCACCCTATTAACACTTTGCATTAGTGTGGTACACTTGGTACAATTGCTGAAAGTACATTTTCATAATTGCACTATTAATTTTAGTCCATAGTTTAACTAAGGGTTCACTGTTTTTCCCCCTTTTAACCACATGCAAATATATAATTCAGTCCTGTGAATTACATTCACAATGTTGTACTACCATCACCACCATCCATTATCAAAACTTTACAATCAACCCAAGTAGAAACTCTGTTCAATTACAGTATTAATCCCCATTCCCTACCCCCAACCCAGCCCTGGTAACTTATATACTCAGAATTCTGACTCTATGATTTTGCTTATTCTAATTATTCCATAGCAGTGAGATCACACAATATTTGTCCTCTTTGTCTTATTTCACTCAAATGATGTCTTCAAGGTTCATCCATGTTTGTTGCATGTATCAGAACTTCATTCCTATTTACGGCTGAATAATATTCTACTGTATGTATATACCATATTTTGTTTATCCATTCATTGGTTGATGGATAATTGGGTTGTTTCCATCTATTGGCAACTGTGAATAATGCTGCTGCTTTTTAAAAGCCAATGTTAATAGGAGAAAAATATGATTTTGAGTAATTTAGCTTTCTCTACTCAACTGTGTTATATGAGAGAAGTGGTTGTAAATATATCCTCAAACTTCCTCTCTTACCTTATCTTTCAGAACAAATTAAGAAAATTATCAAAATACAAATGTAAGGTACTGGAATTCAAAGCATTTTTGTCCATATTTTGATGTTTTAACATAGTTTCAGCTCCAGCAACATGGGCCTGAAGTTGCCGTGTCCCCTGCCTGGAATGCTCTTTCCTCAGATCCTTCCATTGTTCATTTCTTCATATCATTCATGTCTGTTCAAATGTCCCCATCACACAAAGCTCTCCCATAAAATAAAGAATATAATTTTCAACATACTTGTTTACCACCTATATCATTCCCTAGAACAGGGGCTCTTAACCTTTTTTGTTTCACAGATCTCTTTGCCAGTCAGGTGAAAACCATGGACCCCTTACTAAGTCCACACTAGACTGTGTATTATTCAATAAACATATCACACCCACACCAATACATCCCCCACAAGAATAATGTTTTTTTGAAATTCAATTCAAGCTCACAGACCCCTTGTTAAGAACCCCTGCCCTAGAATGTAAGGTTCATGAGAGCTGACAAATTAGTGCCTGGCACATAAGCTCTTAGTGAATAGTTGTAAATGAATGAATCCTATGATAGGTGCTAATACCATCTCCATTTTTAAAATGGGGAAACCAAAGCATGGAGAATTTAAGTAACTTTGCCTAAGATCATAAAACCAGCAAATGGTAAAGGTGAGATTTCAACCTAGGAAGACTGACTCCAAAACCTATGCTCTTCAAACACTATACCCTCCTGCCTTCTAAATTAAATAGGGTGATTTCTAATGTTTGCATCTAAAAAATCTTACGTGACACAGAGGACAATATGATATTCTCTGTTTCAAGATAACAGTTGTACCAGATGATCTCAGGGTCCCTCATCTCTCAAATCCATAATTCTGTGCAGTCTCTTTTTCTACCGAATCATTTTGTCAAAATAAAATTTTTCTTAAAAAAACTAGGCAACTTAGCAAATGTGTTATGCTTCTGCATAATCCTTCAGTCCTTCTATTAGAAATGCTAATGAGAGAAATGGCCAAAAAAGTGATGGTAAGATGCTAAAAGAAAATGACCAGAAATCCTAGACATGGAGATGCAGCACCCAGATTCCCCTTCATGGAAAGACAGCTGGGGGGCAAGTAATGTGGTCAGTAGACAGCCACCAGCTGAGAGTCCCTTTCAGGGTCTGCCTCAGATGCAGAGAGCTGCCTTGCCCATGTTCACATCTGTCCCAGGGCAGTCTGTATCTGGTGACTGAACAAAGCAGGGTATAAAAGTCCAGCCACCTCAGCCCAATGTGAGATACTCCCATAAGCAACACTCACTCCAGATCTCCTCATCAGGCCGGATGAGACTTTGTCAGGCTTACACTGCATTTCGATTCTTCCTATGCCCAACTCTGCTTCTGCGCCGCCTTCCTTTCACAGGTGTTGATCCCTAATAATCATCTTCTACACCAAACTCTTTCTCAGCATCTGCTTTCATAGAACCCAAATTGTAATACCCAAATAATGAACAAACTGAATAATCAATAATTTGATAACCTAAAGTTAAACTCACAATTGAATTACTATAGTTTTTTTCCTGTTTTCTATCTTAGCTACCTGGTAACTATTTTGTAAAAAGGGAAAAGAAGAATCCAGAATACAAAAGTGTGTTTAGATTCTTTTCACAAAGATGGAAAGCGAAGAAGGAAGCCACCGTCCCTCCCAAAACCGAAGCAAAAGCAAAAGCTTTGAAAGCCAAGAAGGCAGTACTGAAAGGCTTCCACAGCCACACACACAAAAAAAGAACTGCATGTCACCCACCTTCTGGTGGCCTAAGATACTGCGTCTCAGAAGACAGCCCAAATATCCTCGGAAAAGCATCCCCAGGAGAAACAAGCTTGACACTACGCCATCATCAAGTTCCCCTGGCCACTGAGTCAGCCATGAAGAAGATTAAAGACAACACACTTGTGTTCATTGTGGATGTCAAGGCCAATAAGCACTAGATCAAACAAGCTGTGAAGAAGCTCTTATGACACTGATGTGGCCAAGGTCAACACTCTGATCAGGCCTGATGGTGAGAAGGTAGCATATGTTTGACTGGCTCCTGACTATGATGTTTTGGATGTTACCAACAAAAATTGGGATCATCTAAACTGAGTCCAGCTGGCTAATTCTAAATATAAGTTTTTTGACCATTAAAAAAAAGTGGGTAGAAAGCACGTTATGTCGAGAATAGGGAGATGTCTAGGCTAAGTCAAACAACTATGACTTAGAAATTAGATCTCCATACAATCAAAGCCTTAGTTTCTATAAGGAACTTGCTCCACATGCTTCATCATAAACCTTAGATTGAAATCATCAACAGTAGTTACTGGAAAAAGGAGTCCCAACACATTGGAGTCTATGTAATTTCTGAAATACTTTTTTCTGATAGAAGTAAAACACATGTTTCCCTAGGTCCAGGACTTTCAGGCTCCAACCTCTTAACAGATAAATACTACAAGAAACTTCCAAGGATTGGTCTAAAGTAACAGGCCCTCGGAAGCATGAAAACATGCAATTTGCACAACTCTGATATACAGGTTCCTATTGTTTTTCTCAAACTTTTTCACCAAAGTACCCCAAATGCAGAAAATTAAACACGGGAGTGAATAGCTAATTCTCTCCCCACTTCTAACCAGGAATCTGGGCAGGGAATAAGATGTTACAGCAGGCTACTCAAAGCAGGACAATTTATTTGTATGTTCTTGGGTATATTCATAAATCCACACAAATTTTGCATTCTACTCCACTACATTAAATATCTGTTTCACAAGGAAAATATAAAAGTTTTTTTTCCTCACAAATAAAATTAAAATGATTCATCCTGAAAAAGCTACAACAAAGCTACTAGAGCTAATAAACGAGTTCAACAAAGTGTTGGGATATAAGATCAACATGCAAAATCAGTTGTGTTTAGATACACTAGTAAGTGAGCAATCTGAGGAGGAAATAAGAAAAAAATCCATTTATAATAGCTACTAAAATAATCAAATATCTAGGAATAAATTTCACTAAGGATGTAAAGGTCTTGTATGTAGAAAACTATACAACATTGGTAAAAAAAATCAAAGACCTAAATAGATGAAAGGACATTCCATGTTCATGGACTAAATATCATTAAAATATTAGTTCTACCCAACTGATTTACAGATTCAACGCAATCCCAATCAAAATTCCAATAGCATTTTTTTGCAAAAATGGAAAAGCTAATTATCAAATTTATTTGGGAGGGTAAGGGGCCCTGAATAGCCAAAAACATCTTGAAAAAGAAGGACGAAATTGGAGGACTCACACTACCTGATTTTAAAGCATATTACAAAGCTACAGTGGTAAAACTGTATGGTATTGGCACAAGGATAGACATATTGACCAATGGAACCAAACTGAGAGTTCAGAAATATACCTGCACATCGACAGCCAACTGATTTTTATTTTAAAAACTTATTTATCCCCCCCCCCCCACACACACCCTGTTGTTTGTGCTTGCTGTGTCCATTCATTGTGTGCTCTGTGTCTGCTGCTCATCTTCTCCTTAGGAGGCACTGGGAACTAAACCCTGGGACCTCCCATGTGGGACGGAGGTATTCAATCACTTGAGCCACCACCACTCTCTGATTCATTGCAAATTCACAGAGATAGAATCTAGAAGATACGTTACCAAGAGATAGAATGGGAGTAGAGAATAGTGAGCCAAAGCTTAATCTGTGCAGAATTTATAATTAAGTTGACTGTAATGGTTTGGAAATGGATGGAGGTAATGGTGGTGCAACAGTGGGAGTGTAATTAACAGCACTGAAGTATGTCTGTGAACGTGGTTGAAAGGGAAGCTTTGGGTTGTATGCTATCAGAAAGAAACCCAGAGGATGAAATGTGGGATTGTATAACAGTGACCCCTGTGGTGGCTGAGGATTGTGCGAATATAGGAATGTTCTTCCAGGATCTAAAACAAAGGTACGTCACTTGTACAGGGTGCTGCTAGTAGGGTGGTATATAGGGGGAAAAATGCACCTAAAGCAAAACATGGACTATAGTTAGCAGTAGTAGTTTATCATTCTTGCATCAATTGCAACAAAAGTACCACACTATTGCTAATTTTCAAAAATGGGGAGAGGGGGCGGTGTATGGGAATGTTGCATATTTTATTCTTAGAAAAATGTTATATGCCACAGAAACAACCGAATTTCCTTGTCAGCTATATTGTTTTATTCTGAGGCTTCTTTGAAAGTACATGCAGATCAAAGCCTCATCTTCGGGGAACAAAAGGAGAGAGAAAGAAGAACTTTACAAGAGAAGGCAAGTATATAATTTATGCTCTACATGTCAATCAGCATAATCCTGGTAAGAAGGTAAAAATGGGATAGTCGGGTGTTCTAATAGAAAAGATCTTCTGAACTTCGTGAAAGTTATATAGCTAGATACTTCTATGAGCTGTAAATGTATTTTTGTTGCCATAGGTACATTTTCTGGATAGAGAAAGGGCCACACAGCAGCTAACAAAATATTAAACTTTCCTCCTGGGGAAGTCCTGATACTTTCTCAAATAAGGTGGCAAAAAGCTCTAGAATATATGTCTTGCCTATTAAAAGAAAACAGGCCAATAAGCCAAGTCCTCAATCTTAAAGCTTGCACTTAAGAATCTTATTCCTCTAATAATGAAACTAAGCCTAAGTATAATTGTTTAAGAGTTACCTCCTGAAAACCTCCTTTTTACTCAAATGTGGCCTCCTTCTAGGTCAAACTCTGTAAATAAACTCACTACTTTCTCCCCCAATGTGGCACATGACTCCCAGGGATGAGCCTCCCTGGCACCGAGTGATTATTACCAAGTGTTAATTATCGATGCATTTGGAAAAAGACCTTGACCAAAAGGGGGAAATATTAAATAAAATAGAGTTTTTATGGCTAAGAGACTTCAAAGTGAGTCAAGAGGTCATTGTGGAGGTTATGCTTATGCAGGTCTCAGTCTGACTTCACAAACTACCACAGTTATCAAAGCCTCAAACAAGTCCTCCTGAGGTCCCTAGAGACATCCAGACACCATAGGCAAGCCACCCAGCCTCATGAAATCAACACCCCCTAGGCGGGCCCTATCTGGGAATATATGAAAATCTATTTCCCCAATATAATATAATTATACTCATTTATAAATCCTTTAATCAATATTCTTCTACTCTTGTTAACCTATATTTTTCAATTTTCCTGTTAAGTATATTTCTCAGATACTTAAAACCTTCAGCTTGTTTATATGCCAGTTGAGCCCTGAAACCCAGCAAATATGGGGCCAACTCCTACTCTCCAGAGTTCTTCAGGCTTGCTCTGGACAACTAACAATATGATGATGATGGACCAGCCCTATCCCAAAAGCAAGGAGTATCTTCAACTGCAAGCAAACTAATCCCATTCCACTGCCCCATAATATCTACATCCCTGCTCAGCCTGATGCTGAGAGAATTGATTGTTCCTAAAATACTCATCTCCTAAAGAACTAAGACATTTAGAAGACACAGTGCATTATGCGGTATTTACCAATACCTAGCTTTACAACAAAAACTCAATCAACTGATTATAAAATTTTTAAAAGAGTAAAATATTAACGTAACTGCAATGTAAGCAGGCATAATCGAAGAGGAAAAAGGGCCTATGTGGGGCTAATAAAAATATTAATAAAAACAGACCCAATACAAAATTGTTAAAAACAGGGAACAATAGTGGAAAATTTTCAGGTATAGACTGTCATAAATTCAGAAAAATGAATCTACATAAAACAGTACTTGAGTGAGAAAAAACTGGAGAGAAAAAAGTTATAGTAAAGCTAGCATTAATATCCCATAAGACCCCTATTTCACCCCCTATACAAGAATCAACTCAAAATGGATCAAAGATCTAAATATAAAAGCCAGGACCATAAAACCACTAGAAGAAAATGTAGGGAAACATCTTCAAGACCTTGTGGTTTCTTGGACCTTACATCCAAACCATGTGCAACAAAAGAAAAAAAAAATAGATAAATGGGACCTCCTCAAAATTAAACACTTTTGCACCTCACAGGACTTTGTCAGAAGGGTGAAAAGGCAGCCAACTCAATGGGAAAAAATATTTGGAAATCACATAGCTGATAAGGGTTTAATAACCAGGCTATATAGAGATATTACAACTCAACAATAAAAAGACAAATGACCCAATTAAAAAATGGGCGAGGGAAGCGGCTGTGGCTCAATCAGTAGGGCTCCCGTTTGCCATATGGGAGGCCCCGGGTTCGGTTCCCGGGGCCTCCGGGTGAAGGCAAGGCCCGCCCCCATGGCGTGGTTGGCTGACCTGGCAAGCACAAGCAGCAAGGGGGGGGATAAATGAATAAATAAATAAAATCTTAAAAAAAAAAAAAAAAAAATGGGCGAAAGACTTGAATAGACATTTCTCCAAAGAAGAAATACAAATGGCAAAAAAAAGAACAAACAACACATGAAGAAATGCTCAACATCACTCATGATTAGAGAAATGCAAATCAAAACTACAATGAGATATCATTTCACACCTATCAGAATGGCCACTATTAAAAAGACAGAGAACTACAAGTATTGGAGAGGATGTGGAGAGATAGGAACACTTCACTATTGGTAGGAATGCAGAATGGTACAGCCACTATGGAGGACTGTTTGGCAGTTCCTCAAGAAGTTGAATATAGACTTGCCACGTGACCCTGCAATACCACTACTGGGTATATACCCAGAAGAAATGAAAACAGTGATATCTCATACTGATGTATCTGCACACTGATATCTGCACACTGATGTTCACAGCAACATTATTCACCATTGCCAAAAGTTGGAAACAACCCAGGTGTCCATCAACAGACGAATGGATAAACAAACTGTGGTCTATTCACAAGATGGAATATTATGCAGCTGTAAGAAGAAATGAAATTGTAAAGCATATGACAACATGGATGAACCTGGGTTGAGCAAAGCAACCCAGACACAAAAGGACAAATACTGTATGAATGCGTTACTATGAACCAAATATTTTGTGTAACATACTGTTTGATTTAAAAAATTTTTTATATGTATCCATTACATTTAGTCGAGAAGTGTATATATTTAGTCATCTGTTTACTTTTTAGTTTTTAATTGTTTATATTTTCAATTATTAAATGTACAAAATAAAGTAAAAAAAAAAAAAATACAAACCTCCACATCAAAAAAAAAAAAGAGAGAGAGAACTACAAGCTTTGGAAAGGATGTGGAGAAATAGGAACAATTTTTGACTGTTAGTGGGAATGTAGAATGGTACAGACACTGTCGAGGACTGTTTGGCAGTCCCTAAAGAAGTTGAATATAGATATGCCACATGACTTGGCAATATCACTACCGGGTATATACCCAGTAGAACTGAGGGCAGTGTCAGAAACAGACATCTGCACACTAACATTCATAGCAGTGTAATTCACAAATGCCAAAAGATGGAAACAACAAAAGTTCCCATAAAATGATAAATGGATAACCAAACTGCAGTACATACACATGATATAATATTATGCAGTGGTAAGAAGAAATGAAGTCATGAAGCATATGACAACAAGTATGAACCTGGAGGACATTATATTCAGTGAAGCAAGCCAGACACAAAAGAAAAATACTGTTTGATTTTGCTTTTGGGAACTAAAAATATTGTTTAATCTTATGCAATCAATAAGTGGTTTATAGATCACCACAAATTAGAATGAGTTTACAGAATGGAAAGCTGAAGGTTTACTAGTGCAGAATTGGTAAAAAAAAAAAAAAAAAAAAAAAGATATGTGTTAATCTTTGGAAATGAAAAGAAAAGGTGAAAGCACATCATAGTGTTGGTAACTAGCAGTGCTATCATATGGATATGACATTGGTTGAAAGGGAACATCTACGGTCTTTTAAGTTACTAGAAGGAAAGCTAAAAAATGTAACATGGGACTGTATACCATAGTAAAATCTCATGTGAAATGTGAAAATGGATAATACAGCATATATGTCTGTTTTTCTTTGAATCTGAAAAAATGTATGTTACCATTAAAAGATGTAAATATCAGAAAAAACACATTACGTTAAGTGAAAGAAACCTGACACAAAGTATGTATTGTATGATGCCATTTATTTAATATGTAAATATAATTCAATTTGTATAGGTGAAATAAGATTAGTGGCTATGTGGGGCTGTGGAAGGGTAGAGTGATTGAAAGGTGACTGCTGAGGGGTGTGAAGTTTTCTTTTTGACTGCTGAGGGGTGTGAAGTTTTCTTTTTGGAGTAATGAAATTGTTCTAAATTTTTTTTCATTGATGAATGCACAACATTGTGATTATACTAAAAGCCATTTATTATATTATATACTCTGGATAGATTGTATGCTATGTGAATATATCTCAATAAAACTACTTTAAAATAAATAAATAAGCAAGAATAGCCAGAAATAGCAGCTATGCACAGGAGGGGAAGCATATAGTGACTGAGAGGTGATGAATTTTTGTCTGTTTTTTTATTATTATAATAATAAAAATAACAAAAATTCTCTAAAAATGATTCAAGTAATGAATGCACAAATGTGTTTATGCCAAATACCATTAGTTGTACCCTTCAGATAGATTGTATGCTTTAATAATATGTATCAATAAAATTGATTTGTTTAAAAACAAACAAACAAAAACATCCTATAAGCCTTCTGTGTATGGTTTTTGAGAAAATTTTCTTGATTTCAGGTTACGAAAAAAAAAAAAAAAACCCTACCGAAGAACATCCCTTTGTTTTGTATCTTAATTTATTAATGTATTAATGACGTAAACAGCTAAGAAGACAGGAAAAGAAATACATAGTAAAAAAATAAGCATTCATTATAAAATGAATACTTTTCTTTAACATTTTCAGAAGCAAAATGCTCGGTTATAATTTTTAAAACATGCAAGAGAAAGTTTCAACACTTGAATACTGAGTTATTATTCCCCCAGTTCTGTTTGCTTTTACACAATTGTAAAAAGTTATGCACTGTAATGCAGCTTTATATACTGCTACTTTACTTCAAAATTTTCACGTGCTATATTGTCTTCATAAATATCATTTAAACTGTATAACAGCCTCTTAAATGGATACCAGTTTACCTAATAATTTTCTTTTATGTACAATATCTAAATGGTACCTTCAGAAAAAAAATGATCTTGGTAGTATACTTTTATTCATTTTAACTTACTAACAAAGTGAAGCCCAGGTAAGGTAACCAACAAAGGATCCATACTGAGGATACCCCTATGCTGACCTCACACAAGAGCAGTTCTTACACACACACACACACACACACACACACACACACAAACACACACACACACACACCCTCTACCTGAAAATAATACCATATTTATTCTACTCTAAGAGGCCATCAATTATTTGATGCACTACAATGGAAAAAAAAAATGTGGCAAATTAAACTATGGAACCCCCAAAACTACAGGATACACTAATCTGAGAGCTGTTAAAATGTAAGAAAAAAAACAATACTATGCCCTAGAAACAATGAAATATGGTATTAGAACTGAATACAGTATACTAATATTTATAGATGGGGGAGGTCAGACTTGCCAGCCTCCTTTGGAATAAAGTCAAGACCTAAAAAAATGAAAAATAGAAGAAAAAAAAAAAGATCTCTGAATTGCTGGAATGATAGTCTTAAAGCTTCTGCACATTGCAAGCAGCTCACATATAGCCTCAGTGACTCAATTTAAACACAATTACAAATGATTAATTACCTAAAATTTAGACCATTGCAGATTTAAGTCAAACCATTAGAGAACTATACTCTAAATATAAATGGAAGGTAAATAATGAAGGAAATTGTGAATTGATTAATGGTTATAAGAACGAAAGGTTAATTTGAGTTTACTATTCTCTAAGAAACATGGAAAGCAATTTGGCAAGATGCAGCAGGATCCTTAAAGATGTTCAAACCCCTGATCTGTGCTTCTCAGAAAAGATTTGCTATGTGGATAAGGATTCATATATATGTGTGTTTACTGTAACATTGCAATAGCAAAAAAACCTAGAAATACCTTTAAAATACAATAATAAAAATGAAGTACTTATTTGAAACCCTACAGTCTCCCCCCCACCAAGTGTATTTAATAATAATGATGAAATTTCTTGTGTTAAACAGTCTGCAACTTCAAGTCCACAGTGCCAAGGACTGATCTCAGCAGATTCTCTTCTGGGAGGATTCTCAGCCTTCTGGCTTCCAAACATTGCAATGGCTGCTTGGCTTTTGGATAGGCTTTTATCTAGCTTCTCTGATAAACTGCTATGAAGTATACTTTACCAATTTAAAACACATGCTGGTAATCATTCATGAGAATTATCCCCTTCAAAAATAGCCAGTCTGGAATTTGTGCAACTACCTAATTAAAAAAAAACAACAAAAAAACCTACTGCCAGGAGGACGGATGTGACTCAAATGGTTGAGTGTCCGTCTCCCATATGGAGGGACCCAGTTTCGATCCCTGGGACCTCCCGGTAAAAAAAAAAAAAAAAACCTACTGCGAAAAATATTTAAAAACCTCTTGAAAACTGCCTATGATGATCATATTGCTCTTTGAATATTTAATTAGAATATTTTCTTCACTGCTTTGCCTAGTAAAGTCAGGAGCAGCTAAATTGGTCAAATACAAGCAATGCGTATATTTGCGACTGCTGCATATACAATGTATATGAGTCAGTATTAACAGTATTACAGTAAAAATAATATTGTTTTTATTATAAAATGACTTCTATACATTCAAATGAATCTGCCCTGTGTCGTTTATTGCATGGATGATATAGAAGAGAACAATGGTTCACAAACTGGGCAAAGACATATGAACCCAATTAAAAGGAAGCATCACCATAAATAGGTTCACCTCCAACTCAGACATTAATAAAATCTCTGCAATGAAAATGTGATATAAAAACGTATTGGACAAAAAAGAAAAGAAATGCTGCCTAACAAAGGCAAAAAATACTTCACAACCTAGATTACTAATGACAACAGTTAAAAGTACATAGACATTTTCAATCCAAAGGGCAAGAAATCAGCATTTTTTTTAACCTAGTAGTCTTAATAACAATCAGGGTTTTTAAACTAAACTGGCTATGGGGAAGAGAGTGTGACTTATCAGAGATGGAAATTTTTAATAGGATGGTTTGCTAAGGAATTAACTTCCAGTTCCCCATGGTATGCTCTCATAATCTTCCACATTGCTCTTTTGCAGCACTTACAAATCTGTGGAAGGAGTTGCTCAATGTCTGTCTCCACAGTTAGACTGTAAATGCCAGGAAAACAAGGATCATGCCTGTTTTGCTCATTGAGTGCCTCAATTGTTCAGTAAAGTGCCTTGGTACATATTAGGCAATTGCTAAATATTGCTCAGTGACTTACTAACAAGGGTGTGGGGAAAGAGGCATTCTCATTCATTGAGAATAAACTGATATAACTCCTTAGAAGTATACTGAATATGCATTTTTGGCTAATGGCCAAGATTTAAAAATCAATTATTTACCTGAGGCCAAAACTGAAGCCAAATAGCACTTTCATAGAATAATCTTCTGAGATAAAAGAATCAAACATTTTTATTTAAAATGCCATCATTGTATCAATGATTTTAGTGGTTATTTTCTTTAATGTTATGAATGCAAGAACACCAAATAATTTTACAAAGCATAGGTAAAATCTAATAATGAAGCTGTGAAAGCCAGTCCAAAAGAGATTATATACTATATGACTACATTTATATAAAATTCTAGAAAATGAGAATAAATCTATAGTGGTAGAAAATAGATGAATGGGAAGTGGATATGGCTCAAGCGATTGGGCTCCCATCTACCATATAGGGGTCGAGGGTTCGATTCCTGGGGCCTCCTGTTAAAAAGCAAGCTGACCCATGAGGCAAGCTGGCCTAAGCAGAGAGCTGGCCCATGTGGAGTGCTGGTCCACACAGCAGTGCTGGTCCACATGGAGAGCTGGTGCAGCAAGATAATGCAACAAAAAGAGACACATAAGAGAGACAATAAGAGACACAGCAGACCAGGGAGCTGAGGTGGCGCAAGAGATTGAGTGCCTCTCTCCACTCTGGAAGGTCCCAGGATTGGTTCCTGGTGCTGCCTAAAGAGAAGACAAACATAGAAGAACACACCGAGAACAGATAATGAGCACAAAAACACTGTTGTGTATGTGTGTGTGTGTGTGTGTGAAATAAATAAATAATAAATCTTAAAACAAACAAACAAAAAGAAAATAGATCAATGGTTGCTTGGAGCTGGAAGACAGGGAGGAATGCGAGAAAGGGATTACAAAGAGGCATGAGGAAACTACTGGGGATGATGGATACGTTCACTCTCTTGGTTGCAGTGATGGTTAACAGTTAAAAATACACATCAAACTTATCAAATTCTATACTTAAATAGGTGTAATTTATTATGTTAATTATATCTCAATAAAACTTTTTTTTAAAAAAAAGCACAAAGTATTGGCAGTATGACTCCTGGAAGGACTTAAGTCTTTCACATAATACATCATATTCACTTACACTGGATCTTAGCCAAAAGAGCAAGAAGTCATCATCATCATATTCACTTATGTTTTTTCTTGTCAACTAATAAGGGACTACATGGCCCACTGCAGTTGATAAAAGAGAACCATAACCCTGAGAGCATAGTAGGGGGAACAGTTAAAAAGCTTTAGCAAACAGATTTTTGTCTGTTTAGAATGAATGTATGTGGCTTCTGATAAAGGCTATGTGGGCACCCTCTTGTCCTGTCGAGTTCAGCAAATCCTGGGAATTTTCAGGCTCTTAACAGTTCAGGAGTTTAGAGATCTATATATAAAACACACACTCACACACCCCACTGAACAATAGTAAGTACTATAAGTCTCCATTCTAACACTTCAGATAGGAAAAAACTGGAACCTGAGCAGATTCTGTATTTTGAGTATCTGCTTTGGAGCACACTGAAGAGTTTGGTATTAGTCAGCTTCCTATATTTCAAGTGATAGATTTTTTTTTTCCCTTTATTGAACAAATGAAGGAGAACACTGTACAAAAGTAGTATGATATACTCAAAACAATTTGCAGATCCTAACTCATCTGAATAAAGCCCCTTACTGCCTAATTCTGCATTACCTAAGATTAGGAGTTATGGATTACTGAAAACTCATTTTTTTACAAAAAAAGGATAAAGTTATTCCTACATTTATCTAGCTAGCACACTGTTAATGTTCATATTAATTGGTACTGATTCTGTTTAATTATTTGAATGTTCTTACATAGTTTTGGTATATGAAAACTGCAGCTTTCACTATTATTAACAGTTGTAGCATTTTACTCTTGCAACAATAAACATTTAAACTTCAACTGATAGAATTTCAATGTATAAACCATATAAGGAATATATCAAGTTATACCTAGAATGCTTACCTTTTTAGCAAGAAGTCCAATTCATCCCTTGTTCTTATACTGACATTGTTACAATAAGATAGAATGGCACCCTATGCTATCACATGATGGTGGATCCCACACAATTGAGGGAAGCCAGAAATATTAAAGGCATTCAGCTATTCAACCTTCCAAGGCTCAAGCTAAATAATGGATTTTGGCCAAACACTGAGGACAAAGCTGAATTTCATTGTATCCCTAAACTGGGGAGCAATTTGGTAATACCTACCCAAATTCAAAACATACATATCCTTTGATTTAGCTACAGCATTTCTAGGAATATATTGTACATGTATAAAATGTTCTATTACTGGGAAGCGGCTGTGGCTCAATTGGTTGGGCTCCCGTTTACCATATGGGAGGCCCTGGGTTCGATTCCCGGGGACTCCTGGTGAAGGCAAGCCAGCCTGCAAGGCGTGGTGAGCTGACACAGCAAGATGACCCAACAAAGGGAGACAAGCAGATACAGAAAAATGCACAGCAAATGGACACAGAGAGCACAAACAGCAAGGGGGAGATAAATAAATAAAAACAAATTTTTAAAAATAAAATAATAAAAAAAAAAAGTTCTACTACCAAGATATTCATTATAGCAAATAATTCATTATAGGAAACCATTGGAATGCCCATTAGTATTGAGGCTAGTTAAATAAATTACAGTAGTATTTATGTAGAGGTTTATATACTTACTGATATGAAAATGGCATAAAGAGACTGGAAAGAGATTCCCTGGATTCATATCCTGAGTCCTACAAGTTACTAGCTGTGTGATAATAATAGCTAGCCCATTACCAGTTATTTAACCACCCTATGTCCAATTCCCCTCATTTGTTAAAGTGGGATAAAAAGAATACCTGTCTCATAGGCTGTTGTGAGGCTTCTCTAGGTTAAAACTTCAAAAATGTTAAGAAAAGTGCTTAAATGGCCAGAGATGACAATTATTAGGAGAAAAAACACTTTTTTTCCCAGGAGTAAGCTCACAGTAAATGTTCAGTGTGACAATGTTGTTACCATCTGCACAATTGAATATTAGATTTTCATTAAAAACAATGAAGCTGCTTTAACTGTATCAATGTGGAAAGATCTCCAAGATACAATGTTAAGTGAAAGATGTAAGATACACAATAATGTTAAAAGGTGGTACCATTTGTGAACAAAAGAACAAAGATGGAGCAAGAACACATAGACACATGACTATATAATTTTTCCCTGTATTTGTGCATATATTAACCATTCAACTTAATTTAAAATATTAATGAATGATTCAATGAATGTTAAAATAATTGAACCATACATCTCTAATTAACTGAGCAAGGGGTAAAACTAAAAATGCCAAATATTTATATAGCTCTTATTATATCAGCTATTATTCTAAACATGTTTCCTATATTATTCATATCATCCACACAACACTCAGTTTTCTTGTATGAAGCTTTCTTAAGGAATGTTAATCTTGTAATCCAGTTTTTTATTTTTGTAATTCAGTTTTTATATTTGCCCAAACCCCAAAGTAGACCTTTCTTTATAATGACAGCCATGTGATTAAGTCAGGTGACATATACCATACTTGTGAAATACACTCTACATCTACAAGGCAGAAACCATTTCTGGAGCACTTAAAAATCTAAACCAAAAATAAAATGTCAGTTCATAACCCCCTTTGAAAATGCCTATTATTTTCCCATACATATATATTTTTTAAAGATTTATTTATTTACTTTATCCATTTTAAACCCCCCTTCCCCATTTGCTGTTTTGTGTCCATTTGCTAGGCAATTCTCTGTGTCTGTTTCCTGCCATCTCTTCTCATCCTCCTCCTCCAGTCTTCACCAGGATTCAATCCTGGAGACCTCCGATGTAGGAGAGAGGTATTCTGACGCCTGCGCCACCTCAGCTCCTGGCTTCTGGAGCTTTCGGAGCATCTCGTCTTGTCTTTGCCCTGTTACGTCATCCTGCTGCATGGCTCTCGGGGCCCGACGGCTCAGCGGCACACAGAGCCTGGCAGCCCGTGCGCCTTTGGGAGGTCCCGGGGATCGAACCCAGGTCCCTCCATATAGCAGATGGACGCCCAACCATTTGAGCCACATCCGCCCCCTCCCATACATATTTAATAACAGTTTTTTATTGTGTGACCAACAGTTATCACACGTATAAAATTAAGTGCTAATTGTATGCTTTATTAATATGTATCAATAAAATTGATTTGTTAAAAAAATTAAGTGGTAATCTATGGAGTTATCTAGATAATTTATATGCATTCCCCTCAGATACTCAGGTAATTAAGACCAAAAAAAGTTTTTTTTCTCCTAATAATTGTCATCTCTGGCCATTTAAATTAATTTTTTCCTTGTTTTCTTTCTCCATCTAGTCTTCTGTTTCTTTTTCAAGATGAAAATTGTGTGTTTTTTTTATACTTAGAGAAACACTCATGTTCACTGTAAAAGTAAAAACACATAATATAGAAAAGGATAAGGAAGAAAAAAAATCACCTGAAATGCCCATCCAATTACTCTGAGACCACTAAATATTTTGGTGACCATCCAACACGTGCATAATATGTAGTAATACATGCCATCCTTTACTTTGGGCATGGACTCCCTTTTATTTTGCTTATTTCTCCCTTCCAAAGTTCACAAACGTAAGCATACAGTAAATTGTAAATTTTATAAATAGTTTTAAAAAATGATGTCACACTGTATACATATATCTATACTTTGCTTTCTCACTTAAGATATATCATGCAAATCCTTTCAGGATACATTTGGAAATCCTTTCAAGTCACAGAACATTATGTCTATGCCATGATTTACGTAACGAGAAATCCTATTGACAGGGATTCTCTTTGTTCCCAGATTTTTGCAACCAACATTGCCTGATTGCTTAGTAAAAAAACCTTTAATAATCACATCTTCATTAGTATCTCATGAGAAAAAATCCTTTGTCACTTGTCCCAACTAGCAGTTGACTTACCACTTAATTTTTGGTAGTGAGTAACTAATGAGGTTATACACCTTTTCATGTTTTTGAATGTTTGGATTTTTGTGACCTTCTGGTCATAGGCTTTACCCATGTTTCTATTGGGTGGACTTTTCCTTAATTTGTAAGTGCTATTACAAATGTTAACTCTTTTTCAAACCTTTTTCCCCAATCTATCCTTTGGCCTTTGTTTTTGCCACTAAAAAATTCATTTCTATATAATCTAATATGTATATCTTTACTTTTATGACTTTTAGGCTTCCCATCTTGGTTTATAAGATTCCCACTAATACCTAGATTGCATGTATAAAGAAAATTTAGGAGATTAATATTTAAAATATTTTTAATATTTACATTTAAGACTTGAATTCTTCTTAAATTGATTTTTGCATATGCTGCAAAGTAGTGATTCAATTTTATTTTCTTCCAGATGGATAAGTTGTATCTGTTATATTTGCTAGATATTTGTCTTTTTTCCACTGAATTGAAATACCATTTGGTCATGAATAAATTCCCTTATACAGCATTTGCTTCGGCCTTTTAAATTCAGCCACATTAATATATTTTAGCTTAAATGTATATTTCCATGTAGTAACAGTACAAATATATGAGCGTTTTTTCATTAAGTATAACAAATGTACAATACTATTACATGGTATTAATAATAGGGTGGTATAGGGGGAAAATATACCTAATGTAGGCTATGGACTATAGTGAGTAGTAATATTTTAATACTCTCTCATCAATTGTAACATAAGTACCACACTAATGTAAAGTGTCAACAACAGGAAAGTGTATGAGAACATTATATTTTTTGCTTGACTTTTCTATAAATGTACACCTTTTCTAATAAAAAAGATTAAAAAATATATACACACACATAAATCTCCACATAGAAAATTAAATAATATATGCACTTATCTGGATAATTCAAGACATTTTTATTTAAGATATCTAAGTAATTAATATGAAATTTAAATGGCTTTATTGTTCATATTAAATTAAAAAATATATTTTTTGCTGCCCAAAGCAATGCCCATCTGTTGTAGAAACTAAAATATATAGAAAGTATATTAATGAATTTAATTTTTTCTTGAAATTCTTAATCTAGAGAAAATTATTTTGATGAATTTCCTTTCAACTTTTCCCAAATATATATACAATCACTTACAAACATTGTTATTTCTATCATGCCCTTTTTTCAATTTTACATGTATTTTCCAATTTAGCCTTCTTTATTTTACTTTTAAATAAACACTTTTAAAACATTAACCTAAGACATAACTAAAACAAATGTAAAAGCCTAGTTGCTTTTCATTTCTCAGGCACATCTGGAGTTATTCTGCATCATAAGATATACTACCCATTTTATTTTCAGTAAAATAAGCTTAAAAAAAAAAAAAAAAAAAGAAACAAAATGCGGCAAATTTTATGTATAATTTTTAAAAAGGTTTTTCACCAAAGAAACAAGTTTCTAAAGACAGCATTAAGATTCAAATCCTGAAATTTTATTTTAGTACGCTAGTCATATCGTACCAAAAATAACAGTGACCAAAAAATCAATAGACACAAGAATTAAAGTGCTTAAATTTAAATCTGAACACTTTGATATAGCATCAGTTTTTATAAGTGGCTAAACACTTAGGCTAAACAGAGCAAATATACAGAAAGGGGTCAAATAAATTAATCATTAGATAATTTTATTTACAGCAGTGACTAATTTTAAACAGTTGTAATAGCTGCAGATAAAGTTAAGATCTATTACTATGAAGATATGCATCTATTTCAGCTGCCTTTTCATATATGCATATGTATATACTTGGTATATGTACTATAAATATATTAAATATTATATATATATAAATTAATACACTAATATCAGGGATTCTTAACCTTTTTCGTTCCACGGACCCCTTTGTCAGTCAGGTGAAAACCACTGATCCCTTCCTAAGTCCACACTATACTGTGTATTATTTAATGAATATATCACACCCGCACCAACATGTCCCTACAAGAATAATGTTCTTTTGAATGTCAATTCAAGCTCACAGACCCCTTAAGAACCCCTGACTTATATAAACCAAAGTTTTATTTCACAATAGGAATAATAAAAACAGGAAAACTTTTCAAGTCTCTACAGAAAGAAGATAAATAGAAAACATTCTTATTAACCATAATTTATTCTATTATAATAGATAACTTGACATGAAAGATAATATTCAATACTCTCTTAATAAAATCTCTCCTTACAACAAATTAGTAATTAATAATTATTTTCAGGATTAAAGTGGAACATAAACTCATGATAGCTACACTTCAATCATTGTTGGATTTACTGATATTTCCCAATACAAAAGTACTAATCCCTGTGGGTCATCACTTTAAAGAGGGAAAAATTTTATTCTAGTGCATGTTTCCATTATGTTCTCTATATGCCTAGTCTAAGAAGACAGGAAAATGTTTAAAAGGCAATGTTTTAAAATAAGCATTAATTTAAAAATCAATGTTTTTATACAAGCATTAATTTAAAAATCCCTACTCTACAGGCCTGTACAATTTTAATATATTTCTATAATCCACTTTATGGATAAAAATTTAGGAATAGAACCGCTTCCTTAAATCAAATCTATATACTAATGATCACTAGCAGTACTGAAAAATATTTATACAGAAAGTAGTAAGTCACTGCAGTTGCTAAAATAATGGCCTGTATGTTGATCTTTCTTAGCTCCTACCAATAGATCAGTTTAGCATCTTTGCTAGAAGTATATATTTTTTCTTGCTCCCCCACTTTTTTTTTTTTTTTTTTTTGGGGGGGAATAGCCTCATTTTGAATTTTCCCTACTTCATCCTTCAAAATTGGCACTCAAAAAGAGCACTTTTTGAGGCTATCTTGTCTCCTTAAGAAATTCAGTATAAAATAAATAGAAGTAGGTAACAGTAAAGTTAATAATAATAATAAAATTAAAACATGTATAGGCATTCTATATTCATAGTTTCTTTTCTTTTTTTTTTTTTTTTTTATGACACCTCCTGCTTAAAACCCAAAAGGCCAGAAGGATCGTGAGGCCCCGCTTTCACGGTCTGTATTTGTACTGAAAATCAAGATCAAGCGAGCTTTTGCCCTTCTGCTCCACGGGAGGTTTCTGTCCTCCCTGAGCTCGCCTTAGTCATAGTTTCATTTAATAGCACCTGGAGATTTTACACAGGAGAAAACTTAATCTTAAGTTAAGTAAACTGTCCAAGGTTACACAGCAAATAAGTAGTTGGGGCCAGACCAGGTCTATCTGATTGGAAAAACTATTTGCATAAAGTCTGTACTATATTGCTTACATTACATGGTATCACTTTAGTTTTAAAAATATTTTCACATAGATTACCTAGGGTTTATCTCACTTGAATTCACAATATTCTTGAGAGGCAGTTTCCTAAATATCAAATTCTAGGTCCCCAACTCCAACTTTGCTTTAAAAGGGCATGTAAGTAAAGTGGCAAAGCTAAATGAAAATCATATGACATTTAGTCTAATGCTATACTATTTGCAGCACATGCAGACACACTTTTTTCACAACTTGCTCCTCTTCCCTTTCCTCCCATATTTGGATGAAAACCATATTAGTTTATTAGTAAAGATTTATGTTCTGAAAATAAGTACTATGGTCACTGCATTAAAAATATAGTCCATTTGAGGCTTACTCTATCCTATTGACTTAGATTTGGATGCTTATTATTAGCGGTTCCTAGTCGAAGGCTAGCACTTCGTGCACAATCTTAGGAGACACTATTATCTGCAAGAACTAAAGTGATTTAATCTTGTCTGTCAAATACTCTATATTCAATTAACAATTTACTGAACACCTATCAGGTATAAAGACACTGTGCTTGAACTCCTGGGAGCTTTCTAACTTAGTAGGAACAGCCTAGGAAACTAATTAAATACAATGCACTAGAAGTTAAAATAGAGAAATTGGAAATATTGCATAGCAGTCAATAGGCGTGAGTGACTAGCTTTGCCAGTGGGACAAGGAAGAGCACTCTTGGTGGTGCAGCAATCTGTTAAGGCAGTGAAATGCAAGAAAAGCCTCAGAGGAAGAGCAGCACAGTGTTAGGGACCCTAACACAAACACCCTAGGTGCCATTTAATACTGGATTGTGGCACAATTCAATTCCCTAATGAATGTTAAGATTTCTACATATAACACTCAAAGTGATAATGATAGTCTCAGAAATGTCTTATAAGCTTCAAATCACCTTGAGTGTGTGCGTGCATGAGGAGACAGAATTTTGTCAAAGCTTTTTTCACATTCAACCTTAGCAGCAACTTAGTTGCTTTTCAGTTGCTTTTCCTGCTGCTTAGTTGCAATTCCCTGTGGCTAATCTCACAGATTTCGTCAGTGGTCTAAATTATTGCTTTCATAAGTTCCCTAAAATTTGGGGACTTGTGAAGTAAAATTGCAGACTCATTCAACCTCTTTCATATTGATATTTTTCCCTTTAGTACTCAAAGCTTTTAGCTGGCTTTCCCTTTCCCATTTTGGTCTCACCCAGACAAGACTGGTTTGGACTTACCAGAGCACTTAAGGAATTCTTATTTGGTTGAATGTCACCTGGGCAATGAAGCAACAAGGCTTGTTTTTCCCTATCCTTCAGAGATCAAGAAAGCCTCACTCTGGAGCAAGTTAATTGATAAAACTATATCTGTAGCAAGTATAACTATAAATATATCCATAGATTAATGCTATTGTCCAGTGTGGCTGGTAAGCACAAAATGCTAAAACTGTATATTCAGAAGAGACAATGCTGGTCTTCTTCATTACCAGGGCAAAGCACATAACATCTTTAAGGTTATGTTTTTTGTAAGGAATATCAATAGGCCAGTTTTTCTATTATGAATTTAGTATAAAAATATTTTTAAATTGTTATTTCAAAATTTTAAGTTTTTATTCTCCTTAACAAAATAAAAACAGTTTATTGTAGACAATTTGGAAGATGCAGAAAAACAAAAACAGAATAATTTGGTCATATCCATCACCCAGTGATAGTGATTCCATCCTCATTCTTCAACTGTCTTTTGAATGGACTATTCATTTACATTGGTTTAGACAACTACTGGACTTAACCAGAAATACGATTTTTCAGATTACGAAAAATTTTTAATTAAAAAATTAAAATTGTAGTATCTGTGAGGACTTTTGATTTAAAAGAACTAAAGAACTTTTTGAGTTTGCAGTACAAACTGAAAAACACTCTTCTGTTAAGCATAGTGTTGGGGGCAAAACATCAGCTATTGCATTACATATGAAAAGAGAGTACACTGGGTTGGGCAATACCCAAGCAAAACAATTTCTGTATTTTCACAATATATTATTCATCAAAATCTGAAGAGGTCACCCAGAATTTTACAAATGGAGAAAGCTAAGGAGGGATGCAAGTACTACTTTTAGTTTACCACAAAACTGGTCAAGGTTTTGATTTGGAGTAGCATTTATGTAGGATTTTAGGAAGGAATAGCTATAGATGTGGGGAGGAATGACTATAGAGATGGATGTCCAAAAGCAGAAAATATGAAGTCAGCAATATCCTGACAATCTTCTAACCTTTAAATATGTGGTCAAATAAATTTGATTTAGTTATATTCCATTTGCAGCCCTATTAGTTTCTGAAGGATTACTTCCTTTTCAGGGAATCTAGTCACTTTTTCATAGGTTAGCCTGGGCCTCTTACAGTCTACGACACTGCAACACAATCTTTCTACGCCTCCCCAATTCAGTCAACACTGTCGCATTACCATCACCGCTGTTTTGAAGCAAGCGTATCTTTAACTGTTCTCCCTCCTTCTCTGTACCATAAAATCATATAACATAAAGGTCAAAGCCTGTTTTTAAAAACCCTTCCAGAACCCACCCAAAGCATGTGAGCACCTATTGAATCCCTCCCGCAGGGATGGCAGATAAAACCCTAAGAATTATTGAGAAAACACGTTCGCAAGCCAAGCTCTTCAGTGACTCTGCAGTGAGAGCCGTATCAGTGACATTCCCTTCCAAGCCTATCTCAGCAAAGACGGCTCTTCCTCCAGGGTTTTTCCTACATCCTCGCTCCCCAGCCCCGGGCGGTGTAAAGGTTTCTGTAAAGGCGGTGCAGGTTTTCTGCCAAAGAATAGGCTTTGGGGAATGAGACCCAGCGGCTGTTGCAGACCCAGAGGAATAGCTGAAACAATCCCACTAGCCTAAGTCCCAAGGACTCCGAGTAGGAAGCCATAATGGCTGCACCTACCCCCAACCTGGGGAAAGGTGGACATCCCAAACCACAGGAACGGGGGCGCCCACAGTGGGGAGCTGGGGGTCAGTAGAACTAGAGAAACGAGCGCCTTGCTGGTGCAGGGTGACAATGGAGATGAAGACCCAGTTAGTGAAGGCCGCCAGTCATACTCCCCCACCCCTGCCACCCCTTCTCCTATCCCACCAGTCACCAGTTACCGGTCGCCGTTCACCTGCCGTGGCGCGAGGCGCAGAGACCAGTAAGGACCACGGCCCCAGAGGCTCTGTCACTGTGGGAGGGGAAGTCTTCAGCTGCAGAGAGGGGCGGGTCTAGACAGTCACGTGATCTAGAGGCCCGCCCTGCCGCCTCCATCCACGCGCGCTGTATTTCGGAGGCCTGTATTTTCGTGAATCATTGGCACGCTAATTTTCTTGTTTGTGATTTTAAAGAAAGAAGCATAAACATGTTCACAAAGTTTGTGTCGTGAAGTGCAACGTAGGAGCGTGGGTGGCAAGGGTTAAGGTACCTGGCTAAGGAAGTGACGTCTACGTCACGAACTAGAGACCGGAAATGGCGGTGGAGTTCCGTCCCTCCAGGGCCCACGAGCCAAATCTCGAGACGTAAGGTTTGGACCGATCATTCATCTTAAAACTGGAAGCATGTGGAGAGAAACCAAATTATCCAAAACGCAAACTTGTATTTGTGTTAAAACCGACTACTTTAAGTTTTCCACAGGCTTATTTACATTAATAACAAGCACCTTTTAAAATCCTATTAAGAAACTGTGCTTGAAGGTCACTCTGGAGACTACCAACTAGGAAGAATGGGACTGGGGAAGGTTAATCTTGTTGATGTGGGAAAAAAAGAGGAGACAGTGGAAAAATCTGGATTTCACCGCCAGAGCCTACCAGGCAAGCCCCACAAGTAGTGTCGTAAAGAGTGGGAGGAGAATGCTAGAAAGCACAGCCCAGTAAGACGGAGGTCCCAGAGTGTAGGGGGAAGGGTACATGAAGGGCAGCAGTGCGGCTGCGCGCGAGGCGGCAGTCGCGCCGGCGCGCAGAAGGGGTGGGGTGAAAGGTCACGGCTCTGCGGCGGGTCTGGCTGGCCGCGGCTGCGGGTTGGAAACGAGCGCCCCGTGTGCACGTGTGGAGAGGCGGCGGCACCAACGCGGCGGCGGGAGACATCCCCGCCCCCTCCGAAGGTAGAGGGCCGCGCTCGATTCTCGCGGCCTCCGTCACCCGCTCAGCTCCCTGCCCTAGGCGAGGAGGCTGGCTTGTGGTGTTGAGTGGCCCGAGCTGAGGGCGCGAAGAGCTCAGGGAGGCGACGACGACGGCGTTGATATCGGTGGTAACGACGGCCTCAGCAGGCGGGGAAGATGAAAGGGTGAGGAAAGGAAACTGGGCAGGGCCTGGCTGGTGGCGGGGAGAAGCCTCTCTCCCTTGTAGAGGGAGAGAGGCTGCGACGGAGGAGAGAGGTTCTGGGAGAAGACCGGGCGGACGCGGAGTGCCGGGCGGAGGGAGATTTCTGGGCTTCTCGGGTCACTCGCTCACCGAGAAGTCGGAGGCGGGGCTCAGGCTGTTGGCGGGCTGAAGGGCCAGCGGAGGTTAGGAAGGGAAACCCCAGGGTTTTGGCCCGGAGAACTAATGTAGACTGAACGCAGAATAGCGGCTGAGTGGGGAAACAGGGAAGAGCCATTGTGAGGAGCCTAAGGCCTCCTACTCGGGAGTGGGCTGCCTGAGCCACCAGATCAGTGCCCGGCCCGCCACTCCAGGTGGAGTGGTCTGGTTGTCCTCTTCTCCAGATCCGGGTTTAACACTGGAAACTGCAGTCTTTGACACTGTGCAGTTTTATTCACACTTGGGAACAGTGCGGAACCTTCTGGTGAGAGAAGGAATTGGAATAAAGAGCATGGCTATGAGTATTAAGGGTTAGTGACTCAACTAGATTTGGGTTGGGGCAGAGCGGGTGGGGGAAGGGGAGAAAGCGCGAGCGCTTTAGACTTGGGGTGCCAAAATGTTTAAGGAAGTGTTATTGATCAGTAGGTGGAGCTGTTGCTTCAGTAGTTTACTATTGCTCCTGAGTACACTGAGTGGGGTCTCTTGTTATTGCGATGCTTTTTTCAGATGATTAGCAAAGTTTTTCACAGTTTCAGTCTTAGATAAAATTAGGGACTATTTTGATTAGACTATTTCCAGTTGGGTAAAGTGTCTCCTCTCTATTAAGCATATAACTTAAAACATTAATTACATAACGCTCTGTTTTAAAACATTACCTGTATTCGCAGTTTTGGAGCTTGCCTTCTCTACCCTCTAAGAGAAAGAAATGAAAGTTTGTAAATATTAAGGCCTTGTGAGGTGCCTGAGTGTTTTGTTTTTTTCTTTTATAGCAAGTCAGTTAAACAATTATAACTGTTTTGAGTGAGTGCAGCCTTTCAAACTATTCAACAGCCCTTTTGAGGATGAAGTAAAGGTCAGTCTTCTAAGTAATCTCAAACTCCCTAAGACAAGGGTGTATGTGTTACAGAAAAGGTTCCAAGAAAGTTTAATTTGGTCTTAGGTCTGTAACATGTTACAGTGGTTTTGCTTTACATTTTGGAAATTAGTTCTGATTTTGACTTGTACGGTTTGTATTTTAAAATCTAAAGTTTGGGAATTATGAAGACTTTTCCCCAGTCCCTGCATTATATCATACTAAGTCATAAAGACTCCAGTAAGGAAACTAATTATGGGGCATAAGTGTTTGCTGCACTTGAATCATGATCTAGGAAGTTTAGCTGTATTATATATGATCCAATATAATTTGGGGAGAATTTTTATTTCTGAGAGACCACATTCCTTGAATATGCATGCTGTGTCTTCGTTTCTGTGTTCTGATTGCCAGCCACTCAATACAAACTTGTCATGTTTTGTTAGAGTAATAAAAAGAAATGGAAGAGTTCCCAGTGTGAGACTGCCACAGATTTATAAAAGGGGGACTCCAAGAAATTATTCTGGATGTTTCCAGAAACTTTGGTTTAGCTCAGTTCTAGTTAGGATTCTTTTTGATACCTAACTTGACAATAGAGATGGGGCCAAATATGGTATTATCCAGATACTACCTTCATTTAATACATCCGTGAAGCAACTGTCTTTTTATTTAAAATAGATGTTTTGGGTAATAGCTTACCTGTCTGATGGGGCAGATCCCCAGAAATGAGTTGTTAGCCAAATTTAGAGGAAACCTAAGGAAACTCTGTTATTGAATCTGTGTACCTCATGCCAGCAACTAACCCTGAAATGAAGAGTCCTTAAGTCTAGTTCCTATCACTTCTTACTATTGGGAGCTTGGAATTGTGTTCTTAACTGTAAAAAGCCTGAACAAAAGAAGACAGTATACATTGTTTAAAAGATTTTAGCATCCTTAGGTTCAAAGACATGAATCACCAAGTACAATCAATTGGTGTTATAGTCCTGACTCTTGATTTGTGGTCAATTATTATGTGGGTTTTGTATGAAATTTTATTTGCTAAGTTTTTTATTGTATATTGCAGTAACTGAACAGTAAGTTGGATAGAAATATCTAAAATCAGAAACAATGCAGAACCCAATTTTAAAAATCAGTATATCATTTAAATTTTTACATTGTTGCCTATATTGTATATCTATCATTTGGAACTTTTTAAACTTGTTTTACTAGTTTCTTTTATTTTTTATTTTATTATTTTTCTTAATATTTCTACTTAGTTTTCATTATTACTAGCAGTAGTATATTCCATTGTATTAACATAGGTATATTTACCTTTCCCCCATAGTAGAGATATTTCCTGTTAACTACTTCGTGTATTTAAAGGTTTATTTTTGAGATATTACAAGAAGGTTGCTTCCTTTGTACTGAGGTTGATTGTTTTTATAAACAAGGGACCTTGCAGCTTAAATTTGTGGATGGTAAGCTGATTGATTGTATTTATTGCTCCTCTCTAGGGAAGGTGAAAACTCAGACAAGAAGGAATGCCAATAGATAGCCATAACTGAGGTGACAGTGTAATTAGTCAATTTAATAGAAAGCACAGTTGACTCCATTTACCCTTCAATTTTAGTAAAGTGTAAATTAGATCTAATAAAAATGTCCTAAAAAAAAAAAATGTGTGACCAAGGTAAAGATGGGAAAGTAGGTGGCCATAATATATAGTGTGTGGAACAGTATAGTTTGTTAATTAAAATATTAAAAGGACTCATTTTTAGGCCATTTTACATCAGCATATACCATGCAGAACTGTGTGGGAGAGAGTGTGGTCTACGATGTGAACTGTGGTCTATGCTTAGTGGCAAAGCCCCAGGATGTGTATATCCATTGCAGATAATGTGCCACACTAATGAAAGCTGTTTATGTGAGATGTTATGGGAGGTATGGGAGGTGGAGATCATGGGAATCCCTGTAATTTTTTGTGTGTAACATTTATGTAGTCTAAGCATCTTTTAAAATATATATGAAAAAAAAAATAACATTTTTGTAAGCAAATGCACATACACGCATATGTATCTATATATCATTTTACAAATATTGGTTTGTATTGTGAATAATTTGATTTTTACCCACGATAAAAAAAAAGGACTCATTTTGATCAAATGCTACTAGAAAATAAAATTAAATTATAAGATTCTCAGAAACTGTGTTGAAGAACTTAGAATAATGGTTGCCTTTGACAGTGCATGGACTGAGGGGACGGGACACAAGGGGAGTCTTTGAGATGCTAGAAATATTCTGTGTGTTTGTCTGGATGTTGATTACAAAGGTATATACATGTGTTGTTTCTTTAAAGTTTTATAGTTGTACACAAGATTTTGAACCTTTTTCTATATGTCTTTTACTTTAATACAACAATTCTTTAAAAAGCCAGTCAGGCTAAAGTAGGAGTTGGCCCCTCTGTAAACTTATGTTTCATGATCCTCACTTCTGTGAAACCAATAACTGAGAGAAGCTGATTGGGATGATGATTTTAACAAATACTCTGTAATGGCCCCATTGCTATGTTGAGATGAATTCATATACAATATAACGTACCTGTACCACAATTTAAAAATCAATGTAATATCCTGTAATAATATCTATAATATAAAGGAGAAATGAAAGGAAAGTAAATTATAATAAAATATTTATTTCAGTATGTAAATTAGCAGCTACCACTGTACCATAAAGCATAAGAAGATGTTTGTATTTCTCTGTAAATAGAATCATTTTATAATTGAGAAAGTATATATGCTGCCAATACAGGTGTGTGCCTTGGTAGCTCAAGCTGTGTTGCCAGCAGTGATGTGATTTTTTTTTTTTTCCTTTTTTTTTCTTTTTTCCTTTTTGCAGTTGTGGTCAACTCTGGGGTAAAGTTCTGAACAAAACAAATTTCTGGGTTGGAAGAGATTTTTAAAGGTCTTTTAGTAGTCCAAGCATTCTTCTGTTACTTCATGATAATATTCCGTTTGTCATGCTTTCAAACATCCTGGCAGCTGTTATGTGAATGTTGTTCCAGATGTAATTGGTATTCCTGTTGTAATAATTTAGGGTTGAATTAATTTTACACTGTTGTACATTAACTGTATTTTCAACTAAAATATCTTCCTAGTCTTATGCAGACTTTGTAAAACATTATCTTCCAAAGACAGTGCTTTTTCTAGACCAACTAATATTTGTATTCAGTTTCATTTTACTACATCCTCTATTTTGGACTGTGGAAGTCTTTTTGACTCCTGATTTTCTCTTCCTAATATTAACTAGGGCTTCCAGCTTTTTGCCATCTTAAGAGAGATGCTTTCTCAGTTATTCAAATAATTCTCAACTTTTTTTCCCCCCAACACAGCTCACACTAACCAATAGAAATTTCCTTCCATCATGGAATTGGGAGTTGTTGGATTATAGTTTAATAGCTACAAATTACATAATTGTGTTGTCACCCAACCCTGCTGTCTCTTATCTTTCCTACTTCATCTATTTACATTCATTCAGTACCTTACTTATTGGCAGTGTTAGGCTTGTGCTGTCCGATACAGTAATGACTAGCTACAAGTGGCTGTTGAGCAATTGAATTGTGACTTGTGCGACTGAATTTTAAAATTTAATTAGTTTTATTTTTATTTATTTATTTTTTTTAATGTAGGTGGAATATACTCCTATTCAACCTCTTCTGTAAGGTTGGCAGCCCTGAGAACTCCTATTTTAATGTAGCATGTTATGGATATATTTCTGCTCCTAAAAGAATGAGGAGCAGACATTTCCACATGCAATAATTAAAATTTGAAAACTGATACTCAAAGTCAGTTTCTGGTCAATTTTTAAGTATGGAACAACTTGGATATGTGACTCTACTTTTTCGACTATACATTTTATGAAATGTTAATATAGACCACAATATTTCTGGGGAAGTTTATCACCTGAATTGAAATGTGCTGTAAGTGTAATACATACTAGGTTTTGAAGACCTGGTATGGAAAAAAGTAAAATGATCATTAATAATTTTTATTTTGATTGCATAGTCAAATGATGTCACATGTTTCTTTTTACTTTTGTAAATGTGGCTACCAGAAAGATTCGGGGATGCAGATGTGGCTCAGGCTGTTGAGCACCTGCCTCCCACAGGAGAGGTCCCAAGTTCAGGGTTCAGTCATGGGGGAAAAAAGCAAACAAGCAAATAAGTGAAAAAAAACCAACTCAGGTGAGCCTATGTGGCTCAGTGGTTGAGCACTGGCTTCCCGCATACAAGGTCCCAGGTTCAGTCCTGGGCCCTGGTACCTCAAAAAAGAAAGGAAGGAAGAAAGGAGGAGAGAGAGAGAAAGACATAGAAGCATTGAAGGATAGATTCAAATTACCTGTGTGACTAGAAGTATATTTCTGTTCAGCAATGCTGTGCTGGACTCTGAAAAAAATGAAGTTGTGTAAAACATGTTCTCTTCCCCTAGGTTCTATTTCCTAGATGGTAAATGTTTCTAAATGTTTCTATTTGGAGGCAGACAGATCATTTGTGGCTGTTTTAGTGAAGCATTCTGAGGCCACTCCTCAGTATTGTCATTCAATCACTGTCTGTAATGGATAGGGAAGGGAGAATTGAAAGAATGTATTTGCTTTTCTTTGCTGGGCTCATGTAACATATCCTGCCTCCATCAAATTTATCTCCAGAAAGACAGTAGCAATTTATACCACCTGCAGTATATGAGAATAAAAAGAACATTTTCAACATTTATTTCTTGTCCAGAAAATATAGGTATAAGGTGCATTTAAAGTATATTTGGATTTTTTTCCTCTTCTAGTTTGTATAGTTTATTTGTAGTGTAATTTGCCTTAATAAAGGGATGTTATAATGCAGGGTATTGAACTAAAAGCAACCAAGTTTTAGTTTGCTGTACCACTAACGATACCTAGCAGTGGGGTCACTAATAAGTTTCTTGACCTCTGGGCCTTAATTTCTTTATCTTTAAAGGGGATGGTTTGCACCTAAACAGGAAAAGCCAAAGATTCTAACTCTTGTTCCATTTCTGATCTGTTGATAGTGTCTGCCTGTGGTGCTTCAATGAGTTCTCAAACTGCAAAAAAAAAAAAAAAAAAAAAAAAAAAAGTGCTATGCTCTAATATCAGTATTTACTAGGACTTCTGTAGCAGGTGTGTCACATTTTTGCCATTCCTGGTCTCTACGAGCTAGGACTTTCTGTGACACCAAGAAACAAGCAAAAACTTTGGAGCCATATTTGAATTGTTTTATTTTAAACTGATTTCTTCATTTTGTTCTTCTGGTTGACTTTTGAGACCTGCTCTCCCCTCCACATGGCACCCTTGTGTTTTTTTTATAACACATGTTTTTATATGTGTCCTTCACTGTTATTAGGTTGGTCTCCTCACTGGTCCCACAAAAAATATTGTGTGATTCTTCCTTATTTGCTTATATGTCTCTCACTGGTATTACTTTTCTAAATACCATTGGTTTTTGAGGCCCACCTCAAATTTCACCCTCTATGAAAACTTCTCTGATTATTCCTGTATTTTTGTCTTTGTACCAACTAGACTTTTAAGTACTTGAAGATCTGTGTACTCTACCATTTTAGTGTGTCTACACTTCTTAAGACAATGCTTAATCCATACTAACAAATAGCTAACATTTTAAGTATCTACTATGTACCAGGAAATAGATTTTCATTTAAATTCTCATAATATCTCTGTAAGGAGGATATGGTATCTCTGTTCTACTAATGAAAACAAGTTCAGAGGTGAGCCAAGGAAGAAAGAGTTTAGTGGGTTCTGGGATTTTGAGTAGTTTTGAATGGCCAAAAACCAGTGGATGGGGAGAAAAGGTAGGCTGGTGGCCATAGCTAGGTGATAAAGGACTTCATATACGGTGCTAAAGTATTTGAATTTCATCTGGTGGGTTTTCTGCGACTGTCCAAAGATTTTAAGCAGAGAAGTGATCAGATTAGATTTGTGTTTTAAAAAGATTATTCTAATTGCTTGTGATGGATTTCTCCCCTCAACCCTAGTCTTAACTCCCCTTCATAGGACTACTCGAATTAGACTACTAAAACCATAGCCCTAAGAGAACGGGTTATAGGAACAGTTTAAAAAGATATCTAGGAAACAGAATTAGCAGGGAATAAAATGGGACATGAGAGAAAATCTAAAATTAATCTTTAGGGGAGCAGATGTAGCTCAAGTAGTTGAATGCCTGCTTCCCATGTACAAGATCCCAGGTTCAATCCCTGATACCTCCTAAAAAACAAAACAAATTAAATTAATCTTTAAATTCTGTATTGGATAAATGAAAGGCCTATTCATAAATATAGAAAATCAGCTGGATATGCTAATTTGCTATGGAAGATGATGAGTTTGGTTTTAGCATATTGAGTTTGAGATTCCTGTGGGGATCACCAGTAGGCAGTTGGAAGTATATGTTTGGATTCGGGGATCTGGAAGTGGAAACATCAACATTTAGGTGGTAGTAAAAGAAAGGCCATAACCTGAGGAGTGCTCCTAAATGAATATGTGTATTGTCATGGAGAAAATTATCAAAGAAGAATTTGATTCATTTAGATTGTGTCTGTGTGTTTTTAGTGCTTCTAGTCCCCAGCCACATAATTGAGATTTTTGCACCCTGCAAGCACAAGCTTAGAGTGGTAATCCACCCTACTGCCGCTTTTTTGTTGCCTGCTAACACTCTAGAACAGTGACTTTGAATCGGGCAAAATCTGCATCCAGTCTGGAACATTTGGTAATGTCTGGAAACATTTTTGGTTGTCACAATGTGGAAGCGGAGTGACGTTACTGGCATCTGTTGGATAGAGGCGAGGGTTGCTGCTAAACATCCTACGATGCACAGGATGACCTCTCCCCTTCCTTGCCCCTCAACAAAGAATTATCCAGCCCAAAATGTCAGTAGTACCAAGATTGAGAAACTCTACTCTGGAATCTAGATGAGCTGAGAGAGAGCACCCATCAGTTATAATAAGGGCCTAGGAAATTTTGGGCTTACTGAAAGTAAATTAGCAATTTCTTGAAATATTTTAAATATGCCCTGCCCTAAGTCTTGTAGTTTAATAGATGAGGTAAGGTAGGTAAACAAATGCTTGTAACAATACAGGGATGTTGTGTCTTTTAAGGGTACAAACAATAATATAGTTCAAATGAGAGAACTCTCAGTGGGTTGATAAGGCCTCGTGAGCAGTTAGTATTTAAGCTGTACTTTGATAAATTCTGAATGGGCTTACTTTTAAGTTGAAAATTTACACTTTAAAGGGATCACCCTTTCGTATAATTTATTTGAGTGCAAGAGTTTGAATGAGATGGCTGCTAGCTAAGAAAAAAATGACTACCTCTTAGGCCCCTTGAAATTTTTATCAAAAGACCATGGACTTGCTCTATGCTTTAATCCTTGCTCAAAGATGCTTTGAGTTTTACACAAATATACCTTTATCAGTACACATCAGGTAAGTCTTCCTGGTCAGATAACTCAAAAAAAAAAAGTTTTAGAACCTTGAGGAGTAAAGATGACTTCTTTGAGGGATATGGTGTGACTGATCTAGCTCTATACTGGGAATTTAAAAACATAAGCCAGAATCTGGCTTTATCAGTTACTGGCTAATACCCTGGACTTCAGTTTCATCATCTGTAAAATGAACAGGAGTAGATCCAGTTTCTAAGGTCCCTTCCAGATCAAACACTGCACTGGCCAAATAGTTAAAATTGTGTGCCAAGGTGTCCTTAATACCTATCTAAAGTGCTTTTGCTATACTTCATTTTCACTTGGAAAGTTAGGCTTTACAAAGAAAGACCACTTTGTGGAGTCATATCCCCATCTTGTGGCCTTTCAGAATATTGCCACTAAATTTTGTTTTACAATTATGGGTACAATTGGTATTCCCTTTACTACCTAGCATATGAGCGCTTACTGTGTGATGGTACTGTGCTAAATGCTTAATATGCATTATCTCACTTATCCGCAGTGCTTGCTTTATAAACCAAGGGTAAAGGTCCTAACACCATATTCTAAACACAGAAGATTATGTGAGATTTGATGGACTAACAGACTCATTTTATGGTGCTGACACAAATTAATGGGCTCTATAGAGAGGCAGGCAAGTAGATGCATTTTCCAGATCTGAGGACTTAGTATAAATCTCTATGGGCACACTTGGAATTGTTTCTGGTTTATATTCAGTATGTCTCCCTTTTAGATCCTTAATCTTTAAAACTTTGATATAAAGGTACTGTGAGGTTTGATAGTTATGGGTTTGAAAACCAAGAAAAAATTGCCCATCTTATGAATTTTCTTGAGCTAAGAGAATAACTTAGTTTCTTTAATAACTGCTGTCTTCATTTTTTTTGTTTTTTCCTTGACGTACTAGGGCCGAGGATTGAACCTGGGACCTCTTATGTGGGAAGCCAGCACTCAGCTTAACACTGAGCCACATAGGCGATGCTGAGTTGGTTTTTTCGTTTGTTTTACTTGTGTTCTTTTGTTATTGTTTTTGGTTTTGTTTTTAGGAGGCCCCGGGCACCGAACCCAGGACCTTCCATGTGAGAAGCAGGCACTCAACTGCTTGAGCCACATCTGCTCCCATCTTCAATTTTTTAAAAAATATTCATTTATTTTTATTTACTCCCCCTGCCCATTGTTTTTGCGCTCACTGTTTGCTCCCTGTGTCCATTCGCTGTGTTCTTCTGTGTCTGCTTGCCTCCTCTTTAGGCGGCACTGGGAACCAATTTTGGAACCTTCCGGAGTGGGAGAGAGGTGCTTAATCTCTTGCCCCACCTCAGCTCCCTGGTCTGCTGCGTCTCTTATTGTATCTCCTCTGTGTCTTTCTTTGTTGCATCATCTTGCTGCACCAGCTGTCCGCTTGGGCCAGCACTGTGCATGGGCCAACTCGCTGCTTGGGCCAGCTCACCGTGCGGTCTAGTTTGCCTTCACTAGGAGGCCCCAGGAATCAAACCCTGGACCTCTTATATGGTAGACGGGAATCCAGTCACTTCAGCCACATCCACTTCCCTGTTTTCAATTTTTTAAAGTTAGGTTTGTAAACTAGTGCCAACAGGAACCAAGCAGATAAGAGTTCTAACTTACAGAAGCTTTTTGGTTGTTTACAATCAAGTAATATTTTAATTTTCCTTCTCTGTCTGTGACTTTACTATTACATGTTCTTTGCTAAATTATGTTTATAAGTTGGTGATATTACTTGGATATATTTAGAATAGCCACATCTTAAAATAATTTGTAGCTAAGTGATCAGGATTACAGAAGTATTCCATTTCAATCAGACATATCATGTTAATGAGGGAAAGAAACTATATTTGAAAGTGAATTTTGCTGACAGTTACATTTAGTAGATACTTTAAAATTCTGTTTGTCATATTTTGACAGGCTTGTAATCAAACTGGATTAATTTCTTTGTTCTCAGAGAGCTACCAAACAATATTTATAGTATCTTGTTTCTCTTTTAAATATATGTATGTACGTATGTATGTGCATAGAGAAAAATTGGAAGACTAATAAGAGACATTCACTTTTTAAATAGGTGGGGAAAGATGAAGCTGCCTATTCCCTAATGAATCAGTATTGTGTCCTTTATTTAGGCATGATATTCCTGCCCTGATGGAAGCTTTTTCAGTAGTTTAATTGTTAATAGGCCCAAATGTAACACACTGTGCCATAATCACCTTTCTTCCTTTAAGAAGTCAAGAAATACTTAATTACTATATAATATCTTTTAAAAACTGCAAATGTACTTGAAGCCTTGTAATTCCTAGAAGTCATTCTTAAAATTTTAGAAGTCCCACATGCTTTCACTTATAACTCAGCAACTTGACTTCCTAGGCTTTTTAAGATTTTATTTTTATTTATTTATATCCCCCCCCCCCATTGGTTGCCCGTGCAGTCTGCTCTGTGTCTGTTCATTGTGTGCTCATCTTCTTTCTAGGAGGCACCAGGAACCGAACCCGGGAACTCCCATGTGGGAGAGAGGCACCCAATTGCTTGAGCCACCTCTGCTCCCTGCTTGTTGTGTCTCTTGTTGTGTTAGCTTACTGCACCAGCTCATTGCGTAGCTTGCCGTCTTGTTCATTTTCTTTAGGAGGCACTGGGAACCAAACTGGGACCTCCCATGTGGTAGGTGGGCATCCAACTGCTTTAGCCACATACTCTTCCCTTCTTAGGCTATTGTTACTCTTTATTGTTGTTTACAACAGAACTTTATAATGTAATTTCTCAGTTGCTGTTTTAAAATACAGAAACTAGGAACTTTTAAAAAGTGAAATGGAATAATTTTTAAATTTTTAAATGGTATGCTCATAATATAAACTATTACATTTTAAACAAATCAATACATTTGATTTGTGGCATTATATGAAGTTAAAGAGTGTAGTTAGGGGGTCGGATGTGGCTCAACTGGTTGGGCGTCCGTCTCCCATATGGAGGGACCCGGGTTCGATCCCTGGGACCTCCCGGTAAAAAAAAAAAAAAAAAAAAAGAGTGTAGTTAAAATTGAGTAGACAATAAAGTGTGATCCTGGTATATTACAGTATAACAGTATCAGCAGATAAAACTATGTAAGTAATAGTGAGGAAGTGAGCCCAGTAGATTTTCGTCAGAAAAAAGGTTTTGGGCAGAATGTCATTTTACTTTAGCTTTAACAAGAAAGCCAGGCTGTGCTTTAATGAAGAGAGAAGTTCTGTGAATGAGGTGTAACCTAGTTAAAGAAGACATGAATCCCACATGAGGAGTTTATTATAGTTTTCAAATTCTGGGGAGAAGGCTATATCTGTTCAGATTTTGAAATGAAGATTTCATTTGGCTAGAAATTGGAAGGGAATATAATCAGAAAATCTATATATTTTACCAAGATGTTTGCATCTTTAAAAACTCTGTGTGGCTGCTAAGAAACTTAGTGTATTCAGATTTTAAGAAGACATATACACTATTCAAGAGTGGTAGGTCACAATAAGTAATATAAAAAACGCATTAAAGAAAATAATTAAGGCAGGAAGGCTAAAGTACCAAATGAGCTAAGCCATTTAAAACTGCTAAATGTGACAGGAAGACCACTTTATACTGTCTTTCTTTGTCTTGATACAGAATACTTAAATAGAAGGTAGAATTTCTACCCCTTGATTTATCATACTCACATCTGTTCAGATATATATTAACTTATAAAATTTCATTTTTTTCCCTGGGTCATGCTGTTTTAATGGTCAGGGTTTTTATACTTTAAGAATCAAAATACATTCTTTTGTTTTCTGATTATCTAAATTATAACTGTCAAAGCATACTGTCAAATTACCTACAATTTCTACCACAAATTTTGTAGAATATTCTTTCAAGCATTTTTCTGTGTTTACAAAAATGCTGGGTCATTCTCTACATATAGTTGGAGTGTGCTTTTTTCCTATGAAACAAAATATCAACACTTTCTATGCTAATAAGTATATAACATGTGCTTAAAGATTGTTTAATATTCAGTGGCATATCATAGATATACCATGAATACATGGACTTCCCTACCAGTAGACACGTAGATTTTCCCATTATGTTTTTTATCACCCACTTATAAAAAATATATAATATAGGCAACTCCTCTACTAATGACAGTGCTGATGATAATAGAAAAAAATGTAGATGTTTCTCAAGATTTGTCTTGTCATATTTGATGAACCTTCAGTTTATGGTAGCAAACTTGATTTGATCTATTAAAAAATTCCTTTTGTTGACAGCTCTACAGGAAAAACAACTTTGTTACTATGAGTCTGAACCATTCAAGCTTTGATCTCCTTTACCTATGGAACCAATCGTTTTGATTATGTTGTTGTTTCTTAGAAATTCTGTTATTCCACTTTTGATAGGAAGTTTTCAAACTAGGGTGCTTGTTCAAAATGTGGATTCTCTTGTTCCATTCCCAGAGATTCTGGTTCTAGAAGTCTGGGGTAGGGTCCAGGAATGTGAATTTTAAATATCACCCCTTGGGATTCTGGTATGGATAATTCCTGGACCATTGTTCTCAATGAAGAGAATTGTGTATTTTTGCATACTTGGATTATTTCTTAGAATAAAGTCCTAGAAATATAATTACTTGGATAATGGGAGTATACTTTTAGGCTTTTCAATACATGCTAGATTGTCCTTCAGAGGTATTGTATCTACCTACATTCCTAACAGCATGGAATCCCGTTTGCTACCCCATTACTAATGATCAGTCTTTTTGATCATTAATAGATGCCTTTAAATTTTATGAACTACAAACTAAATGGAAAATTATTTATTATGTATTTATTGCAGAATATTTTATTATTCTGATATACTTAGTAATTGTGTACTGTATTTGTCTCTAAATACATACAATTGTATGAAAGCTGAGTAGATACTGGATTAAACGGCTGACAATTTGCTTGTAAGTGGTAAGATATGAAAATTGATTTTGTGATCACGTAAAGAAAATTTGATCTTTTTAAGTTAAAATATAATTAGCTTCATTTGTTGAGTTATTGAGTACATTTTGTTCTGTTCCAGTAGCCGGATCGAGCTGGGAGATGTGACACCACACAATATTAAACAGTTGAAGAGATTAAACCAGGTCATATTTCCAGTCAGCTACAATGACAAGTTCTACAAGGATGTGCTGGAGGTTGGCGAACTAGCAAAACTTGGTATTATATGTTTTTTTTCCTGCCTTCATTTGCTTATTTATGTTCTTGACTCCTGTTTTTTAGTATTAGAGCAGGAAAAGTTAAGTCATTTAGTCTCATTATTTTATAGGTGAGGAAAATGGGGTGTCTAGGTTCTGAGAAAAATCTTGAAGTAATAGAAAAAATATTTACGTTTAAAAAGGAAATGCTTGTTCTTACTATTTAGTGTGTGTCTGTGTATGTTTTCATTTTTCAGTTTTATTATAAAGGGAGGTTTAAACTTTCCAATACAGTGTAAGAGGTTTGGGGGACCATTAGTCCCAAAAGGGGCCATTAGTATTCATAGAGTAGCAACAAGTTAGTCCTAATTATTAAAGGGGTGAAGTAAAGGTGAAGTAAAATGTTTTATTCTCTCTGTTGGACTTTAAATCTTTATATTTTCCATGGCAGCCTATTTCAATGATATTGCAGTAGGTGCGGTATGCTGTAGGGTGGATCATTCACAGAATCAGAAAAGACTTTACATTATGACACTAGGATGTCTGGCACCTTACCGAAGGCTAGGAATAGGTAAGATTATTTTATATATATATTTGTTTTTTGCTTTTTTTTATTTCTTCAATATATTGGTTAAGGTTAAAAAACAAAACAAAACTAGTATTTATTTCCTAACATAATTCAGTTGGAAGCTGTATAAACATTGGTAATTGATGTCCTTTTTTATTTTTCTGGCTTACTTCTATTTGGAATGTTGCTCTTCTGCTAGTAGTTTTAAACATAAATACTTATTGGAGATAGAGAACAAAATTCTGGAAAATAAGAATGTCTAGTGTGTGCCTTATAAATCCTGTTAGGATTCAGTAAGTACACAATATTAAGATGGCAAACAGATAGAGGTGTAATTTAAAGGTTGATTTTAATGAGGTTACTTACTGTTTGTTTCATTAATAGGAACTAAAATGTTAAATCATGTCTTAAACATCTGTGAAAAAGATGGCACTTTTGACAACATCTATCTGTAAGTAAAGTGATTTTTTATGTTCTTATCTAAAGCATTTAATAAATTGACAATTTAAATCTTAGTTTACTAGAAACTTTAAAATTTGGTCACTTATTTTCATTGGGTCTTTGGAAACACCATGGAAGTAGTTGTTATAAAGGCTTTTTTGTTTTGTTTTATTAATAGGTAAAGAAACTTAAGATAAAACATTCTTGTTTTGCTTCCTTTATGTTCAGGAGGGAGCTCCAAAGTCACAGGGATGAAACCAGGATTAAAACTCAGGTGTTCAGAATTAAAGACCATTAACATTACTTCTCTCAGACCATGCTGTTTATACACTATGTGTTCAAGGCTCTCAGTAACATGCTCTTTCATAGTAGAATTCAGTAATTAAAATCACAGAGTATCTAGCTGGAAGTATTTATGGATCCTGAGAAGACTCAGATTCTAAGAGCCAAGGGCTAAGAACATAACAATGGATTGTTTTAATAAAGATATTACCATTATCCTTATTTTCAGGTTATCGGTAGGAGAGATTATGTAATGCTGTTTTTGGAAGTAATTGAGAAGGCTCAAAAGTATTTATTTTCAAAATATACCATTTTTAAAATCAATTGTAACCTATTCAGACATTGAAGACCCTAGTTTTTAATTATTAATCATTTTTACTGTATTATTTTAGTGTTTGAATTGTCCATATGGTTATTTAACCTGTTTTTAATTACAAGAATCTTCTCCGCTTCTAATAAATATATTTTATTTTTCATTTTTGTTGATTGCAGGAATAGACACTGTTACTTAGCTTCCTCAACTCAGCCACCTGTCTTGCAAATTTAAGAGTTAGGTTAAAAGGTCACTAAAAGATTTTCTGAAATGAATACATAATCTTTGTTGATTACTGGTAATTTTGCATGTGAAATAGTGCACATTTTATTTTGTAGAGAGAATCAAAAAATGTCTGCAGTATTCCGGCTCCAACTAGTTTTAATTAGCTGAGGATTTCAGATTTCTGGCTATCTGGAAAACACTTAAAAGCTGATGAAACCTTAATTTTACTTGTTTCTTTCTGATACCCTTTTATTTCAGGCACGTCCAAATCAGCAACGAGTCGGCAATTGACTTCTATAGGAAGTTTGGCTTTGAGATTATTGAGACAAAGAAGAACTATTATAAGAGGATAGAACCTGCAGATGCTCATGTGCTGCAGAAAAACCTCAAAGTCCCTTCTGGCCAGAATGCAGATGTGCAAAAAACAGACAACTGAACAAATTACAAATGAACTTTCTTGCACTTGCTTGTCGCCAAATAAAAGAGAGGCCCATTGATTTTTCCCCTTCTTTCTTTTAAAGCCCCTCCTGCCCTCCCCCACCCCCCGTTTCTCTTCTATCTTTCCTTCCTTTTCCTCTGTAAGTTTTAATACTTTCAGGACTTTAAACATTAATCATGTTTGGATTGTTTTAGTTTTCTGACTTTCTTGAGGTGGTTTCATTGAAGGAAGGAGAAGGTATAGGTATGTTTAGTTTCACAGTTAAGAGATATGGTCCCAAAATTGGGGTGTCAATTTCAAATTTTTTAGCTAATTTTTTTATATGTCCTGCTTTCACATTGAAGGGCAGAGCCTACAAAATATTGTATATTTCAAAAGACAAAAAGCAGCAGCAGCAATATCTTGTTCTCTAATTCATAGATAAAGCTTAGTGTGTTGTGGTACTTTGGGTTTTTAAAGACTATTTGTGGGATACTAGTCCCTAAACATTGCCTTCACTCCACCTTTAGTCCTTCTTAGCAGTATCTCAGGAGTTGGACCATTATTCTTGTAAGAAATATTTACTTTTTTTTTTTTTTTTTAAGCAGTTATTTCCTCTCTTCCTTGCTGGTGGTTATGGGTAGATGGGGCAGGTTGGTTAGGTAGTGTTAATACTTTGATCTCAGTATTTCAGTTAAACTCCCTTTTGCTAATGAGTGGTCTGGTTGTTAGCAGGTTTATTTTTCCTGCTGATTGTTAATAGTGGCATTAACTTTTAGAGTGTGGGCTGGTGAAATTATTTTAATATTCCACCTACAGATATATGGCCTTTAACTGACCTAAAGAGGTTTGTTCTGATTTACTTTTTTTCCTCTTGTCCTTTTTCTTCAGTAAACACAACAGTAGTTTTAGTCAACATTGTTAAAAATGGAGTTTGTGTCCTTATAGTTCAAGACTCCTAATTAGACCTGAAGCAGGTGTTTTCTCTTGGACATATTAAAAAGAACTTAAAAGGAAGTTTAGATGAACTAGTGGCACATGCAAAAAAATGCATTTAATATCAGCTAATGCAGGCTGCTAAACCTGTGGCCACTGAGTGATTATATATAGGAAGGAATATCTAGGCAGTATTTTTGAGAATATAGCTGTGCTATTGCTTATCTGTTGGCAAACATCCTAGATTTGATTATGCTCTGTGCCTACGATGTTGAGTTTAAGGATTTGGGGAAGAGTGGAATTGTTAAAATATTGCTTCTATTCTTGGAAAAGTAGAAGTCTGGAAGTGTTAATAATGCATGTGTCACTGTGACTTCCTCTATAGACAGAACTGATTTATGCCAGAAAATTTTCTGGCACATAGGCAAGTGGCTTTAATGGGTTGATCGATTTTTGTAAGATGGGAAACATCCGAGAGTTTCTTGTTTTCCTCCTATAGTCCCATCTTCAATATTTATAAATTTTTAGATTGCCAATACTGATGGCCCATTACAGTGTCTTACTGGATTTTTAAAACAGTGCACAGGGTTTGAGTTTTCTCTTTAACTTTAAAAGGAACGTTGATTCATGTCTATCCTCTTAAGTAAAATTCTAGTATGAAAGTCTCATCTCTCCAGATACACTATCTACAAAATGTTTATGCACATTTTGTAATCCTAAGTTCTTATTTGAGAATGTGAAAGTATAATAGACTTAAACAGTCTAATATATTGAGTGCCAAGAATAATAAAGAAAAGGAAGGTAGTTGATGAATGAATATATAGGTGTCTAATCTTAAGATAGTAAAAACCTAGAAAAGACCACATTTTCTTGATCATCAGTTTCTGAAGCAGTCCAAATTTAAGCTTAGAAGAAATGTTTCACATTAAGCACCTTTAATCTTCTTGGATAAACTTCAGCTTGCTCTTGCCAAGAGAAGAGTGCTTGAGTTACAGAAGGCATTCCTTTGAAGAATTCACTCTTTTTTGTAAATTTCCAGATATCAAAATAGATTTTGATAGGTAAATGAGTTTTCTGAGATGACACTGCCTGTACTTCTATAACCATTTTGCCTGGACTATCTAATCAGTCCTATGAATGTATCCCTAAATGTGGTTATTGAAAACAGAATAGCTGCCTCATTACAATTAAGTACATGTTATTTAAAGAGGGGAAAAAATTAAATTTTGAATTGAGTGTGTAGGCTCCCTGTCACAATTTCTTTTTCCACACTAGTCAATGATTTAACCTAAATTGTAAATGTTTGTAAAGGGTTAATTGTCCTGCATCAAACTTGTATTAAGTAATTCCATCCACTTACAGAGGAGGTGAATGTGGAGGAGGTAGAAGCTGGGCACTCATTCATATGCCTGAGAGTCAGTAAAGACTGAGTGTTCCATGTTGAATTGGTACTTTTGATATGTATAATAAAAATTATCTTGAAGGTGAAACAATAATTCCATTAACTGGAAGATCACAGAATGTGTCCATGATATTTTTCAGGACAGATAGTTGTTACTGTGGTGTGAATAGGTAAAAATTATACTGTATGGTAATTGCATTTAAGTTCTAAAGAAAGAATCTGCAGATAAAACTATGCAATATGTAATTTATCCACATTAGTTTTCATTTGGGTAAGGAAGTTCTGAAATACCCCCAAAGCAGTTTACTTAACATTTGAAAGTCCTCCAAAAATAGAGCTATTGGAAAAGCGTTGTATATGGTGGTGGAAAAGAAAAGCTCCCTCAGTTTTTTGGAGGGAAAAACTAAAAATACTTAAATGGCTAAGTTTTACTTGGTGCAGTTAAGATTAAATTTGTCAATTTTAACATTGCTGTTACATCTGAAATAAACTTAAGTGATGTTCTGGTAGTAATCTGTGATGTCTGGTAAATGTCAAAGAAAACTGCATTGTATTCCCATCTTACATATTCTGGTGTCAGTAGCCATATATAGTCATTGATTACTGTTAACCATACTGCTTTATTTATTTTCACATCTCTTTAAGATCTAACTCAAAACTCATTTTAAAAGGCCAAGTGTAATTAAGGCCTCTTAATTCAAACCTTTTGGAACTTGCTGGGCAATACTGCCCTAAATTGAAAAGCATTCTGATTTTCAAGTCTTTTTAAGTTGCCAGGAGGGTTTTGTTTCTTTTAAATAACTACACTGTAATTGTATGCCAGGTATTTGTTTATATGAAACTAGTTCTCACAAATGTTGCATAGTAAAACTTAGTATCAATATTAACTACAAATATGATCTAAATTGCTGGTAAAATTTTTAATACTGTTTGACCTTGATTCTCTTGTAGGATGGGAAGTAAAATAAGTAGTACCTACCTCAGACTTGTTAAGATTAAATTAGATAGCACATGTAAAATAACTTCTAAAACATGGAGGATGGTACCTAGTAAGAACCCTAAATGTTAGCCTTTAATATCCCAAAGAGAAAAAATAAGATCCAAGAAGCTATCCTAATACTTCTGTATTTTGAATGTAACGATTAAAAACACCTGACGGACTTTCTCTGCATATCCAAGAAACATGAATTTAAAATCTTTGTCTTTAACAAAATTAACTCAATATTCAATCTTAGTCAAAACATTTGTAATTAGAATTTTGTTTACTCCATTCAAGAAATATTTGATGATCTCTGCTCCATGTTTAAAACGGGTTCTTAAGGGGTCCGTGGGGACATGTTGGTGCAGGTGTGATATATTTATTAAATAATACACAGTATAGTGTGGACTTGGTAAGAGGTCCATGGTTTTCACCTGACTGGCAAAGGGGTTCATGGAACAAAAAAGGTTAAGAACTCCTGGTCTAAAAGAAAGGCCTAGCTTGGGAAAGTTCAGGACTAGTGCATTTAGAATAATCTGCATTTAAAATGAATAGAGAATTTACAACATTTTAAAGTCATTCGAGTAAGCAGCAGTACACTGTATTTTGAAGCTTTTTATTTCTGGGCAGACCTGCCAAGTGGCTTTTGATGAATTTGATTTATGGGCATTTTGTATTATACAATGAGAGACAATACTGAAGTTAGTGAAGCTTCAAATAACTTGAAGCCAGAAACATTTTTCAGGGGTATTCTATTTGGCAGTGAGGTGGAGCTCAAGCATTTTCTGAGGGTTATGTCTAATCACCTGAAGGGCTTTTTCAAACAATGTATTCATTTTCCTTTCTTTCCCTTTCCAGGTTACATTGAGTATGAGCATATCATTCACCTAAAGAATGACCATATTGATTTGGTGGTTTTAGAACCTGTTAACATTAGGGTTTCAAGGCAATACAAATAACATTTTCCCACTTAACCACCAGTGAATATTTTGCCAGGTCTTTGTTATCACTATGTAGCACAGCACCTTAACATTTTGCAGCTTTAAAACAAGAAACATTTACCTTCTCCCACAATTTCTTGGTCAGGAAACCTGAAGTGGCTGAGCTGGGTGGTTTTGGATCAGGGTCTCATTACAGGTTGCAGTCAAGTTGTCAGAGCTGCATCTTCCTAAAGCTTGATCAGGTTTAGTGGAGTCACTTCCAAGATGGTTATTGTCAGGCTTCAGTTCCTTGTTCTGTAGGTGTGTGTCCAAAGGGCTGTCTGAGTGACAACTTGGCATCTGGTTTTCCCCAGAGTTAATAATTAAAGAGAGTGAACAGAGTCACTTACCCTAGAGGTGACATACTATTATTTCTGACATTCTGTTGGTCATACAAACTAACCCAGGTACATTGTAGATAGGGCTACACAATTGGGAAACGGATGTGGCTCAAAAGGTTCGGCGTCCGTCTACCATATGGAGAGACCGGGGTTCGATCCCCGGTACCTCCCGGTAAAAAAAAAAAAAGGGCTACACAAGGATGTACATACTGGGAGGGTGGGAGTCATCAGGGCCATCTAGTAGGCTGGCTACCATACTGCTTGGAGAAAATGCTGGGTTTTGTTGATAGCCAAGGCAGGGTGGTTTGTCAGCTTGTTACATTACTCTCTGGAGATTAGTTTCCTAAATGAAGGTTAGAAAGTACTGCAGTTTACAATCCGTAATACAAAATAGGGAGTGAGTCCAAAGGTTTTGCTTTTGTGATTAAGTTTTAGGATGGGGGGACAATTCTGTCACCTAGATTGGTGATTTAAACATTTCTGTAAATTGGGTACTGCATTCACAAGTATAAGCAGTGAGCCAATGAGAACTTTTAAGGGAATAAATACTTCCCATAGCAGAGGGTCCTGAATTGCACCTTCCTGCAAGGCTGTGCCACAGGAACTTAGTCCTCATTTATAAAATAGCCAAGTAAATGTATAGGAAATGGGCATGAGTATAAAAAAATTTTTTAATGTATCTTGATAGAACATTGAAAAATGAAAAATCAAAGTAATCTGTTACTGGGGTAGAAGTTCTCAACCTTTTCAATTTTCTAAATATAAAACACTGGGTTTCTTGGTAGAAAACATTTATCTAGAATCAAAGTCTGCTCCAGAAATAGTTGAGAGCATAAAGTTGATATGAAGCAGTCATAACTTAACAACCTAAAGTCTAAATCTTGAAGAATTATGGCCTATATTTTATTAATACATGATGAAAGCATAAATCTTAACATTGAGGAAGATACCCTGTTTAATGAATATTTTAGCGTTTGTGAACTGAATTAGGTAGTCCTGATTTATTGAAACAATTTGCCACATAACTGAATTTCATCCCAGTTTTAATTACTGGCCTCAAAAACTCAAGCTTATCTGAGTTTACAAAGTATAAATTAAAGCACATGTTAAATGGTTCTAGCTTTACAAGTTATTACAAGTTATCTGATTATACCTTTTTTTTTTTTTTTTACCAGACTTCTGGATTTCATCTAGTTCATCTTTTAAAAACAACATTGAGGATATCAATGTTCTCTATTAAGATTTAAACAATCTTGAACTCCACCTGTCACAATTTCTTACCCCAAAGTATAATAAATCTGGCAGGTACCACATGTCTAACTGCTTATGTAGATGTATTTGAATATACAATTGGAAATAATATAACAGTAAAATCTGGTGCTCTGATAAGATGAGGGCTTTATTATAGCACTTTGAAAGCAGTTTTATGACATCCTTTGTTCTTGCCACCACCTAATGTGAGCTTATCTGCCTTTAGTCAATGTAAAGATGTAAGTTTTCCTACAATTTTATTGAACACCTACTATTCTAAGCTCTAGTGATGAGCAAGGCAGCCAATACAGTCCATGGCCTCTTTAAAGGTACATCAAATTATAATTAGTTGAGTAAAATTTATGTCTAAGTGAAGGCCTACCTCTTTAATAAAAATTTTTTTGTGTGTTGACAAGGATCTTGACTTGAACTTTGGAAGGAACTTGGAGAGGAATACTTTGCTTTTTCTTAAAGTCTGAATTCCCTATTAAAGTCGAGAATATAAGTATGAAAGGAAGTTCAAAAGGGATATAGGTTCAGAAATTATGCAACAAACAGTCTAGCTTATATTGTAGAGGTTTTGATTCCATCATAGCTTGTCCGCCTGGACTCTCATAGCTTACCCCATTCTAATCTGCCTTTACAAGTACACTTCATTATATGAAATTTGGTCATAGAGTATCCACAAGTGATCAGGCACTGATGATACAGAAATGAAACAGATGGGCTTGACCCTGCCCTGGTGATGCTTAGCAGTCTGATAGAGTACAAACATTTCAGTTGCCATGAAGGTACTATATTTGGATGGGAGACATAATTTTATTGAATTTTGAAAAAATTTCAAGTGAATTTGAAGTTTGATTCTCTTAAATGTAAGCAAAATGAAAAAAAAAAAAAAAAAAGGAACTAAATTGGAACTAAACAACCCAAAGCTGTCTCAGCAGTTTTCTAGTACAGAACCAATTGAGTTTAGTAAAAGCTAGACACAAGGATCAGGAGCATTCTGTCAATATTCATCAGCTAGAAAGTAGAAAACTAACTCATTCCCAATGATCATAAAGCAGAGTAATTTAGCAGAGTATATACAAGGTACCAATTTCCTTTGGAACTTAAAAAGGAACACATAAGGTAGGGTAATGTACCACATTTATGGATGTAAAGACTATAGACTATACAAATGCCTGCAACGCTAACGTTTAACAAAATTCTAACAGGCAAACCCACCAGCAAAGCTATGAAAATTAAAATTAGATAAGTATGACATAAAAATGGTTAGAGTAATACCTCCAACAAGGCATAATAAGGCCACAGGGAAGACACATGTCCCATAACAGGTATAACTGGTTAACAAATGGAAAAAGAATCTAGGACCAAAGTAATCAATCAAAATACAGGAACAACTTGGGGAGGGGGGGATAAGTGAACATGTAATTTTCAATGCTAAAGTTAGCTTACAAAAAAAGTTAACAGGTTTGGAGATAACGGTCAGATGTGACAAAACAACTATATACATTAAAAAGGTTTGGAAAAATTTGCATTGAACATGACAAAGAGAATGTTTATAGGCAGCTTATACAAGTTCTCTCAATTCATACCACCATCATGTGTGGTAGGACCTTGGTAGGACTTTTAGCCCCATTTTACAATTTCAGAAATAGGCTTAGAGAAGTAATTTGCCAAAGGTCAACTAGTTAAGGGACTGAGCTGGGATTGATGTAGATGTACATAAAAAGGTGAATTGTATGTGAATTATATCTCAAAGCTGTTATACCTCCCCCCAAGTCAGACAAAAAAGAAGAAATAAACTGAATAGCCTTACATGTATTAACAAATTGAATTCATAACTCAAATCCTTCCCACAAAGGGAAGTCCAAGCCCAGATGGCTTCTTTAGTGAATTCTGTCAAATATTTAAGGAAGAAAGAATACCAATTCTACAGTCTCTTCAAGAAAATAGAAGATGGAGGACTATTACCTAATTCATTTACAAGAACAGCATTATACTAATACCAAAACCAGACAGACATTACAAGAAAACTAGAACTCAATGGGAAGCGGCTGTGGCTCAATCAGTGGGGCTCCCGTTTACCATATGGGAGGCCCCAGGTTCGGTTCCCGGGGCCTCCTGGTGAAGGCAGGCCCGCCTGCATGGCGTGGTTAGCTGACCCAGCGAGCACAAGCAGCAAGGGGGGGATAAATGAATAAATAAATAAAATCTTTAAAAAAAAAAAAAAAAAAAAAAACTCAATATCTCTCAAGGACTTAGGAAAACCCTTATCAAAATATTGACAAATCAAAACCAGCAATATATAAAAAGGATACAAGACCATCATAGCATTAATCCCAAGAGTGAACAGTTGATTTAAAAATTGAAAAGTAATCTGTGTAATTCATCAACGGATTTAAAAGAAGAGTTTATCTCAGATGCAGAAAAGTATTTGACAAAATGCCACACCCATTCATGATAAGAAAAAACTTTCAACGATCTAGAATTGAAGGGAACTTAACCTGAAAAAGATATCTATAAAATCCTACAGCTATCATCACACTTAAGTGGTGAAAGACTGAATGCTTTGTCTCTATGATTGGGAACAAGACAAGAATGGCTACTTTCATCACTTATATACAATATTGTACTGGAGTCCTTGGCAAGTCCAATAATAAGGGAAAAAAAGTATGGAGATTATTAAAAAGTAGTAAAATGGTCTTATTTGCAGATGACATGATCATCTAAGAAGAAATCCTTAAGATATCTTTTAAAAATATTAGAACTAAAATGAGTGTGGCAATAAAACTACTTCAGCATTTAAAATGAGAAATTTTAAATTAAAAAATAACATTTACAGTAGCATATAAACATGAAATATTTAGAGTTAAATTTAATAAAATATATGAGAAACCATACTGCTGAGAGAAATTTTAGAAGACCCAAATAAATTGGGAGATAGAACGTGTCCATGGAGCTAAAGTCACTTCTTCCCAAATTGAATTAGAGTACCCAGTCAAAATTCTAGCAGGCTTTCTATGTTGTAGAAATTAGCAAGCTAATTCTAAATCTATGTGGAAATGCAAAGGACCTACAGTAAAAAATTTTAAAAGAACAAAACTGGAGGACTCAAACAATTGACTTCAAGATATTACAAAGCTATAGTTATCAAGACAGTGGTATTGGAGTCAAGAGAGACAGACACACCAATGGAACAGAACAGAGTACAGAAATAGATCTGTACATATATGGTCAATTGACTTTTGTCCAAGATACAATGAATTCAGTGGAGGAAGGATAGCCTCAAGAAATAGTGCTGGAAAAATTGGGTTTCCCTATGCAAAATTATGAAATTCATACTGCTATCATATACAAAAATTAATTTAAAATGCACCCTGGCTCTAAATGTAAAACATAAAACTTGTAGAAGAAAACGGGGGGAAAAAACCTTTGTAAACTTGTATTAGGAAAAGACTTTGTAGATATGGCACCATAAGCACAATGAAAGAAATAACTGATAAATTGGACTTAAAATCAAGAACTGCTCTTTGAAAGACACTCTTAAGAGAATGAAAAGAAGGTGGCTGGGATAAAAATATTTGCAAATCACATACCTGGTAAAGAATTTGTATCCATAATAGATAAAGAACTCCCAAAACTGAATAAAAATAAATAACCAAATAAAAATAGACAAAAGATTTGAACAGACACTTCATCAAAGATTTACAAATGGCTAATAAGTACATGAAAAAATACTAGTAAGTCATTAGTGATATGTAAATTAAAACCACAATGAGATACCACTATATACCTATTAGGATGCCTAAAATTTAAAAGACTAACTTTACCAAGTGTTGACAAGACTATAAAACAATTATAACTCTTAAACACTCCTGGCAAAATGGTATTACAACTTTTAAAAACTGTCAGTTTTTTAAACAACTAAACATATACTTAACAAATAACTCAGTCATTCCAATGGGTATCCCCAGCCTTTACTAGTATACATGATCTTTTTGTTTGTTTAGTTTGATTTTTTTGTTGTTATTTATTTTAGTATACATGATCTTATTGTGCTTTGCAGATACTGTGCTTTTTACAAATTGAAGGTTTGTGGCGATCCTGCATCAAGCAAGTCTACAGATGCCATTTTTCTAACAGAATGCACTCCGTGTCTCTGTCACATTTTGGTAATTTCCACAATATTTCAAACTTTTGCATTATTATTATATGTTATGGTGATCTGTGATCAATAACCTTTGATGTTACTATTGTAATTGCTTTAGGACGCTACAAACTACACACCATATAAAATGGTGAGCTTAGATGATAAAGTAAGTTCTGACAGCCCCAATGACTACCTGTTTTCTCTCTCCTCAGGCCTTCACTATTCACTGAGACAAAATAATATTGATATTAGGCCAATTAATAACCCTACTGACCTCTAAGCATTCAAGTGAAAGGAAAAGTCACACATCTCTCACTTTAAATCAAAAGCTAGAAATGATTAAGCTTTGCGAGGAAGGCACATAGAAAGGCAAGATGGGCTGAAAGCCAGTCCTCTTGCACCAAACAGCTACATTGTAAATGCAAAGGAAACGTTCTTGAAGGAAGTTAAAAGTGCTACTCCAGTGAGCACATAAATGATAAGAAAGCAAAACAGCCTTAGTGCTGACATAAAATTTTAGTGGTCTGGATAGAAGATCAAACCAGTTACAACATTCCCTTAAGCCAAAACCTAATCCACAGCAAAGCCCCAGCTCTCCAATTCTATGAAGGCTGAGAGAGGTGAGGAAGCTGCAGAAGAAAAGTCTGAAATTAGGACAGGTTGATACATGAAGTTTAAGGAAAGAAGCCATCTCCATAACATAAAAGTGCAGCCAGTGCTAATGTAGAAGCTACAGCAAGTTATCCAGAAGATCTAGTGTTTTGGTTTCCTGGGCTGCTCAAGCAAATACCATGCAAATGGATCTACTTAAACAATGAGAATTTATTTGCTCATGGTTTTGAGGCTAAGTGAAAGTCTAAATCAAGGCATCATCAAGGTGATTCTTTCTGAAGACAGTGACATTCTGGGGCTGGCAGCCAGAAATCCTTGGTACTTAGATTGTCATATGGCAAGGAATGTGGTGACCTCTCCTGGTCTTCCTTTTCTTCTAGGTTCCATTGAATTTCAGCTTCTGGTTGCTCCCTATGGCTGTATGTGTCTTAATTTCATTCTACTTATAAAGGAATCCAGTAATATGAATAAGACCATCATGAATACCTCATTCAGGGGCACACCTTAACTAAAGTAACCTCATCAAAAGTTTCTACTTACAATGGGTTCATAGCCACAGGACTGGATTAAATTTAGTATGTTTTTCTGGGGGTACATACAATTCCAAAACCCTACATCTAGGGAGGTGGCTACACTAAACAATCGATTTCCAATGTATTTGAAACAGCCTTCTATTGGAAGAATTCATCTAAGACTTTCATAGCAAGAGAGAAGTCAATACCTGACTTCAAAGTTCAAAGGACAGGCTGAATCTCTTATTAGATGCTGGTCACTTTAAGTTGAAGCCAATGCTTATTTGCCATTCTGAAAATCCTAGGGCCCTTAAGAATGATGCAAAATCTATTCTATAAGTGGAACAACAAAGCCAGAAACAAAGGGCATCTGTTTACTACATGGTTTACTGAATATTTAAAGCCCACTGTTGAGACCTACAGCTCAGGAAAGAAAAGACTCCTTTCAAAATATTATTGCTCATTGACAATTCACCCAGTCACCCAAGAGCTCTCATGGAGATGTACAAGATTAATGTTGTTTTCATGTCTGCTAACACAACATCCATTCTGCAACCCATGCTTCAAGGAATAATTTTGACCTTCAAGTCTTATTATTTAAGAAACACATTTCATAAAGCTATAGCTGCTAAAGATAGTGATTCCTCTGGACAAAACAAATTAAAATTTCTTCTGGGAAAGATTCACCATTCTAGATGTCATTAAGAACATTCATGGTTCACGGGAATAGATCAAAATATCAACAATAACAGGAGTTTGGAAGAAGTTGATTCCAGCCCTCATGGATGACTTTAAGGGTTCAAGACTTCCGTGGAAGAAGTAGCTGCAGATGTGGTGGAACTAGCAAGAGAAATAGAATTAGAAGTGGAACCTGAAGATATGACTGGACTGCTGCAATCTCATTAACAAAAATTTAATGGATAAAGAGTTGCTTCTTGTTGATGAGCAAAGAAAGTGGTTTCTTGAGATGGAATCTACTGGTGAAGATGTTGTAAACATTGTTGAAATGACAACAAAGGAATTGGAATATTACATAAATGTAGTTGATACAGCAGCAGCAGGGTTTGAGAGGATTGACTCCAATTTTTAAAGAAGATTTATTTATTTACCTTATTATTATTATTTTTAATTTATCCCCCCTCTCCCCCAGATGGTTCTCTTGTCTGTCTGCTCATTATTTGCTCACCTTCTCTCCAGGAGGCACCAGGAACCAAACCAGGACGTCTCACTTGGGAGGTAAGTGCCCAATGGCCTGAGCCACATCCGCTGCCTGTGGGCTGTGGCATCTGCTGGCTCATGGCATCTGCTTGTTTAGGCATCTGCTCATTGCGGTGGGTGCAGTGTCTGCTTGTCTTCTTTAGGAGGCACTGGGAACGAACCTGAAACCTCCCATGCGGTAGGTGGGCGCCCAACTGGTTGAGCCACATCCACTTCCTGACTTCAATTTTGAAAGACATTGTATTGTGGTTTAAATGCTACCGAACAGTATCTCCTGCTACAGAAAAATCTTTCCTGAAAGGAAGAATCAATTGATGTGGCAAACTTCATTGTCTTATTTTAAGAAATTGCCACAGCCACCCCAACCATTAGCAACCACCACCCTGGTCAGTTAACAGTCATCAACATTGAGGCAAGACCGTCCACCAGCAAAAAGATTGAGTTTAAAAAAAAAAAAAATTATGACTCACCAAAGACTCAGATGATATTTTAGCAATAACGTATTTTTGATTAAGGTATGTACATTTTTTTTTTTTAGACATAATGCTACTGTGCCCTTAATAGACTACAGTATAGTGTAAACATAACCTTTATATGCACTGGTAAACCAAAAAATTCGTGTGACTAGCTTTATTATAATATTTGCTTTTTTACAGTGGTCTGGAATCCCTGGTTGGGACTTAGGGATCGGTCAGAAAATGAGGATTAAATGTAAAACCTAATATTTTGGCTTTTTATCAAACAGAAAATTTTCTTATTTTCCATTTCCAAATTGTGCTAGGAAGATATTAGTGTGTATTTTTAAAGGTGGTGCAAAGAAACTCTTAAATCCTGTTTTCTGAATCATCAAAACTGTGTGGTTTTTACTTTAGTAACCATGCATTGTAGTTTTTGAAAAATTATACATATGCTAGATAAGGCATTTCTGAACTACAATTGTTTTTTTTTTTTTTTTTTTTTTTTTTTAGCCAGAATACACTATTTTCTGAACATATAGAAACTACTTATAGATGTACATACTAATACTATGCAATTTCATGTTGGTGTCATTACATTACTGTTATGACTCTGAATCCTAGGGCCTTTCTCATCTGCAGCTTTGATTTGGTTGTGTCAAGGCCATTCAAGGGCTGATTGACTTTTGATATGACAAGATACAAGAGTTAAAGAAAATCCCCAGATGGTTAGGTAGCGCCGCGGTTTACATGCAACATTATTGGTACCTTCTGTTTCACAGTAGCTTTTCGCGCTCTCTACAAACATAAGGTGCAGATACTGTTTAGCTTTATCGGATACTTTTTCTTGTTGCAAGGTCTGCTTTCTCCGTACACAGGCTCAAGTAATTATCATTATCCCGTGTGTGTACATTCCGCAACTTACCGGGTCTAGCCCGTGGCTATCTAAAATCTGGGACGTTTTCCAAATCTGGCTGTGGAAGCGCTTGGAAATGTGGACACCAGTTTCCGGGGGAGGGGAGGAGGGAAGGGGTTATGAAATGTGAGGTGCAACCAGGAAAAGGGAGTTGTGAACCCGGTTGCAGGGCATTCCCAGTCTTGGAGTTAGGGGACCCATCGGGCCTCATGCTATGGTCCGCGGTCCCACACCTCCTAGGTACAGGTCTCTAGGAGCCCAAGGTTGGGGTTCCAAACCCCATTCCGCAATGCCGCACGCTCCTTCCACTTCCCTCACTCCCCCGCCGGAAAGATTTTCGAACTCAGCCATCTCTATTTTACAGGAATCTGTGCGTTGTTGCAAACGAAGAGTGACAGAAAACCACAGCCTACAAATTCCAGCAGTCAGGCCGCCAAGGATCTCCCAGTGAAAAGGCAGTCCGAGACGTCAGCATTTGGTCCCTTCTTCCCCACCAAGCTTCTTCCAGAGGCAGCGTCCCGCTTTCCTGCTCTCTGGGCGAAGAGGAGCGCTCGAATAATTCCCGAAAGCCTTCCGTGCCCTCTTCCTCTTCAGTTGTTTTCACTTCCAAACTCCCACTGAAAGATTTGTAACGCAGAACAGAGAAGAGGATACAAAGAAGTTTCTTAAAACACCTTCTTTTCTCGGTTCCCCTTAAAGGCGTCTCCTTTAAGGAACCAGGCCCACCTCTTTGCCATTTACCTACTGGCTTTCCTTCCTGCCCATCACTCTACCTTTAAGAATATTTCCTGTTACTTCAACCCAACTTGCACACCTCCGCCCCCCGGCCCTCCTCATTGGGCCGCCCGAGGCCCGTTGAGTCTTCTGTTTTCCCTCCGTCTCCTCCCGCCCTCTAGCCTAGCGCAACGGCGTTCCAAGTTCTGATTGGCTGCCACGGCAGCCTGCCCGAAGCGAGATTGGTGGGTTGGGTGGCAGGGGCGGGAGGGCGGCGCACCCAGGGTAGGCTGATCGTGTGCTGAGCGGCGGCCGCGGGAGGGGTGGGAAGGGGCGGGGGGAGGGGGGGCTGGGAAAGTTGAGGCCGCGCTGCCGCCGGGTCTCCGGCCTTGAGGGCTCGGGCTCGCAGCGGCGGCGGTGGCCGCAAAAAGAGGCGGCGGGGGCGGGGGGAGAGGAGGGCCTGGGCCCGCGCTCCCCCAGCCCCGGAGGAGCAGGCAGTGGCCGCGGAGGGAGAGATTCGCCTGGGCGGCCGGACGCTCCTGCCTTCCCCGTCTGGGATCATGACCCAGACGGCGGTCGCTGCCGCCGCCCCCGCCGCGGCCGAGAGTGCGCCGCCCGCGGGTGAGTGACTGAGGGAGGGGGCGGCTGACAGCCGGGGCGAGGGGCGGGGGCCGGGGCTGCGGGGGCGGCTCCGGGGGGCGGCCCCGGGCTCCGCTCCACCCACCCCCTCCTCGCTCCGGGAGGCGAGGGCTGCGCGGAGCGTAGCTCCCTCTTGGGGTGCGGGCGCCGGCGGGGCGCACAGCCTCCTCCCCCCGCCCTGCCGGCGCCAGGCGCACGCGGGCTCGCGCTGCGGCCCCGAGGTGCGTCCGAGGCGGGAGAGGCCCCACGCTGCCCTCGGTGCATAAAGAGCTGGGCAGCCAGGTTCGCACCGGATGGCCTTTGCCCGCCTCTTTCACCTTTTCCTGTCTCCTTCATCCCCCTCTTTCGTTGCCCTCTGAATTTCCTCCAGCCCCGCTCGTCAGACTCGTGCGACTTGCTTTTTAACTCTCTCCCCTACGTCGGAGAGGCGGCTTGGGTTCTTTATAGGAAGCTTACCTTTCTGAGGATCAGCGCTTCAGGCGAATGGCCAACTCTTGACATCTAGTTCCATATTTCCTGAAGAAATATGATTTCTAGACTCTTAGTCATGTTTAACATTTTGATTGTTGGGTTCTCCGCCAGTCACTCTCCCAACACCCCATGGTTACACTGGGAAATGGTCCTTGGTGATTATTAACTTTATCTGGGCATTAGGGACTGCTTAAACCTACGTGCCGGGATCCCAGCTATAGGCTTCCAACTTATGGTCTCATAACATTTTTGCCATTAAGCAGAGAGTGACCTAACACCACACAAGACAGTTGTGGCTAACTCAAGTTTGCAGGTAAAGAAAACAGCTGTTTACATATAAAGTCAGTTTTCTGCAATAAGCCTTTTGGTAAGTAACATGGATCCTGAAGCACGTTTGCTTTCTCTTAAACAAACAAACAAACACAAAACCAACTTTTTGAAGAATCAACAGGCTGTCATACTCTAGTCACCTTGACTTTTCCTTCTACACAGGACACTTGCTTAATGTAGTACAGAGTTGCTGTATGGGATACATTTGTTGTTTCCCTTTATTTGTGAAGTACTCTGAAAGTATATGTTACAAAGTAAATAAAATAATCATTGTACTTCTGAAATCAGGATTAGTTTAATGGGTTCAGGCACTACAAGAATGGATTTAACCTTACATTTTGCTCTAATCTAAGCAATATGATTTTTGGATACATGGATATTAGATCCCCCCTAAATTTAAAGGAGAAATTTTGTAAAATCTGAACATATATGCAGCCTAGAACCTTCCCTAATATAAAAGCACTTCATTGCAGGGATACAAGGGCAGCATAGGTTTGAAATATTTTTTAGGTTAGTTGACTATGGGGTGTCATGGAAATAAAATTAGAAAGTTGCAGACTGCAGTTAGTGAGCCAGTCTTGTAGTAGAAATTGATGAGTTATTTTCCTAGTTTCAGAGCTTAGCACTGTCGACTGGAGGAAAGAAAAGCTAAGAAAACTGAAAATGTTTACTCAGGTTGGAAGATAAGCTTCAACAGGTAACCAGCTCAAAATTGTTGCTTATAAACAGGGTCTTAAATAGAATTTGGGTCTTAACCTATTTTCAGTCCAGACTGTACATTAGAATCACCTGTGTGCTTTTTTTTTTTTTTTTTTTTAAATTTTATTTATTTTATTCATTCATCCCCCCCTTGCTGCTTGTGCTCGCTGGGTCAGCTAACCAGCAGGCGGGCGGGCTTGCCTTCACCAGGAGGCCCCGGGAACAGAACCGAACCCGGGGCCTCCCATATGGTAAACGGGAGCCCTACTGATTGAGCCACAGCCGCTTCCCACCTGTGTGCTTTTAAATTTTAGTGCCCGGACCACTCCCCACAGAGATTCTCTTACTTTTGACCTGGAGTAAGGCTCTGCTATAAATATATTTTTTAAAAAGCTCTCCAGGTGATTCTGGAGCCAGATTTGAGAATTACTGGTAGTCTAGGACAATGTCCATCCCGGGCTTTTCTAAAAGTCAGGTCTTAACTCATGTATCCAACTTTTTGCCCACTGCTTTCCAGCATGAACCTTTGCACCCCTGATGGTCCCACATATAGTTCCCTGCTTTTGTTAAAGACATTGCCGTCTCTCGAAACATGAAAACTCTTCCTTGTGTTCCCCTTCCCCGACAATAACAGTCCTAATTCTCCTTTTATCAAAGTTTCCCTATAGCTTACTTTAGCTTTTAGCATGACTCCCTTTGAATTTTTATGCCACATTTGTTTGAAAGACCACTTTACATTTATACAATTTGGCCATTTAACCTCTTTTGTATTTTTTTTTTTTTTAAGATTTTATTTATTTATTCATTTATCCCCCCCTTGCTGCTTGTGCTCACTGGGTCAGCTAACCACGCCGTTCGGGCAGGCTTGCCTTCACCAGGAGGCCCCAACCCGGGGCCTCCCATATGGTAAACGGGAGCCCTACTGATTGAGCCACAGCCGCTTCCCCTCTTTTGTATTTCATTATTCTCAAACTTAACAGCAAGAACTACTTTATTTTTTGGCTTCTCTACAATGGTTTCCTTTAAGTTGGATTGGTTTGCTTTGTAATCCTTCCATCTCTGTCTACAACCATAATTTCAGATTTGATTTGCTCCCAGATATTTCTGTCTTGTTAGTTTTCTCATAACTTACCTAACACTGAATTCATCTATGAACATGGATTTCTTCATTTTTTTCTTATCTCTTCAGTAGGTTGACTATTTCCTCTTATGTAGTCCCATGATATCTTGTACTTATTTTTGTTTTAACACTTATCACACTGCCATAAGTATGTGTTTATTCAGTTTCCCCACCAGACTACTAACCCCAGGCCTCCATGTTGGGCAACTCCAGGGTTTGCTATTCACATTGTATTCTTAAATACATGGTAAAGCTAGATCCACGCCAACTCAGGAACTGTGTTCTCTTCATCTTTGTATTCTTAGATACAATCATAACATTTGTCGTTAGTAGGCACTTAATAAATGTTTATTGAAAGAATAACTGCTGCCGTATATATATATTATGTAAAGATAGCCACATACCTCCTAGCACAGATTGATTTGATACTAATTGCCTTTGCTATTAATTATCCTTTTGTCCAGTACTCCTATTATGGATTTGTTAAGGGTTAGTGGAATCTAAGTAATTATGGTTGTGACAGCCCCCTTAAAACATATGGGTATGAGTGTGTGTGTACCTTGAGTCCTCTACTCTGATTTCTAAAGGTTGACTTTTGTTATTCATAAAGTAGTTGTGGAGCTGTCACTAAGAGAAAAGCTGTTAACTGTCCATGTCAATAATTTTTCTTTTTCTCATTAAATTTTCCATAGGGGTACAATTGCACTACTTCAGAATGCCAAATATTTTCATTAGATTGATAGGACATGATAAGTTGCTCCCATTAATGTGCTAATACTCTGTTTTTAATTCAACTTATCAAATATTTATTGAGTGCTTACCATTTGCCTAACACTGTTAGGTGCTAAAGATAATACCATGATACAGAAGTAGTAAATGGTATGGACTCAGCTCTTAAGATGGTTTATAGACATTGAGAGGATGGGACAACACCCATATTAATGCAGTTTTCATTAGATGCTAAAATAAATGTAAGTTCCCCAAATCTATAAGTCAATGATTAATACCATAAACAATTAGGAAAGACCAGAAATTCATTCTTTCAACAGATGTTCCTTCTGAGTACTAATTGTTGAGGATACAAATATGAAATATGTTGTTACCATTTAGAAGCTTACAGTCTAGTGGGAAAAAACAGTAAGTGTATAGAGTACATTTTATGTTAAATACATGAAATATGTGGAATGTTATATCAGGACGTTTGGGACTAAGAAGAGGAGTTTCTAGTTAACCTCTAGGGCTCAGAGGAAGTTTCAAAGAGGATACTTAGGAGTTCCTAGTTGGAAAATTGATATGGGCATTCCAGACAAAGTAACAGCTGTGAAGGCATGGAAATGAATGCAGGAGGCATTCCTTGATTAAGGACCTGCAAGTAGATTGCTATCAGTAGACAGGAGTACTATTAAAGAGCATGGTCTTTGGAGTCAGATGGATGTGGTTTGCAAACTCATTCCTGAGAGTCTGAGCTTTTGCTGAATCTTCCTGTGTAGGGTAGCATTAGTTTATTGGTAATTTCACTGTTAGTCTTAATACAAAGATGTACCTCAAGATTTGCTGTGACTTTTCTTTTGTCTTTTGTCTGGGCATAAGGATCCCCAAATAATGAAATATTTAGTGGGTGCCCTGGTGAAAGCATTCTTACCCTTGCTACTATAATTTCTTAAATATTAGAAGTCACAGTGAGAGGGACAGGGAGAAGAAATTTTAGTGTAATCATGAAAGGTACTACTTCTACCTCTACTCATAGAACCAATTTCTCTTTGATTATAAGCAAACTTAAGTAAAAAAGGGGAATTTGGGCATAGATTCTGGGTAAACCCACAGAAGTGAAGGAAAGTAGAATAATGGAACCTTGGGAAGGCCAGGAAACTCCCAGGATCACATGGACCTATGGGTCTAACTCAGCCCCAGCCAGCTTTCCTACTCTGCAGGGAAGTCTTGCTGGTCAGACCTTTCCCCACCCCAGAGGTGAGCCCATGCTTAATGGTCCCATCAGACTTTAGGAATGGTGCAGAGAAGCTCCTCAAAGGGTATTGTTGCCAGAAGACCAAAACAACAGATATCTGCTACCATGTTTATTGAATATGGCAGTGTGGATGTCTTTTGGTGAGCTTGGTGTGAGCTGTTTTAGGAATATAAGCCAGGTTGCAGATGGTTGAAGAAGGAATGGGAATTGAGGAAGTAGGGGCAGTGAGGTGATGGGGGGGGGCACAGAAAGAATGAGAACACTCAGTGGGAGTTGCGAGGTCAGAAAAATATTATTTTTGCCTTATAAATGGAAAACAAATGAATAAGGATATATAATAATAGGAAGGTTTGAGTACGGAAGGAGAGATTAATAATATAGGAGAGAGAAGAGGTATTATATAACAAGGTTGCTATGAAATGGGAGTGATGGAGCCCAGAGCATAGGTAGAGGATCTGGTGTTAGCAAGAATTATTAGGGGAAGGGTTCAGGGAGGAGGACAGACTTGGACTGGGCTTTAAAGAGTGGGTAGGATTTGGATAAGCAGACAAAAGTGGGAAGGTCATTGCAGTGGGAAAATAGCATAGACAGGTAAGAAAGATGTTAAGGGGCACAGGGAAGACCTATCTGAATTGGAGAGGAGGGAAGAGTAGATGATCTGATGAACTAGAAAATCCTGTGTCTATGTGTGTTATTCTAGGTGGGGGGTGGATGGGTGAGGACTGGCTGGAGAATAAGGTGGAGTCATGAAAGCCAGATCCAGAAGTTTGGCTTTGGGACAATAGACAGTGGGTACTGTAGATTCTGGAGCAAGAGAGTAACTTGATGAACTATGGTGACTTGAAAAGACTGAAACATTAGAATATAAAATTCATTGGAGAAAAGGGAAAAGGCTGGCAGCAAAAAAAGACTTCTAAGAGCCAGATGTGTGTAAAATAGGAGCTAGACTAAGATGGTGGTAACAAACAGGAAGAGATGAACTTTGTGAAAAGAATTGATAGGATTTGGTGAGGAGAACAATTGAAGGTTATTTTGGGTTTAATGCCAGGTTAAAGTTTTGGTGTCATTGACAAAATGGAGAAATTTGAAGTAGGTCTCTTAAGAGGCAAGGCCGTTCAAAATGTTCCAGATTTGTTCACTGGTTTTGAAATGTTCTGAAGAGAACTTTACTAAACCAAAGATTTGGAGAAAGCATGAGTTGAAAGACAGCTTTATTATAAAAACATAATGGCTTTTACTTAGAAATAATTAGAAACTTTGTATGGAAAAAAAGCAGAAAAGAGAGCCTTGGGCCTCACTTAGCATGAAAGTCAAGGAGACATATTAGAGAAAGAGGATCTATAATTGAAAAAGAGGAAAAAAACCTGGGAGGAGAAATTTCAAGAAAAGGGAGAGATCAGTGGCAACAAATCCTACAGAGAGGAGAATGACAGAGAAAAGATCTTTGACTAGGTGAAAAATAGTCTCTGACCCTTAAGAAAGCAGTTTTGGTTGTCCAAAATATTCAGAAGGCACATTGCTATGGTTTGGGAGAGATTGACCAGTGAAGGAGAGGTGAGAAATTTCACAGGAATAGCAGGAGAGAAATGTATTAATAGTCAGAAAAGGCTGTAAATTCTCATTTAGTAAAAGAATTTATATTATTTTAAAACATTTTTTAAAAAGCAGTTTTATTGAGATATATCACATACCATACAATCTGTCCAAAGTCTACAATCAGTGATTTTTAGTATATTCACAGAGTTGTGCATTCATCACCACAATCAAATTTAGAACATTTTCATTACTCCCCAAAGGAAAACCTCATACTCCTTAGCAGTCATCTCTCAATCTCTCTATCATTTCCCATCTATTTCTGTCTCTATAGATTTATTTATATTTACATTTTATATATATGGAAACATACAATATATAGTGCTTTGTATTTGGTTTCTTTCTCTTAGCATAATTTTTTTAGTTATTTTTTAAATTAGAGAACTTGTAGATTTACAGAAAATTCATGCAAAAATACAATGGTCCCATATACCCCCCTATTGTTGACACTTTGCATTAATGTACCTTTGTTGCAAATGATGAAAGAATATTAAAATAGCACTATTAACTATAGTCCATAGTTTACATAAGGTGCATTTTTCTCCATATACCACCTGAATTAGTCAGCTAAAGGGGTGCTGATGCAAAGTACCAGAAATCTGTTGGCATTTATAAAGAGTTATTTATTTGGGGTAGAAGCTTACAGTCACAAGGCCATAAAGTGTAAGTTACTTCCTTCACCAAAGTCTGTTGCCATGTATTGGAGCAAGATGGCTGCCGAAGTCTGCAAGGGTTCAACCTTCCTCTTCCATGTAAGGCTCCGTGGTTCCAGCTTCTTCCAGTCTCAGCTGTAGGCTGGCATAAGCTCATCTCTCCCTGGGGCTTGTTTCTTTCCAGGCTCAGCTGCTATACTCTCTTCACAAGGTCAGCTGTAGATTGTCAGGCTCATTCTCTTTCTGGGGCCTCTGCCTTGTCTAATGGAACCTTCTCTCTATCCTCATGTATCTGCTTCTCTGTGTATTTACTTCCAGGGGCTCCAGCATCAAAACTCTCTCCTCTGCCGTGTCATTTTCTCAGTGAGTCTCTGCCCACCAAGGGAGCGGGGACTCAACATCCTACTGACGTGGCTGAATCAAAGCCTTGATCATAATTTAATCAAGTAAACATGAAACCTCTGAATCTAATACAATCTAGTGTGCTAGAGGAACAGACTAGTTTACAAACAAAATCCAATATCTACTTTAGGAATTCATAAATAATATCAAACTGCTACACCACCCTATTATTAACATCTGTATTACTGTGGTACATTGGTTATAATTCATGAAAGAACATTCTTATACTTGTACTATTAACCCCACTCCATTGTCCACATCAGGGTTTACTGTGTTGTACACACAGTACATGTCCCATGTCCCATGTTTTATCTTCTAACTTTCATTCTGGAAACATACATAACCCAAAACTTCCTCTTTCAACCATGTTCATATACATAGTTCAGCACTGTTGATAAGTTAATGTAAGGGAAGCCCTTGTGTTTTGAAAGTAAAAGAGAAATGTTGGAGGAGGAAATGTTCAAGAGAAAGCAAATATAGATGGAACACAGTTAGCTTTAGGAGGTTCTGGACTGTTGAAAGGATAGATATATAGACAGAGATCTGTAATGGTAAATGTAAAATCCATTTAAGGAACTCACATCAGATTACCTCCATCTTCTCAGTGAATCAGGAGAAATGAAAAGGAATCAACATGTATTTTGTTCTTGGTATGTAGTAGGCACTTTGTTAGATCCATTAAATGTATCATCATGTAAACTTATAATAGTCTTCTGAAGGCTGGACGATAATCTCTGTTTTAAAAATGAGGATTCTGAGACTCTGAGGAGTACTTATTTCAAAACCATGTAGCTAGTAAATGTCAGGTTTGATATTTGCTCCTAGGTCTGATACCAAAGGCTATTCCCATCCCACTATATCATTCATTCATTAAGGTGAGGTGAATGATATTGAGAGGATCTATATTAGTGACTGTGGTGGTTTGAAGCTGAATGTATCCCGGAAAAAATATGTTTTTAAATCTAATTTTTTCCTGTAGTTGTAAACCCATTGTAAGTAGGACCTTTTGATGAGGTTACTTCAGTTAAAATGTGTCCCACCTCAACATGATGGGTCTTAATCCTATTACTGGAGTCCTTTATAAATGGAATGAATTCAGACATGAGAGAAAGAGAAAACCATGGCAGCAAGAAGCAGAAATCAACAAAACCCAGAAGAGAAGGAAGAGACCAGCAAATGCCACCATGTGCCTTGCCATGTGACAAAGAAGCCAAGGATCACTGGCATCCGGTCTTCTGGAAGAAGGTATCCCCTTGATGATGCCTTGATTTGGACATTTTTCTGGACTTAAAAGTATACGCTAATAAATTCCCATTGTTTAACCGAACCCCTTTCATGGTATTTGCTGGAACAGCCTAGGAAACTAAAACAGTGACTATAGTGGCTGTGCCTCAATCACTTTAGGAGCCTAAAAAATTTTCAGCACCCCATCCTAGGCATTCATTCTTTCATTCAAACAAATAGTTGTTGATTACTCTGTCTGTGTTTGACATGGTTCTAAGCACTTAGAATACATAGTGATTGAAACAGACTCAGGTGCCTGCCTTCAAGGATACTATATCCAGACCTACAGAATCAGTAGATTCTAGTGATTCTGATGATTATTCAGGTTTCAGAACCATTGCTCTAGGAGTAATTGATGAGAGAAGGACTAGAATTGCTGAGTGTGAATTTGTTATGGGCCTAATCTGCCCAGGAATTAATAGCATTCAGTAACACGAGAAAATATTACTGGGAAGTGATCCTGTACCAAGAGATTAGCATAAAACAAAGGAATTGAGCTTTGAATTAGCTGACCCTGTAGTCAGTTGTACCATGTAGGAAGTTTATGAACTCTTTTAGTTTCTGTTTATTTGTGAATATTTTAAACTCACCTTCATATTTGAAGGATAATTTACTGAATAAAGAATTCTTGGCCAGCAATTTTTCTCTTTCACTATCCTAATCATATACCACTATCTTCTCGCTGCCATGGTTTCTGATGAGAAATCCACATTAAGTCTTCCTGCCTCCCTTGTATGTGATGGTTTGCTTCTCCCTTGCTGCTCTCAGAATTTTCTCTTTATCTTTGATGTTTGACATTCTGAGTTGTATGTGTCTTGGAGTAGGTCTATTAGGATTTATTCTGACTAGGGTATGCTGAGCTTCTTGGACATGTAAGTTCTTTCATGAGAGTTGGGAAATTTCAGCCATTATTTCTTCAAATACTCTTTCTGCTCCTTTTCCCTTCTCTTCTTCTGGAACTCCCATAACATGTATATTGTTGTGTTTCACGTTATCATTCAACTCCCTGAGCCCTGCTCATTTTTTTCCAATTCTTTTTTCTCTCTGTTCTTCTGTCTCTTAAATTTCAGCTCAGTGACTTCTTGATATCTGTTAACTCTTTGCCATATTGTCTTTCAACTCATTAATTTGATTTTGTAAATTTGTATGAATCTTGTTGATTAGTTGTCTTAAATCCTGTGTCTTATCTGGGGCTTTGATATATTCCTTTGGGCCATTTCTTCCATTTTCTTAGTATGGCTTGTAATTTTTTTGCTGATGTCTAGGCATCTGATTTTGATGGTGAGTTTACTCTGATGCTCAATTTCTCTCTCTTTCATAGGGATTTAGTGGCAGGAAGTTGTGTATTACTGCTGTTCTTTGATTCTTGGTTCAACCTGTTCTAGGTATTTAGGATTGTCCCCATTAGTTGCTCAAATCTAGGCCCTGGACCCAGTATTGGGTTGCAGGCCTGCTTCCAAGGGCCTTGGGGAAAAAGCCTTGCATAACATATTTACTTTTTTTTTTTTTTTAGTCAGGCCAATAAAAAGAATTTATTGGGAAATGGCAGAAAGAGCAGAGCTTAGAGAAATGGGAGAGAAGGATGGAAATATACACCAAGATTTGGTTGGGGACTCTTCTAAGCAGAAAGAGCATGCTCTGCCTTGTGTGGTTACCTTTTTTTTTTTTTGAATCAAACAATATATTACACAATATATTTCGTTCATAGTAACACATTCATACAGTATTTGTCCTTTTGTGTGTGGCTTGCGTCACTCAACATAATGTCCTCCAGGTTCATCCATGTTGTCATATGCTTTATGACTTCATTTCTTCTTACAACTGCATAATATTCCATCGTGTGAATAGACTACAGTTTGTGTATCCATTCATCTGTTGATGGACACCTGGGTTGTTTCCATCTTTTGGCAATGGTGAATAATGTGGCTATGAACATCGGTGTGCAGATGTCTGTTCGTGTCACTGCTCTCAGTTCTTCTGGGTATATACCCAGTAGTGGTATTGCAGGGTCACATGGCAAGTCTATATTCAACTTCCTTAGGAACTGCCAAACAGTCCGCCATAGTGGTTGTACCATCCTGCATTCCCACCAACAGTGAAGAAGTGTTCCTATCTCTCCACATCCTCTCCAACACTTGTAGTTCTCTGTCTTTTTCATAGTGGCCATTCTGATAGGTGTGAAATGATATCTCATTGTAGTTTTGATTTGCATTTCCCTAATCATGAGTGATGTTGAGCATTTCTTCGTGTGTTTTTTTGCCATTTGTATTTCTTCTTTGGAGAAATGTCTATTCAAGTCTTTCACCCATTTTTTAATTGGGTCTTTTTATTGTTGAGTTGTAACATCTCTTTATATATCCTGGATATTAAACTTATGAGATATGTGATTTCCAAATATTTTTTCCCATTGAGTTGGCTGCCTTTTCACCCTTCTGACAAAGTCCTGTGAGGTGCAAAAGTGTTTAATTTTGAGGAGGTCCTATTGATCTATTTTTTCTTTTGTTGCACATGCTTTGGGTGTAAGGTCCAAGAAACCACCACCTACTACAAGGTCTTGAAGATGTTTCCCTACATTTTCTTCTAGAGGTTTTATGGCCCTGGCTTTTATATTTAGATCTTTGATCCATTTTGAGGTGATTCTTGATAGGGGGTGAGATGGGGGTCCTCTTTCATTCTTTTGGTTATAGATATCCAGTTCTCCCAACACCATTTATTGAAGAGACTCTTTTTTTCCCATTAGTGTGGGCTTGGTAGGTTTGTCAAAAACCAGTTGAGGAGGGGGATGCATGTGGCTCAAATGGTTGGGTGTCCATCTCCCATATGGAGGGACCTGGGTTCGATCCCTGGCACCTCCCAGTAAAAAAACAAACAAACAAACAAAACAAAACAAAAAAAACAGTTGAGGGTATATTACTGGGTTCTCAATTCTATTCCACTGATCGATGTGTCTATCTTTATGCCAGTACCATGCTGTTTTGACCACTGTAGCTTTGTAATATGTTTCAAGGTCAGGCAGTGAAATTCCTCCCACATTGCTTTTCTTTTTTAGAATGCTTTTGGCTATTCGGGTGCACTTACCCTTCCAGATGAATTTGGTGGTTGCCTTCTCTAATTCTGTAAAGTAAGCTGTTGGGATTCTGATTGGTATTGCATTGAATATATAAATCAGTTTGGGCAAGATTGACATCTTCACGATATTTATTCTTCCAATCCATGAACACGGAATGTCTTTCCATTTGTTTAGGTCTTTTTAAATTTCTTTTAGCATTGTTTTGTAGTTTTCTGCATATAGGTCCTGTACTTCTTTGGTTAAATTAACTCCTAGGTATTTGAGTCTTTTTGTTGCTATTGAAAATGGAATTTTCCTCCTGATTTCCTCCTCAGATTGTTCAGGACTAGTGTACAAAAACATTACTGATTTTTGTGTGTTGATCTTGTATCCTTCCACTTTGCTGAACTCATTTATTAGTTCAAGTAGCTTTGTTGTGGATACTTCAGGATTTTCTAAATACAGGATCATGTCATCCGCAAACAGTGAGAGTTTTACTTCCTCTTTTCCTATTTGGACGCCTTTAATTTTTTTGTCTTGTCTAATTGCCCTAGCTAGAACTTCTAGTACAATGTTGAATAACAGTGGTGACAGTGGGCATCATTGTCTTGTTCCTGACCTTAGAGGGAAAGCTTTCAACCTTTCACCATTGAGTATGATGTTGGCTGTGGGTTTTTCATATATGCCTTTTATCATATTGAGGAATTTTCCTTTTATTCCTATCTTTTGAAGTATTTTTATCAAAAAAGGATGTTGGATTTTGTCAAATGCCTTTTCTGCATCTATTGAGATGATCATGTGATTTTTTTCCTTCAATTTGTTAATGTGGTGTATTACATTGATTTTCTTATGTTGAACCAGCCTTGCATGCCAGGAATAAATCCCACTTGGTCGTGATGCATAAGTCTTTTGATATGCTGTTGGATTCGATTTGCAAGTATTTTGTTGAGGATTTTTGTATCTATGTTCATGAGAGAGATTGGTCTGTAATTTTCTTTTCTTGTGGAATCTTTATCTGGCTTTGGTATTAGGGTGATGTTGGCTCCATAAAATGTGTTGGGTAATTTTCCCACCACTTCAATTTTTTGGAAGAGTTTAAACAGGATTGGTTTTAATTCTTTTAGAAATGCTTGGTAGAATTCACCTGTGAAGCCATCTGGTCCTGGACTTTTCTTTGCTGGGAGATTTTTGATGATGGATTCAATCTCCTTAATTGTGATTGGTTTGTTAAGTTCTTGTATTTCTTGTTGTGTCAGTGTAGGTTGGTTGTGAGTTTCTAGAAATTTGTCCATCTCATCCAGGTTGTCTAGTTTGTTGGCATAGAGTTTCTCATAATATCCTCTTATGATTCTTTTTATTTGTATGAGGTCATTTGTAATTTCCCCCCTTTCATTTCTGGTTGTATTTATTTGCATTTTCTCTCTTTTTTTCTTTGTTAGTCTAGTGAGGGGTTTGTCAATTTTATTTATCTTCTCAAAGAACCAGCTTTTGGTTTTGTTGATTTTCTCTATTGCTTTTCTGTTCTCATTTTCACTTATTTCTGCTCTAATCTTTATTATTTCTTTCCTTCTTTTTGCTTTGGGATTGGTTTGCTGTTCTTTTTCTGGGTTCTCAAGTTGTTCAGTTAAATCTTTGAGTTTAGCTCTTTCTTGCTTTTTAATATAGGCATTTAGGGCTATAAATTTCCCTCTCAAGACTGCCTTTGCTGTATCCCATAAGTTTTGATACATTGTGTTCTCATTTTCATTTGTCTCAATATATTTACTGATTTCACTTGCAATTTCTTCTTTGACCCACGGAATATTTAGGAGTATGTTGTTCAGTCTCCACTCATTTGCAAATTTTCTTTTTTCCTGTCTGTTACTGATTTCTAGTTTCATTCCAATATGATCGAGAAGGTGCTTTGTATAATTTCAATCTTTTTATATTTATTGAGAGCTGTATTGTGACCTAACATGTGGTCTATCCTGGAGAAAGAGCCATGGGCACTTGAGAAGAATGTATAACCCACTGAGTTTGGATGCAGTGTTCTGTATAAGTCTATTAGGTCTAACTTATTTATCATATTGTTCAAGTTCTCTGTTTCCTGTTGATCTTCTGTCTAGTTGTTCTGTCTAATGATGTGAGAGGGGTGTTGAAGTCTCCAATGATTATTGTAAAAATGTCTTATTTCTCCCTTCAGTTTTGCCAGAATTTGTCTCATATATTTTGGGGCACCCTGGTTAGGTGCGTAGATATTTATGACTGTTATATTTTCCTGGAGGATCATCCCTTTTATTAATATATAATGGCCTTCCACATCTCTTATCACTTTTTTGCATTTGAAGTCTGTTTTGTCTGATATTAGTAAAGCTACCCCTGCTCTTTTCTGTTTACTATTCACGTGGAGTATCTTTTTCCAACCTTTTACTTTCAACCGGTTTGTATTCTTGGGTCTGAGGTGAGTTTCTTGTAAGCAGCATATGAATATCCATTCTGTCAGCCTGTATCTTTTGATTGGGGAATTTAATCCATTCACATTCAATGATATTACTGAAAATGCACTATTTATTTCCTCCATTTTATTCTTTGGTTTTCATATGTCATCTTATTTTTGTCTCTCTTTTTACTCTTTTGGTTATCCTTTCTGCTTTTCTTTCTTCTATACTCTCCTCCAAACCTCTCTCTCCTGTCTTTCTTTCAGGTTCTAAGGCTTCCTTTAATATTTCCTGCAAAGGTGGATTCTGTTTTGCAAACTAGTTGCTGTTTGTTTGTGAATACTTTATATTCACCTTCATATTTGAAGGACAGTTTTGCTGGATAAAGAATTGTCGGCTGGCAGTTTTTCTCTTTCAGTTTCCTAATTGTATCATACCACTGTCTTCTCACCTCCATGGTTTCTGAAGAGAAATCTGCACTAAGTCTTACTGGACGTCCTTTGTACGTGATCGTTTGCTTCTCTCTTGCTGCTCTGAGAATTTTCTCTTTATCTTTTACATTTGACGTTCTGAATAATATGTGTCTTGGCATAGGTCTATTTGGATTTATTCTCATTGAGGTACGGTGTGCTTCTTGGACATGCGAGTTCATTTCTTTCGTGAGAGTTTGGGAAATTTTCAGCTATTATTTCCTCAAATACTCTTTCTGCCCCTTTTCCTTTCTCTTCTCCTTCTGGAACTCCCATGACACGTATGTTGTTGCGTTTTGTGTTGTCATTCAACTCTCTGAGGCCCTGCTCAATTTTTTCCATTCTTTTCTCTCTCTGTTCTTTTCTCTCTTCAATTTTAGCTGCTCTGTCTTCAGTATCACTTATTCTTTCTTCTATCATTTCGAGTCTGCTGTTGTATGCCTCAAATGTGTTTTTGACTTCACCTATTGTGTCTTTCATTCCCATGAACTCCGTTACTTTTCTGTTCAGGATTTCAAATTCTTCTTTGCGTTCACTCAGTGACTTCTTGATGTCATTTATCTCTTTACCTATATTCTCTTTCATCTCATTAATTTGATTTTGGAAATTTGTGCTCATCTCACTGATTAGTTCTCAAATTCTGCATCTCTTCTGGGACTTTGCTGTATTCCTTTTCTTGGGCTATGTCTTCTATTTTCTTTGTATGGCTCGTAATTTTTTGCTGGTGCTTAGGCATCTGGTTAGTTTGTATTTTACTTAGATGCTCTATCTTTTTTTTTTTATGGGGTTTTAGCAGCAGGAGGCTGTGAGTTACTACAGCTCTTTGATTTTGGCTCAACCTTGATCGTTAGGATTGTTCTGCTAGTTGCTCAAAACTGAGCACTGGATGCAGTAATTGGTTGTAGTGTCATTTCCTAGGGCCTTGGGCAGGGAGGCTATAGAGGCCAGAAAAAGCCTCTCCTATTTATTTTTAATTTTCTTATGTGCACTTCCTTGGTCTGCCAGGAGATGGCACTTGTTGGCAGCTCTCAATTCAATGCCTGGCCGGAGCATATTTGTTGTGACACTGACCAGATCAATGTGATAGAGCTTCCTGTGTGGGGGCTAAGAGCCCTGTGATTCAAACTTTCTGAGACAGTTCTCCAGACTTCTCTCATAGCACCCCCGTTTTCCCAGCTAGGAAATATTTCCATTCCCTTCTGAATCTTCAACAATCAGTCCCTGTTAGTAGAGGAGGAGATTGGGAGGTTTGTATATCTTTAGCCCCTTGCAGGCTCCAAGGCAAACAATGGCGCAGCCCCACCCGGCCTGGAAGGGCCCTTGGGACACAGCAGAACAAAAGCCGAGTCAAAATTGAGTCAGCCCCAGGCATTCTCTCCCCTCTCCTGTGGAGTCCTCAACAATTAGTCCAGGCTAGAAGAGAAGGAGATTGCAAGGGTTGGATTTCTCCAGTCCTTCGCCAGCTCCCAGGGCAAACCACCATGTGGTCCCACCTGGCCTGGAAGGGCCCGTGGTAACCGCAGCCCAAATTTGCGGGTCAGAACCTGAGTCAGCCTTAGGTTGTGTCCCCCTCTCTCCCCTTTCCTGGGGTGGTAGATCCCTGGAGCCCCTTTTGTCTGTAGTCGCCGGCCCAGAGGCCCAAGAATTCTAAAGAGTGTTTAATGTGGGGGAGGGTGTCGGCAGCAGCAGCCACTGCTGTTTCCAACTCACGGTTCTGTTGTCATGATTTCCCTCTTTTGTCCCTCTCTCCTCTCGGTGGTGTGCAGCCATCACCTGCTGTCCTGAACCCTAGAGGATCTTTTTCAGGGCTGTTTCAGCCTGTCCTCTAGCTATTTTTCTGGTGAAGAGATTCCCGTGTCTTACTAATCCGCCATCTTCCCAGAAGTCCTCGCTGACTCTTATAGGAATTAAAGATTAGTGTTACTCTTCAGGATACAGTATTTGGTTTTGTATTTACCCATTTAGATACTTTTACTGAAGATCACGTCTTTGTTCTGCTCCAAACTACTCTCATGTCTCTTCCTTTCAACCTGATGGATTCCCTTTAGCAATTCTTATAGGGCAGGTCTTTTCGTGACAAACTCTCTGTTTCTGTTTATCTGTGAATGTTTTAAACTCCCTCAGTTTTGAAGGGCAGTTTTTCCAGATCAAGAATATTTGGCTGGCAGTTTTTCTCTGTCTGTGCCTTAAAAATACCATACTACTGCCTTCTCGCCTCATGGTTTCTGAAGAGGTACTGGCACTTACTGTTGTTGAGGATCCCTCATATGTGATGAATTGCTTTTCTCTTGCTGTTTTGGAATTCTCTCTTTATCTTTGGCATTTGGAATTCTGATTAGTATGTTTCTCAGAGTAGGTTTATTAGGGTTTATTCTGTTTGGAGTACATTGTGCTTTTTGGACATGTATATCTGTGCCTTTTATAAGAATTCAGAAATTTTCAGCCATTTTTTTCTCAAATATCCTTTATACCCCTTTTCCCTTCTCTTCTTTTTCTGGGATTCCCATGATGCATATGTTAGTAATCTTCATGCTGTCACTCAAGTCCCAGGGACACTGCTCATTTTTATCAATTCTTTTTCTCTATCTGTTCTTCTGACTATGTGATTTCGATGGTCTTTTCTCTTAGTCTACTGCTGCTTTCTTCTGCCTGTTGAAATTCTAGTTTATTTTAAACTTGCTAATTGTTTTTTTTGCTCACATATTGTCTTCATTTGCTCTATATCCATCACTAGTTTATTTATATCCATATTTTCATTCATCTCCTTGGATTGATTTAGGAGATTTGTTTGAATTTCTTTGATTAGTTGTTCCAAATTCTGTGTCTCCTCTGAAGTTTTAATTTCATATCTTCCCTTGACTGAACCATATCTTCCTGTTTCTTAGTATGGCATTTTTAATTTTTTGCTGATACCTAGGCATTATTTCGATGTGCTCACTCTGAAGGTCAGTTTCTCCCTCTTACCTAGGGTTTCATTGCAGATTGGCTATATGTTAAGGCTCTTCTTTGATACTTGGTCCAACACTGGACCTTTAGACTAGCCTGTGTTTAACTGTTCATATTTTCTCAGGATATCTGCACCTGATTCTTGCTCTATATGGCACAACTTTTAAGATTGCCCACCCCCTTTTTAACAAATCAATTTTACTAATACATATTAATTAATATACAATTCATTCAATGGTATTTTCTATAATCACATAGTTGTCCATTTATCACTTCAATCATTATTAGAGCATTTTCATTACTTCAATAATAATAACCAAAATACAGACAGACAAACAATCAAGAAAATTCCTCACCTCTCAATCTCTCTGTGCTTCCCTCACTGTACATAGCTGCTGTTTCTGACTATTCTATCCAAAGTGTTTGATCTTTTTTTTTTTTTTTTTCCACATCAGTGTTGTAATTTCTTCCATTGCTTGAATCACAGTATGTCTACAACCGAATACCAGTAAGTCCACTTTAGTTCATAGCTCTTCCCCCAGTCCTGAGGAGTTTGGAATGGTGATGTCCATTCCACCTCCAAGTGAGCGGGGGCTTATATCCCATGCATAAGATGGGTGGGATTATCCTACCTGCAGTTGCAGTCTCTCTCCATTCCCCGGGATGGCCGTTGTCCATCATCATCTCTGCGCCAGGTATCTTGGGTGAGTCCATTGAGCTGTAGAGTAGGAGTTGCAGCTCCACCGAGATTCCAGGCACAGCTGGCACATGGGCAGGCCAAAGGCTCCAGTCTCTGGAAGTACACCTACAAACTCCAGCACCATATATAGGTTTGAGTAGAAGGGGCTGATGGACCATGTGCAGGGAGGACTCAAATAATTGAGTCCAACTCTGTCACTTTCAGGAGCACAGATTCTAGAGTACAGCCCACTGATAAGGCATCAATCTCTGGAGCTATCCCCCCTTATATAGGACCTGGGTGTCTCCAGAGCCCTCAGGAGCCCCTCTGTTTGGGGTGATATCCACTTTGATGTTCTATGAGATCCTACTGAGGTATGCGTAAGTGTTACCTCTGGGATGACCTCCCGATTCTCTTTGAAGTCTCTTAGTCATATGAACTCATTTGTCTTTACCTTTTCCCCCTGTTATTCAAGGTCTTTTTCCAGTTGTTTTGCCAGTTGGCACTTGGTAGTAATACCTTGTTGCCAGGGAGGCTCATCCCCGGGAGTCATGTCTCACGCTGGGGGGAAGGTAATGCATTTATATGCTGAGTTTGGCTTAGAGAGAGGCCACATTTGAGCAACAAGGAGGCTCTCAGGCAGCAACCCTTAGGCACCCCATAACTGTAGGCTAAGTTTCAATTACAAGAGCAAAGACTCATAAGGCTAGTCATCAATAACAAGAACCCATCAGTGGACCATCCTCCTTAGCCAGACACTGCTCCTGCACTTGGGGGACTGTTGCTGCTCCCTTGGAGAATGTGAAGATTGCCCTTTTATGTGCAGTTGTTTGACCTCCAAAAGAAAACTTCCTTTCCTTTGTTCCTTCTCCAGAATCCTGATTTTTCCTGTTTGCTTTTATGCAGAAATTTCTACCCAGCTCCTATGATTTATTTAACGTCTTTCCCTCACTTAATGCCCCCTTTTTCTTACACTTTCCAATTCTATGACCTGTCCTGCCTTACAGCAGTCAGTTCCCTCCACCACCCCCTTTTCTTTTCCTCCACTGAGGCTTTTCTGCCTCCAATTACTTCCCCGCTAGGGAGCCAGACTGGGTAAATCCAAAAATGTCCGTTTTGTTTGTTTAGGTGATCCAGCAATCGCAGAGCGGGCTGAGTGTGTGCACCTTTTGCCAACAGTTCTGCTGTAGTCTCTCATATTCTGTGGGCCTTTTTGTATTTACAAACTAGTCAGTCACTTGTATTCCTCCCTGGGTCTCTGTGGATTTGGGTTCCTGTGCCTGGGTATGCATGGGATTCAACTTGCTATTGTGAGTGCCTCTCTGGTCAGCATCCATGGCAGGAGATACCTGGGATGTGCTGCCTCTGTGTGACACTTAAGCTTCATAGGACTGAGTGAGGGGAAATGGTCTAGACTGGTGAATCCAGGTTATAAATCTACTTTTTTTAGTAGTTTTTTTCTTTCCTCCTTTTATTTCGAGTCAGTGTTTGTGGAGCCCTCCAGAGTTCCAAGCAAGTGGGATTTATCCTTTTATTAGTTGTTTCTGAGGAGAGACTTTTCCAGGGGGCTTCTTGCATTGCCATGTTGATTATGTCACTGTCTTTATGCTTCATTTTGAGTCGTTTTTTGTATGTACTAAAAGTAGGGGTCAGACTTCATTCTTTTGGATGTGAATATCCAGTTGTCCTAGCACCATTTGTTGAAAAGTCTATCCTTTTCCCATTGATGGTCTTGACACCCTTGTTGAAAATCAATTGACCATAATTTAAGGGTTTATTTCTGGACTTTTAATTCTATTTTCTTGATCTGTATATCTATCCTTATCCCAGGACCACCTGTCTTGATTACTGTAGCTTTGTACTAAATATTGATATCAGAAAATGTGAGTCCTCTTCTTTTGTTTTTCTTTTCAGTTGTTTACTTTTTAAACAATTCCACAGTAGAATGCTATTTCTACATCATTTATTGTATGTCTAAAGCAGATGATATAAATATTTTGTTTTATGGAAAAAACTATTTTGCTTTTTATTTGCACTTGATGGCTTATTCTGAAGTTTTCTATGAGCCAGAGGCCTTGTTAGAAAGTAAGTTTTCTGGGCTAGATTAACATATACATCCAGGACTACAAAATGCAGATTGAAAAAAAAGGAATATGGTAAATTAAAAACTCGGTCTTGCTAAAATGTACAGTACTATGTCTATTTTTTATTTGGGGGAAGCACTATGAAATTAGTTGAGGAGTTGGGCTCTGGAGTCAGAGAGAAAACTGAATTAGAATCTTGTTCCACAGTATATTAGCTGTGTGACAATGGAAAATTTACTTAATTAAAAATAACCCCCCTATTTTATAAGGTAGTGAATAGAAAATTAAATAATATGAATCTTTATCATAATTACATCAAAAGGATGCAGTATCTGGGTTCTTGGCAGGGAAAGTGAGTAGAAGCCTAAGGAAATTTGAAATAACAAAAAGAAAAATGGAGATGGATAATGATAGTGTGGAAAGAAGAGAGATACAACGGAATTTAGAAATGATTATTTCAGTGATAAAACACTCAAGTTATGTTCCAAACTTAGTGCTCTAGATCAAGTGATTAAAGAAGACATTAGCAACATAGAAAGGATGCCAGTTCTCCCCAAATTGATGTATAGGCTAATGCAATTTCTATCAAAATCTCAGCAAATGTTGGAGTAGGAAGCTTCAGGAATCAGTCCCTCTACTAGAACTATTATTAAACATGCAGTAACTGTCTGAATCAAGTATTTTGAAACTCTGGAGTCCAGTAGAACACTGTGCAGCATCCAGGGAAGGGTGGGGAGAAGAGGCTGGTAAACTGATAAATACTAGTAAACTACTCTCTCCCTGCAGCAGGTACTGTCCCCATTCCCCACTCTCATGGCAGGCAGCAGTGGGGTCTGGCCCATGGAATAGCTTGCTGATACCAGAGAGGTACATAAAAACCAAATTCCCCAGGATTTGGGTGTGGTGGGAGGGGGTGGGGTGGGAGGAAGGGGAGGTGGTCTGAATGCTGATCACTGCTTTTAATTACCTGCTTCAGATTGCTGGAGGCCTGGCTCTGAAGGCAGCATTGTTCCAACCTGCCCCAACAAAGGTTGCAGAGGAGACCTAAGACCTCTGTTTCCTCAGAGCTGCAGAGGAAGCTGTTGCATTTGTTGGGCAGGTGCTGAATCAAGAAAGCACAGCTTTGGGGAGTCCTGGAAGACGTTCTGCCACCTGTCCTGGTCCCTTCATTGTCACCTCCCCAGGGCAGTTTGGAGCCAGCCTGTGCACCCTTTGTTTGTTCCCTGGCCTGGTTCTGTCTGGAAAATACTGACTTGGGAAACCCCTCTCCAGTATGCCTCCTCCCCTAGAATTTGCCCTCCAGCTTGAGACAATGAAAGCAGTGTAAGAACAATTAAGATGGACAACCTGGGACAAAGGCTTTCTTGCTTTAAGTCCTGCAGTGGAACACTCAGGAGAGCAAAGAAGTCTGTTTCCTGGGAATTAGAGAGGAGATTCAGGCTCCCAAAAACAGGGTAACTCCTAAGGCCACTAGCAAGCACAAGCCCAGGATCAGATACAGGTCCAGAAAAGAGAGGGAGAACTGTGTACTTTGCATTCACCTTGGGCTGACCTTCCTGATAGGAGGGCTGAACTCTGGAGGAGAGTGCCAGCCAATACAAAGCCAATTTGTGAAAATGGTGAAAGGTGTTTTTTGTTAAACAAACAGCTTGGTTTTGTTAGCCCCTGACACTCAAGAAAATCTCTGTGATATTACTAGCTGGATACAAATTCAAGAAGCAGGTATCTCAGAGAATAAATCCCATTGTTGGGAAGCGGATATGGCTCAATTGATAGGGCTCCCGTTTACCATATGAGAGGCCCCGAGTTCGATTCCCAGGGCCTCTTGGTGAAGGCAAGCCAGCCCGTGCGGTGTGGTGAACTGACACAGCAAGACAACACAACAAAGGGAGACAAGCAGACACAGAAAAATGCACAGCAAATGGACACAGTGAGCACAAGCAGCAAGGGGGGGGGGAATAAATAAATAAATAAATAAATAAATAAATAAATAAAATCTTAAATAAATAAATAAATCCCATTGTTAACATTTTAATATATTAAAATGTACAGTGTGCAACCAAAGATTACAAGACAAACAAAGAAACAGGAAATGGTGACCCATCCAAATGAAGAAGATAGAAATCCAGGAAACTTAAATGAAGAAGACCATATAGTGTATATACTGACAAAGACTAAAAAAATGATCTTCAATATGTTTAAGGAGATGAAGGAAAATACAGAGAAAGAACTAATGGATATCAGGAAAACAATGAATAACAATGTGAGAATCTCAAGAAATATAAAATTTTAAAAGTAACCTAACAGAACTACTGGAGTTGAAGACCACTATAACTGAAATGAATTCTGGGACAGTTTCAACAGGAAATTGGAGCTGGCAGAAGAAAGAATCAGTGAACTTACAGACAAGACAATTGAAATTGACATTCACTTACCAATTTTTATTCATCTTTTAAATTATTTTCTCCATTTCCTGTGCTATCCAATATAGTAGGCACTAGCCACATGTGACTATTTACATTTAAACTTAAATTGCTAGTTAGTATACGAAACCAAAGATTTAGTTCCTCAGTCACACCAGCCACTTTTCAAGTACTCAGTAGATATAAGTTGTTAGTGGTTAAGTATTGAATAGAGCAGGTATGGAATATTTCTATTATTGCAGAACATTCTTTTGGACAGTGCTGATCTAGAATGTGTGCTTCTTGACGGCAGGTATGCCTTATGCATGCAATTCCTAGGATAATGTGGGTACTGAATCCTTACTTGAATGTTTGAATCTAATCCCACCCTCTTGTTTTACATGTGAAAAAACTTAGGCCCTGATAAATAAAATATCTAGTTAGTGAGATGCAAATCTAGAATAGGAGCCCAGGTTTCTAATTCCCAGTTCACTGGCCTTTCTGTGTGGTCTTTAATTTGTAAGGTCATCAGCTTATATTGGTTTTTTTTTGTTTTTGTTTTTGTTTTTTGTTGCTTTTTTTTTTGTAGGGGACATAGTCTTTAACACTTCTCATATAAACCCAAACCTCAAAGAGATTCCTTTTGTGGAGTAAAAAGTCAGTTTTTCCTGATTTGCGAAGATTATTTCCCCCTCCCTGTATTTTCTGTATTCCCCCATTCAATCTTGGCTGCCACAACCAGACAGACAGAAAGTGTGAGGACCTTTTTCTTGCATCTGTAGTGGTATATTGATTTTAGAGGAAGGAGCATTAAAGTAAAGTAGTGCTTTTCAGACTTGAGTGTACATAGGAATCAGCTGGGGAGCTTATTAGAACTGCATATTCCTGAACCTTTCCTTCCCAAGATTCTGATTCAGCAGGTCTGGAGTAGGGAATAGGTATCTATATTTTAAACATATACTTATCAAGACTGTGTGGTACTGGCATTAGGCTAGACCATAGTAGAGAGTAACAGAATTGAGAGCCTAGAAATAGAACCACACTTATGTGATGGATATTTGATTTTCAACAAAGTCAGAAAATCCGGAGAGGAAAGGACATCTTTTCAACAAGGGGTGTTAGAGCAACTGTACCACATTTAGGAAAAAAATTAATCTTGACCTCTACCCTGCCTCATGCCAAATATCATATGGACCTGAATATAACAGTTATAGAACTGAATATAACAGCTTCTAGAAGAAATTAATAGAATATTTTGGAAATGGCAAAGGTTTCTTGGACAGGACACAAAAAATAATCATAAAAGAAAAATTGATAAATTATACTTCATCAAAAACTTCTGCTCACTAAAAGACACCATTATGAAAATGAATAGGCAAGCCACATAATGGGAAAAAATATGTGCAAAACATATTTCATACAAAGGACAGGTATCCAGAATGTATAAAGAACTCAAAATATTTAAAAATATCCTATAACTAAAAAATTAAAAAGTAAACATTCCAATTAAAAAATTGGCAAAAGATTTGAACAGACATTTTACAAATGAAGACCTACCAATTATCTTAATAAGCACATAAAAATATTCTCAGTATCATTAGTCATCAAGGAGATGCGAATTAAAACTATAGTAAGATACTACTTTATACCCACCAGGAAGGCTAAAATTAATAGGCTGAAAACACCAAATGTTAGTGAGAATGTGGAGTAACCAGAACTGGAAGGAGAAGTGGAGTGTGGTGGACATTTGCATATGTAACCGTTGGGGAATTTGATGTAATTATGAATTCCAAAAATATAATTAGATCATGCTTGTAAACTGATCTGTTAATCTGGGCATGATTAAGTTATGATTAGGGCGTTGACTGGGCCACCCCTTGGTGGGTGGGGGAATCGAATATAAAAGGCAAGGCAAAGGACAGTTGAAGCAGTCTTTTGAGAAGCAGTTTTGATGTTGGAAAGAAGGCCCCAGGAGAAGAGAAGCAAGCCATTCACCTGATCGTCTACAGCTGACCTTGTGGAGGAAACAGGCGCTAAGCCTGGAGAGAAACCCCAGAAGCCTGAACCCTGGCAAACATCAGCAGCTGTCTTGCTCTAACACGTGGCAATGGACTGTGGTTAGAGAAGAAACTTAACGCTTTATGGCCTGCTATCTGTGGACTTCTACCCCAAATAAATACCCTTTATAAAAACCAACCCATTTTTGGTATTTCACGTTAGCACCCCTTTGGCTGACTAATACAGTATGTAAGTCTTTTTGTGGATATATTCTTTTATTTCTTTTGGGTAGTACCTAGGAGTGGACCTGCATGGTGTATGATAAGAAGTTCTGCTCCTAGATACATACTCTAGAAGAATGAAAGAATATATCCCCCCAAAAAGACTTATACAAGAATGTTCATAGCAGCTTTATTAATAATAGTCTAAACATGGAAACAGCCCCGGTGCCCATCAACAGAAGAATGGATAAACAAACTATATTGTATATTCACACTCAGTTATGTATTTATACTCAGCAGTAAAAAGGAATAAACATGCTGAGTGAAAACCTGACACAAAAGAATTCTCGATACATTTGTATAAAGTTCTTTGGTGAAAAAAATTAAAACACTGGTTGTCTCTGTGGGAGTAGTGAGAGGGATTGATTAGGGAGGGGCATGAGAGAACTTTGTCTGGTTATAATAATGCTGTACATCTTGATTGGAGTTTAGGTTACACAGGGTGTGTATTTGTCAAAACTCATGGAATGTTACAATTAAGATTTGTGCCCTTTATTATACGTAATTTTTACCTCAAAGGACAAGAAGTGTTAGATGTGATTATGATGCAGGTGATCATAGGACAATACTTTGAGAGCCACTGAGGCTGACCAATTCAAGAAATAATTCTTTCTCACCATAAAAAATAATTCACAGATTATTAATATAATATTTTGAAAATTTTCTATAAGTATATATGCACTGTTTAAATATTTTAAAAGGTATGTTTGTGTTTAGTTATAGAAATATTATACTAAAGGTGCCTTTTTCTATTAATAGATTTACTAGTAACTAGACAAGGATTTGTGAAAATATTGTATAGTTGCTTATCCCAATAGGAAGGCAATTTTAATATCTGGAGCAATTGGACATGGAAATAATTTTGTATTGAATTGTATGTGATTGAACTGGTTAAAATGTGGTTTAAGATAGATATTCACAGTGGCATTTCATAAACATAAAATAGGTTTATTCCTTTTAGTTTGCACCTGAGTGCCTTGAGTGTGTTTACTTATGCTATGCTGTAAGTCCCTACTACCATTCACTTTAAGGTTCTAGATGTTTAGAAAATTAGTACATTTTCTTCTTGTATCTGGATTGTAACACTACATTATCAGCAAATTTTCAAAAGAGCTGGAGAAAGACAGGAACTGCCATACTAATGACCAAATGTTGATCGTTTTGGGTAGAGGGCAAGTCTGACCTTACTGGTATACAGGTAAAATAATAGTGGTCAAATGACCTGCCACATCCCAAATAATTTGTCCTGTCAGATACGTGGAATTTCACAAATTAAAGATTCCTGCTTGCTTCCAATTTTAAGAATCACCTGAGGGCACGCATTAAATTTCAGTCTCATATCTTAGAGATTGATTTAATGGGGCTGGGATAGACTGAGAATTTATATTCTTAATAAGTACTTCCAGTACTTATTCCAGATGAGAATTCTTATCATCAGGAATGTTTGGGAAACATTGACCTAAACTAGGGCTAAGTTTCTCAAACTTTTGTACATATTCTGACTCCCGTAATAGCTTGTTAAAATGCAGATTCCTGGATCCTAACCAGGGCTACTCATTTGTCAAGTCTGGGATGAAGCCCCCAAATCTACATTTTCAGGAGCACATACAATGCACAGATCTAAAGGCCATCTTCTTAGTTTCACTCCTTAATGGAAGATCTCTGAGTAAGTTTTCAGTCATTCTTACAAGAGGTAAGGGAGGTAGGCGATTGAAGGAGAAATAACTTTGAAACTGTGGACTGATCTTAGTATAAAACCCAGATTGAGGACTTTAGTTAACCCAAGGAAAGTGAGTATCTAAGGGACAGTGAGAGTGCATAAGAAAAAGGAGTTTGGGACCATCCACTGGCTGTAGGATCACTATCTTTGCGGAGGTGGGGCATTGGAAAATGACTTGAAAACAACTGCATTCATTTGTTTTCTGGTGGTGGGTAGAATTCAGGGGTCATTCTGTATGTCAATAAAAATCTTAATACTATAGGTTGCCAGTTCCTTTCCTAAGCGCTGCTAATAGAAACCTAGTGACTCGTTGATTTTTCTCTTGTGTAGTAAGAAGAAAACGTAACATATAGACCATCTTCTGGCAGAAGATGATAGATTTGGATCAGAAACGGGAGGCACTGGAAGCCAGCAATCAAAAGTGACGAAATTCTACAAGCCCTTGGGTGAGAGAGGTGACGGGATTTTAAAAATTGATTACATGCACCACATTAGCATTATGTGGTTTCTAATGTGAGTGCATTGCTTTCAGTCTTATTGATAACTTCATCAATGTAAGGGAGAAGGTGGAATAAACTGCAGGTTGAGTCTTGAGCCATGCATTTCCCCTCAGGCTGCTTCAGTCCGTACCATCTGTCTTCTAACTGCCTGCATGTACTTTTTCTTATTTCCCCTGACCCCCTCCCCTCTTTTCCAGTGCTAAACCCTTGACCTGAAATACTTCACTAATATCATAGCTACCATTTATTGAATCTTTATCCTGTGCTAGGTACTGTGCTGTTGCTGTGCCTGCATGATTTCATTCCCTTCTCACAACAACTCAGTGATCCAGAAACTGCTAATATAACCCATTTTATAGATGAAGCATCTGAGGTTCTGAGAGATTATATAATTTGCCCAAGCTCTTACAGCTATTAAGTGGCAGAGGCAGATTTTCAACTCATGCTGTCTGACTTCAGACCCCATACTTGCTGCCATCTTTCTCTCAGAGAAAACCTGGGCAACCTCGTTTGCCTCTCCTCCAGTATACCGAACAGGCACTCCTGATTTGGCATACTGCTTTTGAAAGGTTGCTAATCACTGGGGATTTAAAAAAGCATTAAAGTTTTTATTACAAAATTTTTAAAAATTAAGGAAGAGAAAGAAATCACCTATAATATTACTGGCCTTACATAGCTACAATTGAAATATATTTGCTTCCCTATGCACTTGTATTTCCTTATAATGCTTAATATTCTTTAGTATCCTGGTATTCAAATATAAATAGAACTTTTATACCCAGCAACTTCTAGCAGATTGAAATTAAAGAAGCACAGCAAATGGGTGCATGTATGAATGAATGGATGAATGCTTCCATGTATGGAGTATTACATGTTTGTGTACTTGTCACTTGTTTTTTTCCTGTGTTCAGACATGTGAATCATTGTTACAGTTTACATTTTGTACAACACTTCAAACAGTATATGAATAAAAAACATACTCTCCTAACTCAAGTATGTTCTACCTGTTTTTCCACATCTTCCTCAAATCACATCCCCTTGAAGTTTTTCTTGGCTTCCAAGCCCGTAGTGATCTTTCTCTCCAACTTTCTCAAGCACTTTGATTCTACCTCACATTTGACATTCACCATGTTCTATATCTGCTAGTTATACTTTTTTGTCCTGTTTTCTTATACCTCTTTCTATGCACACAGCACCTAGTCCAGTCCTTTTTCAGTGATGTTGGTTTAATTTTTTTAGCATTTTGGCATTCAAATCAAATTGTTATTGATCAATTTTTCTAAGATTCTAGGATGACTCTAAACTTTCTGGGTGTCTTTCCATGCTTTGTAGGTTCCTATCACTGTAACCATGCCAGAAATGACAGAGAATGAGACTCCTACAAAAAAGCAGCACCGGTATGTGTCCAGTGTCCAAACATAAAATAGTTGGGGAAGATAAGTGGCAGAATTAGTCCCTTTTTTGCTAAGTAGGTAGTCCTTAGGGAACTTTCATTTAGATGCCTAGAAAACTATTACTTTAGAAATATATGTGTGGATAAATATAAAAATATTTACTGAAAGGGGTACATAGTTAAAATTTACCTGTCCTACTTATTCTAGTAGTAGTGTATCAAGTAGTTAAAATGAGTATAATACCAATTTTAGTTTCTACTGAAATTTTTACTTGTATACAGTATTAGTTTTTGTAGACCCTAAGTTCATTAGGCTGGAGTCAGTTTGAATAGACATTTTGTAACATTACAATCCATTAATGCTAATATGCATATGAGCACAGTATTACTTCTGGTTCTTTGTATAATGCTGCTTCTGAATTTCTAGCATTTTAGTCAATGTTCCTACTTAGAATTGCATGGCCAAAACTTCTGGTAATATTAAAATCACTATTCTCTTTCTTTACCAAATAGCTATTGGAGTGTACTAATGTATTGGGTAATTGTGTATAAAAAGGAAAATTAATGTTTTTGGTGCTTTTAAAATGCTTTTTAAAAAATCTAATAATTTGAACAACCTAAGATAAAAATATAAAGGATGGTTCAAATGCCAGTTGCAAATATATCTGGGCTGGTGGCTGCCATATTTCCCTCCCTGGGGAACACTACTCTCTACTGTTTCTTGTCTCCCCTACCCACTTAACCCCACCCCTGCCCAGTAGACCACCAGGAGAAAGATCAGAAATCATCTGTTTGGCACATCATTTTGAGAGTTTACTAGCCTGTAAATTACATTTTTAAAGTAATTAGGGTTTTCAATGGTTGATCCACTTCCTAACCTATGATTCTGGGTGTGCAAGAATAGAGAATTAAAGATATTTCCAGAAATTGTTACTCCTAAATTTATATTGATGCATCTGCAGTTAGATTTTCAGATCATAAAAAATAAGAAAAATTTTCTTCAGATGGTCTCTTATTGATGGAACAAATAAAAATTCATAAAATTTATTTTTATGGTTCTCAAAATATACAATGCTGAAAATGCTCTCCCATTATTTTCTTGTTACCTTGTATCTACACTTTTCGTTTCAGAAAGAAAAACCGCGAGACACACAATGCAGGTAGACACACAATTTAAATTTTATTTTTTTAGTATTTTTTGCTTTCAAAATGAAATTATACTGCAGTTGATTATAGTTTTTACATTATAAGCATAGAATCATTATTCATTATGTTTTAGGAAAGTGTTTCCTTAATGTTTTTAATTGACAAAAGCATCCCCAGAGTCCCTTGAATATGGCTTGCTTATCATATTCTGATTTATAGTCTATTTAGATAATTTAAATTCAGAGATTATTATATTCATGAGTTAGGGTTTTATGTGAAATCACCTATTTGAGTAAGTCCAAATATGTTTCTCCTAAATAGAGTGAAGAGTATGTATCTTTGCAGAAGTTGCAGGCGGGGTTGGCAGCCCAGAAAAGTAGGGAAGGGATGAGCAGTAGGCCATAGATCTTACAGCTACTTGCAAATGTGAACAGTCTTAAATTGAGTTATAGACTATAGAAAATAAACATTTAATTTTATTTCAAACATCAAAATTATAGATCAAAGTTAGATAAATATATATAGTATTAATTGTGCATATATTTACAATTTGACACATTGTATAACATTTTATTTTCCATCAAGTACTACAGTTAGAGCTAGAAAAATTATTTTAGAAGTTAAGTTCTATTGCCCTATAAATAATAGCTTCCTTGGGATAATTTTATCATTGGAAAGATATGTTGTATGCTGGTGGGAGATTGCTATTCCCCAGAATGAGGAGTTTACTACCTTTGAAGCCCTATTTATTACAATGGGTAACGAGTCTAAATGTTTTATATATATATATATTTTTTTTTTTTTTCTTTTTTTACCTCCACAAATAAAAAAATACATTCTTAGATATCTTTTATGCATCTGTTATTTGAGAATTCAGAGGAAAAGTAAGCTATGCTTTATTTTGGTTTGTTTTTGGCCGCATAAATGAAATATAATCTTTTCTGGTCATTTGAACTAAATCTTTTTATTGGAATTAACTGTCAGGAATTATCATAAATATGTCCTGGCAGCAACTTAAGAGAGAAAATTGGACGTCATTGAAAAGGATGAAAAGGATGCCCTTATACCTAGATCGTGAAGAAAAAGTATATATTTTATAAAACAAGACCTACCCATCCTATAATCTGAAAGATCATCTTCTTAGAAGCACTGGAATCCTTTGTTAGTAAGGAAATTTTCTAACAGAAAATAGCTAATACTAAGGTTTACTATTTACAGTGTCTTAGAGAAATAAAGTAGATAATCTCTTGTATTCTTTCCCCCTTCCATACACATTTTAAAGTCATAGCTCATAAACCCGGAACATTTCTCATTTAATTGAGAAGTTGTCAGTTGCCCTGTTTCCTAGATGGGAAAGGTCCTGTATCACCTAAGCGGGCAGCCCAAACTCCATAGAGAAAACTAAACCAGTGCCTTTTCTTATCTATTTTAACTCACACCTAATAGCTGTTTCTACTCCAAAAGGATCCTGCAGTTTTCCTAAAAGGTGTTTTATAGCTTATAAATATATCTAGAAAGGTCTAATTTGCCCATGTGCCATAAAGAGGCAACTTTCTAACAGCTTGTTAGTAGGCTCTAGAGATACAAATATCATTAAAATCTCTAGTAATGACATGAAATATAGTGGCCTAATAGTAATGAAATATTGTAATTTCTGTTTGTTTATAATTTGAACTTAATAAGTATAGCACCCATTCTTTAAAATGATCGTTCAAGAGCAGTTTATGTGAATTTCTATAACACAAAACTTAAAATATGGCTTTCTTAGAAACCTTATTTCCTTATTGTAATTATCTGTCTTCAGTAGATACTGTTTCATAAACTTGCCTTAGGAATTTCTTTATCTAAATTTCTTTACCTAAGAAGAATGAGGCACTTTGATAAGTGGTTTTTTTTTCTTTGTCTAGTGGAGAGGCATAGAAAGAAGAAAATCAATGCTGGGATAAACAGAATAGGAGAGCTGATCCCATGTTCCCCTGCCCTGAAACAGGTAAGGAGCACACTCATTTCATTCACTACTTGTGAACAGATAATTTCCTAAGTTGTTTCTATGCTTAGAGTAATTATTTTTGCTCCCTATCATTTATAGACTCCTTAAATTGTGTTTTCTCTTGAATTACTAAACTAGCCCCATGATTGTGTTTATATGTGTGCTACTGTATTCATCAAGCACTTCTTTTATTTTTCTGCCAGCTCATGTTCTTTATTATTTTTAAATTCTAGATAGTAAATTCTAGATAGACTCTTTCAAGGATCTCGTCTTTATTTTATTCCCCATGCTCTATCAAACCCCACTAGTACTTAAATTCTGAACTTACAGCATGACAGTTTTCCCTCAATGAAGCTTTTTGTTTCTTCTGATAATGAGGACGAAATGTGCTCACTGAAGACCAAAACAATCAAATAAACAACAAACAAAACAAAAAACCCAAACAAAACCAGAAACAAAAACAAAACAAAAATCCAAACAAAACCCAAACCAAAAAACAAAATTCAAATGATCTGGAAAGTATAAAAAAGTTTAAAAAGTAAAATTTCACTCTCCCCCATTTTCCTCAGTGTAACCACTATTTAAATGTTGGTACAGGCATTGCTTTATGCATATATCTCTGTCTATACAGCCTGTGCTTTTTTGAAACCTACTTTGTGATTTTTCACTCATGGTACATAGTGGGCTTTTTCTCGACTGTAGTTATCTTTCCACATTTGGCTCTTCTTTTTTATGGTTATTAGATGGTCTTAATGATAATTAAAAAACATTCCATTATAAAGGTATACCATTATTTGTGGTAGCTTTTTCTTTTTAAATTAAATTTTAATCAAAATAATGTGCAAAAATTAGTAAATATTACTTAGCAAATAGCCCTAAAAAAGCTTAAAACAATAAAATTAGTCTCATGCCTGCCTGCTTCCCAACCTTTATACAGCTCCTCAGAGGTAGCTATGCTCAACTGTTCTATTTACTTGTGTATTGTGTAATGAAAGCATTTTCATTACTTATGATATAAGTAACATACTTATGCTGGTATATCTTTATTTATCCATTTTCAATATTATCTTTTGGCTTCCTTTTATACTTTCTCCCAGCTCTCCTCTCCCTGATCTTCCCAGTATAATTCTATTACAACTTTTGGTTAAATCAGCATTCATTTGTTTATGTTATTAAGACTATGTAAATATTGTTTAATGTTGAGCAAAATAGTGTACTCTTATTATAATAATGTTTCATTTCATATACAACATTTTGTGGGTTTTTTTGGAGTTAATAATTGCCTTATGGTTTTTCAGTTGCTTAATTTTCTCTATACCTATCTTTAATTCTTCACATGTGTCTAGTGATCCTTTGGTACAGTTTTCTACATGGTCAAATGTTCTTCATAATTTCCATTTTTCCTATTTTTCCTTGACACTTTTCTTCTGGAACTCTGTCCACCTTTTTCAATCTCAACTAGTTACTCTCTTCCAATTCTTCTGTTCTTTCAAGTTCTCATATGTTTAATTTCTAGGCTCTTTATTCTTAATCTCTTTTCTTTTTAATAGCATATGTTTATTTCATGGATACAATATCATTTCTGAGAATATTATATAGTCCCCCCCCCCTTTTTTTGAAGGTTTCTTGGTTTTCCTGTGTTGTCTTTGTTTCTTCTGAGTTCTCTTTTTCCTCTCCTCTGTTTTAATTGATTGTCTTTCCTGTTGGAGGCTTTCCTTAAGCTTGGTGATATTTTGCTGTTTTTGCTATTTGAGAATGAGGCATTAGGAAGCTGATTGGATAGGCTTGTCTTTTAGTGGCTTTCACAGTTGAGTGATTAGCTGGTGAGCTAGTTACTTTTGTTGGGGGTCTCCAAAATATCAGTATTTGCAGGTTTTTTTCTTTGTGGGGGAGGGGAGATTTTTTTTCCCCCAGAGAGGAATCCTTCAGCCTCTTACCTGAGAGTGGAAATGGTACAAGAAGAGGAGTATAAGCCTAATTGTCATTTATCTAGGAGCTGGGTCAGGAAACATTTGAAGGCAAACGTCGGCAGCTGTCTTGCTCCAACATGTGGCAATGGACTTTGGTGAGGGAAGAAACTTTTGCTTTATGGCCTGGTAACTGTGGACTTCTACCCCAAATAAATACCCTTTATAAAGACCAACTGATTTTCTGGTATTTTGCATCAGTACCCATTTGGCCGACTAATACAGAATTAGGTACTGAGGAGTGGGGAAGTGCTTTTGCAATTACCAAAATGTTGGAACGGTTTTATAAATGGGTAAGGGGTATTTTTTTGAGGAATTGTGAAATGCTTGATGGAAAAGGCCTAAATCGCTTTGAAGAGACTGTTGATAGTAATGTGGACGCTAAAGAGACTTTCTATGATGCCTTAGAAGTAAATAATGAAACTATTATTGGAAACTAAAAAAAAGGCGATCCGTTTTTTAAAGTTGCAGAGAACTTAGAAAGATTAACTCCTGGTGTTATATGGAAGACAGAATTTGAAAATGGCAAACCTGAGAATTTAGCTAAAGTACCTTCCAAAGTAAACCCGGAGAATGTGGCTTGCTTTCTCCTTGAAGCTTATAGCAGAATACTAGATGAAAGAAATACGCTAATGACTGAACTCTTGGGCACAAAGAAAACAGAAACTGATCCCAGAAATTCCAAGCCTCTGGAAAATGAGTTCCCAGACAATAGTGCCCCATTTGAAGACTTACCTAAACTTGGAACTTGTAAATCAGGATTGGAGATGCAGTTATCTAGGAAAGACTTGTGGAAAGTTTTACTGTCTGATGGCTTGGACCCCTGCTTCCTGCATGCTAAACCAACAAAGTTTTTGAGAGAGCTGTATGAACAAAGCCACTGTCAGCTTGGACAAAAGACAACATGGAAAGGGAAGATTGAAGGAGAAACAGCTTTAAGAAGAAAACCATGGAAGCTGAGATCTGGGATTAAGACATCGCCTTGGGCCAAGAGAGGAGTCCCACCCATTTCTCTGAGAGGGTTCAACCTGTATGCCAAAGGTTAGGGAAGGCCAGGTGGTCAACTCATTGCTCTGAGAGGGTTGAACCTGTATGGCAAATGTTAGGGGGAATGTTGTCTTCACCTCACTGTACTAGGGGGTCTAAGACTAATCCAAAGATTGGGTAAGGTGTGGAAATCACCCCAACACTCTTGGAGGGTGAGGTCTGGGGTTTGGTCGACACCCAGATGCTTGATGAGGGTGGAACCAAGAAAATGGCCATTGGGCAAGCCTGTGGAAAGGGTGGGTTCCCATGTGACCTCAAGAAGAAACCATTGTCTTAAGAATGACTCTCAGACTTTGAAATCAAATGGACAATGCCCTGCAGGTTTACTGAACTGTAGAGGACCCATGACTCATGTTTAACCTCCCAATTTCTCCTTTTGGTAATGAAAATGGTTATTCTTTGCTTTTCAATTTGTGTATTGGAAGCAGGTAAATTGTTTTGTAAGTTTCAGAGGTCTATAGCAGACAGGACTTTGCCTCAAGATGAACTGTATTTCTTTAAAATGATTATGGTATGATTTTGTACTTGCATTGTTACTGATTTAAATTTTTTTTTTAATATTGTAATGTATTTTTGGAATTCCGAGGGTGGAGTGTAGCCATTTGGCAGTTTGATGTAATTATGAATTCCAAAAATATATATTGGATTATGCTTGTAAACTGATCTGTTAATCTGGACATGATTAAGTTATGATTAGGGCATTGACTGGGCCACATCAATAGGGTGTTGAGCCCCACCCCTTGGTGGGTGTGGGAATCAAATATTAAAGGCAAGGCAAAGGACAGGGAGCAGTTTTGAGTTGAAGTTTTGATGTTGGAGTCTTGAGCTGGAGCCCCGGGAAATAAGACAGCTTGGTCGTGAGGAAGGAGAGAAAGCCCCGAGATAGAGACGAGCCATTCACCTGATAGTCTACATCTGACCTTGTGGAGAGAGGCAAAGCCTAGAGAGCCTCATAGTCTACAGCTGACCTTGTGGAGGAAACAGAGGAGCTAAGCCCAGAGAGAAACACAGCCCCAGGAAGAAAGGAACCCAAGAAGTCTGAACCCTGGCAAACATTGGCAGCTGTCTTGCTCCAACATGTGGCAATGGACTTTTGTGAGGAAGAAACTTATGCTTTATGGCCTGGAAACTGTGAACTTCTACCCTAAATAAATACCCTTTATAAAGACCAACTGATTTTCTGGTATTTTGTATCAGCACCCATTTGACTGACTAATACACACAATATTTGTCTTTTATTGCCTGGCTTGCTTCACTCAACATAATGTCCTCCAGGTTCATCCACGTCATATGCTTCACAAATTCATTTCTTCTTTTTTTTAAAAAATTAATTTACTTATTCCCCCCACCCCCACCCCCCATCCCCACCCCATTGTTTTTGTGCTCACTGTCTGCTCTCTTTGTCCATTTGCTGTGTGTTCTTCTGTGTCTGCTTGTCTTCTCTTTAGTCAGCACTAGGAACCAATTCTGGGACCTTGTGCCATCTCACCTCCCTGGTCTGCTGTGACTCTTATTGTTTCTCCTCTGTGCCTTTTTTTGTTGTCATCTTGCTGCGTCAGCTCTCCTCTCAGGCCAGCACTTCTGCATGGGCTAGCAATCCTGCATGGGCCAGCACTCCGCGTGGACCATCTATCTGCTTGGGCTAGCTCACTGCAAGGGCCAACTTGCCTTCACCAGGAGGCCCCTGGGAATCGAACCCTGGACCTCCTATATGGTAGATGGGAACCCAGTTGCTTGAGCCACATCCCCTTCCTGACTTCATTTCTTCTTACAGTTGAATAATATTCCATAGTGTGTATATACCACAGTTTGTTTATCCATTTGTCAGTTGATGAACACCTGAGTTGTTTCCATCTTTTGGCAATTGTGAATAATGTTGCTATGAACATCGGTGTGCATATGTCTGTTTGTGTCACAACTCAGTTCTTCTGGGTATATACCTGGTAGCAGTATTGCTGGGTAACATAGTAAATCTATATTTAACTTCCTTAGGAACTGCTAAACAGAATTCCACAGTGGCTGTACCATTCTACATTCCCACATGCAGTGAATAAGTGTTCCTGTCTCTCCAAATCCTCTCCAGCACTTGTAGTTTTCTGTTTTGTTAATAGTGGCCATTGTAGTAGGTATGAAACAATACCTCATTGTAGCTTTGATTTGCGTTACCCTAATAGCCAGTGATGCTGAGCATTTTTTCATGTGTTTTTTTGCCATTTGTGTTTCTTTAGAAAAATGTCTATTCAGGTCTTTTGCCCATCTTACTTGTTTTTCTATTGTTGAGTTGTAGGATCTCTTTATAGGTCGTGGATGTTAGACCCTTGTCGGATGTGTGATTTCCAAATATTTTCTTCCATTGAGTAGGCTGTATTTTAATCTCTTCACAAAGTCCTTTGAGGTGCAGAAGTGTTTAATTTTGAAGAAGTCCCATTTATCTATTTTTTCTTTTGTTGCTCATGCTTTGGGTGTTAGGGTTAAGAGACTCCCACCTACTACAAGGTCTTGTAGATGTTTACCCATGTTATCTTCTGGGACTTTTATGGTCCTGGCTTTTATGTTTAGGTCTTTGATCCATTTTGAGTTGATTCTTGTATAGGGAGTGAGAATAAGCATCCTCTTTCATTCTTTTGGTTATGGATATTCCATTCTCCCAGCACCATTTATTGAAGAGACTGTTCTGACCCAGAAAAGTGGACTTGGTAGGCTTTTTGAAAATCTGTTGACCACAGAGGTGAGGGTCAATTTCTGAACTCTCAATTTGATTCCATTGATAAATATATCTATCTTTAGGCCAGTACCATGCTGTTTTAAATGCTGTAGCTTTATAATACACTTCAAGTTCAGCTTTATAATACACTCCATCTTCACTCTTCTCTTTTAGGATGAGCGCGCCCCCTTCCCTTCTAAATAAATTTGTTAATTGACTTTTCTATTTCTTTAAAGTAGGCTGTTGGAATTTTGGTATTGGATTGAATATATAAATCAATTTGGGTTTTGTAGTTTTCTGAATACAGTTCCTTTATATTCCTGGTTAAATTAATTCCTTAATATTTGAGTCTTTTTGTTGTTATTGGAAATGCTATTTTTTTCTTGATTTCCACCTCAGCTTCCTCCTTACTAGTGTATAGAAATGCCAGTGATTTTTGCATGCTGATCTTGTATACTGCCACTTTGCTGAACTCATTTATTAGCTCAAGTAGCTTTGTTGTAGATATTTTGGGATTTTCTAAATACAGGATCATGTCATCTGCAAATAGTGAGAATTTTACTTCCTCTTTTCCAATTTGGATGCCTTTTATTTCTTTTTCTTGCCTAATTGCTCTAGCTAGAACTTCTAGCACAATGTTGAGTAACAGTGGTGACGGTGGGCATCCTTGTCTTGTTCCTGATCTTAGAGGGAAAGCTTTCAACCTCTCCCCATTGAGTATGATGTTGGCTGTAGGATTTTTATATATGCTCTTTATTATATTGAGGATCTTTCCTTCTATACCTATCTTTTGAAGCATTTTTTTTTTTAATCAAGAAAGGATGCTAGATTTTGTCAAATGCCTTTTCTGCATCAATTGAGATGATCATGTGTTTTTTTTCCCTTCAATATGTTAATGTAGCAGTTTGGCAGTTTGATATAGTTATGAATTCCAAAAATAGATATTAGATTATGCTTGTAAACTGGTCTGTTAATCTGGGCATGATTAAGTTATGATGAGGGTATTGACTGGGCCATGTCAGTAAGGCGTTGAGTCCCACTCCTTGGTGGGTGGGGTCTCAAAGATAAAAGACATTGCACAGGACAGAATTGTAGTAGTTTCAATGTTGGAGTTTTGATGCTGGAGCCCAGGGAGGCAAGCAGAGGGAGGAGCTTGGTCATGAGGAAGGAGAGAAGGCCCCAGGATAGAGATAAGCCATTCACCTGATAGTCTACAGCTGGCCTTGTCGGGAAACCAGAGTAGCTAAGCCTAGAGAGAAACCCAAGAAGCCTGAACCCTGGCAAATGTTGGCAGCTGTCTTGCTCTAACACATGGCAACAGACTTTGGTAAGGGAAGAAACATGAATTATAGCCTGGTAACTGTAAGCTTCTGTCCCAAATAAATACCCTTTATAAAGACCAACAGATTTCTGGTATTTTGCATCAGCACGCCTTTGGCTGACTATTATAGTGGTATATTACATTAATTGATTTTCTTATGTTTAACCACCCTTGCATACCAGGAATAAAACCCACTTGATCGTGATGTGTAATTGTTTTTATATGCTGTTGGATTCTACTTGCAGGTATTTCTTTTAAAATTTTGTTTCTATAGTCATTAGAGAGATTAGTCTGTAATTTTCTTTTCTTGTAGTATCTTTATCTGGCTTTGGCATTAGGGTGATGTTGGCTTCATAAAAGGTGTTGGATAATTTTCCCTCCTTTTCAATTTTTTGGAAGAGTTTCAATAGGATTGGTGTTAATTCTTCTTGATATGTTTGGTAGAATTCACCTGTGAAGCCATTTGATCATGGGCTTTTCTTTGTTGGAAGATTTTTGATTACTGGCTCAATCTCTTTGCTTGTGATTGGTTTTCAGAGTTCCTGTATTTCTTTTAGAGTCAATGTAGGCTATTTGTGCATTTCTAGGAATTTGTCCATTTCATCTAGGTTGTCTAATTTGTTGGCATACGGTTTCTCATAATATCCTTTTATGATTCTTTTTATTTCTGTGGGGTCAGTTGTAATGTCCTCACTTTCATTCCTGATTTTGTTTATTTGCATCCTCTCTCTCTTTTTCTTTGTTAGTCTTGATATGAGTTTGTCAATTTCATTGATTCTTCTCAAAGACCAAAGTTTTGGTTTTTTAAATTTTCTGTATTGTTTTTTTTATTCTCAGTTTCATTTATTTCTGCTCTAATCTTTGTTATTTCTTTCCTTCTGTTTGCTTTGGGATTTGCTTTGGGATTAATTTGCTGTTCTTTTTCTATTTTCTCTAAGTGTTCAGTTAAATTTTTTTATTTTAGCTCTTCTATTTTTTTTTTTTTTAAGATTTTTAATTTACTTATTTCTTCCTTCACCCCTCGTTTGTGCTCACTGTCTGCTCTCTGTGTCTGTTTATTGTGTGCTTGTCTTCTTTTTAGTAGGCACTGGTAACCAAACCTGGGACCTCCCATGTGGAAGGGAGGCACCAATGGCTTGAGCCTCCACCGCTCCCACTTGTGTCTCTTATTGTGTTTCCTCTTGTTGTCTCTTCATTGCGTCATCTCATTGCATGATCTTGTTGTGTCAGCTTGCCGCACCTGTTTGCCACGTCAGGTTGCTGTCTTGCTTGTCTTCTTTAGGAAGCACTGGGAACTGAACCTGGTACCTCCCATGTGGTAGGTGGGCACCCAACTGCTTGAGCCACATCCACTTCCCTTCTTTTTTAATATGGGCATTTAGGTCTATAAAATTCTCTCTCAGCCCTGCCTTCACTGTGTCCTGCAAGTTTTGATAGTTGTGTTATCTTTTCATTTGGCTCACTACATTTACTAATTTCATGTACAATTTCTTCTTTGACCCATTAATTATTTAGCAGTGTGTTGTTCATCCTCCACACATTTGTGATTTTACTTCTTTCCCATCTATTATTGATTCCCATTTCATACCCTTATGATCTCAGAATAATTTCAATCTTTTTATATTTATTGAGACCTGCTTGTGACCTAACATCTGGTCTGTCCTGCAAAAAGATCCATGAGGACTTGAGATGAATGTATAACCTGCTGGTTTGGGGTGTAATGTTTTATATATGTCTGTCAGGTCCAGCTTATTTATCATATTGTTCAATTTCTCTGTTTCCTTGTTGATCTTCTGTCTAGTTGTTCTATCTATGGATGTGAGTGGTGTGTTGAAGTCTCCAACTATTATTGTAAAGATGTCTATTTCTTCTTTCAGTTTTGCTAGAGTTTGCCTCATGTATTTTGGGGCTCCCTGTTACTCCTTCCTGGTAGATTGTCCCTTTTATTAATATATAATGGCCTTCTGCATCTATCACTTTTTTGCATTTAAAGTCTGTTTTGTCTGACACAAGTATAGCTACCCCAGCTCCCTTTTGGTTACTGTTTGTGTGAAATATCTTTTTTGACCTTTCACTGTCAGTCTGTTTGCATCCTTGGGTCTAAGGTGAGTCTCTGGCATGAGCATATTGATGGCTCATGTTTTGTTATCCATTCTGTAACCTATGTCTTTTGATTGGGTAGTTAATCCATTAGCATTCAATGTTATTACTGTAAAAGCATTACTCACTTCAGCCATTTTATCCTTTGGCTTTCATATGTCATATTTTAATTTTACTTTTTTGGGTACACTTTCTGATAGCCTTCACTTCTACACTCTCCTCCAAGCCTCTCCCTCCTGTCTTTTCTTTTCTGGCTGTAGAACTCCCTTTAGTGTATCCTGCAGAGCTGGATTCTTGTTAATGAACCCTTCTTAGTTTCTGCTTATTTGTGAATATTTTAAGCTCACCATCATAGCTTAAGGACAATTTTGCTGGTTAAAGAATTCTTGGCTGGCAGTTTTTCTCTTTCAGTACTGTAATTATGTCATACCACTGCCTTCTCACCTCCATAGTTTCTGAAGAGAATTCTGCACTGTCTTATTGAATGTCCCTTGTATGTGATGTTTTGCTTTTCCCTTGCTGCTTTCAGAATTTTCTCTTTATTTGGCATTCAGCATTCTGCATTTTATGTGTCTTGGCATAGGTTTATTTGGATTTATGCTTCCTGGGCATATACATTAATTACTTTCATGAGAGTTGGGAAATTTTTGGCCATTATTTCCTCAAATACTCTTTCTGCCCCTTTTCTCGTCTCCTTCTGGAACTTCCATAACACATATGTTGGTGCGCTTCATGTTATCATTCAACTCCCTGAGCCCCTGCTCAATTTTTTCCATTCTTTTTTCTCTGTTCTTTCTCTTCAATTTCAGTTGTTCTTTCCGCTATGTTGCTGATTCTTCCATGATTTCAAATCTGCTTTAATCTCACTTGTTATGTCTTTCATTTCCATAAGGTCTGTTATTTTTCTATCCAAGGTTTCAAATTTTTCTTTGTGCTCATTCAGTTTTTTCTTAATGTCTTTTATTTCTTTAGCCATGTTGTCCTTCACCTCCATGATTTGATTTAGGATATTTATATGAATCTCATTGATTAGCTGTTTCAAGTCCTGTGTCTCATCTGAAGCTTTGATTTGTTCCTTTGCTTGAGTCATCTATTCCTTTTTCTTTGTACAGCATGTAATTTTTTGCTGATGTCTAGGCATCTGATTCTGATGCTGAGTTTACTCTAATATTCAGTTTCTCTCTCTTGCCTAGGGGTTTCCTGTTAAGTAGCAGTGTGCTACCACTGTTCTTTGACTCTTGATTCAACTTATTCTAGATAGTTAGGATTGCCCTGCTTTAATTGCTCAAACCAGGGTTATAAGGACCCAGTAGTGGGGTACAAGCCAGTTTTCAAGGGCCTTGGAGAGGATGACAGTAAAAGTACCTGCTTTTCTCTATTTATTATTTTTATTTTTTGTGCAATTTTCTGTTCTAGACAGCAGGTGATGTTCTTGGGCCGATCTCTTAGTTCAGACCCCAGGTGCTAGGAGGGTATGCATTCAGGGTTAACTCCTTGAGTGGGTGGGTGGTACAGAAGCATTGTCCACAGGGCTGGCCAAGCCTCATAAATAAACTTTCTCAGAGGCTGTTTTCCACCCTTGGCTGGCCACACTGTCCTTCCCTCTGCCTCTTCAGCAACCAGCCCAGGGCAGTAGGGAGGGTGTCTGAGAAGGCAAATTATCTTTAGCCTCCTGCTGGCTCTCAGGGCAAACACTGTCATGGCCACACCTGGCCTGGAAGTGTGTGACCTTTCCAGTGCAGCAGACCAAATTCCCTGGCCAAAATCTGAATTTGCTGTAGGCTGTGTCCCTCCCTCTCTTCTTTCTTCGGGAAAGAAGACCCCCTGCAACCTCCTCAGTCTGCAGCCACTACAGTCCACAGCTGTGGCAGTCCTCAGACTGCTGCTTCGTAGGTGGGGGGATGGACACCTGCTGCTGCTTTTGCAGCTCTACTCACAGGATTTTTCAGCCAGCTGAGACTCTTTTCCTTTACCCCTCTCTCTTCCAAGTGTTGTCACTCTTTCCCCTAGTGTTCTGAGTCCCAGAGCAGCCCTCCAGACAGTCTCCGCCTGTCCTCTAGCTAATTTTTCTGGGAGAGAAGTGATTCCTCCACCTCTCTAATCCTCATCGTCCCGAAAGTCCCCTATGTATTACTTCTTAATAAGTCTATCAGTCACTCCCCCATTTTAAACCCTATATCTCACTCCACTTCTCTGGTAACTGATGCTTCCCAGTCCTGAACCTTTCCAGGATTTCAAAGGGCCAAATTTGCTTACTTCTTTTCTTTTCTTTTTTTTTTTAATGCTGGCTTCTTAACACTATATCCCCTTGGCAAGGATTTATACTCCAATTTCTTTGCACTTTCCCCTGTACAGTGGAGGTTACACTAGATTAATTGTATTCTTTAGTCTTCTTTAAAATGTACTGTTTTCTTAATACAATGGCAAGTTTAAGGCTGACACTATGTCTTCTGATTTTTCTTTCTCCACATCTGAATGTGGAGTAGCTGCTCAGTAAATACTGGTGACTTCCCAGTAAAATCTTATTTTTCCCACTCATGACTTTCATTCCTATGAGTTTCTCTGAAGAAAAGATACCATAGCCATTTTACTTCCTTTGCAGTAAAAGTCAGTATATAGCTCTCAGGAACAGAGTAGATTATTCACTATTACCCCTCACTCTCTTGGTTTGGAGTAGAGAGGTGGATGAGTGAGTATTATCAAAAGTTCTGCCTTTGTTCAGCCTCTTGTTTTAAGAAAGATCTATATCAATTTTCTCTTTCTACAGGATTTCTGGAAGGGTATTCAAATAACTTAGTGGTTTCCTTTTCAAAGGAGTCTGAAAAGCTAAAGGAAAAAGGAATTCTACTTTTCATTATAGCCCTTTCTATTATTTCCATTTTTTTAACTAGCTCACAGATTATATTTTGAATTTTAAAAATTGTTTATAAAGAATAAAGGAACACTTTGACATATATACAGTATTTTTGAAAAAGCCTAGAAATGAACTATACTGGGAACATAACACCCAAATTCAATCATGTGACATTTCTTTTTCAACCTATTGTTTAGAAAAATTTGGAGTGTTGGTTAACAGAGTAAAGTATAACCTTAAAATCCAAAATCTTTACATAGTTTGAAGGCCTTCTCTGACCTCTTCTCCTACCACTCTTCCCCTATATATATATCACTTTAGTCCCACTCACTTACTTACTATTCCTCAAACATAAGCACAGCCCTGCCTCAGGGCCTTTGCCCTTGCTGATCCTGCTGCCTGGACCCCTTCCTCCAAATGTAGAAAAGATCATGGTTCCTTTTATTTCCTTAAGGTTTTTGCTCAAGTGTCACCTCATCAAGGAGGCCTTCCCTGACCTTTCTATACAAAAATAATTTATAGCAGAGTAACCTCCATCATCACTCTAGCCCCCATACCCCCCTGCTTTATTTTTCTTCATAGCACGTATCACCACCTGATATCTATATCAAGAGAAGGGACTTTGTTGGTTTTGCATATTATTGTATCCCCAGCCTAGAATAGAGCCTGACACATAGTAGAGGCTCAATAAATATTTAGTAAATGAAAAATGAACAGTAAAAACTTTTGAATATGGTGCCTATTTTTTTAAGTTTTGAAAAGATACATCTCACATATATGTGATAAAGCCAAAGCAAATGCAGGAAAGCCCCTCCGACCTCTTTTATTTAGAAATAAATAAAAGTCTCTTCTGGCAAGTCTTATCCTTCAGTGAAACCTTTAAATTTTCTTTGGCAGAGCAAGAATATGATCTTGGACCAAGCCTTTAAATATATAACAGAATTGAAAAGGCAAAATGATGAACTCCTGCTTAATGGAGGAAACAATGAACAAGGTAAAGATTTTAAGACTCTTTGTTTTTATATTTTTTAGGCCTTTGTGTCATAGTACAATTTATATTATGATATGGAAGGTGGTTTTGTTTTTACTTTTTATTTTGAAATAAATATTTTCAAACTTACAGGAAAGTTGCAAACATAATGCAAAAATAATACAGAGAACTCCCATATACCCCCTACCAAGATACCCAGATTTACCAATTTTTAACATTTTGCCACATTTATTAATTTCCTTCCTTCCCTCCCTCCCTCCCTCTCTCCCTCCCTCTTTCCTAACCCTCCTTCCTTTCTTCCGTCTATCTTATCTATCTACCTACCTCCTAAACCTTTGAGACAGGTTGCATACATCATGCTCTTTTACCATTTAATACTTCCATGTGTATTTCCTAAGAATGTTTTTTTCTCCCAGGAACATTACTAAAACCCTGCATTCAATGGGTGTGGGAGGACAGTGTTGAAAATATATTTTAGTTTAACTCTTTTTCCCTTCTCTGTGAGCAACTCTAATCTTGCAGGCATACATAAGTTTGATTTTAGACTCTTCTGTGTACTTCACATTTGCCCAAGTCATGATGCTAATAATAACAAATCTCCTCTATTCCAGTGGAATCTTCTAGCCAGAGGAATCCCATAAGAGGATGTAGGGGAGAGTTCTTTTCAGTGTAACTCAAAAGCAAGGTCAACAATAATATGCCTGTGCTGTGACTTAACTCTGTGAATTAACTCAAAGGGCCCAAATTTTTGGTTCATACCTTTTTTTTTTTTTGAGGTACTGGGGCTGGGGATTCAATCCAGGACCTCATATGTGGGAAGCTGGCGCTCAACCACTCAGCCACATTGGCTCTCCTGAGTTGGTTTTTCGTTTGTTTGCTTGTTGTTTGTTTGTTTTTGTTGTTGTTGTTTTTAGAAGGCACCAGGAACTGAACCCAGGACCTCCCATGTGGGAAGCAGGCACTCAACTACTTGAGCCACTTCCACTCCCCAGTAACTTTTTATATTGCATGTAATGTGTACATCAAACTACCCGATCATTTAATGACATTTGATTTTTAGATAGAGGTGACTGTTTTTTATGCTGTCAAGAGATCTGTTTTTCAATCAGCTTTGGAGAAAAGGTTTGTTTATAACAGCTGAAAAGAAAAATATCCCAGGCAAGTCAGGGTGGTAGGCCAGTTTGAATTGTCATTTATTTATGTCTCTGACAAGAGCTGAGAGAATTTCCTGTGACAACACAGTAGGCCACCTTAAAAGGAGAGAAACAGACAGAATTTGCTGAGGAAGGGGCTTTGCCAGGCTGTGTTTATTGTAGTGGGTTGGAAGATTATTGGAAAGCATGTCCAGAAGGTCAGCATTCAGAATTTTCCTTGTTTATTTTTAGATAGGTAACAGCTCACCCCTTCACTTAGGTCAGCTGTCTTTAATGGGCCTAGCCCTTTTTGTGATGCTGTCAGATATGCAGTATACGTTTGCTATCCATTTTAACAAAACGGACATTAAGGCAAGAATGATGTGTAGACTTTTCTAATGAGGGCTCATTTAGTTTCAAAGCATTGAGGCCAAGGCAATCAAGTTACCTTAAGGAAAAGGGAAACTATTTTTAAAAATAAACAAGTTGCATGGGGCTTATTGTTTCTCTGGCTCTTTTTTGTGCATTTGTATCTTATTTCTCTCAACAGTTTCCTCTGCAGCTCATCATACATATGATAATCTAGCATCAAAGCAATGGCCTTTGGAGTCAGGCCTACCAAATTTGAGTCTCAGCTTCACTTACTCATTACCCTTTGGCCAGTGACTTAACCTCTCCAAGTCTCAGTTTCCCTGTCTTAAAATGAGGATAATCATAGTATCTATTTGTTAACTTTAGACATTTTATGTAAAGATGTTTCTCATCTCTAAAAATGGTCATGATAAGTAGTGCCCACCTCATAGCTGTTATAAGGATTAAAAGATAATGCATAGGGAAGCGGCTGTGGCTTAATCAGTAGGGCTCCCGTTTACCATATGGGAGGCCCCGGGTTCGGTTCCCGGGGCCTCCTGGTGAAGGCAAACCCGCCCGCACGGCGTGGTTAGCTGACCCAGCGAGCACAAGCAGCAAGGGGGGGATAAATGAATAAATAAATAAAATCTTTAAAAAAAAAAAAAAAAAAGATAATGCATATACATCTGGCACATAGTAAATGCTCAATAAATGTTGTCATCATTATCATTACTACTATTAAATGAGAAAAGGAGTGAAAAAATGCTAGGCATATAGTAAGTGTGCAACAGGTAGAAGCAGTAATCATTGTTTAGTCACTAATCATTGCCCTTTAATTTCTGATGTCCATGGCATAGCAGCAGCTTTCTTTTGTATCTCTTAGTTTAAATATCTGAGAAAAATAATCTGCTAGTCTCAGCTCATCCTTTTTTGAATGGAACTTTTCATTTCAGGCTACTTCAGGGTATTGATCTTGAGGGGTGGCTGCCTTTGGTGATGGAACGTCAGGGGACTAAGTGCCTACCAGTTATGGAAAAGCAGGTGGGGAGGTTTGGGACCCCACAGAGCATAAAATACCACCATCCAAGGCTGCCCTATTAGTAGCATCCACGGGTGAGGTGGTCTTCCTTGCAAAGGAGTAGGGAGGTGACAGTACATTGACCCTACCGAAGAAAATACAGGCTCCGGTGTTAATGCTTTCTTCAGTGCTCTACCACTTTACTACTTACATATTCTAATTTCTTTCAGTTTATGTTTTTTCAAAGGGTAAAATAGAAACTTGTTTAAAACTATTTATAGAAGAGATTATTACCACCACAAGTACTGTGAGTTGTTGCAGCATTTTAGTGCTATTATATTGATGTTCAATGTTATTTCCCAGCATGTTACCATAATATTAATATGTCTTCCCTTGCTTTACTTTTGTAGCTGCTTTGTTGGAAATTTTTTGAATTAAGAATTTAAACGTCTACATTTTGAGTATTTTTTCAGTTGTTGAGCTTTAAAGGTATAGTATATACTTTTAACAGGATGTGATAGGAGTTTGAGATACTATTCTAAAATAAGAAGGAACTTGAAGTAGAAAAGAACTGAAGATTCTCAGTTGAGGTATTTAGAATGCTAGAATTAGAATTCAGTGGTATAGAACATAGTTCTTCCCCCAGTTATTGTAAATTAATGCAGATATTCACAGGTTTTTATAATGCTTATTTTTATTTTTCTAGCTGAAGAAATAAAAAAGCTACGGAAACAACTGGAAGAAATACAAAAAGAAAATGGTCGCTATATTGAATTACTGAAAGCAAATGACATATGCTTATATGATGACCCCACAATCCACTGGAAAGGAAATCTTAAAAACTCAAAGGTCTCTGTTGTTATTCCTACTGACCAAGTTCAGAAAAATATCATTGTTTATTCAAATGGGAGTCAGCCTGGTGGAAACAGCCAGGGAACAGCTGTTCAGGGGATAACCTTTAATGTTGGTCATAATTTACAAAAGCAAACTGCCAATGTGGTGCCAGTACAGAGGACTTGCAATCTTGTGACTCCTGTGTCTATTTCTGGAGTTTACCCTTCTGAAAACAAGCCATGGCATCAGACCACAGTTTCTGCATTGGCTGCCAACCAGCCTGTTCCTCTTTGTCTTCCTGCTACCATTTCTGCTCAAAGTATTCTTGAGCTTTCCACCTCAGAAAGCGAATCGAGTATGCTTGGTGCCACCAGTGGCTCACTGATTGCTGTTCCAATTGGGCCTGAACCTCACCAACATCGTTCCTTGCACACATCTCTAAATGATCAACATCCTTCTGAAAATAAGAATGGGCAAGAAAGCCCCAAATTATTGAAGAAAATGGTCCCTTGTACTACAAGCCTCCCCTCCAGCTCCTCAGCAACTGCCACTAAAGTGCAGCATGGAAGCAAGCCCTGCCTGAGCATACAGGACTGCAGAAGTGATTTTCAGAACACCTTTGTTGTTGCAGTTGCCACCACAGTCTGCTCCCAACCTCCCAGATCTGCAGGTGATTCATCTCCCTTCAACATTGGCAAGGGGTCAGACTTGACAAGTGGTTCCACAGTGGTGGCACCATCAGCCTCTGACGTAAAGAAGACCGTCACTCCTGTAAGCACCCTTTCTGTGAACTCTTTGGACAGTGGTTGGACTCTCTCTTGTTCTTTGCCTTCTTCAAGTGTTAGTGCTTCAGATTTGAAAAATATTAATAGCCTTACCCGAATTTCCTCAGCCGGAAACACACAGACAACGTGGACTACTTTGCAACTGGCGGGAAACACCATTCAGCCCTTAAGCCAGACACCATCTACCGCTGTGACCCCAGTATTAAATGAGTCTGGTACTAGCCCCACCACAGTCAACCACAGCAGACATGTGGCTACAGGCATCAACTTGAATAATTCCTTTCCAGCAGATGGGCAGCCAATTGAGCAAGTTGTTGTAACCTTGCCTTCTTGTCCATCTTTACCTATGCAGCCACTAATTGCCCAGCCACAAGTTAAATCTCAGCCTCCAAAAAGTATCCTTCCATTGAATTCAGCAATGCAAGTGATTCAGATGGCTCAGGCAGTTGGGTCAGCTGTTAATGCAGCTCCAGCTAATCCAAATGTTATCATTCTTCAACCACCCAGCACCACCCCATGCCCAACAGTGGTGAGAGCAGAAGTTCCCAGCCAAACAGTAGGTCAACAGATAGTGATCATACAGGCAGCTAATCAGAATCCTTTACCACTCCTCTCTGCTCCACCTCCTAGTTCTGTTCGACTCCCTGTCAATGGAAGCAGTGCTGTAATAGGGTCTAATAATTCAGTGCAAAATATTTCAACCCCACAGACTTTTGGAGGAAAGCACCTTGTCCACATTTTACCAAGACCTTCCTCTTTATCTACATCTAATTCAACACAACCTTTTTCTGTTACCATGTCAAACCAACAACAGCCTCAAACCATTTCTTTAAATGGACAGCTCTTTGCTTTGCAGCCTGTGATGTCTTCATCAGGAACTACAAATCAAACCCCTATGCAAATTATTCAACCCACCACCAGCGAAGATCCAAATACCAATGTTGCCCTGAATACGTTTGGTGCTTTGGCCAGCCTCAATCAAAGCATATCACAGATGGCTGGGCAAAGCTGTGTACAGTTGTCTATTACCCAGCCTGCCAATCCGCACACTGCTGCAAATAGTCAAATTACCCCAGCTAACTGTGTTTCATTAACTACTGTAGCACCTCCTGTGACAACAGATAATTCAGCCACACTACCCAGTACTTATAATCTAGTGACTACTCCCTCAACGAACACTGTAGCTTGTTTGCCACCTAATGTGAAGTCAAAAAGGTTGAGTAAGAAGCCAGGTGCCAAGAAACATGTAACAGCTAACAAGTCAGCATGCCCCCTGAATCCAGCCAGAGATGTGGGGAAGTTAGACTGCCCTAGCACTGAAGGCTCAGCAGAGCCGTTGTGTAATGATGAAATGCTGGAAAACCTCCCTGTTGTGTTACCATCTGTTGCTATGTCCCAGGCAAATAGTGTAAGTGTTTCTCGTTCACATTCTATGGAAGTTCTGAATTCTGAATCAGTGATATCTGAGTCTGTATCCAAATCTAAGTCAGCAGAAGAGTCTAGCTCATGCTCCCAGGAGCTTGTAACAAGTGAACCTTTTGCAATGGCCCCAGCAAAATCCAAAGATTCTACCCCCATTTTGCATCAAGAGACATCTCAGGATAAGCCACTTCCTAGTTTGGCATTGTCAGATGCTGCCACATCCTCCACTTCAGCCAACATGTTGATTCCATCTCCAAATGATCCCCATATTTTGGTTTCTCAGGTTTCTGGTTTGTCATCTACCACAAGCTCTACAAGTACCAACCGTGTTTCTGAGGTAGAAATCATTGCTGAACCTTGCAGGGCTGAGCGAGATTCATCAGATACAGCACAAACCACAGGTCTCTTAAAGGGGCAAGGTTTAACTGCATTGCTATCTGATCTTGCTAAAGAGAAAGACCCTCAGAAAACATCTCTTTCAGTCCAGGTGGACCCTCCTGACTTTTCTCCTGAAAATTCTAAAATAGTTGATTCAAGTGTTGATTTGCATCCCAAACAGGAACTATTACTGATGAACAGTGATGGTAGAGATCCACCACAGCATCATTCCTGTCTTTCTGATCAGGAGGTTATTAATGGTTCTTTGCTCACCAGTAGGCAGGCTGACTCTCCCATGTCAACCAGCTCTGGCAGTAGTCGTAGTTTCTCAGTTGCATCCATGCTTCCTGAAACAACTAGAGAGGATGTGACCAGCAGTACGACAACTAATACATGTGACAACTGTACCTTTGTAGAACAAACTGATATAGTAGCTCTTGCAGCAAGAGCTATTTTTGACCAAGAGAACCTGGAGAAGGGAAGAGCAGGCATTCAGACTGATATAAGGGAAGCTTCTTCCAAGCCATCTGAAACATCATCTTTAAAGGGTGATCAGCCTTTCAAAACACAGATACCTAAAGAGAATGGCACAGGACAGGGAGAAGCCACACCAAATGAATTCAATTCTCAGATTTCAATGGAAGCAACTGTGGATAGGCCCCTTGAAAAAGCTAGCTGTTCTATAGGAATTAAAACTTCAAATTCTTCTTTGCAGGTTCCATCTTCTCAGCCACCAACCATCACCAGTTTAAGTGTGAATAATCTGATCCATCAGAGCAGCATCAGCCATCCTCTAGTCAGCTGTGCAGGTTTATCCCAAAGTTCAGAGCAAACGACTGTTCCCACAACTGTTAATCTGACAGTTTCATCTAACTCCTATGGCAGTCAGCCTCCTGGACCATCTTTGATGACAGAATATTCCCAAGAACAGATAAATACTATGACTAATACCATACCAAACTCGCAGATTCAAGAGCCACTCTTAAAGCCAAGTCATGAAAGCCGTAAAGATTCTGCTAAACGTGCTGTCCAAGATGATCTTTTACTTTCTTCAGCAAAACGTCAAAAGCATTGTCAGCCAGCCCCACATAGGCTTGAAAATATGTCCCTGATGAGCCGAACGCCAGACAGCATTTCTGATCAAACTCAAATGATGGTTGGTCAGATGCCCCCCAACTCTTCAAACTCAGTTGTGCCTGTTAGCAACCCAACGCATGGAGATGGCCTTACACGGCTCTTTCCACCTAGTAACAACTTTGTGGCCCCTGCATTGAGGCAAACTGAAGTTCAATGCACTTCTCAGCCTTCAGTTGCTGACCAGCAGCAAACCCAGGCTAGTCAACATCTACAGGCCCTGCAGCAGCATGTTTCAACTCAAGGGGTATCTCACCTTCATAGTAACCATCTCTACTTAAAGCAGCAGCAGCAACAGCAAGCAGGGCAATTAAGAGAGAGACATCACCTATACCAACTGCAGCATCATGTACCTCATGCTGAGAGCTCTGTCCACTCTCAGCCCCATAATGTCCACCAACAGAGAACTCTACAACAGGAAGTTCAGATGCAGAAAAAGAGGAATCTCGTTCAGGGCGCTCAGGCCTCTCAGCTTTCCTTACAATCAAAGCACCATGGAACTGACCAATCCCGACCTAAGAGTGGTCAGCCACATCCCCACCATCAACAGATGCAGCAACAGATGCAACAACACTTTGGAAGCTCCCAGCCAGAGAAGAGCTGTGAAAACCCTTCAACAAGCCGGAACCACCATAACCATCCTCAGAACCATCTTAATCAAGATATTATGCACCAGCAGCAGGATGTTGGAAGCAGACCACAAGGTTCAGGGGTCTCTTCTGAACATATATCTGGGCATAATACAATGCAGAGACTTTTGACATCAAGAGGATTAGAGCAGCAAATGGTGTCCCAACCAAGTATTGTGACTAGACCTTCAGACATGACCTGTACTTCACACAGGTCAGAGAGAAATAGAGTTTCAAGTTATTCTGCTGAGGCACTCATTGGAAAGACATCTTCCAATTCAGAGCAGAGAATGGGTATATCAATTCAGGGTTCTAGAGTTTCAGATCAGCTTGAAATGAGGAGTTATCTTGATGTTCCCAGAAATAAGAGTTTGACTGTTCATAATATGCAGGCCCGCGTGGACCATACCGTTGCTTCAGATATTCGCCTTTCTGATTGTCAGACATTTAAGTCAGGTGGAGCCAGTCAGCAGCCCCAGAGTAATTTTGAAGTACAATCTTCAAGAAATAATGAAATAGGTAACCCTATATCATCATTGAGGAGTATGCAATCCCAGGCTTTTCGAATTAGTCAAAACCCTGGTCTACCAATTGACCGTCAAAAGAGATTACCGTATCCACCAGTTCAGAGCATTCCTACAGGAAATGCGATTCCACCAAGGGATGGTGAAAATACATGCCACCAAAGTTTCATGCAGAGTTTACTTGCTCCTCACCTCAGTGATCAAGTCATTGGGAGTCAGAGATCTCTCTCGGAACTTCAGAGGAATACACAGTGTGGTCCACCCTCCACAATTGAATATAATTGTCCCCCAACTCATGAAAGTGTTCATATTAGAAGAGAGAGTGAGAGTCAGAATAGGGAAAGTTGTGACATGTCCTTAGGTACAGTTAACACCAGGAACAGCACCTTGAGTATTCCTTTTTCAAGTTCTTCTTCCTCAGGAGATATTCAAGGTCGAAACACAAGTCCCAATGTTTCTGTACAGAAGTCTAATCCCATGAGGATTACCGACAGTCATGGGACCAAGGGCCACATGAACCCTCCAGTCACAACCAACATGCATGGGGTTGCAAGGCCAGCTTTGCCACATCCATCTGTGTCTCATGGAAATGCTGATCAAGGGCCTCCTGTACGTCAAGCTAATTCTTTGGTTCCCCAGCGATCAAGGCATCCTCTGCAAGATAGCAGTGGTTCCAAAATACGTCAACCTGAAAGGAATCGTTCTGGAAACCAAAGACATAGTAATGTCTTTGATCCAAGTCTTCCCCATCTTCCTCTGTCTACTAGTGGCAGTATGATTCTTGGACGCCAACAACCCACTACAGAGAAGAGAGGAAGTATTGTTCGTTTTATGCCTGATAGCCCACAAGTACCTAATGAGAATTCAGCTCCTGACCAGCATACACTGTCACAAAATTTTGGTTTTCCTTTTATTCCCGAAGGTGGCATGAATCCGCCAATAAATGCAAATACTTCTTTCATTCCACAGGTTACTCAGCCCAGTGCCACTCGGACTCCAGCCCTCATCCCAGTGGATCCCCAAAATACTCTACCCTCCTTCTATCCCCCATACTCTCCTGCTCATCCTACACTGTCCAATGATATTTCTATCCCTTATTTTTCTAATCAAATGTTCTCAAATCCTAGCACAGAGAAGGTAAACAGTGGAAGTTTAAATAACCGATTTGGATCAATTTTATCTCCTCCCAGGCCTGTTGGCTTTGCTCAACCAAGTTTTCCTCTTCTCCCTGATATGCCACCAATGCACATGACCAACTCTCACTTATCCAATTTTAATATGACATCTTTGTTTCCAGAAATAGCTACTGCTCTTCCTGATGGCTCAGCAATGTCACCTTTGCTTACAATAGCAAACTCCTCTGCCTCTGACTCTTCCAAGCAGTCCTCAAACAGACCTGCCCACAACATAAGCCATATTTTAGGTCATGATTGCAGTTCAGCTGTTTAAATACTGATAGATTAAATGTAAATGTAATGGGTGAGATTATAAATGTATTTGTGTGTGCATGCACACATACATGTACATGAAGAGTGAGATTGTGTGTGTATGTCTTTCTGCTTGTATAATCAATTTTTCAGCTTTCTTCTGAATGTAGGGAAGCCATGTGCACAGATGATGCAGATTGTCAAAAACAATTTTTTAAATTGTGTGGTGTGCTTTCTTATTTTCCAAGCAGACTTACATGTACAAGTTTGATTTATAATCTTTTATTCCCTAAATACGAATCACCTGAAAGTTTGGGGAGATCATCTTAGCATGTGCTGGGTGATAGGAAGGAACCTAGAAATTAAACTTGATTGTTGATCATTTGTAAATTAAATAGTTGAGTTGCTTTCCAAAAATATAGACAATTTAAAAAATAAATTGTCTATATAAATGGCTTATAATGCTGACTAATGCCAGCATCTAGAATAGTTTCTTATATGTGTCAGGTGCTGAATTAATATTGAATTAAATGTCCATGGTTAAAGTCAAGCAGTTAGCAAATAAATGAATTGTGTATAATCAGCCTTTATTCCCAAGGTTTGGTTTAAGTAGAGACCTCTTTCTTGATTACAACAATTCATAACTTATTTGAATTTCATGTCTTGTTTTTCAAATTAGGAGGCCACATTATTCTTCAATGTGCCAAGATCCTTTAAAGCAAAGGTCTTCCTTAGACAATTAGCCTTAAAAATGGAAAGCTAAAAAGTAAAGTACATAAATTTTCTCCATTTTCTACTTGCATTTTGCATCAGGTCCTAAGGATAAATGCAGTTGTATTGTGGAATTTGGCTTGTGTTCAGTTAATGGTTGTTGTTTCATCTGTTGAGTTTTGTTTTAGTATTCTCTCTTCATTCTATTTATTGGATTTTGAAATACATTTTTTCATATTCATTTCATTATTAGAACTAATCATCAGCAAATTGTTTGGAATTAGCACATTTATTTGCATCTTATTTTAAAAATATTTCTGAGCTGAGTCTTAACCTCTGTCAGTATTTTCATTCATGAATATTTATACTTAAAAATTGGCTTTGTATATTGCGTTATTATCCTTCGTAATAGAATTATGGTAAGATGAAATTGTTCATTATTTTTTCGGGTGGTAGATGTGAAATGGTGCTTCAAAAATATATAGTCTTTATATATGTCTGCGTTTGTGTGTGTATGTACAGACATAGATTTTTTTCATTTTCTTTTTTTTTTTAGGAGGTACCGGGGATTGAACTCGGGACCTCCTACCTGGGAAGCAGGTGCTCAAACAACTGAGCTACCTGCTCCCCAGACATAGATTTTTAAAGTATAAACTGGTTCTTTAAAAATGGGCCTGCCATCTCTAAATGGAAAATTGAGACCTGAGACCTGCTGAAGTATAGAAAAACTTGATGTAGGGGTTTAAAAAACTCCCACTGAAATGAATATTAAATGTAAAATTCATATATACACACATACTCATTGATTTTTGCAAACTTAAAAAACAAACAAGAAAACAACCCTATACTCATATTCTTAAATCTTAAACCTTTTGTTGTTACTATATTCTGCCAAAAATGGGATGGGGTGGGGTCCAGGAGGGGAGAGATGCATGTAAGTTACCAGCTCTAACAAAGTAAACCCAAGAGCCAGCATTTTTTTCTTCCTATAAAACCCTCCTAAGTTTTGGTCAGAGCAGTTAATTCCTGTGAATACCTCTTCTAAAGACTCAGCAAAAGGGTCATCTGTGCCTCTTCAACTGTTCTAACCAAACTTTCCTTTCTATTCTTGCTGCTGAAGAAAGCAGCCTCCTGGGGACAAAAAAAAAACAAAATATTGTAAACAAGAAAACTTGTTTTTATCCCTTCACAGTTGCTATAGGGAGGGAAAGGAGCGCTTCATGAATAATACAATTAAACAAAACAAGAGGTGAAAATAGTATTTAAAACTTCTGAGTAAAAAGTGAGATTATGACTAGCTTTTTAATTCCCTTAACTGAATTTTTAAGCTTTAACATTCAAATTTTTCTTTATACTTGAAAGGTCTGATCTACCAGTTTAAAGAAAGACCTGTTTTTGGTTTGGCTATTCGTATTCTCTCTCTCTCTCTCTCTCTCTCTCTCTCTCTCTCTCTCACACACACACACACACACACACACACATGCATGCATGCACGCACACGCACACTGTGGCTTTTGAGTTCTGAAGAACTGGGGACCCTTACATAAAATTGGAACTAAGAAGAAACTCAATTAGCTGCCTTTTAAATTTGAATATTGCAATGCAAAGGCTCCAAAGCCTGATAGTTTTAGATATTGTTTTTGTTTTGTTTTGTTTTCCTGCTCAGCTCTGTTCAGAGATAGCATTTGCATTTTTCTCAGATCTTTCATTCCAGGGATATAATACTTTGATCCTGAATGAGTCTCTACACCTAAGTAAGGCTTACTTGACCATCTGAAGGGAGGTGTGATCATCTGCAAACAATTGGGCTTATTCTTACCTGTAGCTCTAATTATCTGATATACATATGCATATATGTGTCAGAGATCATTTCAAATATAGACCCAATTCTTTTTTTTCAGGAGGTACCAGGGATTGAACCTGGGACCTCGTACATGAGAAGCAGCCACTCAACCTCTGAGCTATATCTGCTTCCTGGACTCAATTCTGAAAGTGTTCAGAGCATAGGACTATTTGGCTTTAAAAGCACAAGTGTATGATATTTACCAACAGTATTAAGTATTTGATAATTACAGCTACATGAGTTTTGGAAGGCAATTTTATTATATAATATGCCATGATATCTGGATATAATTTTTGGCAAAGGAATGGCAGAAAGTGTCATTTCTGATTATAGTAACTTTAATGTTATGCTTGTTGGCTTGCTAGTATATGACTCTAGAAAGTTAAGACCATTCCCACAAATTTTGTAATTTCTGGAAGTGCCACAAACTTATCTATGAGTCATAAGTGAGAGTCATTGATTAAATCATTTCTCTCTTTTAACATATTTACCACATAGAATCACCTAAGAAGATGTTTAATTCGTCTGAACACTTAATAGATACCTTCTAATGAGGTGAACATTTTCAGATTTCTGTTCATGTATAAAATTTTAATGTGTCATAGATAAAAAACTAAATTTGATGTCATTTCTTTGGGTAAATGGAGGTTGCTTTGGGATATCTTATATGTTTTGTACTATTTCAGGAAAAAAAATTTTTTTGTATGACTTTTGAGGGTACCAGAGATGGTACCCTTTTTCTAAGTAAGGTGTGAGAATTCCACAGTAATTATGCTTTGTAAAATTTAATGTATCAGAACTGTGAAAAGGGAAAAACAGGGAGGGAATGTTCTTTTGCATCAGTTTCCAGTCACATATCAGAGTTAGGTTGAACTGGCATGAAAATCAACTTTAAAAAATCAAATTTTTAAAATCATAATTTTAAAAATACAAAATTATTTAAGCATTTTAGAAATAATTTATTTGCCTTGCTCTTGCCTTCTAACATTAGCCATTTCATGGAGAGGCTAAAACATTTTCCAAAAAATGTGGAAACACATTTTAATTGAAGTGAAGCATAGAATATTTGAGAAATATGCATCTTATTAGCTTTATCCTGTCTTGGTATTAGCTTTATCCTGTCTTGGTACATATGTACACAGGCTCTTATTTTCCTCCTGCTCCATGTCAGATAGGAGGTGAGAAACCTGGTTATTTCCTTAGCAGGATTATTCCTTTGCCTCTCAATGTTTATTGGGTCCATCATCTACTGGATCAGTGTGTGGAATAGTGAACCGAACTCCTCAATCAGCGATTCCTAATTCCTGGCTTTGTGGGCCAGCATTTATGTATCCTATGCTCTTAAAGGGGCAACAAGAATTTCTCAGAATAAAATTAGTTCAAAATTTATTTAACATATTTCAATGTGCCATACAGCTCTGTTCCTTGTTTTGGTGGGCCTGTTTTTTTTCCCCATGGAGAAATGAAGAAAGGGCAACAGTGGTACCCAAATCAAATGGCTTTGGGTTGAAATCTTTAGGAGCCTGGAAGTCATTGTAATTCTGTTGTCTGTATAAATCTGCCTTCACCTGGAGATATTGCACCTATGGCAGTGTACACCCAGAGAGTAACAGTAATAGCCAATGACCAGATAGACTAGTGTGAAGCTGATCTGTGAGTGATGATTTTATGATACTTTTATGCAAATTAAAGGCAGAAGATAGTTTCTTCTTGATGCCTTTTTGGCTGAATGCTACCATTTTTCCTTCCCAGAGTTGGGCAGAAAAGGGTCCTTTTTTTGATGTAACCATGTTCTCTCTGCATTCTGCATTTCCATTGTGAGCTTAAGTGTTGCTACTAGAGACTGCAGAGGGACACCAAGCTTAAATTGAGGCAGTCCGCTTACATTGGTAAGAAGTGTTGAAGACTTTCTTGGTCACAGAGCTTCTAACTCTGCCCATATGCCTCTACCCTGGTACTGCACTTTACCTGAAACTGTGCCTCTGGTCCTTAGACCAGCCATTGGAACATATCACCCACCCACTCCTCTGATAATAGCAAAGGACCAGCTGGGATGGTACATGCTGTGCAATCAAGCACCTCCTGGAAGACAAGTACAGCTGATGTTTCTCACTGTTGCCTTATCATTCTCTGAGCCATCTTTGATGCTGATCTTGTCAAACACTTACTAGTTAATAGCAAAACTCCTTTTAAACTCAGAGCTTGTATGTGGTAGTCATTCAACATCCTTTTTTCTAGATTTGCATAAACCCTATCAACCATAATCTTTTTTCTTTTTCTGGCACATTGATGTGGTCAGATGCCTTCATAAACATGAGCCAAGTTGGGTTAAAAATATTGGGCATACTAGCAGCAAAAAGTTCCACTTGAGATTTATGGTCATGAATTTAAAGTAAGACTAGTCCTTCCACTGGTATGTTTCTCTCCAGCAATAGTCAGCTACTCAGGTGCAGATGCAGAGTAGGTTGAGAGCTGGATTAACCAGGGTTGTAGTTTTGCCTAGGAGTACAATGAAGCGAGAGAGGGCCAAGGAGTCAAAGGTATATGCAAAGGAATGATTAAGATTGTAATATGGAATTTAAGCCAGGCACCGAGAACAACATGAGGTAAGGAATAGTTAAAGAAGGCGATAGAATCAATGCATTGGAGGTGCCAATACAGCAGGGGTGGAGGAAGTGAGCTGGAGACACAGGGACTGTAAATCAGATAATGGGATACATGATATTGAGATCATGGGAGAGTTAACATCTAATACTTCACATAATTCGTATTTTTGTTTCATAAATATGTTTCAAAAACAAGCACAACTTTTTAATATTTTAGTATGAAAAGATTATCTTACCTCTCATGAGGAAGGTAGACTTGAATTGAGTGACATATTCACCAATGTCTGTATGAGATAATTATCTGTTGGAGTTTTGGGCTTTTTTTATCTTTTTGTATTTAAGCAGTATTTGATAATAAAGGTTATAACATTAAAAAATATATTGGGCATAATTTGTAAATTGGTGTTATTTTGGATGACTGCATAAATGGAAGGTAATTCTTCATTTGTACTTAAAAATTTTAAAAAAACAGGTGATGTTTAAAAAAATTTTTTTTTTCCTCTTTCATTGTGTATACAGGTATGCACCATACTCTGTCACAGGACCTTAAAGTTTACTCCATCTAAAGCCCTTCTCCACTTTTCTCCATCTCTCTCCCCCGTTTTCTCAAGTCTTAAAACTATTTTTCATCTGTAAGTTCACTGAGGCACTGGACTTGACTATAATGGTAACCTTTAAGGGGAGTTGATTGTTGATCTTCCAAGAAGAATGGGACCAGACAGTGTTGCTTAAGATGCTGCAGTTGTGTTACTGTGAAGAAAAAATTTGCTTCCACTTTCAGCAGGCCAGATATATATATTTTCATTTTGGTAAATAAGGTGAAAAATTCTGAGAACATAATTACCTTCATATATTATTTATAGATACACTGGGTGAGAAGCTTACTGTAGGGCAATCACCAGGAAAAAACTAACTGTGCTTTCAATAATGTAATATTTGTATCTTATTATGCCAGCGGTGTCTGCTGTGCAGTGTCCTATTACTGTAAATCACCTGGTTTATAATTCTAATGGAAACTAATTTGTTTTGTAATGGAATCCAGAGCATATATGTATAATATGATCAGGATTGTCCTACAGTTGTAAATAAGAATAGGTCCTGTTTATTTTAACATCTTTTTACAAATGCATTGTATTAGGGTGTGAATATTCTAAACCATGCTCTTGTTTAAAGTTTTGAAATTTTTATTGTTAAATGTAACATTTTAATGGTTGTAATAATTATTTGTATAGATCTGAATATAGTATTTTATTTAAGAAAATAAACTTTGCATTTTTGCATTGTGAGTTCTGTCTTTTCTGGTCATTGAGTATACCACTTTAGATCTAGTATCAATTTATCTTGCATGCTGAAGTTTGATATTCAAGTAATCTTTCAATTTTACCAAAATTTCTATAAATGATACCATGATACATTTCCCAGAGGGATTGTGTTGCTGATCAAAGAGTCAACCTCAAATGAATCATAGGTGTGACTAGCACTATATTGTTAGAACAAATTATATATCTGTATACTCACTATAAAAAGCAAAACAAGAATTTCAGATCTAGAAAAGTATTTAGAGATTATTTCATTTAAACTCTCCTCCCTGTGTATTTTATAGTTGAGGAAACAAGCACAGAATTTTGGGACAAGAATTAGGTCTTTCATTACAGCTACTCATATCAACGAGGTCAAATCTCACAAAGATAAAGTTTAAGGGGGAAAGACAAGTTGCAGAAGTCCATGTACAGTGTAAAATTGTATAAAGTTTAAATGCCTGAAACAAAACACAAAAATTATTTATTGTAAAAAATTATAAATTAAGGAAATAATAAACCCAATGTTCAGCATAATGGATATTTCTTAGGAAAGAGGGGAGGAGAATGTTATCGAGAGTACTGGAGAGAGGGTGTAGCTAGGTGGTTAAAGCCTGCTTCCCGTTAATGAGGTCCCAGTTCAATCCCTGGTACTTCCTTAAAATAAAAAAATAAAGTACTTCACAATCCTTGGGATGTTCTATTAAACTGGATGAGGGATACCTAGGTGTTTGTTTCATTTTTGCCTGAAGTTCTTGTCTTATGAATGTATGAAATACATCCTAATATTTTAAAAAAGTAAAATGAGCACCTTAGAGAACATATAACCCCAGACATTCCAGTATGTTAAAGTGCACATTATTTTCTTTGTCCTAACATGTTGCAGAGTTCAGATTAAAATTCAGTATTCTGTCAAGTGTTTAGTGTTCTTTCTACTATTGTCCACTACTTCCCATACGTAGGTCATACAAGGAACACCAAGATACCATAAAGGGTATGCAACTCTTAAAAATGCAAGCAATATGCATAAATTCAATCTCCCTAAAATGAATGTGCATGCTATGACAGCTATTACTTGACAGTTTTTTTAGCCTTCCAATTTAGTTAGGCACTTGAGGGGGAAATTATTTTAATGACATAGATCTTTATAAAGCTATCTAGAGGACTTTTACTTTTGGTAGGATACAGTAGTTAGTGGCAGGTCATCAATCCCACTACCACAACTAGAATAAAAACATTAATTAGAAAAATTATATTTTTAAAGACATCAAAAAACTGTCAAAGATAAGATGAATCTGATTAGATAATAAGATTATCTGAACACAGTTCCAGAAGGAGAAAGTCCTTGGTAAGCTAAAATTTTTGGCCTCCTCCCTTCTCTCCAGAGGGAATTTGACAAGTGTGGACTGAAAAATTAGAGTGAAATCTCCCAAAGTTTAATGAAGCTTAAGAGACAAAGTCTAGCTAGAGGGAGCAGATCTCACCCTCAAGACATTTTAAATCAGAGGTGGACTGAATAATTAAAGATGCAACCCTGCTCTTGCCCAGCTCAAAACATGTGCCTAACAAAGAACTGTGAACACTCTCTAGTGGAAAATAGCATCAATTTCAATCTTTACAGTTCTTTTATGTACAATGTCTAAGAAACATATACAATGTCCCCCCAAAAAAGTGACCAATAAGCAGAAGGAAAAACGAGCAGTAGAAATAGACCCACCAATGATGCAGATGTTGGAGTCAATAGATGAAGACTTTAAAATAACTATAATAAGGAAGCAGATGTGGCTCAATCGATAGGGCTCCCGTTTACCATATGGGAGGCACTGGGTCCGGTTCCCGGGGCCTCCTGGTGAAGGCAAGCCAGACTACGCAGCGCGGTGAGCTGACACAGCAGGAGGACCTGACAAGGGGAGACAAGAAGACACAGAAAAGCGCACAGCGAATGGACACAGCGAGCACAAGCAGCAAGGGGGAGGGCGATAAATGAATAAATAAATAAAATTTTTTTAAAAATAAAATAACTATAATAAATATGTTTAAAAAAGAGGAAAAGTTGGAAAATGTATTGAAATGGAAAATTTCAACAAAGAATTGCTATTTATATATAAAATATCAAATGAGAACAGAAAACAGATCAGTGGTTTCCAGGATGTGTATGTATATATATGACAAGGATGACCAGTATCACCAGTTTATTTGACATTTTATTGATGTTCCCAGACATTACGTTACCAAAGAATAAGATTACCCACTAAAATTGAAGGAAACGCAAATGAATGCAGAGGTATACCATATTCTTGGATTGAGAAACCCAGTATCATTATGATGTCAATTCTCCTCAAATTGATCTATAGGTTTAAGCAATTTCAATTTAAACCAGTGCAAGAATTTTTTTTTGCAGGGGGGAGTGTTAGAAATTAACCTGATCTAAAGATTATATGGAAAGGTAAAGGTCTTAAAATAGCCTAAACTATGTCAAAGAACAAAATTTGAAGACAAACTAAAATTAAGGTAAAGCTTCAGTAATTAAAACTGCGAAACTGGCATAAGGATAAGTTTAATGAAGCAGAACAGAATTTTCAGACATATAATGACATGATTGATGACAAAGGTACCAATTGCGTTTTGAGGGGGTAAAATGTCTTTTCAATAAATAGTGCTGGAGCAATGGGATATCCACATGAAGAGGAGGGAAAAAAAAACAAAGAACACCCCTATACTTCTACTTCACACTATATACAAAGATAAATTTGAGATGTAGTATTGACCTAAATGTCACCTGAAGTTATAGAATACTGGTTTTCAAAATGTGGTCCCCAGGAACCTAGAGTTCTCCAAAACCCTTTCAGGGGCTCTGTGAGGTCAAAATTATTTTCATGATAATATTAAGGTCTGGCATGCCTGTATACTGTGCTGACATTTTGTACCAATGATGCAAAAGCACTGCTGGGGTAAAGTGCCAATGGTGGCACTTTAGCACAAATCAAAGCAGTGACACTTCTTCCATCCTCTTAGTCATTGTATTCTTCATTGCCATGAACTCACAGTAAACATTTAAATAAATATTAAAAAGCCAGTTTCATTTTAGAATGTCCTTTTTTTTTAAAGAATGTCCATAATGAAGCAATAACATTGTTAATTTTATTAAATCTTGACTCTTGAATACATGTCTTTTTAACAGTCTTTTTAAACATTAATATTCAATATTCTGTGACCACAAGGGGAGCAAACATAAAGCACTTCTGCTGTGTACCAAAGAACAATAATTGTCTCAAAGAAAATCACTTCTGCAGTTGTTCAGATTGTGAAATGAAATAGCTGCCTTTTTCATGGAATACTAGTTTTTAGATGAAAGAATGGCTGAAAGCTATGATTAGTCAGATGAGTATTTGACAGGCATTTTCTCATAAATGAATGAAATGACCCCATCCCAGTATCTACCACTGTGAGCTTGACAGGTTCCCAATAAGATTTCTCTGATGAAATCAGTGGTCATGTTAATGAACAGGAATTTTTAATACTGTATAATTAAATGTGTAAATATTGGAAAATGTGTATAATTTAGTGAAACAATATTTTCTAGATAATGAGGGCATGCTGATACAAAATCATGCATGGGTAAAAAGATCCATTCCAAGTGTAAGATAGACCAATGGATTTTAATGTAACAGCACATGAAATGTTCACTGTTATTGTTTCAAATTCTATATTGCAATAATTTTTAGGAAACTACCATTTGTTGAGTTTCAGAATAGTAAAAAAAAATTCTCAATTATCTGAAAAACCTACAAAAATGCTCCTTCCTTTTCTAACTACATATCTCTGTGAGGCTAGATTTTCTTTATATTTCTCAAGCAAAACACAACAGATTGAAAGCAGAAACAGACTGGGAATCCAGCTGTCTTCTATTATGCCAAATGTTAAATAGATTTGCAAAAATGTAAAATAATTCTACTCTTCTCACAATTTTTGTTTTGGAAAATGTAGTTATTTTTCTTAAAATATGTTATTTGTGTTATGTAGAGAGTTTATTGATATTTGTAGATGAATTCAGACATATTTAAAAATTCCTAATTTCATTTTTAATATGTTATATATGAATAGATATAAAACACATAAATAAAAACTCTTTGGGGTCCTCAATAATTTTTAAAAGTGTAAATGTGTCCTAATATCAAAAAACTTGAGAACTGCTGTTGTAGTAGAAATCAGAGGAAATATGTGTGATCATAACCATATAAGAAAAGTTGTTAGATTGGACCCCTAGTCACAGAGTAGAAAAGATTTTATATGTTATATATTATCTATATATGTAATATATAGATAATAATAGTTATCTATCTATCATTTATCTATCTATCTATCTATCTATCTATCTATCTATCTATCTATCTATCTATCTATC
>JAKSZT010053887.1:17381845-17395977 GCA_026826555.1 Tolypeutes matacus | reverse complement strand
ATCTATCTATCTATCTATCTATCTATCTATCTATCTATCTATCTATCCATCCATCCATCTATCCATCTATCGCCAATTTAAAAAATGGGCCAAGTACTCGAACAAATGCTTCACATAAATGGCCAAGAAGCCTATGACAATGTGCTCAATATCATTGGCCAGATAAATACAAATTCAAACCTCATTGAGGTACCATTGCTCTCTCACCCAAAAAGTCTCAAATTGAAAAACTGACAATGCAAAGTGTTGGCAAAAGAAGATGGGGAGTAAGCAACTGGAACTCTTAAATGGTGCTGATAAGATTGTAAACTGGGAAAGCCACTTTGGAAAATATCTTTTAAATATCTTTTAAAATTAAAAGTACACCTACTCGGAAGCGGCTGTGGCTCAATCAGTAGGGCTCCCGTTTACCATATGGGAGGCCCCGGGTTCGGTTCCCGGGGCCTCCTGGTGAAGGCAAGCCCGCCCTGACGGCGTGGTTAGCTGACCCAGCGAGCACAAGAAGCAAGGGGGGGATAAATGAATAAATAAATAAAATCTTAAAAAAAAAAAAAAAAAAAAGTACACCTACTTTATAATTCAGCAATTCCATCCCTACATATATACCCTGGATAAATGTATGTACAAGTTCACCAAAAAACAAATACAGGAATGTTTGTAGCAGTTTTTTTTTTTTTTTACAGTAGCCAAAAACTGGTAACAATCCAAATATCCATCAATAGGAGAATGGATAAATAAAATGTCATGAATCCACAAAATGAAGCTATTCATACACACAGATGAATCTCACAGACATTGTATTGAGTGAAAGAAACCAGACCAAAAGAAGTACATACTGTATGATTCCATTTATCTGAAGTTCAAAAACAGCCAAAATTCAACTACAGTGAGAAAAGTCAGAAGAGTGGTTATCTCTGGGACAGAGATCGACCTGGAACAAACACTAGGATGCTGGAAATACACAAGTGCATGTGTGTGTGCATGTGTGTGTACCTGCATATATATATGTGTGTGTGCAAAAATTCACCGAGCCATATACACTTAAGGTTAGGACACATTTTCTTACATTACTGAATGTATTTTATACATAAATTAAAATGTTAAGAAAAACTATCTGCGGAGGTTTGCACTGATGTTTATTGGTTAACTAACCTAAACGTGCCATTTTATTTTTCACACAATACAGTTAGCTACAGATTTTTTGGAAGATTTGAAAACCCAGCTTTTAACTAAGTTTATGCTGTGCACGTCCATTTGGTGGTGGTTTCTTACATTGCTTAATCATAATCAGATCTGTGGTTTGGAAAGAGGCTTAAGCCAAACTGTAGTCAAGGAGAACTTGGTGCTTTAGTGAAATTTTCTGGAAATTCATGATTCAATTAGGTTAGATCCCACTTGGTGAATGCTGCTATGTGTGAACGTGCAGATTCACTTTATATTTTTAAGCCCATCAGACAGCTTAGTACAGGAGAAGAGAATTGGTTAGTATATCAGTGTTTCAAACCAAGCTGTATTCCTTTTATTGTCTTACTTCTAGACAAACTTAGAAACATTTATCACCATTATCAAATGAACAATTATGATTTCCTAGGTCAGTGCAGGCTAGTACATTTGTCTAAATTTGACTGGGATGAAACCACTCCCTTATTGCGGGGGAGGGGGTGGAGGGACTGGACCCAGCCACCAAAAACAAGGCTGTTTTTGCCATTGATGGGAGCCATGGATCATGCCTGATCTCTGGGGCTGGCACGGATTGGTCTTGGAGGCATCTTTGGAGAAGGTAAATACTTAAAAATATTTATCTGACTCCTGACAACTTTTTGAATCTGTGAATGTTTTGGGGGAAATTTAAAAAACAAACACCACATCCCTGCACTTTCTCTCCATCAGTAATTTAGTTTTTGTTCACACTGGCTCCCAGTAGAAACCTGACGCCTTGTGCTACATATATTTTAATTTAAAATGAATCTTTTTGTCTGCATCCCTTTGCCAAATGCAATAACTGAATTCATGAAAAGAACTTTGGTTCTTAACTTTACAAGCTTAGAATGTGAAGGAACTGTTCTCATATGAATCCAGCTGTTCCATCTTAGAGAGCAAAATGATCCAAAGCTGTAGTTTTATTGACTGGCTTTCTGAAGGCACAGTAGACTTCATTGTTACTTGGGGTTTATAAAACAGACACACAGCTTCTTAATTTTAGGAAATAACCTTTCTCTTTTTGTTAATAAGTTCGGGAGTTCTAATAATTTTAAGTGCCGTGGTTTGTACAAATAGATAAGGTGCACAAATAAAAGTTGAATCTTCTTTGCAACACCATCTTTTCTTTCAATGGTCTTGTTACCTAAACTACTCATTTCTGACTACTAATTCACGTTTCTGCACCATTCACATAGCCTATGTGAATGACTATTCACATAGGCTATGTGACTTCTCTAAGTCACAGTGACTTCTCTAAGTTTCAATTTCTTTACCTGGGAAATGGGAATAATAGTAACAGTACCTACTCCATGGGGGTGTTTTCAGGAGTAATTATGGTAATATACATAAAGCCCTTTGTACAGTGCTTGATGATAAATATTTGCTGTTTTAATGATCAGGTGGGCTAGCTTTGATATTCTAGGCATTGGAGTTGGGTACTGAGGCAATATTTTTCAATAAAAGGGCAGAATGAGAAGCTGTCTTATCCTTGTCCTCCAGCAGGGAGAGGTGGTGGCAATTCCTAAGAGCCAGAGGGAGATGGAGCCTTTTTGTTTCTTGAAAGATGAATTCAGATGATCCCCACCCCAACCATCCCTCTCTCTAGAACTCTATTCTCCACTGGGATTAAAACTGGGACAATAATTTTTCATTGAAAAACTTGAGGCCATCAGTTCAACCTGTTTCATTTGTTCTCTTCCCCTTAAACTTTCAGGAAATGGTATTGCTTGAGCCTAACCTCCCGCTGAGTTTCAATTTGGTCTTCCAGGTACAGTTATTATGCTTGCCTCACCTCTGTTTTCCTTCTCCTTAATGCTCCATCAGCATACTTTTTATATCCTTCTAGCACTGGGAAGTCAATTTGAAAATTTCAGGTGTATTTGGCACAATCTTCGTGATAAGCCTATTTCTTCAGTTATACATCCTTGAGAGCTAGCACTCATTCTCCCCCTCCTCTCCCATACTAGATACTGAGCAGGAGGCCTCGAATTATTTCATTTTATTTCTTTGTTTGATTCTGTTGCCGAACTGGGAACTATAAATGGAGAAAGACTGCACCTTCCTGAAGAGGTAGCTTCTGAGACCTATAGGGCCAAATAGTCTTTCTAGGAATTTGGTTGTTAGATGCTTTATTGTAGCAGTAATTTAAGGCTTCACATCTGGGATATAATAAAAATTGCTGATTATTGTCTAGACTTTTTTCTTTTTTGCATCTGCTAATGATAAGATTTTTATAAGGCAATTCTCTCTTTTGCAGCACTTTGCCCACTTATAACTAGCCAATTATAACCATTGGTTTCATGTCCATCTTCCCCATTGGACTAAAGACCCCATGATGGAAGAGACTGCTTTTTGCTCTTTGCTGTGCCAGTTCCTCTCAGTGACTATTGACTGAAGCTGTATTTCTGACTCTATTTAAGTGAACAGAGAAGTGGTTAAGAAGAGAAGAAAAGGTAAATAGGCCCCCTAAAAAGTAAGCTACTTTATAAGGTGTCACACTGAGATAGAAGCAGAGTAAATCTCAGGCCTGAAGGAGTTCTCTTCCTGGCAGGGGCCTGCATACTGCTGGGGTGCCTTGTGAAATAATAAGCAGTATAATATAAATCATGAAATGCAAATCAACTTCTTTCTCTGATGTAAATCATATAGCACCTTTAGGGAGAGCACTTTTAATAGAGTTAAAGTCCTAATGCAAGACTTAAAGTAAAGATGGTGGGATCATATGTTGGATTTCTCTTGTCCTGACTTGAGGATCTTTCACTGTTTAAATTTGTTGTTTTCTAAATCATATCTATAATGTTGGAATAAGAGGTGAATTACCAAGACTGTATTTTGCATTTGATTGAAATATGATGTGACTTAAAGGCTCTTCTGTGTCAAAAACTTGGTGAACAGCTGTTGTTCATCACTGATGAAATGGATAAGCCTTAGATGACAGGGACTTACAAAGCAGCAAAAGTTGTAGGTCAGAGCCAGGGAATTTTCAAAAATTAGAGAGTTCAGAGAAAATAATGAAATCTCCCAATCTAGAGGTATTTAAGAAGAGGGCAGAGTTCCATTTCTCTAAGATTTGGGGAGGGGTAGGTAATTCTATATGAACATTGGTAACCACTCAGTCTTCTGTGCTTACAAAAAAATAGCAAGACTGCACTTCAGGAAAACCATACAATGTAAAAATGCTCCCCTTTGACTGTACACCCAGAGCACAAGTAACAAAAGAAAAAATAGACAAATGGAACCTCATAAAAATTAAAAACTGGGGAGCAAATGTGGCTTAAGCTGTTGAGTGCCTGCTTCTCACATAGGAGGTCCTGGGTTTGGTTCCTGGTGCCTCCTAAAAACACACAAAGGAACAAACAACAAGCAAAACAAACAAAAAAACAACTCAGGGGAGCTGATGTGGCTCCGTGGTTGAGTGCCGGCTTCCCACATACGAGAATCTGGGTTCAATCCCTGGCCAGGTACCTCAATAAAATAAAATAAAATAAAATTAATAAAAAACTTGTGCATCAACGGGAGAACATATTTGGAAACCATATATCTGATAAGGGTTTAATATCCAGAATATATAAAGAAATCCTACAACTCATCAATAAAAAGACACAAATGGGCAAAAGACTTAAATAGATATTCATTCAAAGAAGATATACAAATGGTCAAAAAGCACATACAAAGATGCTCACCATCATTAGCCATTGGGGAAATGCAAATCAAAACCACAGTGAGATATCATTTCACACCCGCTAGAATGGCTACTATTTAAAAAACAAACAAACAGGGGAACAGATGTGGCTCAAGCACTTGGGCTTCCGCCTACCACATGGGAGGTCTTGGGTTCGGTGCCTGGTGCCTCCTGGAGAAGGCGAGCTGGCGCGGCAGGCAGGCAGGCGCGGCGAGGCAGCTGCGCGAGCTGAAGCAACAAGATGATGCAACAAAAAAGATACAAAGAGGAAAGATAATGAGAAACACGACAAACCAGGGAGCTGAGGAGGCTCAGGTGATTGCCTCTTTTCCACATGGGAGGTCGCGGGTTTGGTTCCTAGTGCTTCCTAAAGAAAAAACGAGCAGGCAGAGAGTGCACAGCAAATGGACACACAAAGAGCAGACAGTGACCACCAACAGTGAGGCGGGGGGGATAAATAAATAAAATAAATCTCAAAAAAAAAAAACACAAAAAAACAAACAAAAACACCCCCCCCCCCGAAAACTACAAGAATTGGAGAGGATGTGGAAAAAAGGAACTTTCATTCATTGCTGGTGGGAATGTAAAATGGTGCAGCTGCTGTGGAAAACAGTCTGGCAGTTCCTCAGGAAACTAAGTATAGAATTACCATATGACCCAACAATTCCCCTAGTAGGTATATATCCAGAAGAATTGAAAACTGTGATGCAAACAGACATTTGCACACCTATGTTCATAGTGGCAGTATTCATCATTGCCAAAAGATGGAAGCAACCCAAGTGTCCACCAGCTGATGAATGGAAAAACACAATGTGGCATATTCATATGATGGAATATTATTCAGCCATAAAAAGGAATGAAGTGCTGATGCATGCAACAACATGGATGAACCTTGAGGACACTATGCTGAGTGAAATAAGCCAACACAAAAGGGCAAATATGGTATGAGCTCATTGATAAGAACTAATTCTAACAAGCAAATTCAAAGAGTTAGAATCTAGAATATAGGTTAACAGGGGATAGATTTGGGTTAGAGAATGGGGAGTTGATGCTTAATTTGTACAGAATTTCTATTTAGGTTGATTGTAAAGGTTTGGAAATGGATGGTGGTGATTACAGCACATTTTTATGGTGTAATCAACAGCACTAGATTATATAGGTGGATGTGGTTAAAAGGGGATTCCTTAGGTCATATATGTTACAGAATAAAAATTAAAAGATAAAACAGGATTGTATAACACAGTGAACCCTATTGTAGATGATGGACTATAGTTAATAGTACAAGTATAACACTGTTCTTTCATAAATTATAACAAATGCACTACACTAATATAAAGTGCTAATAATAGGGTGGTATATGAAAAAAATACACCTAATGTAAACTATGGATGAGGTAATAGTACTATTCGATAATTTTTTATCAATTGTAACAAAGGTAACTACTGTTAAAAAATTAGTACAATTACAAAAAAATGCTACCATCAATTGTAACAAATGTTCCACATCAATGCTAGGTGTTGGTGTTGGGGTGGTATATGAGGATCCTGTATTTTATGATAATTGGTCTGTAAACCTACAATTTCTCTAATTAAAAAATTTTTTAAAAAGAAATTTTTTAAAAAGTTCCCCTTTGGAGTTCTTAGAGCAGAAGTCTCTTCTGACAGAGGAGTTCCATCCAAGCTAAAATTCTATTCCTATGGTGTTTTAGGAACTCATATGTGAAGGTTGATCATTGACTCTTCCCAAGCTTATTTGAATTCATAAGTATTAAGGCTTAAGATTTATCAGACGTTTAACTTTATCAACACTAGTGCCTTAATACTGAGTCATTAAAACTTAGCCACACAAACATTATATCTTGACTCTTCCAAACAGGGTTAAAAAAATCATGGTATGCAAAAGGACACTGATATGAAGCAGAGTAAGAAAATTCATAGACTCAGAAACAAATATACAGGTCACCAGGGGCCGGGGTGGGAGTAGGGAATGGGAAATTAATGCTGAATTTGTTTGGGGTGATGGAAAAGTTTTGGTAATGGATGGTGGTAACGGTGGCACATTGTGAATGTAATTAACAGCACCAAATTATATATTCAAATGTGGTTAAAAGGGAAAATTTTAGGTTCTATATATGTTACTGGAATTAAAATGTTTAAAAAATATAGAACTGTACAAAACAAAGTATGAACTCCAATGTAAACCATGGATTATATATAATTAATGGTACAATTGTAATAATAATATTCATTCATCAATTATAACAAAAGTACCACACTAATGCTTGGGGGTGGGGTGGAGGTTATATGGGAACTCGGTATTTTTTGAATGATTTTTCTGTAAACCTACTTCTCTAATAAAAAAAAATATTTCTTTTTAAAATCATGGCATGTAAGAGTTTTACCTTGCGTTAGGAAGCAGCAGCTAGTATCTTTACTCATGGCACTTTTCCTTAGTCAGTTTCACCAGAGGACATTAAAGTTACTGGGTGTCACTTCAAAACCCAAGAGACCTTCTCATCCTCCCTTTCTTGGACCTATTTTGTGGCCTGCAGGTTGAAATCCCATCATCACACAGGCTGAACACCCAGGCTTTTCGAGGGAAACATTTGCAAATGGCATTCTCTGAAACTTGGGAGTAAAAACCATTTGAGAGGAGGAAATGGAGGTTTTCTTTCCTCTGCGAGGTCCAGGGCAGAGGCAGCAGTAATGAGCTGTGACATTCTACACAACCAGGCTTTCCACTTGGCCCTAGCTTTGGTAGCCTGTTCCATCTGAGTAGGAATCTTAGAATTAAGAGCCTGAGGCAGTGAGGGGCCCAGAGCGGGGCTGATCTTAGGTGGTGGGGGGAAGTTGATAACTCTGCAGAATCTTTGATGGTGAAGAGGCCTCCTCATCGCCTGCAGGGCCTCCTGGAACTACGGACAGGAAAATGGTGGCGAGAGCTGCTCTTGCTCTGTATCCCTGTGGGATTCAAAAGCTGCCACGTGTTCAGGATTCTCTGTGGGCTGGCACTGCTCCTGGTGCTTTACACAACTCAGCCTCTGGTATCCTCATGCAGTGTCACCCAGATGCAGAAGCCAAGGACCAGGGAGTTTCAGCGACAAGCCCAAGGTCACGCTGGGGATGAATGAACGCGTCTGATTGAATGCAATCTGACCCAAGAATTTTTCTCTAACTCTGTTTCCTCTGTGAAGAATGTTTACCTTTGCTCCCACCTCCCCTGCACCCCCAAGTTTTAGACAGAGAGACTATATTTCAGAATGAGAAACATTTGGATGGTATTTGATTTACCAACACATGCATTTTGTGTCCCCACAGAACCTTCTGGTGGGTGCTTGGAATTCAGGAAGCAGCTGCCACTTTCTTTGCCCCAAGTTGCTGCCTCGGGTGATCTCCTTCAGTCATGGAAAGTCCCTTTCCCAGATAGACTCTGGTTTTGCACTGGCTTCTCCTGCTGCTAAAATAAAACCGGGCTAATCCCACAATGACCCAGAGTAAACAGGTGTGGCTGCCTTTCTAGATTAGTCAGAGGTGTGAAGAGGTCGTTTTCCTAAGTGCACAGTTCTGCCACATCTCGATTCTGCTCTTGTTATTTCTGTGTTGCTCTGCCAAGAGCCTCCTCACAGTGGCCCGGTTTTCCTCCAGCTACCCTCCTGCTGCACCCTTCCCAGCTCTTTTAAAAGAGAAGTCTGTGAACACAGGCAAAAGGAAGCACAGGCATTGTACTACATACCAACACTTCGTGATTACATTATTAACAGCTCGTGCTGCTGCCCTGTAACCTAGCACTGCTACTCCTATTAAGCCCACAGATGGCGTTAACGCCACTCTCATGTCCCCCAGCCATTAGATGGGCAGTGTAGAAAGAATTAACAAGTACATTTAGGATTGATATTTATAAGAGCAGACTTGGTCTAGGCTTTTAGTCCTGCGGCAGAGAACAAAACTGCCCACCATGTGTGACTTTATAACACAAGACAGACATTATTGGAAAATGGTCAAGAATACAGCAGCACAATCCATCAATTTCAACAGGGCCACATCGCCATTCTACAGGCCTGTTTCCCAAACAAGTTACCAGACAGGTCATTTATCTTACAGTATATTCACTTCGGGTCACAGGGCTAGCTGGAGGGCCTTTGTTGTTCACATTTTCCTTAGTGAGTCTTTTTTTTTTTTTTTTTGCATTAAAATCCAAACAATGAAGTCAAATCAGCCATAGTCAAACAGGCTCGACTTTTTTTTAAATTTTAGATTCACCCAACCATGTAATAGTTGGCCTTCATATGACTTAATGGTATCCAATAACCTTTAAGGCAGGGGTTGTTAACAAGGGGTCTGTGAGTTTAAATTGAAATAATAAAAAAAAAAATTATTCTTGTGGGGATGTGTTGGTATAGGTGTGATATATTTATTAAATAATACACAGTATAGTGTGGACTTAGTAAGGGGTCTGTGGGTTTCACCCAACTGGCAAAGGGGTCAGTGGAACAACAAAGGTTAAGAACTGCTTTAAAAAGTAAGATAAGACCAATTAAAATTTTAGAAAAAAATGTTACAAAATCTTTCACTGAGAAACATCTTAGTGTTTTTGAAACCAGGAAAATCTTGCTATTCCACTTCCAAAATGTGTTTTTGAACATTATGCACCTGTTTTAGAGAAAAAATAATATGTTTTAAACAAAAGAATGCCCTATCCATTTCTTTGATGAATGATAGCAAAGTGGAGATGAGAGGTGACTTCAGTTTCACAAGAAAATATGTATGTGTGTGTACATATGTGTGTATATTTTCTGACTATATCACACTCCAAGCAACAGGGGAACTTGGTAAAAATGGGACTACTTAAAGTGTGAGAGTGAAACTGGGACACTGAGCTTTTCAACACCTTACCAGGGAGAGAATGAGTATAGGTGCAACTAAGAGATATTACTAAATCAAGTGTGCACTCTGCAACTACAGAGAAACAGTAGAATGTGTTCGCCCTGAGTGTTACTTCTGAGAGAACTTCAGGGAGAAACGTCTAGAACCCCAGATCTACATAAAGTGGCAGATAAGGGGTGCAGGGCTACAGGGCCTCTGGAGCCTTTGATGTGACTGGTGAGAACATATACTTCTTCCCCTCAAAGGGATGAGGGCACAGAATTGAGCTGTATGAACCCGCAGGGCTGAGTAAGCATTTTTTCCTTTGCTGAATTTATTCTGGAATCCCAAATCTTAAAGGTGAGGCCTGTTTGCTTCATGCTTGTTAACAGTCTCTTGGCACTGTTGGTCATATCTCTTAATCATCCAGAAGCTTTTATTTATTTATTTTTCTTACCATTTTCCCTTCCACCTTGGACTAACCAGAAGCCTGAGGAGTAACAGAGCCTTCCCAAGAAAGTAGAGCCTGAGCTATGGGGTCAACAGACAACAGAGAGATGAAGAGACAAAGGAACAGGTAAGCACCGATGCCTTTGGTCCTAGTGACAGTTACCTGATGCATGTGACAAAGCCCAATCCTGAGTCCTTCTAATGAGGTCAGTAGCCTGAGTGAAACATACAGTTTTCCTTCTGAGGAGGCAACTAGCTAGTGCCACCAGAACATCTACCACAGTTAGGTGGGGCCATGGAGGCACCTCTCTCCACACTGAGGAATCACACCCTCCCTAGACCTTGGAGAGTAAGCTTCTGCTTCAGGATGCCTGGAGTAGCAAAGGGGCCAAGCCAAGGTTTCTCAGTGGAACCCCTAGATGCTGGCCTTTCTGGAGAAAAGAGAGCAGTAACATTCTACCAGACCTGGAAACTCTGAGGTGAGGGTGGAAGGGGTTCCAAGATAGGGAGTTGACTTTGATGCAACTTTTGTCCATCTCTAACTCAGAGCTGCAAATGGATGGGAGTGAAGTTTCTTGGCTCTTCAGGGCTCGTCTCTGTCTAAGCCATGCCTTTCTTTCTGCCTCTCTTCTTGCAGGCTTGAATTTCTCCCACCCTACTCCAGCTCCTTTTCTTCCAGTGTGAATGCAAACAGACTCAAGCCTATGGAGAGTGAGTGGAGTGTACGGCAGAAGTTACTTTGCTGTAGTCATGGTATTTTTCATCAGCCAGCACCAAGATGGATTGTACCCTCTCCTCTTCTGAGCTGGAGGCTCAGAAGACAGGGATCTGGTCTCTCCGAATGACATCCAGGTCATCATCCAGAGTTAACAAAACCTGAAATGAGAGAGGCAGAGAAATGAAAGTAATGCATGGTCACAGTAAGTCCCTACTTTTTCTCTCAGACTCACAGACTGAAAACCACAAGTTCCTTTACTCATTTTCATGTCCTCTACAAATGCCTTGCTTGTAACAGTCACTTATTACTTGTTCATTTATTAATTAATTCAAGCTCTTATTGGGGGTCTACTATGTGCCTCTCTAGGTGTGAGAGCTATAGCTTGGAACAAAAGAAACAAAACTCCTTACCCTCCTGGAGCTCACATTTTAGAGAAGACTTCAGACATGATACAAATACATGAGTAAAAAATAGAGTATGTTAGGTAGTAATAGGTAGTGCTAAGGGTAAAAACTAAACGAGGGAGGGAAGAGAGGAAGTATGTGAGGGGATTAAGTAAAAAATTTTGATAGGGTGGCCAAAGAAAAAATTACTTAGAAGGGGACATTTGGGTCAAGACATGAAGGAAATGGGTTCTTGTTACATTAGATATTGCTTTATATGAAACGTACCCTCCTCCTTCATTTCCAATTCCCTCTACCACCAGCTCTCTCTACCTGGATGCTTCAGCTCCACTTTTGTTGTCTCTGTCTCTCTAACGAAGATGACTATCAAAACAGCCACAAGGGCCATCTGTACAGAGTAGTTAAACTTCCCAAACTGGCCACTAGGAGGTAGTCCTGCTCCATACTTGAAATTATTTGGCCCGTCCAGAAAGTTGGGAGCTGAGGTCTATAATGTCAATTTAACCTGTCTATAGGAGGCATGGTCTTTTAATATGGAAAAGTCAAAATTAGGATGAAAGAATGCTGGGAGTTAAGATCCAGAGATGTTATGAATACACATGGATTCTGGGAAGCTGTTTGGGGAAAAGATGGAAGTACTATAGGAGAGATATGAAACAGACTGGTTAGAAGGCAACAGAGGTCTGGCTGCTATCCTGAGTCACTCCAAGAATTCCTAAAATATCCAGTGAGAAATGAAAAAAAGGGGGGGGGGGCGATGTGAATTTTCGTGAATGCCAAAATGGTTCCTGTGGGAATTCTGAGAATGTGAGTTCTAATACCAATTTAGTCCAAATGTGTTGGGCAACTTAGGGAAAATCATTTTGACACTCTGCATCTTAAACTATTGAAAAGGGAAAGGAAAATGAAAATTAAAATTTAACCAAATTATAAAAAAAGAAATAAGATGGCCTGCACATTGAATTACAATGAGGAATTGGAAAGGGAAATTCAAGAGGAATGTAAAAGGAGATATAAGGAAAAGGAGAAGAGGAAAAACAGAGTACAGGATGTAAAGCAAGAAGAAAGTAAAAGACAGATATTATCAACTCACCAAGAATGAGAAAAACAGAGCAGTAGCAGAAAGGAAGTGCCAAATGTCATGGTCATCAAAGAAATCCAGCAGGATACACTCTCGGTTTTTCTCGCGGGATTCAGCTGGGGTTCCCTAGAGGAAGGTGAGGCAAGACATGGGCAAGCAGTTAATCGTTAACAGGGTTGAACATCCAGAAGGCTACAAAAATGCTGTTAGATGCCTGACTCCATGGAAACATATGTTCACACAAAGACTGGTACTTAGATGTTCATAGCAGCATTACCCATAACAGCCCAGAGTGGAAATAACCCAACTACCCATCAAATGATGAATAGCTAAATAAAATATAATATATCCATACAATGGAATATTATTCAGCAATAAAAAAGACTTAATTAACTACTGATAAGATGCTACAACATGGATGAACCTAGAAGACATTATGCTAAATGAAATAAGCTAGACTCAAAAGGACAAATATTGCGTGAATCCATTGATAGGAAATCTCCAGAAAAGGTAAATCCAAAGAGATAAAGAATTCGTGGTTGCCTAAGCAGGAAGGTTGGAGGAAAATGGGGAGTAACTGGTAATACGTATGGGTTTTCTTTCTGGGGTGATGAAAATGTTCTAAAATTGATTATGTTGATGGTTGCACAAATCTGTGAATACACTAAAATCATTGAATTATACATTTTAAATGAGTAAATTGTATGGTATATGAATGCCAACTTGATAAAGCTGTTATTAAAAAAAAGTTAGCTTCTAGATGTGGAAGGTAATTATGAAGAGGAAGGTGGAGAAGATATGTGAGGCAAGGTTTTGCACACGTTCAACATTCATTGGGAACATGATCACAATACAACGTTAAATGATCAAATTTACGGAGTCCATAGGTAGGGCTTACAAACTGATGAACCGCTACCCTAGTCATGATGACAACATACCATTTATTGGGCATTTATGTGTGGACATTAAAAACCATCCTTTTTAGAGAAAGTTTTCATTGCAGAGAATGTAGAAAAGATAAATGGCAACAAGCAAATTAAGAGAGGGAGGGAGGTAGAAAGGTCAAAGAGGCAAGAGGGAGCGAGAACATCTTCTTGGAAAAGAAAACTGTCTTCTTACCTCCCAGCTGCTGAGATTCTGGAAGAAAAAATACAGGGCGGCAGACCACACCACAGCGGTGGCAATGATGCAGAAGAGGGGGACTGGGAGGACCTTCTCTGAGCTGCGGAGCTGCAGGGTGAGAAGTGGACAGCAATGAAGCTGAATCCACTGCCTGCTGAGGGGCCCTGCCCAGCTCCCCGTGCCCATGCCTACCTTCATAATGATGTAAAAGGCCAGGTACAGCAGCAGGTTACAGATGAAGATGCCCAGCATGTAGGAGGCAAAGTCCCTGGGTCGATATATCAGTCCAAAGAGAGCACTGAAGACATGGGGGGATGTTTTGCAGCCATGAAGATAGATTTGTAACGTTATTGGTTTTTTCATTCTTTTTTTCCTATTACAAAATCCCACTTTAACATCTTATAATTAACTTTTCATTTATTACACCCTCTTCAGAACATTCATTTCTGACGACTCTATAAAGTTTCCCCCAAAATGCATGTACCAGAAAAACAGTTATCTTTCTTCTTGGGTTGAAATAAAGGGTTTTTCCTTTGCTCTTCAGTTTTTTCACTATTAAAAAGTACATTACAATGAATAAATGAATTCTTCCAGACAAACTGTACTTTTTTTT